>OU466858.1:16942500-17567500 GCA_911865555.2 Thlaspi arvense
TCTTAGGATTCATCTTTGGGTAAAAAGATAGAAGAAGCTTCAACTTGCATGCATAAATGTGCTTTTACATTAACATTTTGTCAAAGATAGAATCATTTCATTGAGTGATCCCTTGAGTTTATAAGCTCTTACTTGAATGAGATCATTTTCATCTCATAACCATACCCTTAGACCAAATGTTTTCACTTGATTTGCACAAACTTGATTCATGGTTACATGTTTAATGAATGTTAAAGAGTTGATTTATTTGAACACTTGTCTAGGCTGAGATCATTTTGGAACAGGATGAGCATGGCTAAGTTCTTTAAAGTAAAACTGATCATGATTTGAATCCTACAATTAGGCACTTGGACATTGATTTCAGCTTCATAGTCAAGGAGTCTATTTGGGAGTGGAAGTTGTTGATGGTGGAGGCAATACTTCTTTGAATTTCAGCAGCCATGCTTCTCTGAATTTCAGCCATACTTCTTTGAATTTCAGCAGCCATGCTTCCTTGAAGTTCTTCAGTTTGGACTTGTTGCATTTGTAGTAGAATCTGCTTAATGTCCAACTCTTGAGGTGGCTGAGGGCTTGGTTGTTGTTGAGGTGGCGCCAAGGCAAGCTGCATAGTGGTAGTGGGAAGTATCATGTTCCCTTGCTGTTAGTTATAGGTGCCAAGTGGTTGAGAAGAAGACTTTTGATGGAGTTGAGTGTAAGGGCCTTCATTTAACAACATATCCACCTTTGTTTGCATAGCTTTTATCTTTTGCATTGTTGTTTCCAACTTCTCTTCAGCTGTTTTTGCATTCTGCTCAAACTCATCAACATAGTCCCAATTACTTAATGCCATGTTCTCCACTAATATCCAACCTTCATCAACATCTTTCCCAAAGAAATAACCATTACTAGCTGTATCTAGAAGGATTCTTATCTTTGGGAGAACACCTCTATAGAGTGTGGACAGTAGCATTTCTTTGGTGAAGCCATGGTGAGGGCATTGGTGAGTAAAGCTTCTAAACCTTTCCCAAGTGTCTCCAAAGCTCTCATTAGACCACTGTTTGAAGTTTGTGATCTCATTCCTGAATTTTGCAGTTCTTGAAGGAGAGAAGAACTTGGTTAAGAAAGCACCTTTGCATTATTCCCAAGTGTTGATGCTGTCTTGTGCTAAAGACTTTTCCCACATTTGAGCTCTACCACCAAGAGAGAATGGAAATAATCTGAGCTTCAAACCATCATCTGAAACTCCACTAAGCTTTGTCAAAGCACATATCCTCTCAAAGTGATCAAAGTGCTCAAGAGGGTCTTGATTAAGCAAGCCAAAGAAATCATGCTGCTCCTCTCAAAGTGATCCAAGTGCTCAGTTTTTTTCTTGAACCAAAGCAATCATACTGCTCCTTATCTCATAGTGGTTAGTCTCTATAGGTGGAAGAATACATTGCCTTGAAGCATAGCTTGATGGTATATCTGCAGCACCTATAGGTCTCAATGGTCTTTGAACCAGAGCTCCTTGTAAACCATGTGGACCTTGTTGTCCTTGTAAGCCTTCGATCCCTTGAAGATCTTGTGGACCTTGCAAACCAAAACCAGCAGCATACTGATATTCTTCCATGCTTCAACAGCTGAATTCTGATTCTGCAAACCCAAATCTTTGACCTTGAACCTCAGTTGTAGTTGTAGACACTTAAGAGCAAGTGTTGTGGTACCTACAAAAGAAATTTTAGACCAAAAGAGAAATCAGTAATCAAAAACGAAAATAACAAAGCTTGATCTCAAGATCTCTATAAATCCTACTGAACAAAGCATTCCCTTAATGGCAACGGCGCCAAATTGATACAAGACTTTTTAGGACTTGATTCAATCACCAAGCTTGTACTAATCAGTTGTAGTATAGCATAGGGTTTTATCAATCCAAAAGGGGAGAATGAAGCAGTAAGAATGCAATAGAGCTTTTAATTCAAGCAAACATAGATGGTTTTGAAGTCTAACAACCTAAATGATCAAGCAAAAAAGCAAAAGAAAGCAAGCAAAGAGCAATAACAGCAATAAGAAATAGAGCAAAAACAGAGTAAAAGCTGAACTAAAACAAAGTAAAAGCAAGACTTCAAAGATTAAAAGATGGTTCAAGATCAAGGCAATGGTGATAGGGTGATTCATGTTCATGTCTAGCGTGATCAAAACAGGCAATTCTAAACACTCAACCTTAGGTAAGGAACGCTAATAAAGACTAATCCAATCTCTTGGCATTAATCCCTTTGCTAATCACATATTCAAGTTAAAACTCTTTACTCCAACATATAATCATCAAGCATTAAAATCAAGTTCCATAAAAACCAATTAGCATGCTAGACATCTAATCTCTTAGGCTAGGTTTACTAATCTCTTATACAATATATCAAACATCAACTCACATTCTCATGCATAATCAATGTCTAAAGGCAAATTCTCATCAATATGGTACTAGGCAATAAGCACATTCAAGCAAAAAATGATAGATACAAATACTCATGATTATCTAAACACCATTTTCAAGCATTGAACTTCATTCAGGAATTTCATCAACCACTTGGTGTGCATGTGAAAACCTAAAATCAACTTCTCCAACAAAGAGGTACTAAGCATTAAGCACAATCATATAAGAAAGGGAATGAGAAGATCTAAGCCCTAATCAACCTAAACAATCACTAAAATCACCCCATCTGCCCTAATCTCATACCTAAAGCAAACTACTCACTAATCATGGTGAAAACTATTAAATCTATGAAGAAAAGATAGTTAATCATTATTAAAGAGACAAAAGATTAAGGAAAATGCAAACTATTATTGAAATAAGCAAAGATTCAAGTTACAAAATCAAAAAGCTAAAACAAAGAAGAAGAGACTGCTGGATAAAAAATTGTCCCCAGAAATTAGGGATTTTAAGTATTTATAGGAGTCTCAGCAAAAATTGGCAAAATTGTAAATAAGTGGTCTTCGGTCTGGGTTCATATCGATCAGTTGTAACAGTCTGGGCTTGATCGTTACGAATAATATCGGTATGGAGAGTGATCGATACAGTGGCCAAAATACACACGGCGCATTTGTATCGATCACTCCTGACTGATACCTTTGATCGATACACTTTGTATCGATCACTCCTTGATCGATATGAATGAGCGATATGGCTTGTATTGGTCACTCCTTGACCGATAGCTGATATATCATGGTTTTTATGGTTTTTAACCATGATATAAGTCCTTTTTATTGAGTCTTTTTGGTCTTTTTAGAGTCCTAGAAGAGTCTTTACAGGTTATAGCATGTCTGGAGCATAATTGGAGATTTTGGAACCTTTTGGAGCATTCTGAGTTGAAGCCACAAAGTACCTAGCTCGAAGAAGAAAGTATGCCATATGGTGACGCTCGTCACCAAGCTGTTGACGCTCGTCACCCAGAAAGGAAGGGGTCGTGGCCTGTTTTAAAAAGATTGGGAAGAAATTGCAGTTTTGGCCCAAAAGTTCCAGTATTTGCAAAAAGACCCCAGATCGTGTTTTAGCTTGTATATTAGGTTTTTCAGCCATTCTTTTGCCATATATCTTGTATCTTATTATTTTTGAGAGCTTTAGAGAGAGATTTGTAGCAGAGCTTTTGGGAGAGACAAATCAGACTCCTTCAGAGCAGATTTTGAACTCCTTTATTTCTACTTCTTATTTCTTTTATGCAATCTATTCTTTTCATGATGTTTTCTCAAATCACCATGTCTGAGTAGTTTGTTAGTTAAGTTAGGGCTTTTCAAAGGTTGAAGAAGAGTTTGTAGAATTGCTAAAAACTTATAGGAAATTCATTGGTTCTTCATCTGTGCTTGCATTCATATCGATTTCTTAGACACATCATCTGGATTTCGAAACCCTAGGTTTTTGATAGATGTGAGAGCATTATTAATCACCTGAACTAGTATTAGATGAGCAAAACGCCCTAGTACAAAGAGATTTGGCTTAGGAGTTTTGTGAACAATTGAACCTGATCATTACTGCATGTTTAGGTTGTTAGGGTTTGCAAAGAGATTTGAAACTCTGTGATTTAGACATAGATAACTTCTGCAATGAGAATTGATTAGTTATATCTTTGCGATTCATGTTCAAGACGGTTTTAATTCATTCCTGATTGCATGCATTCTACACTCTCAGATTCAACCTGCGAACTGTCCTGACTTAGCGCCTTTAGCCTTCTGAACTTTAAGAACAAGCATAAAAACGCCCTCTTGCATTTATTTTACTGTTTTGCATTACATTCATTATTTATCGCTTAGCTTAATCTGAATCTATAATCGCTAGTGTGGTTTACATACTCCCTTGCGATTCGATAACCCCTTGTACTACAACTGCTTTTGCTGTGCACTTGCAGTAGTTTTATTTGGGTAAAACCTGACCCTATCAAGTTTTTGGCGCCGTTGCCGGGGAGTAATAGCTGCCTATCGATTTTTAGTATTAGGATTTTGTCTAAGTTTTTATTTCTTTACTGATTTTCAGCTACTTTTCTTTGTTCCTGTTTCAGGTGTATGCCTAATCGCAGAACCAGAAGCAACAGAGAGAAGGAGCTTGTTACTTTGAGCATCGACGAGCTTGCTAGGTTGGAGAGAACTAACAGGAAAGCTAAGAAGCAATCTACAATGGTCGCTCCACTTATCTTGGTTGAAGATGCAGAAGGTCACTTGGTTGACAGGGAAGGAAACAGGAGGAACGAAGAGGGGCAGAGAATTGATCAAGAGGGGAATGTCATTGTTGAACAGCAGGTTCAGCAAGTGGCTGAGAACGTGGGGGTCCCTGCTGCTGTCAATAACGCTGCTGGGCGTTTTGTTCAGAGGACTCTAGGTGACTACAACAGACCTGATCAGTTCTATGCCAACAGAGCTGCAATCCGACCTCCTGCCTTCCAGAGGAACGATTTTGAGGTCAAACCTGTCTACTATCAGCTGGTTTGCCAGCATCCATTCCATGGCTTACCTCATGAGCATCCTATGGATCACATTGAGAGGTTTGAGGATCTGGCTTCAAGTGTCAAAGCTACTGGAGTCAGCAATGACTTTCTGTTCTGCAAGCTTTTCCCTTACTCTCTTGGAGGAGAGGCTGCATATTGGCTGAAGCAACTGGAGCCTGGTTCATTAACTACTTGGGAGGACACCAAGAACGCCTTTCTGAATAACTTCTATGATGATGCAAGATCAGAAAACATGAGGACGAAAATTGCATCCTTTACACAAGGCCCTACTGAAGCTTTTAAGGCTTCTTGGATCAGGTTCAAGTCTTATCAAATGGACTGCCCTCATCATGGTTTCAATCAGGTGCAACTGCTTGGTATCTTCTTCAGAGGCATTGACTGGAAATATCAGGTGGCGCTGGATGCAGCAAGTGCAGGAAACTTCAACACCAACAGACCAGAAGAAGCTGTAAGATTGATTGAAAACTTGGCCTGCAGTAACAGCACTAAGAATGCAGATTTTCAGAGAAAGCAGCAGGCTGGTTTGAATGATGGAAACCAAATAGCTGAAGTTAAGGCTAAGTTAGACAGCATGCACAGCCTTCTGGTGGGAAAGAAGTCAGTCCAATTCGCTGCAGAAGTGGAGAGTTTCGAAAATCCTGAAGAATTTGAGCAGAAAGATGTTAATTTCATCAATGGAGGGGGTTTTCAGAGCCAAAAGTTTGGAAATCAGCAATGGAACAGAGGCTACAACAGCAATAATCAGCAGAGTACCTTTACAGGAGGACAGAGCACGCCTGGTTACACTCCTAAGCCCCCATTCCAGAAGACTGAAGTTGAGAAACCTTACCAAAACAGCAGGAATTTTGGTTCTTCTTCCTACCAAACTGCACCTCCACAAGACAATAAAATGGAAGCTATGCTGGAGCAGGTACTTGAAGGACAGCAGAAGATGACAGTGAACTTCAATGGCAAACTAGATTCGCTGTATTAAGACCTAAATGGAAAAATTGAGAGTCTGAACTCTCACATGAAGAAGCTTGATGTGCAGGTTGCTCAAACTGCAGGAGCTGTTCAAAGGCAAGAGGAATTCCTTCCTGGAAGGACTGACATCAATCCCAAGCATCAGGTTAATGCCATCACAGTAAGGAATGAAAAGGAGCTTAAAACAGTGCAGAAAAAGAGGTTGAGTGCAGAACAGATCGTGCAACTCATGGAGTCTGAAGATGAAAATTTTTCTGTCTCAGAGGTGAGTGACGAGCGTCACCAAGGAGGAGTGACGCTCGTCACCAACATAGAAGAGAATCGGGGGTTGTCACAGGTGAGTGACGAGCATCACCCCCCTGGTGACGCTCGTCACCCACCCCAGAACGAAGCTGCTTCGCCTGTAACTGCAAATTATGACCAGGAACGTGTCTATAAATCCAAAACACCATTCCCCAAGCATCCTAGGAAGTCTAAACAGGAGATAGAAGAAGCCAGATGCAAAGCTATGATAGACAAGCTGATGCTTGAGATCCCTCTTGTTGATGCAGTCAAGCTTTCACCAGCTCTAAGAAGGTATGTAAAGAGATTGGTTGTGAATGGTGTAAGTCCTGAGGAAGGAGCATTGCTTACCAGAGACATCAGTGCAATTCTCTTAGGCACAGTTCCAAAGAAGAAGAAGAAGGTGACTGTTTCTGAACAAGTCAATACCATCACTCAAAGCAGAGTTCCAGAGAAGCTATCTGATCCAGGGACCTTTGTGCTTGATTGCTCAATATCTGCAGGACGTTTTCCCCACTCTCTATGTGATCTAGGGTCAAGTATTAACTTGATGCCTTTCTCTGTTGCTGCTAGACTTGGAATGATTGATTTCAAGCCAGCTGGGATCTCTCTAATCCTAGCAGATCGATCCATAAGGACCCCAAAAGGCATGTTAGAGAATGTTCATGTTAACATTGAAGGTTGCATAATTCCTACAGATTTTGTGGTTCTGAAATATGCTGAAGAACCTAAAGATCCTCTTATTCTGGGAAGACCATTCTTGGCTACTGCTGGAGCCATCATTGATGTTAGAAGGGGGAACATTGAGCTTGATCTTGGTGATGTTGTCATGAACTTTGACATGGATAAGTTAAGAAAGAGTTCTACCATTGATGGTCAGACCTTTTCTGTAAGAACTTCTAGAGATAAAGAGACTGTCATGGAGCATTCAGAAGACACTATTGCTGAGTGTGTCAATGAATCAGATATAAGTGGGCAAGTGAGCAAGATGGTTGTTGAAGAGCCAATATCTGAAACTTCTGCAGAAGCTGTTGGGTTTGAGGGTTGCAGTGAGGATCATATCTTCATGACTGGGCTTGAAAAAGAGGTTCTAATGAATGCCAAGTTGCTGGAGGAAGACGTGTTTGTGATGGAGATAAGACTTGCAGAGCTGAATTGCAGGAAAACTGCAGAAACTCGAACTGCAGAGTCAGTGACGAGCGTCACTGACCTGGTGACGCTCGTCACCAACCTGAACACAAAGCAGCAACGAAATTTTACAGCTACAAGTCCATCATATGTTGCCAATTCGAAAATTCAACAGTCCACAACCCAGAAACCTGCAACTAAGCAAAGAAAGCTTGGTGTTTCTTTTGATGATTCTGCAGGAAAACGAAATGTCCCACCCACAGTCACGACCCACTCTGCTGATGTTCCTCACTTCCTTGGAAGAATCCATGCATCTACTGCCTATAAACCACCATGGATGAGGAGACATTCTTCTCCAAGGCATTCAATGCCACCTTCTGTTCCACCAGCTGTCTGAGCAGCATTCAAAGTCGAGCTAATGACTTTAAACAAGCGCTTAGTGGGAGGCAACCCACTGGTAAGTTTTCTTTTTCATATATTAGTTTAGTTTTCTATTACATAGCTAAAAAAAACCCAAAAACATGAGAAAAATCAAAAAAAAAAAAAAAAAAAAAAAGAGTCACTTTGTTCAGTTTGCTTGGATGATATCTTGTGAACTTGTTAGACCATGGGTTATGCTTTGTTTGGATGTTTTGATGTGTGTTTTGAGTGCTCTTACAGTTTGACTTCGGAGTACACATGATGGCATAGCATTTAAACATCCAACATGTCGATTTCTGGAGTATCAGAGATGGTGACGCTCGTCACCAATCTGGTGACGTTCGTCACTAGCTCCTTTGCGAGGTACCACTTTTCCACCTTGGTTTTACACGTTCTCATGCTTCATTTTGACCAACTCTTGGCTTAATAACACTGGGGACAGTGTTGTTTAAGTCTGGGGGAGGTGGTTACTGACGTTGTGTGCTTTGTGTCA
The DNA here is from genome assembly GCA_911865555.2 of Thlaspi arvense. Classification (NCBI taxonomy): domain Eukaryota; kingdom Viridiplantae; phylum Streptophyta; class Magnoliopsida; order Brassicales; family Brassicaceae; genus Thlaspi; species Thlaspi arvense. The sequence goes on from OU466858.1 coordinate 16,950,736, forward strand.
TGTTTATAGAGTCTTAAAGTTGAGTCAAAAACCTGTTTTTCTAGAGTCAAATTTTTTTTGAAACTGTTAGTTTTTCTTGGAACTAGCCATAGGACGTTTTTGCTGATAAGAACCATTGCCACAGTAGTTGATTACAAGTCTTACTAAGTTGAAAGTCATAGGTAGATCAGTCTAGCAATGAAGGTTTAGGTTCTTAGAGAATCTGGAAAATTTGCTGTTAGCTCCACCTTAATGAACTTTAAATTTCTTGTCTTGGTGATTGATTCTTATTGATCTTGATTCTCTCTTTAAGCACTGACAATAAGGTTAAAATACAGTCTCTCTTTGATTTTCCCTGATGTAGTTTTTAAAAGATTAAGTCTAAAGAATGGTGCATTCATGACCTTGTCTCCTCACAAGGAACAATAGTAGTGAACACACTCATGAACCTGTCTCCTCACAAGGAACACAAGTATTGAGTAGCATCATATCTTAGACTGTAAAAGTTGAGAAAAAGAAGTGAAAAATCGAAAACATCCTAAGGAAAAGATTAAGGGAAGAGAAAATAGGAGAGCTGTGTTGAGATTGATTTGTTCAGTTGTTAGGAAGAGAAAAGAATCTGTAAAGTGATTAAGATGATAGAGCTTTGATGAGACTTCACACTTAGATAAAAATAAGGAGTTAACAGTAGAAATTTCGAATTTCTTGAAGGGATTTGGACTGGACTTGAGAGATTTGCTAAGCTTGTGATGATTAAGCTGAAATTTGATCTTGTGTTGACTCACTGGTATGTGGATTCAAAAGCTCTAACTAGTGTGGTGTTTCTGATGACTAACTCACTGTTTCTTGTTTTCAAACCTCGACCCTGTACTCTATCTGATGTTTGCTTGAGGGCAAGCAAAAGCTAAGTCTGGGGGAGTTGATATATCATGGTTTTTATGGTTTTTAACCATGATATAAGTCCTTTTTATTGAGTCTTTTTGGTCTTTTTAGAGTCCTAGAAGAGTCTTTACAGGTTATAGCATGTTTGGAGCATAATTGGAGATTTTGGAACCTTTTGGAGCATTCTGAGTTGAAGCCACAAAGTACCTAGCTCGAAGAAGAAAGTATGCCATATGGTGACGCTCGTCACCAAGCTGGTGACGCTCGTCACCCAGAAAGGAAGGGGTCGTGGCCTGTTTTAAAAAGATTGGGAAGAAATTGCAGTTTTGGCCCAAAAGTTCCAGTATTTGCAAAAAGACCCCAGATCGTGTTTTAGCTTGTATATTAGGTTTTTCAGCCATTCTTTTGCCATATATCTTGTATCTTATTATTTTTGAGAGCTTTAGAGAGAGATTTGTAGCAGAGCTTTTGGGAGAGACAAATCAGACTCCTTCAGAGCAGATTTTGAACTCCTTTATTTCTACTTCTTATTTCTTTTATGCAATCTATTCTTTTCATGATGTTTTCTCAAATCACCATGTCTGAGTAGTTTGTTAGTTAAGTTAGGGCTTTTCAAAGGTTGAAGAAGAGTTTGTAGAATTGCTAAAAACTTATAGGAAATTCATTGGTTCTTCATCTGTGCTTGCATTCATATCGATTTCTTAGACACATCATCTGGATTTCGAAACCCTAGGTTTTTGATAGATGTGAGAGCATTATTAATCACCTGAACTAGTATTAGATGAGCAAAACGCCCTAGTACAAAGAGATTTGGCTTAGGAGTTTTGTGAACAATTGAACCTGATCATTACTGCATGTTTAGGTTGTTAGGGTTTGCAAAGAGATTTGAAACTCTGTGATTTAGACATAGATAACTTCTGCAATGAGAATTGATTAGTTATATCTTTGCGATTCATGTTCAAGACGGTTTTAATTCATTCCTGATTGCATGCATTCTACACTCTCAGATTCAACCTGCGAACTGTCCTGACTTAGCGCCTTTAGCCTTCTGAACTTTAAGAACAAGCATAAAAACGCCCTCTTGCATTTATTTTACCGTTTTGCATTACATTCATTATTTATCGCTTAGCTTAATCTGAATCTATAATCGCTAGTGTGGTTTACATACTCCCTTGGGATTCGATAACCCCTTGTACTACAACTGCTTTTGCTGTGCACTTGCAGTAGTTTTATTTGGGTAAAACCTGACCCTATCAATAGCCTATGTGCACAGACCGATAGGAATTGAACGGTTTCACGAAAACTTCTGTAACTTTCGAACCGCTAATGGGAATGACCTGAAGCCAACTCCAGACGCAAGCTAACTCACGGGGGTAAAACATTGGTGAAGTCTGTTGAAGCTGAATCGGGTTGGAGACGCTTTGTCCGAACCAGTTTTGTCAGGTGAAGTTTCTGGCCGCTTTAACAAGGTGCACCTTCTTCTTGGCTCTTTTCATGTCTTGTGCTGCAACCACCATCATCTCCCATGCTCCTTGTAGCTCAATGAGTATCTATAAACATCTTTTATGCAAAGAAAATGCAAACTACATCCTAAATGTAACCTAAGTCTAAAGGGGAAGAAAATCGGACAAAGGATAAAGAAAACATGCAAAAGAGAACCAAAACATGCAGTAAATGCAAGCCTGAATGATGTAAATACAAGAGATATCACTAATCAAAGACAAAATCAAAACAACATTAAGCTTACCGCGCCAAACTTTGCTGGCAAAGTTGACCCTGAAGCTTATCTCGAATGGGAAAAGAGGATGGACCACTTGTTTGATTATTATGATCACCCCGACACCAAGAGAATAGCCCTAGCCGTAGCTCAGCTTACAGACAACACCCTCATCTGGTGGGATAGAATCGTAGCTGATCGCAGGAGAAACCATCAAAGAGCCATTGACTCTTGGCTGGACATGAAAGACATCATGCGGCAAAGGTCAGTGGAGGAATACTACAAAGAATTTGAACGCTTGAGGAACCGCTTGGAGCTTCATGATAACGAAGAAGCACTGAACAGATCAGCCACAATGTAGAAAGGCAAGCTTATCACGACTTCAAAGACCTTTTTCATCTAGCAATACAAGCATGGCAACATAAAAGCGAAAGTCTAATGTCACTCGGAGGAAACCTCAAACACCTTGGACTACAAACACTTGCAAACCTCTAGAGAAAGGTAAAGGCATTGAGATTGACTCACGCTACAAGGGTAAACTGTTCAGAACCAAGTAAGTCTACTAATCCCCAACGTTCTAGAGACATAACATGTTTTAAATGTAGATGCAGAGGAGATATAGAGAGAGAATGTCCAAATCAGCGAGTCATGCTCTTAACTGAAACCGGAGAGTATGAATCTCAAGACGAAGCAGAAGCTGAACAAGTTGGTGAATTCAGAGATATTGAGTACCCTGATTCAGGGGAGCTACTAGTTACAAGGCGTATACTCAGTACAATGGTGGAACCAGCCGAACTCATGCAAAGAGAAAACATTTTCCATACCCGCTGCACCGTGCAAGGCAAAGTATGTAACTTAATTATTGATGGGGGTTATTGCACCAATGTTGCAAGTACACACATGGTTGATAAACTTCACCTTGAGAGAACACACACGGCCCTATAGGCTAAGGTGGCTCGATGACAAGGTTGAATTAAAAATCAATGAGCAAGTTATTATAACATTTAGTATTGGAAAATATCAAGATAGTGTTATTTTTTATATAGTTCCTATGCAAGCCGGCCATATATTGTTAGGCATACCTTGGCAATTTGATAAAGAAACTAAGCATAATGGGAGGACTAATATATATATATATATATATATATTTATGCCTGACAAACGGAAAATTAGCTTAGCCCCTTTATCACCATCTCAAGTGCATGATTTACAATTGGAAATGGCTAAAAAAAAAAAAATTAGTTCTAAGTCTAATTTTCTTATTCAGCCTAGTCATATTAGAAAAGCTATAGCCTTTAAACACACAATGCTACTAATGATCTTTAAGGAGATTTTGAGCGCAGGTTAGGGAACATTAGAATTACCACCCGAAGTCATTCAGCTGCTTGACGCCTTTAAAGATGTATTTCCAGAAGACATGCCTGAAGGATTACCGCCCTTAAGTGGGATTGAACACCAAATTGATTTCATTCCTGGTGATGCTTTACCCAACAAGCCAGCTTACCAAATGAGTCCTGAATAATCTAAAGAACTTGAGAAGAAAGTTAAGGAGCTACTAGACAAAGGTTACGTGAGGGAGAGTCTTAGCCCCTGTGTCGTACTGGTTCTACTTGTACCTAAGAAGGACGGCTCCTAGAGGATGTGCGTCGATTGTAAAGCCATCAACAACATTACCACCAAATATAGACATCCAACACCAAGGTTAGATGATATGCTGGACGAGCTTAGTGGTTCTGTTTTGTTTTCTAAGATAGATTTGAAGGGTGGATACCACCAAGTAAGAATGAAAGAAGGAGACGAACAGAAGACAGCTTTCAAAACCAAGCAAGGACTATATTAGTGGATGGTAATGCCGTTTGGTCTCACCAATGCCCCTAGCACTTTCATGCGCCTCATGAATCAAGTGCTTAGAGCATATATCAGTAAGTTTGTTGTTGTGTACTTTGATGACATTTTAATTTACAGCAAAAACTTATCTGTTCATATGACACATCTTGAGCTTGTATTAAAGACTCTTAGACAAGAGGGACTTTTTGCAAACTTAAGAAGTGTTCATTCTGCACTAATCAACTAGTTTTCCTAGATTGTATTGTAAGCTTGCGGGGATTACAGGTTGATGAAGATAAAATTAAGGCTATTAGAGAATGGCCAGCTCCAACAAACAGGAGATTCGTTAAAGATTTCAGCAGCATAGCAGCTTCTCCTACGGCCGCAGTAAAAAAGAGTGTTGGATTTATTTGGGGAAAAGCACAGCAACAAGCTTTTCACACTTTGAAAAACCGGTTAACCAACGCACTAGTTCTAATCTTACCTGATTTCAACAAAACTTTTGAGGTTGAATGCGACGCATCAGGGATAGGCATTGAAGAAATTTTAACTCAAGACAAGAAGCCAGTATCCTTTTTCAGTGAGAAGCTAGAAGGAGCCACTCTAAACTACCCTACTTACGACAAAGAGTTACATGCGCTTGTGAGGGCCTTGGAGACCTGGCAACACTACTTGATATCAAGAGAATTCGTGGTTCATACTGACCATAAAACGTTGAAACACCTTCGGGGACAAACACATCTTAACAAAAGACATGCTCAGTGGATGGAGTTCATAGAGACATTCCCATACATCATCAAATACAAGAAAGGCAAGGACAACATTGTAACAGATGCTTTATCTCGAAGATTTCAGCAGCATAGCAGCTCCTCTCATGGCCGCAGTAAAGAAGAGTGTTGGATTTATTTGGGGAGAAGCACAGCAACAAGCTTTTCACACTTTGAAGGACCGGATAACCAACGCACTAGTTCTAATCTTACCTGATTTCAACAAAACTTTTGAGGTTGAATGCGACGCATCAGGAATAGGCATTGGAGCAGTTTTAACTCAAGACAAGAAGCCAGTATCCTTTTTCAGTGAGAAGCTAAGAGGAGCCACTCTAAACTACCCTACTTACGACAAAGAGTTATATGCGCTTGTGAGGGCCTTGGATAACTGGCAACACTACTTGATATCAAGAGAATTTGTGGTTCATGATGACCATAAAACGTTGAAACACCTTTGGGGACAAGCACATCTTAACAAAAGACATTCTCAGTGGATGGAGTTCATAGAGACATTCCCATACATCATCAAATACAACAAAGGCAAGGACAACATTGTAGCGGATGCATTATCTCGAAGATATGCCTTAATCTCAACCATGGAGAGCAAGGTTATAGGGTTCGAATTCATCAAAGATCTCTACAGTGAAGACAAAGATCTTATGGAGATATTTCATGAGTGCAACAAGGGAGCGTTTGGCAAGTTCTACATCTTCGAAGAATTTCTATTTAGAGAGAAGAGGCTTTACATACGCCAATGTTCTTTAAGAGAGCTAATCGTAAGAGAAGCACATGGAGGTGGGCTAATGGGACACATTAGGGTTGATAAAACCTTAGACGTTGCCAAAGAGCATTTTTACTGGCCACATTTGAAGAAGACGGTGGAAGCTCATTGTTCAAGATGCATTGTTTGCAACAAAGCGAAGTCTAAAGTTCATCCACACGGCTTATACTTGCCTCTACCAGTCCTTACGGCTCTTTCGGTTGATATATCTATGGACTTTGTCCTAGGATTACCAAAGATCAACCATAAAGACTCTATATTCGTGGTGGTGGATAGATTCTCCAAAATGGCGCACTTCATTCCTTGTGGTAAAGTGAACGATGCATCTCAAACCGCAGATCTATTCTTTAAAGAAGTAGTACGACTACATGGGCTACCAAGGACTATATTTTCTGATCGAGACAGCAAATTTTTAAGTCACTTCTGGAGGACTTTGTGGTGGAAGCTTGGGACAAAACTTCTTTTTTCCACCACTTGCCACACACAAACCGACGGCCAAACGGAGGTTATGAACCGCACACTTTCAGCTTTACTAGAGCAACTATTGGCAAGCATATAAAGAATTGGTTAGAATTCATACCATTCATTGAATTCGCCTACAACAGAGCTCAGCACTCAGCCACCAAGATGTCACCATTCGAAGTTGAATACAGATTCAACCCCAAAAATCCACCTGATTTGACTTCTTTAAACCAGCAGAAGCAATAAGCTTAATTGGCAATGAGAAGGCTGAATTCATAGAGAAACTTCATCAAAAAGCCCGAGAGAATCTCGAGAAAAGAACGGAGCAAAACACTAGACATGCCAACAAGGGACGAAAAGAAGTAGTATTTCAACCGGGAGAATGGGTATGGCTGCATATAAGGAAAAAGAGATTCCCAGATCAGAGAAGTTCGAAGCTTAAGACAAGAGGAGATGGACCATTCAAAATCATCGAGAGAATCAACAACAATGCTTGCCGTCTTGAACTACCAGGTGAGTTAAATGCATCCTCGACTTTTAATGTTACTGATTTAGCTCCAGTTTTGGCAGATGAAAACATTTTGAGGCCAAAATCTATTCAAGAGGGAGGGAATGATGAAGACATCTCAGCTGAACTAGACTTAACCGAGCCACAACTACAAGATTCTTAAGAACTAGAGATGCCGGTTCCAAACAAAGGAGTCATGACTAGACAAAGGGTCCGTTCACTTAAAAATAAATACAACCAAGCTATTCTACAAGCCATGACCAAATCAAATCAAGAAAGCCAAAGTCTTATGACTAATGATGCCTGGACCGACACATTGGATATTATAAATGTTGCGGACCCAATTAAAACTCAAGGAAGCTGGCCCTTAATAGCAAAGGAAGCCCACATCAACATATTTATCATCCAAGAGCAAGCCATCTAAAACGGTCAAAAGCAAGCAAATCATTTCTGATTCAAAGCAAGTTAACAAGGTAAGTTTTAAATTTAATCCAATCATATTTGTTATCTTGACTAATCCCAAACTTTTCTCCCTTTGATTTGATTCAGTTTATGTAATTTTCTTTAATGCATCTATGTATTTTTGGTTTTTGCACTTTTGTATTTTTCTTTTATTTTTCATAAGCTGAATAACCATTATATAATGTTCTCCTGCAGCATTGTAATGGTTACCTTTGATTTTCTAATAAAAATACATAAATTTTCTTCACAAAGATTATAACAAATCTTGTGTTCTTTCTCTTGCTTTTTGTTGAGACTAATACCTCCCAAAAATATAGAGAAGCTATGTGTTGTATCAAAGGTCTTTTCATTGCCTTTGTGGTATACTTGGTTCCATCCGGTTACAATACGTGTCCCATCTGATCATTGGTCCAAGCGTCTACGTTCCTCGACCATTCGACCATATTCCATCGTCCCGCTCGACCAGTCACTCGTCCCACTCGACCCGTCCATCGTCCCACTCGACCATCGATTTAATTTCCTGAGTTCCTCGGCCATTTGATCCACATCATTCGTCCCACCCGACCACTTGTCCTATTACTAACTTGTTGATCAGTCGGAGCCTTGATCTAAGTTATGCATCACGAGTGGATTCCCGTGCTTGTATCTGGTAAGGCTTCAATTCCAGCGGCCATTCCGCGGAAAGGGTTCATTGCTGCTAACTGCCAAGAGCTTGGATAGAACACTCATCCTTCAAGTAGTTCTCAAGCGTTGATGGGATTCTCCACTTCCAAATGGATCTTACCCAATAGACCTTCTACTTCTAGAGCTATACTCTACAAGCAAACAGAACTAACTAATTGAACCTGGCGAACAACATGATCTGGTGTGGTTTGTTCTAGAAGTTTTCAGAACGGTTCGATCATTGCCAGAACGACCATTCTACACCATAAACAATCATTCCCACCCCTCACACGAAAAAAGGCAATCTGCAACTTCTGCTTTTCCTTGGAATCATCCTTACTGAATATATTGCAATTATAAACCTATATATATATTATTGTTAGCCATTGTTGAGGCTACCTTTTATTTTCTATTCAGACTTTTGGGTTTTTGCAATTTGTAAGCTTTGGGGTGGTGATCTTTCTACTCTACATCTCTGAGAAGATTTCTGAAACCCTGTTGATTATTATTTTATTCATTATGAATTTTCGTTCATCTCTTTGTTGTTTATCTGCTTTCATGTCGGAGTAATCCATTAGTTAGGTTTAGGGTTTCAAAAGAATTATGAATCATTGAATCAGACATAAATAGGGATTCTTTCATCTATTGTCTTCATCTATTGTCGTGCTCATTGCTTAGTCTGAATTGATCACTTAGTCTCTGATTTAGGGTTTAATCTATTCATCAAAAGTGTTTAGGATTGCTTGATATGAACATAGGTAAGCATATCGTCCTTAGCCAATGCAAGATGATGCTAAGGCGATATGTGAACAAATCAAACCTGATCATTAATGCTTGTTTACAATTATAAGTTCAAATGACAGTTTAAAATGTTAGGTTGCTAAATAAAGACTTTGATACCACGACAGTGGATTACTTATACATTCATGTTTGAGTTCAAGATAGTGCTTATTTTGTTCTCTGAATAATTGTCTTGTTTATGATCTCTGATTCCTGTTAATTGCCCTTGATCTAACACCTGTTTTAATTGATCTTTACACCATTTATTTGCTAATTTTGTTTCACATTGAAGTCAACAGACCATATCATTTTTTAGCTTAATTTCACCCCAAAGAATCATAGTGTAACCTTAGTCTCTCTGGATTCATTTCTATTAATGCTACTGCGATTGTTTGTACACTTGCATGCTTTTATTTGGGTGAATACCTGAGTGTACCAATTAGATAGTATGTCATTGTACTTATCACAAGCTTAGTAATCTCCCAAATACCCTTTAAGACCCTTAGAAAAATCTGAAATCTCCATTGTTGACCTTCTTAATCAATTAAGTGTACGGTCTCAACAAGGGAATATCCATCAATGAACTTATAGATTCTTTTCCTTCTAAATTCATCGATACACATACAATCTTCGTGCAATCTCTCTGATTTTCTCTTTCCTTAGTCGACTCCTCCCTTTTTGGTTTTCTAGGTGTCTTCATCGACTTTTCTCCTTTTTATAGCTCTTAAACGAAGCCACTCACTTTCATGTACCTTGTGAGGAGACATTTTCATGACTGCAGGCTCACATCTATAGTCCTTTCCAAATAACTCAAGCTGCCATTCTTAGACTTCAAGTTCATTATTTCCCTTTTCCAATTAGGGATGACCAAAGAGATATCCTGACAAACTTATCTTGATAGTGCTGAAAAGAACTCAGGTTTAATGTATGTCAAGCTCCAAGATGGGAAATGAAAGCTCATTTAGGCGGAGCCAACACAAGAGTTTCCGAGCTCTGCAGAAAACATGAACTTTCTCCGTTAGATCGATACATTCACAGTGTTCTACCAAGTAAAATCTGCAATCAATTGTTGTGGTAATAGTCCTTCAAGTGTCAATGCAATGTGGTTGGTTCCAAGAAAAATTCATAGTTTCAATAAAATTTTAACCCTATAAAACAACTTGGACTGATTCAAGAAAATTATGAAAATGACTCAAAACAAAAAAAAATACATACGCATTTCCTTCCCTGGATTGAACCAAGATTATCCCTAGTTTGATAATAACTAAAAGTCGGAAATAAGGAAAAAGGGTTAAGAAAACTTATTATGTTGTCGGCCGACACTAGTCATGGGAGTCGATCAACTCTTGTTTAATCATCAGATGTCCATAGATCACTTGACACCCCCTTTCACTTGTGCTCAACATCAGATCGTGTTTTGTCAAAAGTGTCAGTCGACACTATTAAAGGTTTTTGTTGACACCATTCCCATTGTTTTTTTCTTCTTCTTTTTTAAACCTGGGATACTTAAAATAAAAATCACACATTAGAAAACAAAATAAAAATGAATTATATATATTTACGAGTGGGTTGCCTCCCACCCCACCAAGCGTTTGTTTCTAGTAAGTAGCTTGACTATGGTGTCGACTGACACGAGTGGAAAAACTTGAGCAATCTCCCTGGTTCATCTGTCCAAAATTTCATCATTCTTCGGTTTGATAGTAAAAGCCCCAAAATGCTTCAAGATCGTCTAACTCATGCAATAACCTGTAAAGACTCATAAGAACTTGAAAAAACAATGGATATCATTTGAAAACCGGTAATAACCATGATTTATCAATTATTGAACTGAAGATAGTTTATATTACACTTTGACTTCATTATATCGACTCCATATGGTATCGGCCGACACTAGTCATGGGAGTCAATCAACTCGTGTTTGGTCACCAATGGTCCATCGATCACTCGACACACCCTTTTGCTTGTGCTCAACATCAGCTCGTAGTTTGTCGAAAGTGTCGATTAACACTATTAAAGGTGTTGGTCGACACCTTTCCAAGTTTTCTTTTTTTCCTTGTTTTTTAAAACTGAAATACTTAAAATCAAAATCATGCAATAGAAAACAAAAAAGCAATGAATTGTGTACATTTGCCTCCCACCAAATGTTTTTTCAGTAGCTTGACTATGGTATCGACTGACACCAGTGGAAAAACTTGAGCAATCTTCTTGGTTCATCTGTACTTCATTTCCTCATTCTGCGGTTTGATAGTAAAAGCTCCAAAATGCTTAAATCATGTAACTCATGCAATAACATGTAAAGACTCATAAGGACTTGATAAAACAATGGATATGATAGTTGAAAACCGGTAATAACTATGATATATAAATTATTGAACTAGAGATAGTTTACACATCTCTAGATAACTTTTGCATGATGATATTGAAATAAAACATGATTAATAAAATTGCTGTTCTATTGGATCCAGATTTATACACCTTAATTGTAATCGATCTGCCGTTGGAATTGCTCGTGTAAAATTGTTTTCATAAAAATATTAAATTTTGGAAACATCTTTCAGTTTCCAAATCTCATTTTCTTAAGGTCAAAAAAACAAACAGTAGTTCTATTATATCTTCATTTGAGACTAAGTATGTAACATCTGTATCCGAGAAGACTGAAATGATCGAGACAGGACAGGGTGTTGTCCGAGGGATTAGTGAGTTCAGTCAAATGGAAAATCAGTAAGGATGGGAGGTTCGGATTATGGTTGGATGATGATTGTGAAATAGTCGATGGATGGTTGGGATGAGCCGAGGCGTATGGACCATATCCGAGAGAAAACGGTTTAGTCCGAGAGAAAGTGGACTATGTCCAGATAAAAGAAAAAAGTATCCGAGAGAAAATGGAAAATAGCCGAAGGGATTAAATTTAATCCGGGAGAAATTGGGCTGGGGTGTGGGCCATGATTTTTGGTCGGCTCAAATGTGGTTTATCACGCAGATGGTCAAGCGGTATGGGCTATATCCGAGAGAAAGTGGAACTAACCGGGATAAATCCTACTGGAACCAGGAAAACATCGGTTATAACCGAGCTACTTGGGATTTTGCAAGTATATAAGGTGTTTTTGAGACTTTTCTCAGGGGGGTCACGTTATTTTAAAGAAATAAAGCAAGAAAGAGAGATTAGTCGAGAGAAACTCCTGGAAAAACGTGTTTATCCTGAGAGTAATCGAGAGAGATCGAGCCATAGCCGTACGGATCCGACCATCGTCGAGATAACCTGAGTTTGTCCTGAAGAAAGGTGAACGGATCATGAGATAGCCGAGGAGAGGGAGATCGGATCGTAGCGATAGCCGAGAAATCCCTAGGATGTTCGACTATCTTCGTTTCTGTGCGAGTTTCACCGAGATTTCTTCCGACCAATCTGTTTTCAACCTTGTCTAAGTGGAGTGTGTGGCTGTGGCTAGTGTCTAGGATCGTTGGATTGCTAGGGTTTGATGTTTTGCATGATTGGTTGTGTGATTTTTTATATTGTGTGCTTAACAAGTGTTAAACAATTATATGTTATGAGATTGTGAAGTGTTTACCGTGGCTAGGATGATGTCTAACTAATCTCAGGGTAATCCAGATCATGTGCTAGCTTAGGGGATGTGGGATTATCGCTGAAGTAGACATGGGTCTTAAAAAGGGATTGATCGTGGGTTAGGGTAGATGATCAGAGTCAGTGATGTTGTGTTGTGTTTATTTATAATTGATTGTGTGGATGTTGAATCTGATAGTATGAATGCTACTGGCTAAGGTGTTACGGAATGATCGTACTCACTAAGTATTTATGATAATACTTATGTCTCTCTTGTTTGAGTGTGCATAATATAAACAGTAAGTGGAGCGAGACCGGCGGCAGTGATGGACATGGATGGATCAGGGGATTTGGGTGTTTTATCTTATAAGACGTGTATTTTTGTCTTATGGACTTTGGTGTTGGCTGTTTTAGGTTGCTAGATGATATGAAGTATTGTTAGCGAACTGTGGTGTTTTGTTTAATGAATCATGAATCCTGATAAAGTGTTATTATTTCAAGTTATAATGGAATGAGTTTCTTATTGAATCCGCTGTGTATTGAAATTGCAAAAAAAAAGTTTAAAAATTTGCCTAAGTATAGAAACGGGCAATAGGATGTAGTGTTGATGTGGACATCAGTACCAGACACACCCTTTTAGGCGTGGGAGAGCATTCAGTTGCTCACTTGGATATGAGCAAGCTTGTAGATAAGGAGCAAAGGAGGCATGTAGCTGTTTTCAAAGGAGATGAGGACTTAACACCAATACACTGTCGTTCTATACACCAATGAGAGCCTTATGACCGAGCCAAAGATGTACTGGTCCAGTTTAATCCACAAGAGAACCATGACAAACCAACAAAACCGCTTATACACATAAATAGAGCAACAAGTGTATATTTGGAGCAGTATATGAAAACATGTCAAGCCATGACATATTATTCGACCAACATCACGTCCCAAGGAGCTACTGAGAAGACTAAACCAACTTTGAGTCAATTCAAAACGCCACTTAACCAAGGAGACCTGTCAAATCTACTTAAACCACCAAATTAAGCAAATGAAGCATTATTGGAGCTATACAAGGAAACTGAGAATATATGTCATACCAAGACATTATATTCGCCCTCCCTCACGACCACTGGAGCTTACAAGAGTCATTCCACACCAGATAAAGTCAGCATTCGTCCCCCTTCATCATAAGTCAAAGAAGATTACATCAAAGAGAAGCTTTCCTTAGTTGAAGATAATCACTTATGTCAGACCAGAAATGAAGACCAAATATCATCACTGTTATCTAATCTCGACCTTCTATTCAAAGGAGAAGATCTTAGACGTCAATACCATTCAGAAGTCATTAAGAAACCGGATTTCATCCCCACCATTCAAGCCCCATCCCCAATCATCCCCAATGGCTAGCTAAATCAAGGCTTCATCATCTAGCTTGATTCTTGTCTTGTTTTATTACATTTGACTGTTTATTATCTTTCATTTGAGCTCTATATAAAGCTCTTAAGAATTGTATTTTAAAAGTTACCCAAAAAATTATTAAGAAAAATCTTTGTTTGTTTTCTAAAGAAAAGTCTCTTTGAAATCAACTTGTTCCTGCAAATTTATAAGTCTATTGTGGAATCAAGAAGCTTCTAAGTTTGTGTAGAATCTATAAGTCCTTGTGAGGAATAGCCCTTGGAATTATAGAGTCTAAAACCGTGCTTGTGGAATCAAGTACAACCTTGCTACATCATTATCATCAACCTCCCATCAAAATAGCTTGAAAGATTTGATTCAAGTGCTCTAAGAATTTGGTGGAATCCAATTATTATATCAAGTGTGAGGCAAGGCTGCGGTTTAGCTAGTCGGGTCGGGTCTCCACAAAGTGTGTCGCCACCCAATAGCTTGACTTTTTGTATAATTCACATTTTTTAAATGTTGCCATATAAAGTTATCTTCAATAGCATATTTTGATAAGCATATCTTCTCAACCAAATCAGCATCTTCTTATGTTAGCAATGAACAGAGTTTCATAACTCTTCACTCGAATATCTTGATTAGAATTTAACCATTAACAACTTTTGATGGCAGTATTGATAGTAGGTTTTTATACCACTAAGCAGTTAACTCAACCACTAATCAGATGTAATATAGCATTAGGTCTTTTATCAATCTAAATAGGAAGTTATGTTGCACAAAGTATACATCAAATTCAGTTAGCTAAGCCAAGCAAAGAAGGTTTGATTTAAAGCTAACAACCTAAGTGATCATCATATAGCAAAGACTAAATGAAAGATGACCATATACAATGAGTTAAACAAGTAAACACGACTTTCAAACTAGTAAAAACAGAGTAAATAGTAGAGGGATTCGAAATATGATAGCAGGGTTATACGATGGGGTTATTGATATAAGATGATCCTCAACTATAAACAAACTGCTCAAAAATTTAACAAATGCATTATCCTTCAGCATAGAACTCAAGATATGTAAATCAATCCACTCTCATGAAAATGATTCCTTTGAAAACATCATAATCAAGATCTAATTCCTATTAGTGATTAAGACACAATCAAACATGAAGAAACTGTTCTATAGAGCCAATAAACTCCCTAATCATCCATTCTCATGTGCTAGGTAAGTAAATCCATTTAGGGGTTGGTTCATGCATTTCAACAAACACTTTTGATGCAAGAGAAACCCTAATTTCAAAACTCACATGATCAGGGTAAGTTAAACATTAAGACCACTTAATATTGAAGGATCTACACCTAATCATCAAGTTTTAAGCATTAGATCATCATAAATCAGAAATTACTACTTACAGATAATGGTTGATCTCTCAAAATCTAGGCAGATAATGAAAGAAATCATGATCAAAAGCAATAGATAGATGAATAATAACAAGAAATGCGGATTTAGATTAAAACTTCAAAGTATTGCTTACATTTCTCAAAACTCAGAAAATAGCTAAAGAACAAGAGAGAGAGTTTAGAGATAAGGTCTAATACTAAAAAAACTTAATAAAATTTGCCACTTATTAAAAAGATTAGTTTTTGCTTTTATAGTCAAAGGGTCAAAGCTTGGTCAAACCCTTTTATAACAGGCATTATGCTCGATACAAACAGCCAATACTGAGGTAGGCAGGATGCGATTCTTCTCTAGATCTTCTGTATTAGGCTATTGTTCGATATGCTCGGTCGACACGATCAACCTTGGTTTGTATCGGGCTGTTGCTCGACACCAGCTCTCAGTACAGACTCCCTCTGCTCCTTTGCATTTTTTATGTGATCCTTCTTACCTCATTTTTATCACCACTCATCAAGTGATCCTCCTAAGCTTCCAATGTACCTAATACACACTCCAAAATACAATTCTTAGTATAAGACTCAGTTACTCTAAATTAATGCAAAAGGGACTCAAAATGTGAATGCAAAAAGAAGACACAAAAGCATGTGAATATGCATGCTAAAATACAGTAAATATGATGTCTATAGACACTCCCAAACTTGCCTTTTACTTGCACTCAAGCAAGCCAGAAGAATAAACAAGGGGTTGAGGTTTGAAAGAGGGAGTTAAAATCCAAAAATACCAAAGTAAGAGATTAGATCAATGTCCAAATTACTAATTTCAAGATGCATATGATTTTGTTATATTCTGAAAGTCTAGCCACATTAATCACAAGTAAAGAAATGTTCTCAATTCTAGTCTACACAAGCAATCACATCATTCTAACCTTTTGATATTCAATTAATTGTAACCAAATGGATCATGCTTATGCAAAATAAATATTTTCATTTGGCCAAGACCATTGAAAATCGAAATGACATATGAAGTAGAAGGGTTCTCTCCAGAAAAAATAGAGTGAGCTTTGGTAAAATGCTAAGGGTAAAGAACAACTTATGAATAAAAAAGTAAAATTTCATCTACCCAAGTCCCATAAATGATCCTAAACTCTGATTTTTCTGCCCAAGAACACAGCCTAATCTACCCTTTCCTTGTGGTTCACCATTCTTCTTTCTCTTTTGAAGCTTCTTTGA
The DNA here is from genome assembly GCA_911865555.2 of Thlaspi arvense. NCBI lineage: Eukaryota > Viridiplantae > Streptophyta > Magnoliopsida > Brassicales > Brassicaceae > Thlaspi > Thlaspi arvense. Next base: position 16,967,133 of record OU466858.1, read on the forward strand.
GGATGCATGTTTTCTTTTTTCTTCTTGGTTATTGGCTTCCATCTTTTTTGTATGAAATTTTCTTTTACTTTTCTGGTGCTTCTCATCCTTTGGAATGTATGTTGAATTTTTGATTTGCACTTTCGAAATTAATCAGCCAACTCACCAAGGTAACTTGCATTTGCTCTCTTTTCTTCTTTACTTCTCTTTGAAAACCCAAAACAAAACCCATGAACCTAGCCTAATCTAGCTCAAAACTGCAGAGCTAATTCAACATGGAAGCGTTTCCAATGTAGTTCTAAATCAAAACCCCTCTTACTAAGTTCATCTATGGAAAAAGGCCTTTCTATCTCTCACAAATGATTCAATGGTTTGAAAGAATGTTATGATTAAGGGTAAGGAAATCTACTTGGACTAGCAAAACTGGTAAAAAGGGAAAAGAGAGTCTGAGTATGTATATGACTATCCATGAAAATATTCTCAAGGCATAAGACAAGATAACTAGCAATCTAAGATTATGTGTTCAAGTAGATAAGGAATGAAATCAGTTCATGCAAGTTTCAAGTTACACAAGTGTAACAATTTAAGAATTCCAAATGTGGTTCAACATTTGTTTAAAACTAGATCATAAGCATCAAACAACTAATAACCACGGCACTGATCTCATTTCGATTAGTGGAAATTTTCAAGGTGATTTTATGCTTCCTAGCATCTGAATGCAACCTATATGAAGTGAAAACTAGAGTCAATCCTAGAAAAGTGAACATGATTTCTTCTTGGTATTTTTCGAAATTTTCAAATGTTTTCGGTGTGCCTTAAATGAATGCATGAGATGCTAAATGTATGCATGATATAAGAAAACAAAACACAACATAAGATGCTCTCTCCCCCAAACTTAAATCACACACATTCCTATGTGTGAGAAAGAAGTGGAAGAGATGAAAACAACAATAATGCAAATGACAAGATGGTATTTACATTGATGTGATGGAATGTACCTTAGTTTCCATAAGAAGAGGAGGATGGGTCCATTGAAATTGGACATGTTGCTGTGGAGGGTGGGGAATGAGTTGCACTCCCCTTCCTTCTTCGCCCTTCATGGGAAGATGCTTATGGAGGATCTTCAAGCTCTGTTTCTGTTGGTGTTTTCTTGAAGGAATGAGTCCTCTCAGCTCCTATGGAGGTGTCTCCATGATCTTCATCATGCACTTATGTGCTTTTGAAATGCCACCAGAAAAGTTTGTCAAGCTCTTAATCTGTTTCTTCATCCCCTTCATTGTTTTGACAAGTTTTTTAATTGTCTTCTCTTGCCACTTGTTCCATCTTTGAAGCAGCTTCAGTTGCTTGTGGACTTCTTTATTCACCTCACTAGAGATGGGTTTGTCATAGGGGTTGAAGTAATATCTCTGACGCCTATACAGTATCTCATGTGCCTCTGTTCCTCCCTCTTCAGCTGGTGGAGCTGATGAACTTGCATTGGCATGGAATGGTGCAAGAGGATGTTCAGCGAAAATGTCACAGATTTCACTCTCCTGAGGCAGGAAGGTTACATGACTTGTAACCCTGAAGATAGTGTTTTGAGGGCTAAGGAGAAGGATTTTGTTCTTTGTCTTCAGATCAATGTTGAACTGGTAGACTAGCTTCTCCCCCATGGTTCCAACAAAGTATCTGCTCTTGAAGAGGTAAGCTCTGTCAATGAACTCAGGTGGATGGGAAGGCTCTCTCAATCTAACATATGCTTCTTCAAGGATAGGTGTAATGAGCCCTCTTAAGGCGATTTGAAGACTAGCATCTGAAGCTATCCCAACCCAGTGTTTGTAGTAGAGAAAGTGCTTAATCAGTATACTTAGCATCCCTGTTCTTGAGAGCTCTCCAAGTATCGACTTTTACATCTAGTCTCTATGAGAATATTCTTAAGACCAATGCATAGAAAAGACATCTCTTCATCAACCATCATGCCAGTCTCTTTCCTTTCAAAGAACGTATGGGGCAGCACCTTGTGTGCATATCTCAGAGCAAGATGGCGGATGAGGGAACCTTTGGCTGAGCTGTCTTGCAGCACATGGCACTTGCTTATAGCCTTTTCAGCACTTGCTTTGGCGATTTCAGCCTTAGACTTTCCCATTTTCTGCAAGATGAACAACACTTGCACAACCATAAGCACAAACCTGAGAACACACAGCATTAGAAATAGAAAAATTAAAAGCAAAAGCAAGTATATACAATGATAACATGACAGTGCCTCTCAAGAGCGCTCGCTTTACATCTCTAAGCTTAATGTGTTACCCCGTTCTTTTAGTTGGGGAAAGGAGGAGTTAAAGAACTCATTGTTGGTCCTTGTGGAAAGTCTTTATGACTGATGGTGGGAAACGCTCCTTCAAGTGGGCAGAGTGTGTTTCCTTAGCAATTGCATTGACCCATTGATGCCTTGGATGGTGTTGATTGCCTTAACAAATGCAAAAGGCTGAGTTTTGGCTTTGCACTTCACCTTGTACACCACTCCTTCATCAGTTGAGCCTAGCAGCTGTAAGATCAAGCCTTCAGAGAGAAGACTTAGTGTGGGTTTACCTCCTTTGGCTTCCTTTGGAACCTCCTTAGATTTCTTCTCCTTTAGTGTGGGCTGGGGCTCTTCAAACAGAGTAGTCAGACAGCATCCATTGAAGCTTATCCCATCATACACATTGATGAGGGGCAAACTCTCAGATCCTCTTTGTTCAACTACAACCTCAAGTGAATAAGCGTGCTCCTCAGCTGCACACTTTTCTCCATTTTTGTTGAACTTAAGAACTTCATCATCACTCAGCCTTAGCTCAATCAGACCTCTCTTCACATCAAACAGTGCTCCTGTTGAAGCCAAAAATGGTCTATCCAATATGGTTGGGTTTTTTATTTCATCTTCCAGATCTAGTACCACAAAGTCAGTTGGTACTTTCATATTTCCCATCATAACAGGAAAGTACACTAACAAACCATCTGGACTTCTCCTTGTTCCATCAGCTAAGACAAGACAAATTAAATTCTCTTTAAAGCTTGTTTAACCTAAACTCTTGGCTGTTGAGGGAGGCATCAAGTTTATGCTAGCTCCAAGATCATACAAACCACTTTTAAATGATAAGCAATTTCCCATTGTACAAGGCAGAGTGAAGCAACCACGATCTTTAAGCTTCTTAGTGACAATGATCTCTTCAGCTTCTTGTGGTGCAGCTTCTGGAGTAGACAGATTGTCTCCACTCAGCTCTTTTGCTTTTGCCAGAATCTTATCCTTAAGAGCTATGATATTAGGGGGCAGCTTATGTGGTTCATCAAGCATCTGAAAACTCTTCTCAACCTTTTTCATAGATTCAAGAAATAGAGTTTGTTCTACAATCTCCTTCTTAAACCTCCCTAGGCAGCTGTTTGTTCCCTTGAAATGTGTTATTGGGAACAAATCCTTGTTGTTGATTGTAACCCTATCAATTACCTACATATACTCATATCATTGTCGTATGTAGAGTTATCAATCCAAATGGGAAGGTTAAGATAAAGAGGAATGCAATAGAGTTCTAAGTCAAGTATCAATCATCAATAAACAAATTAAAATCAAGAGGGAACAAGAGTATTCAAGTTACTAAACACTTAAACAAAGCAAAATGAGAATAACCAATAACAAAAGAGAATGAACTTACGATGGGGTTATAGATATAGGGGAGTCTTCTACTTAATCAATGATGCTTACAAACTCATAACAATATGATTGTGATTTTGTATACTATGTAAATGTTGTTTTTATTTATATGAACAAGAATTCTTTTAAGAATTTGTAAGAGTCTTGAACATTGGTTGTTATTTTGTTTTTGAGTCTGCTTTAAAAAAAAATACTGCACGAGCACCAATTTAAATGAAAAGAAATCCAAATTAATTGGAACGATTATTAGATGCTTCAGTTGTAGTCATATGTTTGATAAGTTATTTTCTTTTTATTTAAGATAAAAAAAACTTGTTTAAAATTAAATAAAGGAAAAACATATAGTTATTGAGATTAATTATATATCAATTTAGTTACACAAAATTAATTTAAATAATATTTTGAAAGTTGGTTAATAACAATGAGTTTATATACAAATATTAAGTTTTAAATTAACAGTTAATTTTCACATTTAGTAAATTCTTAAATTAAATTATAATATATTTTTTAAATACGTTAAAAAAATTTTGATGTATAATTACATAAAAACGATATTAAAAATTAAATATTATATTTAAAATATTGATTAAAACTTAAAATAAGTTAACTTAAATAATAATCAAATATATAAAAAACAGTTTGTGCGTAGCGCTGAAACATCTCTAGTTATACTACATAAATGTGTGAACTCTACTTTTATTACGAAAAACCATAAATATTAAACTCTATAAGATAAATCAAATGTATATACTATATAATTTCTATAGTAAGACCAGATTATTCTATATATAGTAGAGTATGAAATGGCATCGCTAATCCTTTGATCATTCTAACTTGCAGTTGTTGATGCAGCTTTGTGTGAGGTTCCATAAAATCGTTACAGGAGGAAAGCAAAGCAAGGCGGTTTATGGTATTAGTTTTTGGAAGCAGGCTAATTATGAAGAAATGAACCTTGTTATGGTGTGAAGGTTGTAATCCTACGCTAGATGCATTGTATTTTGAATTAAATATATGGAATGCTTTCCTTTATCATACTGTTTCATCGGATAACTAAACTACATTAGTAAATTAGTATAGTCTCTGACTATATCATTAGGATGTATATTCCAATGAAATCTAAACAGACGATGTTTATTTTCTCAGAAGAACACTTACAAATAAGGGACAGAACACTTACAAATACAGGGACACAAGCCATGTATTTATTTAGTAGCACCAATCATACAATTATCACATTAAAATATTATAACTCATCAAAGAAGAAAAAAAATAATATTTTGTGGTAGATGGGTTATCACATATGTATGATTTTGCGTAATAGAGTCAATCTCACTATTAACAGCTAATTTCCATGAATGTGCATTTGGTGTAGACATGGCTTTAGCAAAAATTATTGGTTCATTTTCTTTAAGAAAGAGCATTAAGAAATTTTCACCGTAAGATTTTTTCTTGCATGCCCTTTTGCTACGTCTAGGTTCATTCTATACTTTTTTCTGCATCATCAAAGGATGTCCCTGAAGTGCTTACCTCGTTTACAGAGGTCATTACATCTTTTTCTTCACGAGTTCTTTAGAATTTTGTTTATCCTTACGCGGAAATATGTATTTAAAGAAAGATGCATTTTTGATTTCATGATTGTATTAACATAGATATTCGGTACAGCTGATTTATGAACCAGAAACCGATAAGCAGTACTGTTATGTGCATATCGAATGAAAATACAATACACTGTATTTGGTCCGATTGTTACCTTTTTTGGAAGTGGTACATTGACTTTTGCTAGACATTCCCACACTTTCAAGTATTTATACGGTGGTAGAATACCTTTTCAAAGTTTGTAAGGAGATTTTCGAGTGACTTTGGGTGGTATCTTATTAAGGATTTAATTTATTCCCTCCCAACCTCCCCCCCCCCCCCCCCCCCCCCCCACATGTCCTAGGCTAACCCAGATTCATGTAACATCACATTCATCATCTTTTTTAGAGTTTGGTTTTTTCGTTCCGCAACTCCAGTAGATTCCGGTGAATAAGGATCGGTTGTTTGATGGATAATCCCATGTTCTTGACAACAAGCACTAAATGGTTCATCATATTCGCCTAATAGTTTTAATTACTAAGCTGACTTTCAACTTCACGTTTATATTCTTTAAGTTTTTCCAAGATTTCATCCTTACTACGTAACAAATATACATAACAATATATTGTATGATCAGTGATGAACGTTACAAAACATTTTTACCGCCTCTAGTTGGTGTATATTTTAAATCACACAAATCTGTATGTATTTGAACTAGAGATTCAGTTGTTCTTTCAACTTGGGGTGATGGGGTTTTGTGAGTTTGGTCTGTACGCACACTTTAAATTTTTCTTTGATTGTTTTGCATTTCAGGATTAAGTTCAAGTTTATTGACCAATTTATCAATTTATAATTCACATGTCCTAACATTTCATACCAAATATAAAATAACTCAAGCAAATAAGCAACTGGATTGTTCTTATTGATAGAAATCATAGAAACAGATTCAACAAAGACATTTGAAACATAAGCAACATTATTAGCAACAATATTATTAAAACCTGCAGCTTCGTTGTTGCGAAGGTTTGTCGTGACACACATCTTGATCAGTCCATTCTTCTCATATCCCCTGCCAATAAACATCCCAAAGTTCTTCAGCACAAGCTTGTCTGACTTAAAGTTAGCAGCAAATCTGGCCTTGCTTATCCGAGTGTCGGAAATCAGGTTTTTCTTCATGTCAGGCATATGCTTCACATTCTGAAGAGTGAGTTCCTTCCCTGAGGTCATCTTCAGCATCACTTTTCAGTGACCAATGATCTTGGAGAATGCTAAGTTTCCCATGAACAATTACTAGTCGATTTGCTCTTCTGATAGGTGCTAGATATTTCCTATCAGCACAAATATGGGTTATGGCACCAGTATTGTACCACCACTCTCTCGGGTTATCTTCAACCATATTGACTTCCGAGACCATAACACACATGTCCTCTTCTGTCAAGTTAGCTTGAGCTCTCCCGTTGTCTTTGGGCTTGCTCCGACACATCACTTTTGTGACCAATCTTGTTACACTTGTGGCATTTCCTTTTAAACTTCCTATCAGCATTGCCATGCTTCTTGAAGTTTGTTGAAGAGGTTGGTTTCAAAGAGGATGCCATTGCCACAGCCTTGCCCTTTCCTTTGGCTTTGTGTGTTGCCACATTCACATTGTGCACCTAGAATTGCAGACTGTTTGCCGTACGGTTTGTGTCTTCTATTTGTAGCCTAGTGACGGCATCTTCAAGAGACATTATCTTCCTCTTGTGCTTGAGGTAGTTCATGAAATCCACCCAACTCGGAGGTAACTTTTCGATGAGGCTGTTCACCGTGAAGATCTCACAGATTGACATTCCCTCAGTCATTATATAATGGCAATTCAATTGGAGTGTTTCCATTTATTCCTTGATTGGTTTGGAATCCACCATTTCGAAGTCAAGAAACTTTGCGGTTGCGTATTTATAACAACCAGCACTTTCTGATCTGTACATCTTCTCCAGTGCCTTTCACAAGGACTTGGAAGACTATTCCTTACTGTACATAAGGTACAGATGGTCACTGAGGCGGCCTAAGATTTAACCTCTACACAGGAAATCCCCATGGGTCCAGGCTTTAACACTTGAAAGAGTGTAGGCATCAGTATTTCCAACTGGAATGATTAGTGGATCTTCATTGAGATACTTATCAAACTTCATGTTCGTCAAGAAGAAGTGTATCTTCAACTACCATGTTTTGAAACCTTTTCCGTTGAAGTGATCCGACATGAGTCATGTCATTGACACGCGGAAGCAAGAATTTATGGAATGACTGGGAGGTGGGAACCAGTTGCAACAGTCATAGGAGGACCATCGCCAAACAAGATATGGTGTGTCGTCTCATCGACTTCATCTGCACCCACTGGTCCAAACTCATTCACTTGTGGTGGAATGTCCAATGGATTTTGTTGATTAATCACATCGGAGGTATTGGTATCCATCTGATCACAATTAAACAATTGATAATCAGTATACCATTTATTTGAACAAGAGCTCAAGTAATGATTTACAATTACATCAATATAACATTTTTAGCAAATCTTATATCGATCGCTTATTTTGTAAACTTGCCTTTAAAGCGTTCACAGAAACGATTAGATAGGTTAAAGCATTTTGCAAACTCACTTTTAAAGCTTCTGCAGAAACCTTATACGGTTATAAAATTGTTTATAAGAATAAAACGTTTCGCAGAATCGCTAAAACTAAGCGTTCGCAAAACCAAATAGTATCGTTTTGAAAACGATTCGCAGAAATGTTGTAGAGGCAAATCGTAAATCCGTTTATTGTCTTTAGAACCAAAACCGTATGAGACCATTTAGGGAGGAAAAAATAATAATAATTTTTTAATTTTGAAAATGCTGTAAAAAAAACTTAATTCGATTGTAGCGATAGGCTATAAGCGGATTTTTTAGTTAAGATTGTAGGAACCACAAAAATCCAAATAAGAATTGCGATATCTAAATTGATTACAGACACATATAATATGTGAAGAAAGAGTAGAAACAAGACCTTCGAAAACAAGTTTTATAAATAAACAATGATCAGAGTCGAGCTATTGATTCTCTTTCCTTAACTCAAAAAATCGTTTATAGTGTGACGGTACTATAAGATTAAGAGTCCCAGGATACAACCGATGGGAGACCGTTTCACAACACTTGAAGGTGTAATCTGTGAACTTAAAAAATTCTACATAAACTCTCGAGACTTACTTTGAATAGGAGAATTGCTAGAACGAGAGAGGTTTCAAAGAGAGCTTTTCTTGTATAACCAAAGAGGAGCCACATTTTGAACTGAGAATCTTCTCAATATAAAGTCTGCAAACTTTATAATTCGTTTGAACCATATTATTCGAATATAAAATCCCAATTGGCTGATTCTTTATTTGGTCAAACTTTGACCAATTTAATTTTAATAGATCATTCTCAAAACAAAATCGTCAAAATTCGGCACAAAAAAAAATAATCGTGTACGGTCTGAAGGCCCATTTGACCAACACGACCCACTCTCAGCCTGGCCGGCCTGGCTTGATGGCGTCGGCTCGCGGGTGTGTGGTTCGTTCCAATCTGTCATATGCACACCATGGGTAGTTAGCTATCTGAACACAAGCATTACCCCTTCTCTATATTTACTAAAATAATTTTTTCCTCTATTTCCGATGTGGAACAAAACACATTCCTCATCACTTACTATTCATTCTACTTGGGCCACAGCCTATTTCTCTTCACTCAAGTTCAATTCTTTTGTAAAGCCATTGGTTTGCAAAAATGGATCCAACACAAAGTTACAAAAAATTACTATAAAACACTAAATATTACACTATATGAAGGTCAAAAAATAATACAATATATAATTTCAAAATAATCCATCATAAATCAAATTATACAATATTGTTAGTTCAGTAGCATTTTACGAGATTTTTACATGATGTGTTTTATCTGTTGCTTGTGAACTCTATCTCATGTGTTCGTCCATTAAGGGATGAGTAGCATTTATGTATTCTGATGAGCTAGCCACTCAGGATCTGGAATCAACTTGGAAAATGGTAAGTCGGCCTCCAGGAGGAGAAAAAAGTCATTTCCCTTCCGAAATTCTTTGACACTCAAGTAAGGGTAGGTTTTAGATGGGTTTATGGTTGAATACTACATCCGAGAATCGTAGTCTTGTCTGCTATTCAATAGTTACTAGGGTGATTGTATGACATTGCGAGAGGGAGGTTGCAACTCTCTCACGATTGGTAAGTATAAAAGGGAGATGAACTTATCTCCCATGGAGCATCCTCTAGACATGTTGGAGTATTTGAGAATGGTTGTGGTATGATCGGGAATGTTAAGTATGAGCTCTTACCCGACATAGGGGGTTAGGATCTGATGAAATTCTTGAGGGCTCAACGGCTCGTCCTCCTTAATTATCGGTGTTGTCTATTTCTCTAACCATGACGATTGATCCATTTCACCGACCGACCGACCTCCTCTCTAATGAGTTATAAGGTCTAATTTGTACTACTTTAGTCTGTCATTCTATTGGATATGAATGATCCGCCAAGTAGGCCTGCATTTTAGGAAGTTGTTTACCTGCCCCTGCGTCGGAATCGTGTGATGGCTTGTAGTGTCCACAACGTCTCGTTTGTTACATATTGGGACAAGTTTAATATGTTTCTTATTGAGTAGGTCTCCTTGCTGATGTGGAGGCTCGAGATTGGTTTCTGGATAATCAGTCCTGACATAGCTATTGTGTGATTTTATTCTTCACTATATTCAGATCTGACATAATCTTTGCTGAATCAAAATGAATTGAACAAACAAGCCCGTGAGTTTAAATGCTAGAGTTACTTACTACCGAAACAGCGTTTAAATTGACTGTAGATTTTAATTATTGATATGATTAGTGATATTCAGTTTCTAATTAGTGAAGGAAGATATTATCGTTAAGGTGGTTGTGGTGAAAATTTAGGATTGGGATAGGAAATGAGAATTAGAGTACGACAAATATAACTTTGCGAATTGGAAAAGTTTGACCCTTTAGCGGTATAGAATATAGTCGAGATTCATTCTTTTTTAGTTTCTTGATTATGTCATCTTTAAGGTTTTTGCAAAAGATGGAAATGACAATCACGAGAAATAGATCTGTTAATGGAAGATGACGATCTGAAATTGTAAGAATGAAAGGAAAAAATTGAAAAATAGATCAAAAAAAAAAAGTTCATCTTTCCCCATCAGTACTTCTCTCCCATACATCATCATTAGCCATTTTTAATTTCTCTTTCTTCCAACAGGGATATTTTTGATATTATATAACTTACAAATATATCATAACTATGCATTTAATAAAGTTATATAATTGATTTACCTATTTGTTATGGTCACTGAACCTAAAATCTAACTAATGTTTAATAGTAAATAAATAAAAAACACTTATGAGATGCATATAACAATTATTATTATTAACAAATTTAAAAGAACTACAAGTTTCCATTACAACAAATCTTTTAGTATATAAAAGAGAATGTTCAAACTTCACTCAATATTATATAATACTGCATTATAAAACTAGATTTTTTTCTTTTTTTGTATTTAAGTTTAATATAAAAATATGAGTCGTTTAAATTTTATGAAAATTTGGTATTTTGAAAAGCAACATAATATCAACCATGATTAACGCCTCTGATGACTACTAGCTCTACCAGCAAGCCCGTGAGTTTAAAGGCTAGAGTTACCTACTACCAAAACAGCGTTTAAATTGACTGTAGACTTTAATTATTGATATGATTAGTGATATTCAGTTTCTAATTAGTGAAGAAAGATATTATCGTTAAGGTGGTTGTGGTGAAAATTTAGGATTGGGATTAGAAATGAGAATTCGAGTACGACAAAATATAATTTTGCGAATTGGAAAAGTTTGACCCTTGAGCAGTATAGAAAATAGTCGAGATTCATTCTTTTTTAGTTTCTTGATTATGTCATCTTTAAGGTTTTTTCAAAAGATGAAAATGACAATCACGAGAAATAGATCTGTTAATGGAAGATGACGATCTGAAATGGTAAGAATTAAAGGAAGAAATTTAAAAATAGATCAAAAAAAAGGTTCTTCTTTCTCTGTCAGTACTTCTCTCTCATACATCATCATTAGCCATTTTTAATTTCTCTTTCTTCCAATAGGGATATTTTTGATATTATATAACTTACAAAGATATCATAACTATGCTTTTAATATAGTTACATAATTGATTTACCTATTTGTTATGATCACCGAACCTAAAATCTAACTAATGTTTAATAGTAAATAAATAAAAAACACTTATGAGATGCATATAATGATAATAATTATTAAAAAATTTAAAAGAACTACAAGTTTCCATCACAACAAATCTTTTAGTATACAAAAGAGAATGCTCAAACTTCACTCAATATTATATAATACTGCATTATATAACTAGATTTTTTTTTCCTTTTTTGTATTTATGGTTAATATAAAAATATAAGTCGTTTATATTTTATGCAAACTTGGTATTTTGAAAAGCAACATAATACCAACCATGATTAACGCCTCCGATGACTACTAGCTCTACCAGCAGATGAAGAAAAACTGCCATCTGAAATAAACATCTCTATTGGAGAGTTCTCGTCAAAGTATCTGAACATTAAGAAAAAAAAAACAAATGCAAAAAGTAGAAAAAATAAAATAAAAGGTCCTTAATGTATCTCAAATGAGAACCAATTTTCAACTTATTAGATACCAAAAGGATATTTGTTTTGTTTTAACTGAATTAATTTATTTTAAATATTAAATTTTTATTTTATATAATAAACCATATTAAAATAATATTAATTATTGTTGAGAACTCCTCTTTTAAGATACTTATCATTGAGGTTTCTCTAAAAGGTTCCAAATGCGATATGATATTGATAGCTTGCTATATTAGAACATTTTAGACTGCATTTCATTCATCGTTTCCCTTGTTTATGCATATTAGTTTAACATTTTAGTCTCATTTGCATCTAGAAACAACATTTCATGCATTTAGTTTTGGATTGCATACATATGCATAGTTGTGGTGTTTTTTAGGTGCTTTTGGAGGTTTTTGGAGCTTGGGAAGGAGATGAAAGCAGTTCACATTCAAAGAGATGCCAAAGAAGGATTTTTGCAAAGTTTGGTTTCATATCGAGGAGGAGCATCGAGCATAACCTCTGTGGAGTATGCCTGATGCAAGCAATGGTACATGGAGATGAGGACTTGTTCGTGGACTCTAAGGCACTGGTCTACGTCGCGATGGTGCATCGAGCAGGGCAACCTATACAAGCCGATATCACTTCTACACGGACCATATCGGGGTGGTGCATCGAGCAGAACACCGTCCTTACCACCCCGATACAACTAATCTGCGCGTTGACCAGCATCTTTTCTTTGACCTTATCTTGTTTTTAGGTTTTTTCCCCTTTCTTTTTGGTTCCCTAGTATAAAATTGAGCCATAGAACATTATCCTTTATATCTCATCTACTAGACTTTTAATTCGCGCTACGCGCGAGCCTGTATTAATAATTTGGTTAGTTCTTTTTTTGGCTAATATCTTTTAAATTATCGAAACTATAATATATTTATAGTAATATGTAGTTTTTACCTATTTTTGTTATAAAATTATAAATCCTATAAATTAAAATCATGATAATAACATCTAACGTGTATACATTTGATTTAGAGAATAATTTTCTTACTAAGTTTTTGGTGTTTTGTTTTGTGTCGTTAGGATTTCTATAGTTATTCTTTTTAAGATTTATATGTTCAAATATTTAGTTTTTGATTAAATGACTCACTGATGTTGTGTACCTACGTATATATGATATATGATTCATGTTGATTCGGATTTACTTTTGTTATGATGCTACAATAATCATGTAAAACTGCTTCTTGCTTCTCTACCAGATCTTCTATGAATATTAGGTTATACCTCTATTCAGTTTATAAGATCTGTTTTATTTGCAGTCAACTATTTGATAATTTTGTTTTTAAACATGTAAGATGGTGTGAAATCTTCATATTATCATTGTTTTTATTTTTTGTGTGGTTTATTCATGTTTTGATTTGATAGTTTATCTAGATATATTCCAATTTGAATTCAATTCATAACATTGTCATACTTTATTATTTAAAGAAAATTATAGAAGATGCTACTCATGTGTTGTTTATGTTGGTTAAGTTATAAGTAGTAACTATGTATAAATTAGTTGTTATATTTCAAATATAAAATTACTTGTGTAGTATTTTTTTGGTTAGTTTCTAAACCAGACGCAGCCAATGTATTAGTCATTGTAAATTTAAATAATATTTTTGATTTAAAATCTTGGATAACCTACTATGTTTTACATATAATAACTAGATGTTTGACCTGCGCGTCCGCGCAGGTATATAATTTTGAAATAAATTTTATAAATATTTAAATTATATAGTATAAGGAGATTTATTATATATTATGTTATAAGATAAGTTTTCTGGTACATATGTAATGACTTTATTTCGAGAGAATGGATAGTCGTTTTTCTTGTGTGTATAGAAAAGCTAATTGTCTTTTTTTTTGCTACTAGAAAAGCTAATTGTCTTGCTGATGGATTAGCTAACTCTGTTTTTTCCCTTCCTCTAGGTGTCCAGTTTTTAGATTCGGTTTTACCTAGTTTAGTTTTGATTTTCAGTTCTGATATGATCAGTTCTGCGCACCCAAGAAGAGTTTGTTGTAGCTGGTTTTTATGTTTTGAATAAAATCAGGAGACAATGTCTCCCCCACCCCCTTCCTACCAAAAAAAAACTTTAGTTATATTAATAATAAATTATTTATTTATGTGTTATGAGGATTAATATTAAATTTTGTAAATACAAAAATATAAAATTGAAAATAAGATAATATAAGTTACGTGCAACTAATTCAATATTGTAGACACACGAGTTGTTATTGTAAAATATGATAATATGTTATTGATTTTATATGAATTTATGTTTTCTAATATTGTATTTAGTTTTTTTTTCTCCTTTTCCCTCCTATTCTTTCTTCTTTATTTCGATTATCTGTTTTTTTCTGTTTTTCTTTGTTCTCCTCCTTCTCCTTCTCTGTTCTTCTCTCCCTCTTTTTCTTCTATGTTTTTCTTCTTCTTTTTCCTTTTTTCCCCTTCTTTTTCATCCTCTTTATCACCATTCTTTTCCTTCATCACTTTTTCTGCATTTTTCTTCTTTATCTACGTCCTTCTTATATTTCGTTCTTTTTCTCCTTCATTTTTTTTTCGTTCTTCTTTTTCTTCTTCTCTATCATTCCACTTCTTCATGTATGTTTTTCTTTTTTCTCTTTCATTTTTTTTTTGTTTTCATGTTCTTCTCCGTTCTTTTTCTTCTTCATCTTCTAGATTCTTTTCTTTTTTTGTATGTTTTTCCCTTCTTCTTGTTTTTTTTTTTTTTTTCAATTTTTAAACAAATAATTTATCCATAATAATTAATTTGCTCATGTTTTACTTTATTGTTGTTTTCCAAACTCAACTTTTATATTTAAAGATATAATACATTACTGATTTTATATATAACTTGTGTTCTTATGTTGTAGTCGGTTTTTTACAGATTTGAATATCTAGTTATAAATTTGTTAACCACACTATTATTTTTATTTAGAAATATTTATCTCATATGATAAAAGCGTATTTAATTTTTAATAAGAATGTAATTTATCTACTAATTTATACTTTTCTCAATAAATCTTTTATTTAGCTTTTGATCAAGTGTTTTTTTAGGTCTTTCAGCCGTTCTTTTTACAATAGATCATGTCTCCTATTTATACATATCTCTCTACAACCTAAGCGGGAATCTCGATGAATATAGTCATAGATTTCCTTCTATTTCTCTTTACAAAGCCACTTCCGCAAGGCTAAATCATTCTAGAGAAAATCACGCTTTTAGATGTCTTCTTGGGCTTATGACTCAGCTCGTAAGTTTATTGCTTCATATTGGGCCTCGTTCATCATCTCCTAGGCCCATCAGAGAAATGGCTCGATTCCCACTTGGTTAATTTTTCTGGTTCGGTTCTACCGGCCGATTTGTCCTGTCACCCTGGTTCGTCACATCTCTTTGGTTTGATAACTAAATGGTTCGGTACATATTTGCTGACCTCGACTCATCGGTTTGGTTTATCTTGTTGGTTTGGTCCACCTATCTAGTTCAATGGACATGAATGGTTTAATCTGTCTTTATCGATCCAACTCGTTGTTTCTCTTCGGCGGTTCGCCAGTTCGGCTCGGTGGTTTGCCAGCTCAGCTTGTTAGTCTGGCTTATCACCTCTTCGATTTGGCTAGGCTCATTTCCATTACTAACCTTTTCTTTGTTGGTTTCGTCATAGTGGAGACCGACCCCAACAATTCTTTCTTCTCTTTCTATTTCTCCTGCTTCTTCTTCTTAATCACTTCTTCTTCATCTTTTCTTCTTCTCTCCCTTCATTTATTTTTGTTCTTCTCCTTCTCCTTTTTATCCATTGTTTTTCTTTTTTTTTCCTTTCTTTTTCTCTGTTTTTCTCCTTCTTCCTTTTTTAGATTACCATGAAGTTATGGGCCGAAGCCTGCAATCTCTGCAGGCCCGAAACCACATCATGTAATATTAGTTTAATCCCAAGAGTCACTCGCTCATGTAATCACTCGATCATTTACCAGTCGAGCTAACGACTCTTGGTTACTCCTTCGTCTTCTCCTCCATCCCTTCTTCTTCTTCTTTTTCATCCTTTCTTCTCATTCTTCTCCTTCTCCTTCGCTGTTCTTCATCTCTCTCCTTCTTCTTCTTCTTCTTCTATGTATCAATATTCTTCTTCATCCATTCTTCTCCTTATTATCCTTCGTCTTCTTTTTCTTCATCCATTCTCTTTCTTTTCCGTTTTTTTTCATCTTCTCTATTGGTCGTATTCGTCATCACTTCTCCTTCTTCTTATTCATTTTTCTTCTTTTTCATCCCTTCTTATTATCCTTTCTTTTCCTTCTTCTTCTTTATCACTTATTCTCCTTCTTCTCATGTTCTTCTTTTTTTTTTCTCTTTTCTTCTTCTCTGTTGTTAATGTTTTTCATCTACTCTTCTTCTCATCCGTCCCGTCTCTTTGTTCTCTACCTTCGTCTTCTCCTTCTTATTTGTTCTTCTTCTTCTTTGTCAAACAAAAAACGATAAATTAAAAACTAAAAAGATTAAAAATAACAACCATATACATAGTAAACAAACTGAAACAAAATACTTAACATATAAGAAATTAATTTCTACTAAAAAATATTGATGTTTGCAGAGAAAAAATTTAGCCAAAACAAATTAGAAAAAATGAGATAATGTGAGTTAATGTTTTATTTCCCTTATACTTTATTGAAATACTATTATAATAAATAGTTTTATTTTGATAATTGTAAATTATGAAATTTTTTTATTAATTTACTGACTTATTATTAGTATGTTTTTACATCAACAATAAGAAAGTATCAATATTGTTTGTAATGTTTTTGAAAATAAGCTAAAACACATATTTTAGAATATGCTTTAAATTTATGCAGTTACTGTTTCTTAACTAAAAAATATTTTAATTTTATTTTGAAAAGCTTACTCCATAATTTTAGTAATCGAATATTAATAAAATATTACAAAATCGATTCATTAGATATTTTATTGAACTAAATATAATTTAAATAAAATTATATGGTTATTATCATTTACTATTAATTAACCATTGTTTTTTAAAATTTGATCATGATGCTTTTAAATTTGAAATTAATTTATCAAAATTTAATTTAATATTAGATTGCACTAAACATATAACAAATAATATATAACTATTCATAAAAATTAGATTTTAGTTTACTTTCCTACAAACATATATGTTTAGTTATATTATTGCATAATAATAAGAATATAATTTTTGTTTTTAGTAATAATTCTTTTGCAATATGTTTTATATTGTGTAAATATATATAATTTAATTATATATATTTATATTAACTATAATTGTTATTTCTTATATTGTTACATAATAATAAATATTTGAAAAATATTATTTGTTATTTTTTGCAAAATTTTTTAAATTGTATAAATATTTATAATTTAATCTCATATATATAGTAATTACAATTGTCATTTTTTATATAAAGTTGGTTGTAATTAATTCTATGATTAATTAGAATTTTCGAAATAACTATTTATGGAAATTTTAAAATTATTTAAATGTGTTTGGTAATTGGAGTTAAACTAATCTAAATAATATTTGAAAATTAATGTGTTTGGTAATAGGAATATAAGAATTAAATAAAGAAAAAAAGAAAATAGATATTAATTGGTTGTATTAATAAATGACTAAACTACCATTAGTGAAATTTTTTAAAAAAAGTTAAAATGCAATGGCATTTCATGTAATATAACACATGAAATGTGTTTAAACATTGAAGTGGTCCTCAAATAAATAGTATGGATATGTTTGATTTTTCATTTTTATTAGTTTTTTTATTTTCTTAATTATTTTGTTTATATTAATTTTGTTAAATAAAAAATAGCATAGATATCAACTTAATATCCTCTTTTTATGTTAATTTAACTTTTTGATATGAATTTTTATTTTTATTGTATTGACATGTTGTAAAATATAATTTATGTTTGGTTTTTTGTTAGTTAAACTTTTTAAGTTAGTTCAGCTTTTTGTATTGATTTCCTAAATAATTAGGTTAAATATCAAATTTTAGATAACTTTTTCTTTTGATAATTTAACATGAATATTTTTTTGGTAGTATTGATAGTTTTAAATAACAATTTTATATGTTTATAGAAGCAATTTAATCTTAATATTTTTTCTAAATAAATTACTCATTTAAAATATATATGTTAAATTTTTTTTTAATTAAACTTTTTGGTTATTGAATTACATATTTATTTTTATTAAGGTTATAGATTTGAATTTTTAACATAATTTTACTTTATCTGTTTTGTTAGTTAAACTTTTTTATCTTAATTTTCTATTGTACTATGATAATTTTATATTTTGCAAGTTTTAATTAATTTTAATTATAAATCATAGTTAATATTTTTATGTTTTAATTTTTTGTCATTATTAAAATTTTGAAATAGTTTAATTATGATCTTAAATACGGATTTTAATTCTTTTGTTCAATATAGCTCTCCTATTTTTTCTCTTCCCTTAATCGTTTCCTTTGGATATTTTCGATTTTTCAACCTCTTTTCTCATTTTTTACAGTCTAAGATCTGGTGCTACTCAATACTTGTGTTCCTTGTGAGGAGACAGGTTCTTGAGTGTTCACTAATGTTGTTCCTTGTAAGGAGACAGGGTCATGATGCACCATTCGGCAGACTTAAACTCTTAAAATTTGTATCATGGAAGATCAAAAAGAGACTGCATCTAAATATTATTGTCAGTGTTGAAAGAGAGAATCAAGATCAATGAGAATCAAGGCCCAAGATAAGAAGTTTAAAGTTCATAAAGGTAGAGCTAACAACAAATTTTCCAGATTCTCTAAGAACATAAACCTTCATTGCTAGACTGATCTACCTATGACTTTCAACTTAGTAAGACTTGTAATCAACTACTATGGCAAAGGTTCTTATAAGAATCAACGTTTTGTGGTTAGTTCCTAGAAAAACTGACAGCTTTAAAATTTTGACTCTATACAACAGGTTTTTGACTCAATTTTAAGACTCTAAAAACAAAAGAAAATGTACATAACGTTATTAGCCACCTCCCCCAGACTTAAACAACACTGTCTCCAGTGTTATTAAGCCTAGAGTTGGTCAAAAAGAAGCAAGTGAACGTGTAGAACCGGGTTTGGAAAGTGGTACCACGTGAAGGAGCGAGTGACGAGCGTCACCTCTCAGTGGTGACGATCGTCACCATGTCTGATACTCCATAATCGTCAAGTTGGATGTGTTAATGCAATGCCATCATGTGTACTCCAAAGTCAGATTGTTAGAGCACTCAAAACACACATCAAAAACGTCCAAACGAAGCATAACCCATGGTTCAACAAGTTCACAAAACATCATCAAGCAAACTGAACAAACTGACTCTTTTTTTTGTTTTCTCATGTTTTTGTTTTTTTTTATATGTAAACGAAAACTAAACTAAGCATATGAAAAAGAAAACTTACCAGTGGGTTGCCTTCCACCAAGCGCTTGTTTAAAGTCATTAGCTTGACTTTGAATACTGCTCAGACAGCTGGTGGATCCGAAAGTGGCAGTGAATGCCTTGGAGAAGAATATCTCCTCATCTATGGTGGTGTATAAGCAGCAGATGCATGAACTTTTCCAAGAAAGTGAGGAACATCAGTAGGGCGGGTTGTGACTGGGGGTGGGACACTTATTTTTCCTGCAGAATCATCAGAAGAAACACCAAGCTTTCTACGAGAATCTCGTTGCTTGCATAAGTGTGAAGCATCTTTTGCACCTTGTAAGTTCTTAATGATGAGATTAGGAGGTTTGGAAGTGGTTCCAGGAAGTGTATACCTTTGCTTTGTTGCAGGTTTCTGGGTTGTGGAATGTTGAATATCCGGTTTGGCAACATCAGATGGACTTGTAGCGTAAAGATCATGTCCCAGCTTTGTGTCCGGATTGGTGACGAGCGTCACCAGGTCAGTCACGATTTTCACTGATCCTGCAGTTCGAGTTTCTGCAATTTTCCTGCAGTTCATCTCTGAAATCCTTGCCTCCATCACAAACACGTCTTCCTCCAGCAACTTATCATTGATTGGAACCTCTTTTTCGAGTCTAGTCTTGAAGATATCATCTTCAATTCAATCCTCAAACCCAACAACTTTCACAGAAATTTCAGATATTGCTCCTTGAACAGCCAGCTTCTTCTCTTGCCTACTATTATCTGATTCATTGACATACCCAGCAGTAATGTCTTCTGAATGCTCGTTGACTGGCTCTTCGTCTCTGGAAGTCCTTACAGAAAAGGTCTGACCATCAATGGTGGATTTTCCTCTCAGCATGTCCATGTCAAAAAATTCATGACAACATCACCCAAGACAAGCTCTATCTTCCCCTTTCTCACATCAATGATGGCACCAGCTGTAGCCAAGAATGATCTTCCCAGAATAAGAGGATCTTTAGGTTCCTCAGCATATTCCAAAACCACAAAGTTTGTGGGAATTATGCAGCCTTCAATGTTATAATGAACATCCTCTAAGATGCCTTATGTGGTTCTTATGGATCAATCAGCTAGGATAAGATAGATCCCATCTGGCTTGAAATCAGTCATTCCAAGTCTAGCAGCAACAAAAGAAGGCATCAAGTTAATACTTGACCCTAGATCACAAAAAGAATAGGGAAAACGCCCTGTTGAGATTGAGCAATCAAGCACAAAGTTTCCTGGATCAGGTAGCTTCTCTAGAATTCTGCTCTGAATTATGGCATTGCTTGTTCAGAAACAGTCACCTTCTTCTTCTTCTTTGGAACTGTACCCAAGAGAATTGCACTAATGTCTCTGGTAAGCAATGCTCTTTCTTCAGGACTTACACCATTGACAACCATTCTCTTGACATACCTTCTTAGTGCAGGTGAAAGCTTGACTGCATCAATAAGAGGAATCTCAAGCATCAGCTTGTCTATCATAGCTTTTCATCTGGCTTCTTCTATCTCCTGTTTAGACTTCCTAGGATGCTTGGAGAAGGGTGTCTTGGGTTTATAAGCTTGTTCCTTGCCATTATCTGCAGTTACAGGCAAAGCATATTTGTTCTGGGGTGGGTGACGATCGTCACCAGGGGGTGACGCTCGTCAGTGACTTGTGACAACCCCCGATTCCTTTGAAGTTGGTGACGAGCGTCATTCCTCCTTGGTGACGCTCGTCACTCAACTCTGAGACTGCAAAATTTTCATCTTCAAACTCCATCAGTTGCACGATCTGGTATGCACTCAACCTCTTTTTCTGCAATGTATTAAGCTCCTTTTCACGCCTGACTGTGATGGCATTGACCTGGTGCTTGGGATTAATATCAGTCCTTCCAGGAAATAATCCCTCTTGTCTTTGAACAGCTCCCGTAGTTTGAGCAACCCGAACATCCAGCTTCTTCATATGAGAGTTCAGACTCTCAAATTTTCCATTCAGGTCCTGATACAACGAATCTATCTTGCCACTGAAGTCTACTGTTATCTTCTCCTTTACTTCTAGGAGTTGTTCTAACATAGCTTCCACCTTATTGTCTTGTGGAGGTGCAGTTTGGTAGGAAGAAGAAGCATAATTCCTCTTGAAGTTGCTGCTGTTCTCGTATGGTTTCTCAAACTCAGTCTTCTGGAACTTTGGGTGTGGCGTGTAACCAGTTGCATTTTGGTTTCCTGTGAAGGTGATCTTCCAATTATTGTCATTGTAACCTCTGTTCCATTGCTGATTCACAAACCTTTGACTCTGAAAACCCCTTCCATTGATGAAATTAACATTCTTTTGCTCAAATTCTTCAGGATTTTCGAAAGTCTCCACCTCTGCAGCAAATTGGACTGATTTCTTTCCCACCAGAAGGTTGTGCATACTGTCTAACTTAGTCTTAACCTCAGCTATTTGGTTTCTTTCATTCAAACCAGTTTGTTGCATCCTCTGAAAGTCAGCATTCTTGGTGCTGTTACTGCAGGCCAAGTTTTCAATAAATCTAATTGCTTCTTCTGGTCTGTTTGTATTGAAGTTGCCACTGCTTGAAGCATCCATCGGCGCCATCTGGTACTTCCAGTCAATGCCTCTGAAGAAGATACCAAGCAGCTGCACTTGATTGAAACCATGATGAGGACAGTCCCTTTGATAAGACTTGAATCTCAACCTAGAAGCTTTAAAAGATTCAGTAGGACCTTGGGAAAATGATGCAATTTTCGTTCTAAGGTCTTTTGATCTAGCATCATCATAGAAGTTGTTCAGAAAAGCATTTTTGGTGTCTTTCCAAGTGGTCAGAAAACCAGGCTCTAGTTGCTTCAGCCAATATGCAGCATCACCTCCAAGTGAGTAAGCAAATAGCTTGCAGAACAGGTCATTGCTAACTCCATTAGCTTTGACACTTGAAGCCAAATCCTTAAACCTCTCAATATCATACATAAGATGCTCATGTGGTAAGTCATGTAAAGGATGCTGTCCAACCAGCTGATAATAAGCAGGCTTGAGCTCCAAATCATTCCTCTGGAATGCAGGAGGGCGGATTGCAGCTCTGTTGGCATAAAATTGATCAGGTCTGCTGTAATCTCCAAGAGTCCGCTGCACAAAATGCCCAGCAACGTTTACAGCTTCCTCTGGTACTTGCTGAATCACCTGTTCAGCGATGACATTCCCATTCTGATCCAGTCTCTGCCCTGCTTCATTCCTCCTCTTTCCATCTCTGTCAACCAAGTGACCTTCTGCATTCTCGACCAAGACAATCGGATTGACCATTGCAGATTGATTCTTAGCTTTCCTGATGGTCCTTTCCAACTTAGCTAGCTCGTTAATGTCTAAAGTCACAAGCTCCTTCTCTTTGTTGCTTCTAGTACTACGATTAGGCATACACCTGAAACCAGCACAAAGAAAAGTAACAGAAAGTTAGTAAACAAATAAAAACTTAGACTAAAAATCGATAGGCAGCTATTACTCCCCGGCAACGGTGCCAAAAACTTGATAGGGCTCAGGTTTTACCCAAATAAAACTACTGCAAGTGCACAGCAATGCATTTATAATATAAGGGGTTATCGAATCCCAAGGGAGTAGGCTTACTACACAAGTGATTATAGATTCGGATTAAGCTAAGCAATAAATAATGAATGTAATACGAAACAGCAAAGTAAATGCAAGAGGGCGTTTTTATGATTGTTCTTAAAGTTCAGAAAGCTAAAGGCGCTAAGTCAGGACAATTCGCAGGTTGGATCCGAGAGTGTAGAATGCATGCAATCAGGAATGAATTAAAACCATCTAGAACATGTAACACAAAGATATAACTAATCAATTCTCATTGCAGAAGTTATCTATGTCTAAATCACAGAGTTTCAAATCTCTTTGTAAACTCTAACAATCTAAACATGCAGTAATGATCAGGTTCAATTGTTCACAAAACTCCTAAGTCAAATCTCTTTGCAAGTAGGCGTTTTGCTCATCTAATACTAGTTCAGATGATTAATACTGTTCACATATCTATCAAACAACCTAGGGTTTCGAAATCCAGATGGTGTGTCTAAATAATCGATATGAATGCAAGCACAGATGAAGAACCAATGAATTTCCTATCAGTTTAGCGATTCGACAAACTCTTCATCAACCTTTGAAAAGCTCTAACTTAACTAACAAACTACTCAGACATGGTGAATGAAACAAACATCATGAAAAGAATAGATTGCATGAAAGAAATAAGAAATAAAGATAAAGGAGTTTGAAATCTGCTCTGAAGGAGTCTGATTTGTCTCTCCAAAAGCTCTGCTACAAATCTCTCTCTCAAGCTCTCTATAAAATAAGATACAAATAAAAGTCAATAATGGCTGAAAACTTAATATATACAGGCCAAAACATGAGCAGGGGTCTTCTTGTAAATAATGGAACTTCTGGGTCAAAACTGCAATTTTTTTTTCATCTTTTAATGGAAGTCGCGATTTCTCTTCAGAGGCTGGTGACGAGCGTCACCCATAAGTGGTGACGAGCGTCACCCACTGCAGGACAACGGTTCTGAGTTGCTTCCTTGGGGGATTGTTCTTGCAATGATCCAAAAAGCTCCAGAATCTCCAATAAAGCTCGAGTCATGCTATAACCTGCAAAGACTCTACTAGGACTCTAAAAAGACCAAAAAGACTCAATAAAAAGGACTTATACTATGGTTAAAAACCATTAAAACCATGATATATCAATATTCAAAACCCCCATCTTGCTTAGCTTATGGCATTGTTTGCATCTCATCATCCACAAGTGATTGATAGCTATTCTTCTTCTATAACTGATTAGAAGCTAAAGACATTTAATCTTTTAGAGCATTAAAACTCTTGTTTCAGACATGTTGTTGTTGTTGCTGCATCATACCCATATGGTTTATGTCAATGAAAGATTCTGAAATGCCCCATACCTTTACGAATTTATCGAGACTGCCACTTTACACAATCCATTGTTTGTATTTATCTTCAGACACTTCACGATTGGTTTCTACTGCCAAACAATTTACCGGACCTGTATGACCAGTTAGTACAGAAAGACATGTATGGATATTTCCGTCTCTTTTCCACACATATTGTCTTATCAGCAGTCCACTGAAAGCAAGACTGCCTGCAACTTCAAGGCAAAGAACAGCAAGTTTGTATCCTTTCAAAACACCACCGTAGTTCAGTTGCTTCTCTGTCTCTCCGAAAAGTTCACCAAACCATCACTCAAACCAAAGTACACAGCAGCACCATACTTACTAACAGCCAAAGCTGCGACTGCAATTTCTTGCTTTTTAGTTTTTGCATGAGCATGTGTTTTGTGTATTTTCCTTACTGTTTACGTTTCCATGCTTTTACTATTCCATCAACTGATCCAGAGAAAACAATCGCTTCGGTTGTTGATACCACTAAATATACAGCATCATCATGAGCTGGGATTGATTCTAGACATTTTGAATCAGAAATCCTCCAAACCTTGATAGTTCTATCCCATGAAGCAGAATACAACAATCCTTGTGCTCAAACAAGGATTTCTGATCACTTAAGCTCAAACAAGAAACAGCATCAGCGTGCTTGATCCTCAGACAACAAAAGTAGCGGGAACATTCAGGTATATCGCCCCAGAGTTTCTAAGAACCGGAAGAACAATTATAAGCACTGATGTTTACGCCTTTGGGTTGGTTATGCTTGAAGTAATTTGTGGTAGAAGGATGATTGAGCGACGTGCAGCAGAGGATGGAGAAGTTCTTGTGGAGTGAATACTAAAGCTATGGGAAAAAGGAGAAGACATTCTTGTTGCGGTTGAAGAAAGTATATGTGGAGAAGACAACATGGGACAACTTAAGCTTGTTTTGAAACTGGGTGTGTTGTGCTCTCATTAAGCTGCATCGATTAAACCAGCAATGGGTGCAGTAATGCGGATCTTAAACGGCGTGAGGCAGCTTCCAGATAACTCTTTAGTCTCACACGGATGCTAAATATTGTTTTCAAAGTTTTCCAAAAAAAGATTCATTCTTTTGTTACCACGAGACCAACAAATCAGTGTATAGACATCAAAACAATTGTGCTGGATAATATACAATTACTAGGCCGCACAAACTCTTCCACATTTTATACATCATTCTTTTATCGAATGGTACTGATTCAGTACTTGATAACTGTTCTTGGTCCATGACTACAGCTAGTCCTGGGCATTCGGGTCGAGTCAGGTCGAGTCTCTCCGGGTTCGGTTAGTTCGAGTAGAGGTGGTTAGGAGCCATTTAGGACCCGGACAATTTTTGGATCGGTTCTGTTCGGGTTTGCGTCGGGTCGGGTCGGGTTTGGAAAAATTGTAAAAACCCGAATTGGATCCGATATTTATGAGTTGGACCCGAAATATTTTGATTTGGACCCGAACTTTTTGATTTAGATCTGATTAACCCTCACGCCTTTAACATATGATAAAATGAATTGGGTTTTTCAACAAATTTACATGACCCACACGTTAGACTTAGCCCATTATCCAACTCCAAAAGCTCATGCTTGGTTAACACCCAACCAATTTCCAATTAAGCTAACAAAATTCGTGAACCAGATTTTCACAAATGAAAACCATCGGTGAATATACTCAGAAATCGGCGGTGTTGTTTGAGAGTGGGGAAAATCGGTGGTTGCGGAAGATGAGGGAAATCAGCAGTTCTTTCTTGTAGAGTTTCTCTTGACGGAAAAGAGGGACAAGGATATGGAGAAGGAGAATCTGAGAAAGAGAATTAGAGATGAAGAAGAAGATTCAGACTTCAGAGAACAAGGAGGGATAAGAAAAGAATAATTGGAGACACAAGAAACACGAAAAGGAAGAGAATGAGATGGAGAACGATGAGAAGAAGAAGAAGAAAAGAAGAAGATGGAGAAGGAGAGAAGAATAATTGAACAAGGAAGGGGTTGACGGTGGTTTCAGATTCAATTTAAGAAAATTAGGCTTTTATTAGATCAGATAAATAAAAAAATAAAAAAAAACTAAATATTTTGTGGTTTGATTCGAAGAATTCGGGTAACCGATCGGTTCTCGGGTTTTATCCAACCCGAACCAAAACCCGAACTAAATTTATTTAAAATCCAATTGGGTTATTGAAGAGAACCGAAATCGAACCGAACCAGTCGATCGGTTCGGATCCATCGGGTCCGGGTACAGCTTATATGTTCTTCACATTAGATATAGTTTTTAATTCAATATCACATTCAAGCTTGAAGTTAGTATTCAGTATTTCATCATATTCATAGTTTCAAAGTTTCAAAATTCAAAAACAAAAATCCTAGTTAGATCACGGGTAGACAACTGATTAATTTATAACTCTTATTAATTTTCCCAATTATATGAAATCCGAGATATTAAAAGTATAAAAATTCGCTGAGAAGTGAGAAATGATTTTTTAAAACTCAAACCATAGGACTAGATGTTAAAAGACATTTTAAACAAACGCGTAAGATTTTAGAATTTAGCAAAATTATCAGGAAGGTAAAAGAAGCGTTGGAGGGAAGAAAAAAATGGTTTGGAAATGAATATAGTGACTTGTTCGAGGCCACGATCAATACTCCCTCCATTTTTCTTTTTAAGATGTTATAGAAATTTTTTTTGTTCATAATTATATTATATTTTCAGAAATCAATGCAAAAAATAATTGTTATATTCTATATATTATTTTTCAATTGGTTGAATTGTTTTGGAATTGATGTTTTGTTTTGGAAAAAAAGAAAATTAAATAACTTCTTAATCTCTGTGCAAAACGTTAAACATCATATATAAAAAATGGAGGGAGTATAAGATAAATTGATAGGCATGGAAAATCACTTTTTGTTATTGCCAACCTTCAAGGGAACTCACACCATTATTAATCTGACGCTATTGCTCTGCTAATTGGCTTTTCTTAAAACAGACCTTAATTCCAAAAAAACAAAAAAGACTTCGAGAATTCAACAACCATGATGGAAACCCTAGCAAATCTAAAAGATAAAGAGGAAGCTATGAATAGAAATCGAAACTTGGATATGATTAGAGTCATGGACTCATTTACTGATTTTTATTTTATAGGAGAAAGGAAGAAGAATAACCCTAATTTATATTCCCTCTGTTTTTTTTATATAAGATATTTTAAAGATTTTTTTTTTGTTCAAAAATAGTTGATGTTCTCACATATCTATGCAGAAATTAATTGCATTTTTATTGTTTTAAATGTTTAAGTTTTGTATATTATTTTTCTATTGGTTGGATTGTTTTGAAATTGATGAAAAAAACATGTTTTATTTTAGAAAAATACAAAATTAAATGATTTCATAATTTATGTATAGAAACCTTAAACATCATATAAAAAAAACGGAGGGAATATTATTCTTTATAAAAGCGACGAAATAAGCCCAGTTCAAAATCTTAAAGTGGCCGAAATATCCTAATTTCGATTACTATTGTGCCTAGGTACTAAAAAGTGCTTTGTTACTCATTACAAAATAATAATTGGACATCATTTGATGTCAACTTGATCAAGATCATTTTATTGCCTATTCAAACGGTCTTTTCTAATGATTGCTCAATATTGAAACTATTTTACAAATTGATCCGTTGGGAAATATTATACTAGATTTGAAACGACATTTTGGACATCTTCCGACCACCATGCGTATTAAATCAGATTGGGATCTTTCACAAACTTTCTACAGCTTATTTTGAGAGACTTGTAAGACAGTTGAATTTTGGCATGCGGCGAAATTGTTTCAAGGCAATCATAGACGTAGATCACCAGTTTTGCTCAAATTGTTGAAGACATATTTTGTAGCCGCAGAGAAGGAACATATATTTATTTCAAACCATGCACATGTAGGACTAGCTCTATATTTTTGAGCTAGATTTGGCTAGGATTATAACAAAATGGTGAATCACAAGGAAATGGTAGATTAAGCTGTGTTCTAGGGTTGAAAAATTAGAGTTTAAGATCATTTATGAGATTTGGATAGATCAAACTTTACCTTTGTATGCATAAGTTGTTTTTTACCAAAACCCATTCTAATTTTCTTGAGAGAAGCCTTACACTTTATAAGCCATTTCAATTTTCATGGGGTCATCTTGACCTTATAACCTTACCTTTGGCCAAATGAAAAAGTTTAGTTTGCATAATCATGATTCACTTGGTTACAATTAATTGAATGTTAAAATGATTGAATGATGTGAATTTTTGTGTAGGCTAGACTTGAGAACATTTATTTGCATCTGATGAACCTAGCTAGATTTTTAGTCTATAACAAAATAATATGCATCTTAAAATTAGTGACTTGGACATTGATCTAATAGCTTACATCGGCATTTTTAGATTTTAACTCCCTCTTTCAAATCTCATCCACTTGTTTGTACTTTTTGTTTGCTTGAGGGCAACCCAAAGACAAGTTTGGGGGTGATGATAGACATCATATCTACTGCATCTCAGCATGCATATTCAAATGTTTTTGTGTCTCTTTCTTCCATTCATTCACATTTTAGGTCCCTTTTGCATTCATTTTAGAGTTAGTGAGTCTCATACTAGCCATTGCATATTAGGTGCATTTTGGAGTGTGTTTTAGGTACATTGGAAGCTTATGAGGAACACTTGACGAGTGGGGATCAAGCTGAGGCAAGAGGAGCATTTAAAGGAGCCGAAGGAGCAATGGGAGTCTGTATCGAGGGCGGATGTCGAGCAGCAGCTCGATATGAAGACAAGGCTGACCATATCGATGTAGCATATCAGGCATCATCCTGATACAGAATAACCAGGAAAGAACTGCATTATACCAGCCTCGATATCAGTTGTTTGTATCGAGCAGACTGCACGATATAAACAAGTGAAGAATCGTATCAATGTGCCCGTATCGAGGTGTTAACCGATACTGACTCCTTCCCAATCGACTTTGGTCAACTCTTTTGATTATGAGTTAACCAAGCTTTGACCCCTTGACTATACAAGCAAAAGCTTATCTTTATAGTTTGTTAAGCTTTATACTATTTTTTTAGTATTAAACCTTATTTCTAAACTCTCTCTTTCTTGTTCTTAAGATATTTTCTGAGTTTTCAAGATTTGTAAGCAATACTTTGAAGTTTTAATCAGATTTTGCATTTTTTGTTATTGATCTTCTATCTATTGCTTTTGATCATGTTTTCTTTCATCAAATGTCTAGATTTTGAGAGATCAATCATGATCTACGTGTAGTCACTTGTGGGATTAAGGATGGGTTAGATTTAAAATGATTTAAGGCTTAAAACTTGATGTTTAGGTGTAGATGGTGTAGATCCTTCATTATTAGATGTTCTTAATGCTTGACTTGCCCTGATCATGTGAGTTTTGAAATTAGGTTTTCTCTTGCATCAAAAGTGTTTGTTGAAATGCATGA
Source organism: Thlaspi arvense (assembly GCA_911865555.2). Classification (NCBI taxonomy): domain Eukaryota; kingdom Viridiplantae; phylum Streptophyta; class Magnoliopsida; order Brassicales; family Brassicaceae; genus Thlaspi; species Thlaspi arvense. The sequence continues at coordinate 16,996,861 of OU466858.1, forward strand.
ACTAATCTCTTAATGGATTTACTTACCTAGCACATGAGAATGGATGATTATGAAGTTTATTGGATCTTTAGAATTGTTTCTCGATGCTTGATTATGTTTTGACCACTACTGAGAATTAGATCTTGATTATGATATTTTCAAAGGAATCATTGTCATGAGAGCATATTGATTTATATGTTCTGAACTTATGCTGAAGAATAATGAATTTGTTGATTGTTTGAGCATCTCGTATAAAGGTGAGGACCATCTTAGATCAATTACCCCATCCTAGAACCATGCTTTCTTAATTCAAATTCCCCTGCTATTTACTCAGTTTTGCTCTGTTCTTGCTGCATTGATAGTTGTGTTTACTTGTTTAACTCATTGCTTATGGTCATGTTTCATTTAGTTCTTGGTTGTTTGATGATCATTTAAGCAGTTAGTTTAAAAACAAACCTTCTTTGTTTAGTTTAGCTTACTGAATTTCATGTATTCTTTGTACAACACCCCCCCCCCCCCCCCCCCCCCCCCCACCACATTTGGATTGATGATCTTTCATATACTATACTACATCTGATTAGTAGTTGGTTTAATTGCTTAGTGGCATAAAATCCTACTATCAAAACTTTATAAGGATCCAAGTTTATTTTTTTCTCACATAAAAAACCTTCATTTTTTATTTCTTTTAGGAACAAATTGTGATCTTAGGTCTATATTTTTTAAAAAAGCTTTGTAGTTACCTTTTTAATTTTTTGGCTTATTTACTTATGGTCATGTTTAGTCATACTCTTATAGATTTAAATATGATTAGTGAGTAACATGTCATTTTTTAGAATTTACATAACTTCTATTACCATCTCATTTTATCTTTTATCCTTATTAAAATAAAAATAAGTTATATCATACTGATATATAGTCTCATTGTAGATCAAAAATTTAAGATAAAAAATCAAACAAAAACTAATCGAATGAAAACAAACTACTCTAATAAGATGAAAGAAATTTGAATAAAATAGTATGGTAATAAAATTTCATTCAATTAGTTTTTGTTTGATTTTTTTTATTTAAAATTTTTGATCTACAATGAGACTGTATATTAGTATGATATAAATTATTTTTATTCAAAAAAAGAGAAAAGATAAAATGAGATGGTAGTAGAAGTTATGTAAATTCCAAAAAAAAACAATAATATAAAAATATTAAAATTATATACAAATAATAATATATCATACTCTCAATATATAAAGTATTTACTATCCTGTTGGATAATCTATTATTATTTTTGTTTCTTTTCTATTTAAAAATATAATATATACTTGTTATAATATTTTTGTAACCATATTTTATGCAGTCTATTATGAATGCATATTAAAAAATTAAAATTATAGTTATTATAATTTTCTTTTTATTTAAGATTATTAATTTTAATGTTATAATCTCATTTATTTATGTTTTAATTTTATAATTTTTTTATTTTTAATTCAAATAATCAAAACATTTCGTTTTGTTCAGAAATTAGAAATGACACATTTACATATCATCATTAGAATGCACTAATTTTTACTCTAGTGTTGACTACTCAGATTTTTTTACTAATTCTACTTCTCAAATCATGTGTAGGGGATTACAAAAACTATAAATCTAATATTGTTTTTATAGGAGTGTAATTGCATACTTAGGATAATCTGTAAACACTACAATTATAAAAAATATTAATTTTTAAGAAAAATAATTTATTGTAAATTTTATTTTAAAATACTAAATATGCATAGAGATTATAGAAATGGACTATATATTTTAATTATAATATTTTGATAAATTATTTAAAATTATATATAATTGAGTCAAAATTTATAAAGTCTTAAAATTTTGATCCAGTAAAAATATTTTTATTATCAACAAGTTTAATAAAATTATTATATAATATTTTAAGAAAATAAAATTTTAACTTTTTGACCAAGTTGTTTTTTGTATAAATTAAAATTTATAATATATAACTTTTTAATCAAACTAAAATATTTATAACATTATATATTTTTTTAACATATATACTATTTTTATATTTTACTTTTGATATAATCTTTTAAACTTTTTTATAAAGTTTCTATAAATATGAATGTCTACTAAATCTTCTTTTTTTTTACCAACAAACAACCATAGATTAAATTAATTTTAGTTAACAGTTACGGTTTTTGAAGATTTTATTTCTATTAACCGAGTCTGACTTACATGAGAAAAGATAAATCCTCGTACTCTTGCCGTTTTAGCGATAATATCAGCACATATATTTTGACTACAAGGAATAAACCGAATAACACATTCCTCAAATGAGATCATAAGAAAAAACAAGTAATCTAACTCCGATCTAAAAGCTGGCCAATCTATGGGATCCTCGATCATCTGAACCAAACATGAGCAATCCGTCTCGATCAAAACTCTATGAACTGTCTATCTCTTAGGCATGTCATTGCCCAAAGAATACAATCCAGTTCCGCATATAAAGTTGACAGACTTCTTTTGCATCCTTGTTGTCCGGTGGTGGTGAATCCCATTGTGTTTGTCAAGTACCACCTACTTCCACTGACCGGTCCATGATCGATCCAAGAGGCATCAATCTGGCAAGTCGAGATTCAGGGGACCACAAAGGACTCGCCCGGGGTGTCTGGGCCATGCCCCTCCTCTCTCTCCTCTTCCATCTCCTTTTTGTTTGCTTTGTGCCAAATTTCCGCTTCTATGGTAGCATATTGTAGGGTATCCATGGCGATACGACTTTGCCATTGAATACCTTGTCATTTCTTGCCTTCCAAATGAATCAACTAATCCACGGAAAAAAATCTCTTTGGGGTGCAGGTAGCTCCCTTTCCTTTACCCTCCAAAATAGAAAATCTAGGTTTCCATATAGAGATGAACACGGGAAGCAACCCGGAAGGGACGGAAAGCCCAAAAGAGCCCCCACCTGTATATCAAGAGGGCATTTAAACATCATGTGATTAATTGTTTCCTCTGGGTCTCCACATCGTGGGGAAACTTTTATATGTGCCTAGGTGGCTAAATGTTAGCCTCTGACAAGTAGCTACACAACCTGATAGGGCTTACCACCAAAAGTGTTGAAGTTTCGGAGGCGCTCGAATCTTCCAAACATGGCTCCAGGGGCAGGTGATGCTTGGTTCCATCATCTCAGTCGGCTTCTGAGCAGCTTTCAAACTTTGTGTTAGTTCATATCATGATTTGACTGTGTAGGTTCCCGACCTTGTGTGGTTCCATGCATATCCATCCAGAGTGAAAGTCTAGCTAGGTATCATCCCAAGGATAAGGCGTATATCCTCGGGATGGAATAGTTCGCGAAGAGTTTGAGTGTCCCACTCTTTAGTATCTCTCCTCATGGGATCATGGACAAAAAGGTATGGATTCCTGTTAATCATTGGGGTGATTCCTCTAGCAGGCCTCGCTGAGATAACTGGGATCCAAGGTTCTCTCCAAACTCTAGTGTACATCCCGAACCAATGGTCTTACATAAGCCTTGGAGGAGAAGGGGTCTCGCGGCCACGATGCTACTTCACCCATACGATAGAGAATATGATTTGTGTACATCTAGAGGGCTTGATAGACGATAATATCTCCGTCACATCACCTTAGCCAAAAAGGAAGATGGATATTGTGTTAAGCACCATAGTTGCTTTGCTAGCAATGAGATGTTGAAGTCCTGTAGATCTCTGAACCCCAGTCCTCCCTCTTCTCGAGATATACAAATTTTGTCCCATGCAATCCAATGCATACCTCTACTGTTTTGTTTTGAACTCCACCAGAAGTTTGTGATTGCACTTCTAAAGATATCTATTACATTTTGAGGAAGTAGGAAACACGACATAACAAAATTCGGAAGTGCTTGAGGTATGGATTTTATTTGAACTTCTTTCCCTCCTTTTGAAAGTAATCTTGCAGACCAGTTGTTAGTCCGATTGTTCAGTCAGTGTTTTATATAAGCAAAGACCTTCTTTTTTTTATCCACATATCTGTTCAGGAAGTCCTAGAAACATTCTCATGCCTCCTTCATATCCTTCCAATAGCCCTCTTTATCTCTCGACCAATGGGTTGTCCAACTTTATTCCCAAAAAGAATCGATAATTTCGCAGTGTTCAGTTGTTGTCCCGACGCTGTTCCGTATGAATGAATTATTTCAATACCTCTGCACATTGCAGGACAGCTGCCTTGCAGAAGAATAAGTTGTCATCTGCAAATAGAAGATGAGAAACTCGTGGACTTGCTCTTGCAATCCCTAGCCTTCTAATTCGTTGTTCTTCCTCAGCTCCTATAAGAAGGGAAATGAAAGCCTCTGTACATAAGATGAACATGAATGGAGAGAGGAGAGCTCCTTGACGAAGGCCCCGTGAAGGTCTTATCCTTCCTTTAGTTCCTCCGTTTATCAAAACTTGGTATGAGACGAAGAAGGTGAAAACCATCATAAGTTTAACCCATTTTCCGAGAAGCCTACTTTGAGAAAATGGCTTCTATAAAGCCTCATTCGACCCTGTCATATGCTTTGCGCATATCCGTCTTAATGGCCATGAATTGTTCCTTACAGCTCGGATTTGTGCGCAAGGCATGAAAGTTTTTCCGAGCTAATAAGATATTATATGTGATTAAGCTTCTAGCCATAAAGGCTGGTGATATATCATGGTTTTTAACCATGATATAAGTCCTTTTTATAGAGTCTTTTTGGTTTTTTTAGAGTCCTAGTAGAGTCTTTGCATGTTATAGCATGTTTGAAGCATAATTGGGGATATTGAAGCTTTTTGGAGCATTGCAAGTTGAAGCCACGAAGTGCCTAGCTCGGAGAAGAAGGTATGCAAATTGGTGACGCTCGTCACCCACCAAGGAAGGAGCGTGGCCAGTTTTATTAAAAGTATGAAGACTATTTGCAGAATTAGCCCAGAAGTTCCTTTATTTACAAGAAAGCCCCATATCATGTTTAGCTTCTATTTATTAGGTTTTTCAGCCATTGTTGGCTTTTATCTTAGTTTTGAGAGTTCAGAGAGCTTTTAGAGAGGATTTTATTTAGAGCTTTTGGGGAGACAAATCCTGTATTCTTTTTGGAGAAAATTTCGAACCCCCTTTGTTTTTATTCTATTCTTTTAATGCAAATTCATTCAGTTATGTTTTGTGATTCCATGATCATGTCTGAGTAATTTATTAGTTATGTTAGGGTTTTTTCAAAGGTTGATGAAGAGTTTGTAGAATTACTACCTGTTAGGAATATCTTTTGGTTTTTCATCTCTGCTTGCTTTAAAATCGAATTTCTTAGACACACCAACTAGAAATCCGAAAATCCTAGATTGTTAAATATATGTGAGAGCATTATTGATAACCTGAACTAGTATTTGATAAGCAAAACAACTTAGTGCAAAGAGATTTGGCTTAGGAGTTTTGTGAACAAATGATTCTGATCATATTGCATGTTTAGGTTGTTAGGATTTGCAAAGAGATTTGAAACTCTGTGATTTAAACATAGTTAACATCTGCAATGAGAATTGATTAGTTATATATTTGCTATTCATGTTCAAAACGGTTCTTAATCATTCCTGATTTCATGCATTCTACATTCTTGGATTCAACCTGCGAACTGTCCTGACTTAGCGCTTTTAGTCTTCTGAAACATAGATCAAACAATAAATTCGCTTGCTTACTTTTATTTTATCATTCGCATTATATACATTACATTCTTCATAGCTTAATCTGAACCTACATTCGATAGTGTAGTCTGCATTACTCCTTTGGGATTCGATATCCCTTGTACTACAATTGCTTTTGCTGTTCACTTGCAGTAGTTTTATTTGGGTAAAACCTGAGCCCTATCAAGTTTTTGGCGCCATTGTCGGGGAGTAATAGCTGCCTATCGATTTTTAGTAATAGGATTTTGTTTAAGTTTTAATTTGTTTACTAATTTTTTGCTACTTTTCTTTGTTCCTGTTTCAGGTGTATGCCTAATCGCAGTACCAGAAGCAACAAAGAGAAGGAGCTTGTGACTTTGGGCATTGACGAGCTAACTAGGTTGGAAAGGACTATCAGGAAAGCTAAGAAGCAATCTACAATGGTCGCTCCACTTATCTTGGTTGAAGATGCAGAAGGTCACTTGGTTGACAGAGAAGGACACAAGAGGAACGAAGAGGGGCAGAGGATTGATCAAGATGGGAATGTCATTGTTGAACAGCAGGTTCAACAAGTAGGACAAGACGCTGGAGTCCCTGCTGCTGCTGATAACGCTGCTGGGCGTTTTGTGCAGAGGACTTTAGGAGACTACAATAGACCAGATCAGTTCTATGCCAACAGAGCTGCAATCCGCCCTCCTGCCTTCCAGAGGAACGATTTTGAGCTTTAACCTGTCTACTATCAGCTGGTTGGCCAGCATCCATTCCATGGCTTGCCTCATGAGCATCCTATGGATCACATTGAGAGGTTTGAGGACTTAGCTTCAAGTGTCAAAGCCAATGGAGTCACTAATGACTTTCTGTTCTGCAAGCTTTTCCCTTACTCTCTTGGAGGAGAGGCTGCATATTGGTTGAAGCAACTAGAACCTGCTTCACTGACCACTTGGGAAGACACTAAGAATGCTTTTCTGAACAACTTCTATGATGATGCCAGATCAGAAGACATGAGGACGAAAATTGCATCCTTTACACAAGGACCTACTAAAGCTTTTAAGGCTTCTTGGATTAGATTCAAGTCTTACCAAAGGGACTGTCCTCATCATGGTTTCAGTCAGGTGCAACTACTTGGGATCTTCTTCATAGGCATTGACTGGAAGTATCAGATGGCGCTGGATGCAGCTAGTGCTGAAAACTTCAACACCAACAGACCAGAAGAGGTGATCAGGTTGATTGAGAACTTGGTCTGCAGCAACAACACTAAGAATGCAGACTTTCAGATGATGAAACAAGCTGGTGTGGATGATGGGAATCAGATTGCTGAATTTAAGGCTAAGCTGGACAGTATGCACAGCCTCTTGGTGGGAAAGAAGTAGTACATTTCGCTGCAGAGGTGGAGACTTTCGAAGGTTCAGAGGAGGTTGATCAGGATGTGAATTTTATCAATTCTGGAGGTTTTCAGGATCAAAGGTATGGAAATCAGCAATGGAACAGAGGCTACAACAACAAATATCAGAAGAGTGCCTTTACAGGAGGTCAGAGCACGCCTGGTTACATACCTAAGCCTCCATTTCAGAAGACAGAGTACCAGAAACCATTCCAGAACAGTGGAAATTTCAACAGAAACTATGGATCTTCTTCCTACCAACCTGCACCTCCACAAGTAAACAAGATGGAAGCAATGTTGGAACAGATCCTAGAGGGACAACAGAAGCTGACAGTGGACTTCAATGGCAAGATAGATTCGCTCTATCAGGACTTGAATGGGAAAATTGAGAGTCTGAATTCTCACATGAAGAAGCTTGATGTCCAAGTTGCCCAAACTGCAGGAGCTTTTCAGAGGCAAGAAGGATTTCTTCCAGAAAGAACTGATGCTAATCCTAAACACCATGTGAATGCCATCATATTGAGGAGTGGAAAGAACCTGCAACCAGTGTTGCAAAAGGATTTAAGCTCAAGAAATTTCGTGGGTATTGAAGAGTATGAAGATGAAGAAATTTCTGCTGAAAGTCCACGGGTGACACTCGTCACCAATAATGGGTGTCGCTCATCACCCCTTGAACACAACCCCGACGACCCTTCTTCACAAGTTGGTGACGACCGTCAACACGAGGGTGACGCTCGTCACCCAAATCGAGCAAACAACCACGACTTGTCCAAAACGAGTGACGCTCATCACCCGTCGCAACATACTGCAATTCCGTCTAAGACTTCAGAAAATGCTAAGGAGACAGTGTATAAGCCCAAGATACCCTATCCTAAGCATCCTAAGAAGTCTAAGCAGGAGCTTGAAGTTGTTAAATGCAAGGCTATCATGGACAAGTTGGTTATTGAGATCCCATTGATTGATGCTGTGAGGATCACTCCTGTTATAAGGAGGAATGTGAAGAGAATGATGACCAATAACTTGAGTTTAGAGGTTGGGGCTATGATGATCAACGAGCAAGTCAGTGCAGTGATTCAGAACAGAGTGCCAGAGAAGCTTTCAGACCCTGGGAGCTTTGTTTTAGACTGCACAATCTTTTCTGACAGGTTTGAGAGATCATTGTGTGATCTAGGTTCAAGTGTGAACCTTATGCCTCATTCTGTTGCCAAGAGCTTGGGGATGACCGATTTTAAGGCTACAAGGATATCTCTTGTCCTAGCTGATAGATCAGTTAGAGTTCCTGAAGGTGTGATAGAGGATGTTCCTATCAAAGTAGGAGATTGCATGATTCCTACTGATTTTGTGGTTCTGGAATATAGGGAAGAACCCAAAGACCCCTTGATTCTTGGCAGACCCTTCTTGGCTACTGCAGGAGCTATCATTGACGTCAGGAAGGGTAGAATATAGCTGAATGTTGGTGATTTAGTGATAAAATTCGAAATGGACAAACTGATGAAGAGGCCAACCATAGATGGACAGACTTTTTTTGTGGATGTTCTCACAAACATTGCTGATCAGATCTTCCATGAGATGAGTTCAAAGGACCCCTTGGAGAGGGCGTTGACCACTTCTACAGCAGAGTATGAGCATTTGGATGCTGCTGCAACAGGCTACACAAAGATGATGGATGCTACTGCACAAGTGATGCAACTGGTTGCACATGATGAGCTTGTTACCACATCTGCGAAAGCTGCTACAATGGGTGATTGAAGTGCAGCAAAAGCACCAAAAGTTGAACTTAAACAGCTCCCTGCAGGGCTAAGGTACGCCTTCCTTGGAGAAAGCTTCATTTATCCTGTTATTGTTAATGCTTCATTGAACAATGCAGAGCTCACCCTTTTGCTAAGTAAGCTGCGCAGATTTCGCAAGGCTCTTGGCTATTCTCTTGATGATATTTCAGGGATATCTCCAGACTTGTGCATGCATAGGATACACTTGGAGGATGAATCGAAATCATCAGTTGAGCACCAGAGGAGGCTGAATCCGAATTTGCAGGATGCTGTCAACAAAGAGATCATGAAGTTGTTGCAGGCTGGTATCATCTATCCTATATCAGACAGTGCTTGGGTGAGTCCAGTGCACGTGGTGCCTAAGAAAGGAGGTGTTACAGAAGTGAAGAATGATAAGGATGAGCTGATACCAACCAGGACTGTGACAGGACACAGGATGTGCATTGATTACAGGAAGCTGAATGCAGCAAAAAGGAAGGACCATTTTCCTCTACCTTTCATCGATCAGATGCTGGAAAGGCTGGCAAATCACAAGTACTACTGCTTCCTTGATGGCTATTCAGGCTTCTTTCAGATCCCTATCCATCCAGATGATCAGGAGAAGACCACTTTTACTTGTCCTCATGACACCTTTGCATATTGCATAATAACTTTTGGACTGTGTAATGCTCCTGCAACCTTCCAGAGATGCATGATGTCGATCTTCACAGACATGATTGAGAAGTTTATGGAGGTTTTCATGAATGACTTCTCAGTTTATAGCTCCTCCTTCAAGAGCTGTTTGGACAGCTTGTGTGCAGTTCTGCAGAGGTGTGAAGAGAAACACTTGGTTCTAAACAGGGAGAAGTGTCATTTTATGGTACAAGATGGCATTGTGCTTGGTCATAGAGTCTCAGGAGATGGTATAGAGGTGGATAGGGCGAAAATTGAAGTGATGACAAGTCTGCAAGTACCTGTTTCAGTCAAAGCAGTGAGGAGTTTTCTGGGTCACGCTGGGTTCTACAGAAGGTTCACCAGAGACTTTAACAAGATAGCACGCCCCCTTACAGCTCTCCTCTGCAAAGATGTGAAGTTTGAGTTCACAGAAGAGTGCAAATCCGCCTTTGAACAGATCAAGCAAGCTTTGGTTACAGCTCCGGTTGTGCAGCCTCCAGATTGGGACTTACCCTTTGAAGTGATGTATGATGCCAGCGATTTTGGAGTTGGAGCAGTGCTTGGATAGAGGAAAGACAAGAAGCTCCACGCCATTTACTATGCAAGTAGAACTTTGGATGATGCTCAGAAGAACTATGCAACAACTGAGAAGGAATTGTTGGCTGTTGTGTTTGCATTTGAAATATTCAGGCAGTACCTTGTTGGCTCCAAGGTCATGGTCCATACTGACCATTCAACACTGAAGTATCTGATGCAGAAGAAGGATGCAAAGCCAAGGTTGTTGAGATGGATTCTACTTCTTCAAGAGTTTGACATTAAAGTGAAGGACAAGAAAGGTGTTGAGAATGGAGTTGTTGATCATCTATCCAGGATTCAGGTCGAAGACAGTGTCCCAATCAATGATTTCTTACCTGAAGAGAATGTGTACTTGGTGGAAACAAGAGAAAATAGGTGAGCTGTGTTGAGATTGATTTGTTCAGTTGTTTAGGAAGGGAAAAGAATCTGTAAGTGATTGAGATGATAAAACCTTGATGAGACTTCACACTTAGATAAAAAAATAAGGAGTTAGCAGTAGAAATTTCGGATTTCTTAAAGAGATTTGGACTGGATTTGCGAGATTTGCTAAGCTTGTGATGATTAGACTAAAATTTGATCTTGTGTTGACTCTGTGGTATGTGGATTCGAAAGTTCTAACTAATGTGGTGTTCCTGATGTCTGACTGACTATTTTTTGTTTTCAAACCTCGACCATGTTCTTTGTTTGATGCTTGAGGGCAAGCAAAAGCTAATTCTGGGGGAGTTGATATATCATGTTTTTATGGTTTTTAACCATGATATAAGTCCTTTTTATTGAGTCTTTTTGGTCTTTTTAGAGTCCTAGTAGAGTCTTTGCAGGTTATAGCATGTCTGGAGCATAATTGGGGATATTGAAGCTTTTTGGAGCATTGCAAGTTGAAGCCACGAAGTGCCTAGCTCGAAGAAGAAAGTATGCAAATTGGTGACGCTCGTCACCACTCTAGGTGACGCTCGTCACCCACCAAGGAAGGAGCGTGGCCAGTTTTATTAAAAGTATGAAGACTATTTGCAGAATTAGCCTAGAAGTTCCTTTATTTACAAGAAAGCCCCATATCGTGTTTAGCTTCTATTTATTAGGTTTTTCAGCCATTGTTGGCTTTTATCTTAGTTTTGAGAATTCAGAGAGCTTTTAGAGAGAATTTTATTTAGAGCTTTTGGAGAGACATATCCTGTACTCTTTTTGGAAAAGATTTCGAACCCCCTTTGTTTTTATTCTATTCTTTTAATGCAAATTCATTCAGTTATATTTTGTGATTCCATGATCATGTCTGAGTAATTTGTTAGTTAAGTTAGGGCTTTTTCAAAGGTTGATGAAGAGTTTGTAGAATTTCTACCTGTTAGGAATATCTTTTGGTTTTTCATCTCTGCTTGCTTTAAAATCGAATTTCTTAGACACACCATCTAGAAATCCGAAAATCCTAGGTTGTTAAATATATGTGAGAGCATTATTGATAACTTGAACTAGTATTTGATGAGCAAAACAAATTAGTGCAAAGAGATTTGGCTTAGGAGTTTTGTGAACAAATGATTCTGATCATATTGCATGTTTATGTTGTTAGAGTTTGCAAAGAGATTTGAAACTCTGTGATTTAAACATAGTTAAATTCTGCAATGAGAATTGATTAGTTATATTTTTTCTATTCATGTTCAAAACGGTTCTTAATCATTCCTGATTTCATACATTCTACATTCTTGGATTCAACCTGCGAACTGTCCTGACTTAGCGCTTTTAGTCTTCTGAAACTTAGATCAAACAATAAATTCACTTGTTTACTTTTATTTTATCATTCGCATTACATACATGTACTACAACTGCTTTTGCTGTGCACTTGCAGTAGTTTTATTTGGGTAAAACCTTAGCCCTATCAGCAGGTTGGGTCTCCGCAATGAGCTTCGGGAGTATTCTCTTAAATGTTTTGCAAATGATCTTCAAGATGTTTTTATAACTTACATTACATAGACTTATTGGTCTAAACTCCGTCATCGCTCTTGGGCGGTTTGTTTTTGGGATTAGGCATATGTTTGTCTGGTTATGCCTTGGGTCGAGCTTCTTTTTCTCAAAGAAATCGCAAACCATCTTATTTATGTCTTGGGATGTGATCTGCCAGAATTTCTGGTAGAATCGACTGATCGTACCATCTAGACCTAGGGCTTTATTTGGATTAATGTCAAGTGCTGCTGCTCTTATCTCCTCAGGTAAAGGAGTCATTACTAGAGAACGATTTTCATCAACAGACATTTTCTCGGTAATATACCGGAGAGAAACTGAGAAATCAGGTGGGTTTGATGTTGTGAAGAGATCCTGAAAGTAATCAGTCGCTTCATTCTCAATCTCCATTGTACTTTCTACCCAATTTTCATTACAGCCTTTCAAGCAGAAGATGCGATTTCAGGCCCTTCTCTGTTTAAGTGCATGCATCGTAGAACCTTGTATTCTTATCCTCTGTTACGTGCCATTGCTCTCTACTCTTCTGATGCCAGAAGACTTCATCCTCTCTAAACACAATTGTCTCCTAAGATCTTTGATTTCTTCGAGGGTGGTATTATCGCCGGCTTGAGCTGCGTCTAGTTTTTCTTTCAGTTCTTCGATCAACCTTGCAGTATTAGTTGGCAGAGTTCTCTTCCAAGAGGAGATGTGTTTCCAGCAGGAAGAAAATTGATGGTGGAAATCTTTATTTGGGTTCTCTCCAAAAGATCCCCAAACGTTACTGACTGCTTCGTTAAATCCAGGTTTCCTGACCCATCTCTTATCGAATCGGAAGCTTTGTTTTTTGCAATAAGGGACATATTGAATAGTTAACAATATTGGTTGATGGTCAGAACCCCAAAGCTTTAGATGCTCCACTGAAGAGTGGGAAAATAAGTAATGCCAGTCCTCATTCCTTACAGCTCCATCGAGACGACATTTTACCTTTCCGGACCTACGATTTCCAACCCAAGAGAGGGGGTTCCCTCTGAATGAGAATTCAATTATTCCGCAATTTTCTAGCATGCTACGGAAGGGTATGAATGTGGATTCTGCTCTTCGTGTCCCTTCTCTTTTTCATGACTTCCGGTAATCTTGTTAAAATCTTCAATCATGAACCAGACATTTTGTTGATTTAAACTCATCTGAGTAAGGCGTCCTCATACTCGTTCCCGATACTCAACTATCAGATTTTTATAGATAAAAGTTATATAAATTTTATGACATTCTAATGATGTTTCAACAACTATCATACAATCATCTGAATAAAATAATAACTGTAGGATCATTCATATAGAAAAGAGCCAAACCACCACTTCTACTTCGCGGTTCAACTGTAAAAATATTATCATATCCCAAAGAAACTTTCAAATTTTGCAGAAAATAGCAATTATTCTTAGTCTCCGATAAGTACAAGAAACTTGGTTGAAAACATCGGTGGAGTTTTTTCAAATTTTCTTTGGTGAGATAGGATCTTGCCCCTTGACAATTCCAAGCGATTACATTCATTTTGAATTTGAAAACTGTAACTATGTAATCCTCAACAAGGCGAGCATTTCTTAATCTTCTTGATCAAAGTCTCATCCTTAGGAGGTATAAACCATATCACCAAAGATGACTTTGTCAACCTAAAGAATAGATATCCATGAAAACTCAAAAGATAGATATCCAAGGGAACTGGTTGTGACGGATCCGTATTACATAAATCTTTAGCGCCTTCTTTGAGAATTGGCTCACGGTCTTCAGAGTTAACTAAATGTTCGATTTTTTTTTTGGGTAAAAATTAATAGGACCAGATCTGAAGAAGAGAGACATTGGATCCCTTATACATGGCAGTATGCTGGAACAAGGAGGATGTATTCACGTTTTTGACCTTTTTGTCAACATAGCTCTTTTGAATTGATATAGATCTAGAGTTGCTTTTGTGATCTAGGAGAGATGGGCAAAAGGGAGCAGTTGGATTTGAGATATCTTGACCCACAGTGAGATCAGTTCTTCAGTGGGACTGCCGCGTGGGAAGGAACCATCAACGATCATGGTGGCTGGTCGGAGGAAGAACGCCAGTGTAGGGAGCTCATCTTACTCAGACGAGTTAATAACAGCCTCCTAGGATTTTGGATCCGAGAGAGGGTTTAGGAGGTTGCAGGTTGTAAAAGAGATGACTTTGAATGGTAGAGGAAAGGGGTATAAGATCTTGCCAGTAACAGGAGTCACCGGTGGAACGAGAGATGGTTCTTTGGGAATGCTCGAGATGTAGGTGCCAAGCTGTTCAGGAGGAGGAAAACTGGAGAAAATGACGGAGGAGGGGCGTTATCCTAGCTTGGAGCAAACCGGAGATGGCTGTCTCGGGAGTTGGGCTTGGGAGCATTTCAAGAATTTGTATTAAAAAGTAACATTAAATGTCTACTAAATCAAACATCCTACTTTTATAATTTTTTATATCATTTATGTTTCTTGATAATGATTTATGAACCATCTATTAATGTACACATCCACATTTTTAATATAAAATTTTTAAACATATATTTATTTATTAATCAATTCAGTAATTTATATTCAGTTTTGAAAATTAAATTATAACACATGTAACAAAAAATATCTCTATATCTGTTACCATATAGATGATGTGATGATTTATTTGTTCACAAAAATAAGTATAAACAAAAATAGGAGAGAAAAATATAGTGTTAAAATAAATAATTAATATAATATATATTTGGTAAGAAGAATATATGTACAAATAATTGATATAAACTAATGTATAACCAAATTGATATGAGTGACATAACATGTAATTAATCTAGTAATATAAATCTATTTTATATGTTTGCTGAAAATGATTCTCGTGATGACACATCAGCTTAATGGCAACAATGTAAATAACATACAAAATTAAGGTTACTCTTTAAAAATGATTTTCAATTATTATATAGGGGATAATTTTTTGAGCAACATTGATCATTTAAAGAGTCACCCTAACACAATTACCCATCCTAGGACCTATTTTCCTTTTGATTAAGCTTGATTAGAATTTTCTGTATTTTGCTATTGTTGCTTGTTACTCAATATTTTAAGCTTTCATTATTTTTACTCACTTGCGTGTTTGTGTTAGGATCACCTAGGTTGTTAGCAATATCTGCTTAACTTATGGAGCTCAATGGATTTCTAGTGTCACACACTTCTCAAGTGGATTGTTACCCTAACCGCTACAATGAAATGAGTAGTGTTGAGCATTGCTTAGTAGCATAAAAGCCTATATACTAATTGGCACTGTTGCCACTTGTGATTCTTTGTGTGCATTAGAATTTTAGTTCTTCTTGAGAATATGATTTTCTTTTACTTCAGTTACAAACTCTTTCATTTGCATTAATTCTCTTTTGAAGGTGCATGAACTTGAGGTCTAGAGGAGCTGCAAATCTGTTTGAGCCTTTAGATAGCATTCATCATTTAGAAAGAGGAGTGAGAGCAAGGTGGGGTAGAGAGAGACCTCTGCGTATAGAAAAGGCCAAGATGCTCAAGGACCATATATAGAAGCTCAAGCACAAAGAGTGCATCTTCAGGAACAAAGAGCTAATACTCCATGGAAACAAGGGCCTGTGCCACTAGTTGCATGGTCCAAGCTTACTAAGGCATATTGAGGCCAAAGATGCACCCAACACTTGATAAGTAGTTTTTGTTGCTTTCACTTTCAATGCTCAACACTACTCATGTCACTGTATTAGTTGAGGTATTAGTCCATTTTGGAATTGTTGTGTGATGTCAGATTTTATTCTATCTTAATCACCCAAACTTACACTAGTCATTGTAGTAAGAGTTTTTGTCTATCCATAGGTCTAAGATGAATCCACTAGAAGTGCAATAGGAACTCTTAGTCAAGCAGGAATATAAGAGATTGATAAATACTATCAAACTAATTAACCAATGACCAAACAAGACTATTAAAAGCAAGGATCAATCAATGATAAAGCTAACAAAACAGAGTACTAAGCAGCAAATTCGAAATTCAATTAATAAAAGCAAGGATCCTAGATGTGGTTATGGGGTTTGGGGGATTCAAACACAGAATTTGGCTATTATTAAACTCATTAACAATGCAAACAAGCAAGTAATGCTAACTCCTAGGCATAAGATTCAACAATCAAGCAAGCTAAACCCAATCCTATTCAAGCCAAAATACATCTTAGACAGTCAATCTCTTGAGCTAAGACAAGTAAATCCTCTAAAAGACAAGATCAGCACTTCATCAAACACTTGGTGGGCATCAGAGAAAGTCTAAATCTAGATTCATGTGATCAAAATAAATCTAGCCTAACAACAGTCTAATAGAGAGGAATCAATAATATTAAACCCTAACAAATCTTAATCAAGCATCTAAATCCCCCTTATCTACCACATCTAAACTCCTAAAGGAAACAACTCACTAATCATCATCAAAACCATCAAATCCACAAAGATTAATGAGTTAAACATGATTAGGGATGAGAGATTAAATAGATAAATGCAGAAACTTAGAATAAAAAGAAAATCTTTGGTCTTACAAATCAAGAACAAAAGATAGAAAAAAACTTAACAGAACTCCCTAATATTTTTGGGTCCTTAAGTATTTATAGTAGAAAGCATAAAACCCTAAAGGAGTGGTAAAATCGTAAATAAATGGACTTCGGGCGAGGAGGATATCGGGCTAGAGTGGCAGACATTGAGTCTCGGCTGCTTCCGCTCGGCTATGTCGCGCGACATGCAGGTCGACATAGGTTTCCTGTCTCCCGAATGTCACCCTTGAAGCTCGACATAGAGCACGGCATGGACTTCTTCTACTCCTGCTGGAAGATGTCGACCTGGAGGCCCGGCATGGAGCTCGACATCGGCTCCGAAATGCACTCCCTTGGCTCCTCTTGATTCTCCTTGGCTGGGACGTCTTCCTAGATCACTCCCAAGCTTCCACCATGTCTCTAATAGCTCATTTGGTACCTAAAAACATTTCAAATGCAAGGAAAACGCAAACTACAACCTAAATACAACCTATATCTAAAACCGAAGGGAAATGGGACAAATGCTAAGGAGAATATGCAAGAAGAGACTAAAACATATGCTAAATGCAACCTTAAATTATGCAAATATGAGAGACATCATTGCCACACCAAGATTGTAAGGTAGTCTCTAATTCAAGGAATAATATAAAAGCTATGATTCTAGCAACCTACTGAGCAATAAAACATGTCTAGTAACCAGAGAATTCAAAGACTTAAACAATAAGTTAAGCAAAAACAAGGCAATAGCTAAGCAAGATAATCAAATAAATATGAAAGGGTCGAAGGATGGGGTTATTGACTTTTGGAGATCATAGGGACAATCTAAGATTCTCAAACAAACATAATAATGCTTATCCTTATGCATAGAACTTATAAGCAAGACTAATCCACTTCAATGGCACTAATCACTTTGTTAAAAAACCTAATCAAGAGGTAATCATCATTAGTGAAAGGTTAATCAACAAGCGTGAAATCTCAGTCCTATGATGCCAATAAACACCCTAAATAATCATCATCATGAGCTAGGAATGTAAATCTCTTGACTTAGTTGGTTGGGATATTTCATCAAACACCTAGAAGGTGCGAAATTTCCTAAGGTCTAAATAACCATGATTGATATATCCATTATTTATACCATTTTAGCTTGCATTCATCACTAGTTTTAGTCTTTAAACATGCATATTTTGCTTCTTCTTGTCCCTTTTGCGTACATTTAGGAGTTAGTGTAGTTTTAGGAGCTGCATTGCATTTTGCATGCATTTGGAGTTTATTCAGGTACTAGAAGGAGTATGGAGGCCATGTGGTGCAATGGATGTGAGCTGGGAATGAAGCAAGACAAATGACAAAGGCGGATAGGCCAATATCGATGATGATATCGACATCATCTGATCGATACAGCATATCGATGAGAGTATCGATCACTTCAACATCGATACAGTGAAGGCGTGGTGTGAAGACAGTATATCGACTAAGAGAGACCTCGATGTAACAGAAGGGAGCCCATACCGAGCAGCGTATCGATGTCCCAGATCGATACACAGAGACAGGACAATACCTAGGTGCTTGTTGATATCTCCATTATTTACACCATCTTAGCTTGCATTCATCACTAGTTTTAGTCTTTAAACATGCATATTTTGCTTCTTCTTCTCCCTTTTGCAAACATTTAAGAGTTAGTGTAGTTTTAGGAGCTGCATTGCATTTTGCATGCATTTGGAGTTTTATCCAGGTGCTAGAAGGAGTGTGGAGGCCATGTGATGCAATGGATGTGAGCTGGGAATGAAGCAAGACAAAGGACAAAGGCGGATAGGCCAATATCGATGAGGATATCAACATCATCTGATCGATACGGAGCATACCGATGGGAGTATCAATCACTTCAACATCACTACAATGAAGACGTGGTGTGAAGGCAGTATATCATCGACTAAGAGAGACCTCGATGCAACAGAAGGGAGCCTATACCGAGCAGCATATCGACGTCCCAGATCGACACAGAGATAGGACAATACCGAGGTGCTGCATCGACTTGTTTGCTCGATGAGCCTTAACTAAAGGGCGATTGTATCGACTTCACACTAGTGAGAGCCAAACCGATACAACATTGAAGCCTTATGTATCGACCAGCAAATCGACCAAGGGACATCGATACAACCCAGAAGAAGAGATGATATCGACATGAGTAACGATGTGCATGATCAATATGGTATGTACGAGTCAGCCTTTTTTTGGTTTAATCTTGGTTTAATAGGAGTTTTCTAGTTCCCCTATAAATACTTAAGTCCTAAAATGGTTAGGATACTTAGATCTTAATATTTTTATTTTGTTTTTGCACTTAAAACCTTTCCCTTTTCAGCTTTGCTTTGTAAGAACTAGTTTGGTTTAGTGAAATTATGTATTTGCCCTTAATCTAGTCTTGCTTATTCTGCTTTCTAATCATGCTTAACCATTGTTTCTCTTTAGAATTTTTACTTTTGATTATGGCTAGTGAGTAGTCTTATTTAGGATTTGAGATGGAATAGATTAGAAAGGTTTTAAGACTAGATTAGTGACGTTTTATGCTTAATATGATTGTCTTCTCTCTATTAGATGTGCTTAACACTAGATTAGTCTTGGCCAGGCTTGTTTAGTATATTGGCTTTCTCTTGCGCCTGGTAAGTGTTTGATGAAATGCTGCTGTGAGTCTCTTAGAGGATTTGTATGCTTAGCCTAAGGAATTAGATGTCTAAGGTGCATTTTGGCTTTATAAGATTGGAGTTATGTTCTCAATGCTTGCTGATCATGTGTTTGAGTAAAGGGATTTATCTGAAATGTATGTTTAGCAAAGTGATTAGTGTCAAGGAATTGAGCAAGCTATAGTTGTTAATCCTATGTCTAGAAGATAGCATTGTTTGAATGGTTTTGAAGCATCACTAGTTAGGTTCTAATCCCCTCTGAATCAATAACCCCCATCTTAGATACTTATTTTATCTATTTGAATTTCCTGCTTTTTTTAGTTCAATCTTTAGACCGATTTAGTGTGATCACAACTGCTTTCTTGAATTTGGCTTGATTTAAGTGATTTGTTGTATCCTTTGGTGACTGATGAACTTAGATGGATTGATACCTTACATGCTGCAATGACATGAGTGCGTTAGGATTTGATTAGCTAGTCTATTCCTGCTATCATTGATCAAAGTAAATCTAGCATTAATAACATTAAGCGAGAAAGGATCTATGGTTTCAAGGACCACCAAGTTTACTAAGCCTCCATAGCCTCCAAAAACACCTGAAAAACACTCCAGCAAATCTAATCGTAAAACACAATAGTCTTAATATGAATTCAAATTAGGCTTTTTGGATAACTTTTATGAATGAAATTGTGCAAATGATGCTCTAAATGAATACTAGAATGATGTAAATATGCTATTTATTAACACACATGAGAACAGGAATTGTATCATCCCTCCACTACTTTGAAACACCAATTTTGAAATCAAGAGTAGTTTAATCACTATGGTGCAAGGGAATAAGTTTCATGGGCTGTCCATAGAGGATCCTTTGGATCATTTAAATCAATTTGATAGAGTGTCCAGTATGACAAAGATCCAAGGAGTCTCAGAGGATGGTTTCAAACTCATGTTATTTCCTTTCTCACTTGGAGATAAAACATCATAAGTTTAACCCATTTTCCGAGAAGCATACCTTGAGAAAAGGGCTTCTATAAAGCCTCATTCGACCCTGTCATATGCTTTGCGCATATCCGTCTTAATGGCCATGAATTTTTCCTTACAGCTCGGATTTGTGCGCAAGGCATGAAAGTTTTTCCGAGCTAATAAGATATTATATGTGATTAAGCGTCTAGCAATAAAGGCTGGTTGGGTCTCTGCAATGAGCTTCGGGAGTATTCTCTAAATTTTTTTGCAAAGGATCTTCAAGATGTTTTTATCACTTACATTACATAGACTTATTGGTGTAAACTCCGTCATCGCTCTTGGGCGGTTTATTTTTGGGATTAGGCATATGTTTGTCTGGTTATGCCTTGGGTCGAGCTTTCTTTTCTCAAAGAAATGGCAAACCATCTTATTTATGTCTTGGGTTATGATCTGCCAGAATTTCTGGTAGAATCGACTGATCGTACCATCTAGACCTGGGGCTTTATTTGGATTAATGTCAAGTGCTGCTGCTCTTATCTCCTCAGGTGAAGGAGTCATTACTAGAGAACGATTTTCATTAACAGACATTTTCTCGGTAATATACCAGAGAGAAACTGAGAAATCAGGTGGGTTTGATGTTCTGAAGAGATCCTGAAAGTAATCAGTCGCTTCATTCTTAATCTCCATTGCACTTTCTACCCAATTTCCATTACAGTCTTTCAAGCAGATGATGCAATTTCAGGCCCTTCTCTGTTTAGGTGCATGCATCATAGAACCTTGTATTCTTATCCCCTGTTACATGCCATTGCTCTGTACTCTTCTGATGCCAGAAGACTTCATCTTCTCTAAACAAAATTGCTCCTAAGATATTTGATTTTTTCGAGGGTGGTATTATCGTCGGCTTGAGTTGCGTCTAGTTTTTCTCTCAGTTCTTCGATCAACCTTGCCATATTAGTAGGCATAGTTCTCTTTCAAGAGGAGATGTGTTTCCGGCAGGATGAAAATTGATGGTGGAAATCTTTATTTGGGTTCTCTCCAAAAGATCCCCAAACGTTACTGACTGCTTCGTTAAATCCAGGTTTCCTGACCCATCTCTTATCGAATCGGAAGCTTCGTTTTTTGCAATAAGGGACATATTGAATACTAAACAATATCGGCCGATGGTCAGAAACCCAAAGCTTTAGATACTCAACTGAAGAGTGGGAAAGTAAGAAATTCCTGTCCTCATTCCCTACAGCTCTATCGAGACGACATTTTACCTTTCCGGACCTACGGTTTCCAACCCAAGAGAGGGGGTTCCCTCTAAATGGGAATTCAATCATTCCGCAATTTTCTAGCATGCTACGGAAGGGTATGAATGTGGATTCTGCTCTTCGTGTCCCTTCTCTTTTTTCATGATTTCCGGTAATCTTGTTAAAATCTTCAATCATGAACTAGGCATTTTGTCGATTTAAACTCATCTGAGTAAGGCGTCCCCATACTCGTTCCCGGTACTCAACTATCAGATTTCTATAGATAAAAGTTATATAAATTTTATGACATTCTAAAGATGTTTCAACAACTATCATACAATCATCTAAATAAAATAATAAATGTAAGATCATTCATATAGAAAAGAGCTAAACCACCACTTCTACCTCGAAGTTCAACTGTACAAACATTATCATATCGAAAAGAAACTTGCAAATTTTGCAGAAAATAGCGTTTATTCTTAGTCTCTGAGAAGTACAGGAAACTTGGTTGAAAACATTGGTGGAGATTTTTCAAATTCTCTTTGGTCAGATAGGATCTTGCCCCTTGACAATTCCAAGCGATTACATTCATTTTGAATTTGAAACTGTAACTATGTAATTCTCAACAAGGCGAGCATATCTTATTCTTCTTGATCAAAGTCTCATCCTTAGGAGGGATAAACCATATCACCAAATATATGTCAATTCAAAAGAGCTATGTTGACAAAAAGGTCAAACACGTGAATATCTCAACATGTGAATACATCAACGAGATATCTTGAGATATAGGAGAGATGGGCAAAAGGGAGCAGTTGGATTTGAGATATCTTGACCCACGGTGAGATCAATTCTTCAATGGGACTGCCACGTGGGAAGGAACCATCAACGATCATGGTGGCTGGTCGGAGGAAGAACGCCGATGTAGGGAGCGCCAAGCTGTTCAGGAGGAGAAAAAGTGGAGAAAATGACGGAGGAGGGGCGTTATCCTAGCTTGGAGCAAACCGGAGACAGCTGTCTCGGGAGTTGGGCCTGAGAGCATTTCAAGAATTTGTATTAAAAAGTAACATTGAATGTCTACTAAATCAAACTTCCTACTTTTACAATTTTTTATATCATTTATGTTTCTTGATAATGATTTATGAACCATCTATTAATGTACACATCCACATTTTCAATATAAAAATTTTAAACATATATTTATTTATTAATCAATTGAGTAATTTATATTCAGTTTTGGAAATTAAATTATAACACATGTACAAAAAAAAATATTTATATATGTTACTATATAGATGATGTGATGATTTATTTGTTCACAAAAATAATTATAAACAAAAATAAGAGAGAAAATATAGTGTTTAAATAAATAATTAATATAATATATTTTTGGTAAGAAAAATATATGTACAAATAATTGATATAAACTAATGTATAACCAAATTGATATGAGTGACATAACATGTAATTAATCTAGTAACATAAATATATTTTATATGTTTGCTGAAAATGATTCTGGTGATGAGACATCAGCTTAATGGCAACAATGTAAATAACATACAAAATTAAGGTTACTCTTTAAAAATAATTCTCAATTATCATATAGGTGATAAGTTTTTGAGCAACATTGATCATTTGAAGAGTCACCCTAACGCAATTACCCATCCTAGGACCTATTTTCTTTTTGATTAAGCTTGATTAGTATTTTCTGTATTTTGCTATTGTTGCTTGGTACTCAATATTTTAAGCTTTCATTATTTTCTCTCACTTGCTTGTTTGTGTTAGGATCACCTAGGTTGTTAGCAATATCTGCTTAGCTTATGGAGTTCAATGGATTTCTAGTGTCACACACTTCTCAAGTGGATTGTTACCCTAACCGCTACAATGACATGAGTAGTTTTGAGCATTGCTTAGTAGCATAAAAGCCTACTTACTAATTGGCACTATTACTACTTGTGATTCTTTCTGTGCATTAGAATTTTAGTTCTTCTTGAGACTAAGATTTTCTTTTACTTCAGTTACAAACTCTTTCATTTGCATTAATTCTCTTTTGAAGGTGCATGAACTTTAGGTCTAGAGGAGCTGCAAATCTGGTTGAGCGTTTAGATAGCATTCATCATTTAGAAAGAGGAGTGAGAGCAAGGTGGGGAAGAGAGAGACCTCAGCGCATAAAGAAGGCCAAGATGCTCAAGAACCATATATAGAATCTCAAGCACAAAGAGTGCATCTTCAGGAACAAATAGCTAATACTCCATGGAAACAAGGGCCTGTGCCACTAGCTGCATGGTCCAAGGGTACTAAGGCATATTGAGGCCAAAGATGCACCCAACACTTGATAAGTAGTTTTTGTTGCTTTCACTTTCAATGCTCAACACTACTCATGTCACAGTAGGAGTTGAGGTATTAATCCATTTGGGAATTGTTGTGTGATGTAAGATTTTATGCTATCTCTATCACCCAAATTTATACTAGCCATTGTAGTAAGGGTTTTTGTCAATCCATAGGTCTAAGATGAATACACTAGGAGTGCAATAGGAACTCTTAGTCAAGCAGGAATATAAGAGATTGATTCAAACTATCAAAATAATAAACCAATGACCAAACAAGACTATTAAAAGCAACGATCAGGCAATGATCAAGCTAACAAAACAGAGTACTAAGCAGCAAATTCGAAATTTAATTAATAAAAGCAAGGATCCTAGATGTGGGTATGGAGTTTGGGGGATTCAAACACAAGATTAGGCTATTATTAAACTCATTAACAATGCAAACAAGCAAGTAATGCTAACTCCTAGGCATAAGATTCAACAATCAAGCAAGCTAAACCTAATCCTCTTCAAGCCAAAATACTTCTTAGACAGTCAATCTCTTGAGCCTAAATAAGTAAATCCTCTAAAAGACAAGATCAGCACATCATCAAACACTTGGTGGGCATAAGAGAAAGTCTAAATCTAGATTCATGTGATCAAGACAAATCTAGCCTAACAACAGTTTAATAGAGAGGAATCAATGATATGAAACACTAACAAATCTTAATCAAGCATCTAAATCCCTATAATCTACCACATCTAAATTCCCAAAGGAAACTACTCACTAATCATCATCAAAACCATCAAATCCACAAAGATTAATGGGTTAAACATGATTAGGGATGAGAGATTAAATAGATAAATGCAGAAACTTAGAATAAAAATAAAAACTTTGGTCTTACAAATCAAGAACAAAAGACAAAAAAATCTTAACAGAACTCCCTAATATTTTTGGGTCCTTAAGTATTTATAGTAGAAAGCATAAAACCCTAAATGAGTTGTAAAATCATACATAAATGGACTTCGGGCGAGTAGGATGTCAGGCTAGAGTGGCCGGCATGGATCTCGACAATGAGTCTCGGCTGCTTCGGCTCGGCTATGTCGCACGACATGCAGGTCGACATAGGTGTCCTGTCTCCCGAATGTCGCCCTTGAAGCTCGACATGGAGCACGGCATGGACTTCTTCTTCTCCTGCTGGAAGATGTCGACCTGGAGGCCCGACATGGAGCTCGACATCGGTTCCGAAATGCACTCCCTTGGCTCTTCTTTATTCTCCTTGGCTGGGACATCTTCCTATATCACGCCCAAGCTTCCACCATGTCTTTAATAGCTCATTTGGTACCTAAAAACATTCCAAATGCAAGGAAAATGCAAACTACAACCTAAATACAACCTATATCAAAAACCAAAGGAAATGGGACAAATGCTAAGGAGAATATACAAGAAGAGACTAAAACATCTGCTAAATGCAATCTTAAATTATGCAAATATGAGAGACGTCATTGTGACACCAAGATTGTAAAGTAGTCTCTAATTCAAGGAATAATATAAAAGCTATGATTCTAGCAACCTACTGAGCAATAAAACATGTCTAGTAACCAGAGAATTCAAAGAATTAAACAATAGGATTTAAGTTAAGCAAAAACAAGACAATAGCTAAGCAAAATAATCAAATAAATATGAAACGGTCTAAGGATGGGGTTATTGACCTTTGGTGATCATAGGGACAATCTAAGATCCACAAACAAACATAATTATGCTAATCCTTATGCATAAAACTTATAAGCAAGACTAATCCACTTCTATGGCACTAATCACTGTATTAAACAACCTAATGAAGAGCTAATCATTATTAGTGAAAGGTTAATCAACAAGCGTGAAATCTCAGTCCTATGATGCCAATAAACACCCTAAATAATCATCATCATAAGCTAGGAATGTAAATCTCTTGACTTAGTTGGTTGGGATATTTCATCAAACACCTTGTGGGTGGGAAATTTTCTAAGGTCTAAATAACCATGATTGATATCTCCATTATTTATACCATTTTAGCTTGCATTCATCACTAGTTTTAGTCTTTAAACATGCATATTTTGCTTCATCTTGTCCCTTTTGCGTACATTTAGGAGTTAGTGTAGTTTTAGGAGCTGTATTGCATTTTGCATGCATTTGGAGTTATATTCGGGTACTAGAAGGAGTGAGGAGGTCATGTGATGCAATGGATGTGAGCTGGGTATGAAGCAAGACAAAGGACAAAGGCGGATAAGCCAATATCGATGATGATATCAACATCATTTGATCGATACAGAGCATATCGATGGGAGTATCGATCACTTCAACATCGATACAGTGAAGGCGTGGTGTGAAGGCAGTATATCGACTAAGAGAGACCTCGATGCAACTGAAGGGAGCCCATACCGAGCAGCGTATCGACGTCCCAGATCGAAACACAGAGACAGGACAATATGATATATCATGGTTTTTATGGTTTTTAACCATGATATAATTCCTTTTTATTGAGTCTTTTTGGTCTTTTTAGAGTCCTAGAAGAGTCTTTGCAGGTTATAGCATGTCTGGAGCATAATTGGAGATTTTGGAACCTTTTGGAGCATTCTGAGTTGAAGCCACGAAGTACCTAGCTCGAAGAAGAAAGTATGCCATATGGTGACGCTCGTCACCAAGCTGGTGACGTTCGTCACCCACCAAGGAAGGAGGTCGTGGCTTGTTTTTAAAAGATTGGGAAGAAATTGCAGTTTTGGTCCAAAAGTTCCAGTATTTGCAAAAAGACCCCAGATCGTATTTTAGCTTGTATATTAGGTTTTTCAGCCATTCTTTTGGCATATAACTTGTATCTTATTATTTTGGAGAGCTTTAGAGAGAGATTTGTAGAAGAGCTTTTGGAGAGACAAATCAGACTCCTTCAGAGCAGATTTTGAACTCCTTTATTTCTACTTCTTATTTCTTTTATGCAATCTATTCTTTTCATGATGTTTTCTCAAATCACCATGTCTGAGTAGTTTGTTAGTTAAGTTAGGGCTTTTCAAAGGTTGAAGAAGAGTTTGTAGAATTGCTAAAAACTTCTAGGAAATTCATTGGTTCTTCATCTATGCTTGCATTCATATCGATTTCTTAGACACATCATCTGGATTTCGAAACCCTAGGTTTTTGATAGATGTGAGAGCATTATTAATCACCTGAACTAGTATTAGATGAGCAAAACGCCCTAGTACAAAGAGATTTGGCTTAGGAGTTTTGTGAACAATTGAACCTGATCATTACTGCATGTTTAGGTTGTTAGGGTTTGCAAAGAGATTTGAAACTCTGTGATTTAGACATAGATAACTTCTGCAATGAGAATTGATTAGTTATATCTTTGCGATTCATGTTCAAGACGGTTTTAATTCATTCCTGATTGCATGCATTCTACACTCTCAGATTCAACCTGCGAACTGTCCTGACTTAGCGCCTTTAGCCTTCTGAACTTTAAGAACAAGCATAAAAACGCCCTCCTGCATTTATTTTACTGTTTTGCATTACATTCATTATTTATCGCTTAGCTTAATCCGAACCTGAACTCTTTAGTGTAGTTTACTTACTCCCTTGGGATTCGATAACCCCTTGTACTACAACTGCTTTTGCTGTGCACTTGCAGTAGTTTTATTTGGGTAAAACCTGAATCCTATCAAGTTTTTGGCGCCGTTGCCGGGGAGTAATAGCTGCCTATCGATTTTTAGTATTAGGATTTTGTCTAAGTTTTTATTTGTTTACTGATTTTCAGCTACTTTTCTTTGTTCTTGTTTCAGGTGTATGCCTAATCGCAGAACCAGAAGCAACAAAGAGAAGGAGCTTGTGACTTTGAGCATCGACGAGCTTGCTAGGTTGGAGAAAACTAACAGGAAAGCTAAGAAGCAATCTACAATGGTCGCTCCACTTATCTTGGTTGAAGATGCAGAAGGTCACTTGGTTGACAGGGAAGGAAACAGGAGGAACAAAGAGGGGCAGAGAATTGATCAAGAGGGGAATGTCATTGTTGAACAGCAGGTTCAGCAAGTGGCTGAGAACGTGGGGGTCCCTGCTGCTGTCAATAACGCTGCTGGGCGTTTTGTTCAGAGGACTCTAGGTGATTACAACAGACCTGATCAGTTCTATGCCAACAGAGCTGCAATCCGACCTCCTGCCTTCCAGAGGAACGATTTTGAGGTTAAACCAGTCTACTATCAGCTGGTTGGTCAGCATCCCTTCCATGGTTTACCTCATGAGCATCCTATGGATCACATAGAGAGGTTTGAGGATTTAGCTTCCAGTGTCAAAGCTAATGGAGTCAGCAATGATTTCCTGTTCTGCAAGCTTTTTCCTTACTCTCTTGGAGGAGAAGCTGCATATTGGCTGAAGCAACTGGAACCTGCTTCATTGACCACTTGGGAAGACACTAAGAACGCCTTTCTGAATAACTTCTATGATGATGCAAGATCAGAGGACATGAGGACGAAAATTGCTTCCTTTACACAAGGCCCTACTGAAGCTTTTAAGGCTTCTTGGATCAGGTTCAAGTCTTATCAAAGGGACTGTCCTCATCATGGTTTCAATCAGGTGCAATTACTTGGGATCTTCTTCAGAGGCATTGACTGGAAGTACCAGATGGCGCTGGATGCAGCAAGTGCAGGAAACTTCAACACCAACAGACCAGAAGAAGCTGTAAGATTGATTGAAAACTTGGCCTGCAGTAATAGCACTAAAAATGCAGATTTTCAGAGAAAGCAGCAGGCTGGTTTGAATGATGAAAACCAAATATCTGAAGTTAAGGCTAAGTTAGACAGCATGCACAGCCTTCTGGTGGGAAAGAAGTCAGTTCAGTTTGCTGCAGAAGTGGAGAGTTTCGAAAATCCTGAAAAATTTGAGCAGAAAGATGTTAATTTCATCAATGGAGGGGGTTTTCAGAGCCAAAGGTTTGGAAATCAGCAATGGATCAGAGGCTACAACAGCAATAATCAGCAGAGTATCTTTACAGGAGGACAGAGCAAGCCTGGTTACACTCCTAAGACCTTGTTCCAGAAGACTGAAGTTGAGAAACCTTACCAAAACAGCAGGAATTATGGTTCTTCTTCCTACCAAACTGCACCTCCACAAGACAATAAAATGGAAGCTATGCTGGAGCAGGTACTTGAAGGACAGCAGAAGATGACAGTGAACAGTGAACTTCAATGGCAAGCTAGATTCGCTGTATCAGGACCTGAATGGAAAAATTGAGAGTCTGAACTCTCACATGAAGAAGCTTGATGTGCAGGTTGCTCAAACTGCAGGAGCTGTTCAAAGGCAAGAGGGATTCCTTCCTGGAAGGACTGATATCAATCCCAAGCATCAGGTTAATGCCATCACAGTCAGGAATGAAAAGGAGCTTAAAACAGTGCAGAAAAAGAGGTTGAGTGCAGAACAGATCGTGCAACTCATGGAGTCTGAAGATAAAATTTTTTCTGTCTCAGAGGTGAGTGACGAGCGTCACCAAGGAGGAGTGACGCTCGTCACCAACATAGAAGAGAATCGGGGGTTGTCACAGGTGAGTGACGAGCGTCACCCCCCTGGTGACGGTCGTCACCCACCCCAGAACGAAGCTGCTTCGCCTGTAACTGCAAATTATGACCAGGAACGTGTCTATAAACCCAAAACACCATTCCCCAAGCATCCTAGGAAGTCTAAACATGAGATAGAAGAAGCCAGATGCAAAGCTATGATAGACAAGCTGATGCTTGAGATCCCTCTTGTTGATGCAGTCAAGCTTTCACCAACTCTAAGAAGGTATGTTAAGAGAATGGTTGTGAATGGTGTAAGTCCTGAGGAAGGAGCATTGCTTACCAGAGACATCAGTGCAATTCTTTTAGGCACAGTTCCAAAGAAGAAGAAGAAGGTGACTGTTTCTGAACAAGTCGATACCATCACTCAAAGCAGAGTTCCAGAGAAGCTATCTGATCCAGGGACCTTTGTGCTTGATTGCTCAATATCTGCAGGACGTTTTCCCCACTCTTTATGTGATCTAGGGTCAAGTATTAACTTGATGCCTTTCTCTGTTGCTGCTAGACTTGGAATGACTGATTTCAAGCCAGCTGGGATCTCTCTCATCCTAGCAGATCGATCCATAAGGACCCCAGAAGGCATGTTAGAGAATGTTCATGTTAACATTGAAGGCTGCATAATTCCTACAGATTTTGTGGTTCTGAAATATGCTGAAGAACCTAAAGATCCTCTTATTCTGGGAAGACCATTCTTGGCTACTGCTGGAGCTATCATTGATGTTAGAAAGGGGATCATTGAGCTTGATCTTGGTGATGTTGTCATGAACTTTGACATGGATAAGTTAAGAGGGAGTTCTACCATTGATGGTCAAACCTTTTCTGTAAGAACTTCCAGAGATGAAGAGACTGTCATGGAGCATTCAGAAGACACTATTGCTGAGTGTGTCAATGAATCAGATATTAGTAGGCAAGTGAGCAAGATGGCTGTTGAAGAGCCAATATCTGAAACTTCTGCAGAAGCTGTTGGGTTTGAGGATTGCAGTGAGGATCATATCTTCATGACTAGGCTTGAAAAAGAGGTTCTAATGAATGCCAAGTTGCTGGAGGAAGACGTGTATGTGATGGAAGCAACACTTGCAGAGCTGAATTGCAGGAAAACTGCAGAAACTCGAACTGTAGAGTCAGTGACGAGCGTCACTGACCTGGTGACGCTCGTCACCAACCTGAACACAAAGCAGCAACGTGATTTTACAGCTACAAGTCCATCATATGTTGCCAATTCGAAAATTCACCATTCCACAACCCAGAAACCTGCAAATAAGCAAAGGTATGCACTTCCTGGAACCAGTTCCAAACCTCCTAATCTCATCAATAAGAATTTAAAAGGTGAAAAAGCTGCTTCATACTTATGCAAGCAACGAGATTCTCGTAGAATGCTTGGTGTTTCTTTTGATGATTCTGCAGCAAAAAGAAGTATCCCACCCACAGTCACGGCCCACTCTGCTGATGTTACTCACTTCCTTGGAAGTGTTCATACATCTACTGCTTACAAACCACCATGGATGAGGAGACATTCTTCTCCAAGGCATTCACTGCCACCTTCTGCTCCACCAGCTGTCTGAGCAGCATTCAAAGTCGAGCTAATGACTTTAAACAAGCGCTTAGTGGGAGGCAACCCACTGGTAAGTTTTATATTTCATATATTAGTTTAGTTTTCTATTACATAGCTAAAAAAAAAAACCTAAAAACATGAGAAAAAAAAAAAAAAAAAAAGAGTCACTTTGTTCAGTTTGCTTGGATGATGTCTTGTGAACTTGTTGGACCATGGATTATGCTTTGTTTGGATGTTTTGATGTGTGTTTTGAGTGCTCTTACAGTTTGACTTCGGACTACACATGATGGCATAGCATTTAAACATCCAACATGACGATTTCTGAAGTTTCAGAGTAGTGACGCTCGTCACCAATATGGTGACGCTCGTCACTAGCTCCTTCGCGAGGTACCACTTTTCCACCTTGGTTTTACACGTTCTCATGCTTCATTTTGACCAACTCTTGGCTTAATAACACTGGGGACAGTGTTGTTTAAGTCTGGGGGAGGTGGTTACTGACGTTGTGTGCTTTGTGTCATGTTTTTAGAGTCTTAAAGTTGAGTGTAAAAACCTGTTTTTCTAGAGTCAAAATTTTTGAAACTGTTAGTTTTTCTTGGAACTAGCCATAGGACGTTTTTGCTGATAAGAAACATTGCCACAGTAGTTGATTATAAGTCTTACCAAGTTGAAAGTCATAGGTAGATCAGTCTAGCAATGAAGGTTTAGATTCTTAGAGAATCTGGAAAATTTGCTGTTAGCTCCACCTTAATGAACTTTAAATTTTTTGTCTTGGTGATTGATTCTTATTGATCTTGATTCTCTCTTTAAGCACTGACAATAAGGTTAAAATACAGTCTCTCTTTGATCTTCCCTGATGTAGTTTTTAAAAGTTTAAGTTCAAAGAATGGTGCATTCATGACCCTGTCTCCTCACAAGGAACAACAGTAGTGAACACACTCAAGAACCTGTCTCCTCACAAGGAACACAAGTATTGAGTAGCATCATATCTTAGACTGTAAAAGTTGAGAAAAAGAAGTGAAAAATCGAAAATATCCTAAGGAAAAAGATTAAGGGAAGAGAAAATAGGAGAGCTGTGTTGAGATTGATTTGTTCAGTTGTTAGGAAGAGAAAAGAATCTGTAAAGTGATTAAGATGATAGAGCTTTGATGAGACTTCACACTTAGATAAAAAATAAGGAGTTAACAGTAGAAATTTCGGATTTCTTGAAGGGATTTGGACTGGACTTGAGAGATTTGCTAAGCTTGTGATAATTAGGCTGAAATTTGACCTTGTGTTGACTATGTGGTATGTGGATTCGAAAGCTTTAACTAGTGTGGTGTTTCTGATGACTGACTGACTGTTTCTTGTTTTCAAACCTCGACCTTATTCTTTGTCTAATGTTTGCTTGAGGGCAAGCAAAAGCTAAGTCTGGGGGAGTTGATATATCATGGTTTTTATGGTTTTTAACCATGATATAATTCCTTTTTATTGAGTCTTTTTGGTCTTTTTAGAGTCCTAGAAGAGTCTTTGCAGGTTATAGCATGTCTGGAGCATAATTGGAGATTTTGGAACCTTTTGGAGCATTCTGAGTTGAAGCCACGAAGTACCTAGCTCGAAGAAGAAAGTATGCCATATGGTGACGCTCGTCACCAAGCTGGTGACGCTCGTCACCCACCAAGGAAGGAGGTCGTGGCTTGTTTTTAAAAGATTGGGAAGAAATTGCAGTTTTGGCCCAAAAGTTCCAGTATTTGCAAAAAGACCCCAGATCGTGTTTTAGCTTGTATATTAGGTTTTTCAGCCATTCTTTTGGCATATATCTTGTATCTTATTATTTTGGAGAGCTTTAGAGAGAGATTTGTAGAAGAGCTTTTGGAGAGACAAATCAGACTCCTTCAGAGCAGATTTTGAACTCCTTTATTTCTACTTCTTATTTCTTTTATGCAATCTATTCTTTTCATGATGTTTTCTCAAATCACCATGTCTGAGTAGTTTGTTAGTTAAGTTAGGGCTTTTCAAAGGTTGAAGAAGAGTTTGTAGAATTGCTAAAAACTTCTAGGAAATTCATTGGTTCTTCATCTGTGCTTGCATTCATATCGATTTCTTAGACACATCATCTGGATTTCGAAACCCTAGGTTTTTGATAGATGTGAGAGCATTATTAATCACCTGAACTAGTATTAGATGAGCAAAACGCCCTAGTACAAAGAGATTTGGCTTAGGAGTTTTGTGAACAATTGAACCTGATCATTACTGCATGTTTAGGTTGTTAGGGTTTGCAAAGAGATTTGAAACTCTGTGATTTAGACATAGATAACTTCTGCAATGAGAATTGATTAGTTATATCTTTGCGATTCATGTTCAAGACGGTTTTAATTCATTCCTGATTGCATGCATTCTACACTCTCAGATTCAACCTGCGAACTGTCCTGACTTAGCGCCTTTAGCCTTCTGAACTTTAAGAACAAGCATAAAAACGCCCTCCTGCATTTATTTTACTGTTTTGCATTACATTCATTATTTATCGCTTAGCTTAATCAGAACCTGAACTCTTTAGTGTAGTTTACTTACTCCCTTGGGATTCGATAACCCCTTGTACTACAACTGCTTTTGCTGTGCACTTGCAGTAGTTTTATTTGGGTAAAACCTGAACCCTATCACAATACCGAGGTGCTTGTTGATATATCCATTATTTACACCATCTTAGCTTGCATTCATCACTAGTTTTAGTCTTTAAGCATGTATATTTTGCTTCTTCTTGTCCCTTTTGCATACATTTAGGAGTTAGTGTAGTTTTAGGAGTTGTATTGCATTTTGCATGCATTTGGAGTTTTATTCAGGTGCTAGAAAGAGTGTGGGGGCCATGTGATGCAATGGATGTAAGCTGGGAATGAAGCAAGACAAAGGACAAAGGCGGATAGGCCAAT
The DNA here is from genome assembly GCA_911865555.2 of Thlaspi arvense. Taxonomy (NCBI): domain Eukaryota; kingdom Viridiplantae; phylum Streptophyta; class Magnoliopsida; order Brassicales; family Brassicaceae; genus Thlaspi; species Thlaspi arvense. Next base: position 17,030,558 of record OU466858.1, read on the forward strand.
ATCGATGATGATATCAACATTATCTGATCGATACAGAGCATACCAATGGGAGTATCGATCACTTCAACATCGATACTATGAGGACGTGGTGTGAAGGCAGTATATCGACTAAGAGAGACCTCGATGCAACATAAGGGAGCCCATACCGAGCAGCGTATCGACGTCCCAGATCGACACAGAGATAGGACAATACCGAGGTGCTGTATCGACTTGTTTACTCGATGAGCCTTAACTAAAGGGCGATTGTATCGGCTTCACAGTAGTGATAGCCAAACCGATTCAACATTGTAGCCTTCTGTATCGACCAGCATATCGACCAAGGGACATCGATACAACCCAGAAGAAGAGATGATATCGACATGAGTATCGATGTGCATGATCAATATGGTATGTCCGAGTCAGCCTATTTTTGGTTTAATCTTGGTTTACTAGGGGTCTTCTAGTGATATATCATGGTTTTTTATGGTTTTTAACCATGATATAAGTCCTTTTTATTGAGTCTTTTTGGTCTTTTTAGAGTCCTAGTAGAGTCTTTGCAGGTTATAGCATGTCTGGAGCATAATTGGAGATTTTGGAACCTTTTGGAGAATTCTGGGTTGAAGCCACGAAATACCAAGCTCGAAGCATAAAGTATCACATATGGTGACGCTCGTCACCACCTTTGGTGACGCTCGTCACCCATCAAGGAAGGAGCGTGGCTGTTTTATTAAAAGTATAAAGGTGATTTGCAGAATTGGCCCAGATGTTCCTTTATTTACATGAAGACTCCAGATCGTGTTTAACCTCTATTTATTAGGTTTTTCAGCCATTGTTGGCTATTATCTTATTTTTTGAGAATTCAGAGAGCTTAGAGAGAGATTTATTCAGAGCTTTTTGGGGAGACAAATCCTGTACTCTTTTGAGAAGATTTCGAACCCCCTTTATTTCTTACTCTTTCTCTTAATGCAATTTTATTCAGTTATGTTTTGTGATCTCATAATCATGTCTGAGTAATCTGCTAGTTAAGTTAGGGTTTTTTAAAGGTTGATGAAAGGATTGTAGAATCGCTATCTGTTAGGAATATCTTATGGTTTTTCATCTCTGCTTGCTTTAAAATCGAATTTCTGAGACACATCATCTAGGAATCCGAAAATCTTAGGTTGTTAAATATATGTGAGAGCATTATTTATAACCTGAACTAGTATTTGATGAGCAAAGCAACTTAGTGCAAAGAGATTTGGCTTAGGAGTTTTGTAAACAATTGAATCTGATCAATCCTGCATGTTTAGGTTGTTAGGGTTTGCAAAGAGATTTGAAACTCTGTGATTTAGGCATAGATAACTTTTGCAATGAGAATTGATTAGTTATACATCAGTGATTCATGTTTAAAACGGTTCTTAATCATTCCTGATTTCCTGCATCATACATTCTTGGATTCAACCTGCGAACTACCCTGACTTAGCGCTTTTAGTCTTCTGGAACTTAGATTATCTTACAAAATCGTTTGATTACTTTCATTCATTCATTCGCATTACATACATCATATCTTGCTTAGCTTAATCCGAGTCTACATTCGATAGTGTAGTCTGCATTACTCTCTTGGGATTTCGATACCCCTTGTACTACAACTGCTTTTGTTGTGCACTTGCATTAGTTTTATTTGGGTAAAACCTGAGCCCTATTAAGTTTTTGGCGCCGTTGCCGGGGAGTAATAGCTGCCTATCGATTACTAGTATTAGGATTTTGTCTAAGTTTTAATTTGTTTACTAACTTTCTGCTACTTTTCTTTGTTCCTGTTTCAGGTGTATGCCTAATCGCAGAACCAGAAGCAACAAAGAGAAGGAGCTTGTGACTTTGAGCATCGACGAGCTTGCTCGGTTGGAGAGAACTAACAGGAAAGCTAAGAAGCAATCTACAATGGTCGCTCCACTTATCTTGGTTGAAGATGCAGAAGGTCACTTAGTTGACAGGGAAGGAAATAAGAGGAACGAAGAGGGGCAGAGAATTGATCAAGAGGGGAATGTCATTGTTGAACAGCAGGTTCAGCAAGTGGCTGAGAACGTGGGAGTCCCTGCTGCTGTCAATAACGCTGCTGGGCATTTTGTTCAGAGGACTCTAGGTGACTACAACAGACCTGATCAGTTATATGCCAACAAGGCTGCAATCCGACCTCCTGCCTTCCAGAGGAACAATTTTGAGGTTAAACTAGTCTACTATCAGCTGGTTGGCCAGCATCCATTCCATGGTTTACCTCATGAGCATCCTATAGATCACATAGAGAGATTTGAAGACTTGACTTCCAATGTCAAAGCTAATGGGGTTAGCAATGACTTTCTGTTCTGCAAGCTTTTTCCTTACTCTCTTGAAGGAGAAGCTGCATATTGGCTGAAGCAACTGGAACCTGCTTCATTGACCACTTGGGAAGACACCAAGAATGCCTTTTTGAATAACTTCTATGATGATGCAAGATCAGAGGACATGAGGACGAAAATTGCATCATTTACACAAGGCCCTACTGAAGCTTTCAAGGCCTCTTGGATCAGGTTCAAGTATTATCAAAGGGACTGTCCTCATCATGGTTTCAGTCAGGTGCAATTACTTGGGATTTTCTTCAGAGGCATTGACTGGAAATATCAGATGGCGCTGGATGCAGCAAGTGCAGGAAACTTCAACACCAACAGACCAGAAGAGGCGATCAGACTGATTGAGAACTTGGTCTGCAGCAACAGCACTAAAAATGCAGACTTTCAGAGAATGAAACAAGCTGGTGTAGCTGATGGAAATCAGATTGCTGAAGTTAAGGCTAAGTTGGATGATATGCACAGCCTTTTGGTGGGGAAGAAGTCGGTTCACTTTGCTGCAGAAGTGGAAACTTTCGAAGCTCCAGAGGAAGTTGAGCAGGAGGATGTAAATTTCATCAATTCTGGTGGTTTTCAGGGACAAAGGTATGAGAATCAACAGTGGAACAGAGGATACAGCAAGAATAATCAGAAGAACGCCCTTACAGGAGGACAGAGCACGCCTGGTTTCACTCCTAGACCCCCATTCCAGAAGACAGAGTATCAGAAGCCATTCCAGAACAGTGGAAATTACAGAAACTATGGTTTTTCTTCCTATCAACCAGCACCTCCACAAGGGAATAAAATGGAAGCAATGTTCGAACAGATCTTGGAAGGACAACAGAAGCTTACAGTGGACTTTAATGGCGGCAAGATAGATTCGCTCTATCAGGATTTGAATGGAAAAATTGAGAATCTGAACTCTCATATGAAGAAGCTTGATGTTCAAGTTGCCCAAACTGCAGGAGCTGTTCAAAGGCAAGAAGGATTTCTTCTAGGAAGAATTGATGCTAATCCCAAACACCATATGAATGCCATCACATTGAGGAGTGGAAAGAACCTGCAACCAGTGTTGCAGAAGGATTTAACATCAAGGAATTTCGTGGGTATGGAAGAGTATGAAGATGAAGAAATATTTGCTGAAGAACCACGGGTGACGCTCGTCACCAATAATGGGTGTCGCTCGTCACCCATCGAGCACAACCCCGACCCGACTCTTCACAAATTGGTGACGACCGTCACCAGATGGGTGACGCTCGTCACCCATATCCAGTGACCGACCCCGCCTCTTCCAAATTGGGTGACGCTCGCCACCATTCCAGTGACGCTCGTCACCAGACACCACATGCTGCAGTTTCGCCTAAGACTTCAGATAATGCTAAGGAGACCGTGTATAAACCTAAGATACCCTATCATAAGCATCCTAAGAAGTCTAAGCAAGAGCTTGAAGATGCAAGATGCAAGGCTATCTTGGACAAGTTGGAGATAGAGATCCCATTAATAGATGCTGTAAGGATCATTCCTGTTATAAGGAGGTATGTGAAGAGGATGGTGACCAATAACTTGAGTCTTGAGGTTGGAGCTATGATGATCAACGAGCAGGTCAGTGCAGTGATTCAGAACAGAGTTCCAGAGAAGCTTTCAGACCCAGGAAATTTTGTTTTAGACTGCACTATCTTCAATGACAAGTTTGAGAGGTCATTGTGTGATCTTGGTTCTAGTGTGAACCTTATGTCTCATTCTGTTGCCAAGAGTTTGGGGAAGACCGATTTTAAGGCTACAAGGATATCTCTTGTCCTAGCTGATAGATCAGTCAGAGTTTCTGAAGGAGTGATAGAGGATGTTCCTATCAAAATAGGAGATTGTATGATCCCTACTGATTTTGTGGTTCTAGAGTATGGAGAAGAACCCAAAGACCCCTTGATTTTTGGCAGACCCTTCTTAGCTACTGCAGGAGCTATTATTGACGTTGGGAAGGGTAGAATAGAGCTGAATATTAGCGATTTAGTGATGAAATTCGAAATGGACAAGCTGATGAAGAGGCCAACCATAGATGGACAGACTTTTTATGTAGATGTTCTCACAAACATTGCTGATCAGATCTTCCATGAGATGAGTTCAGAGGATCCCTTGCAAAGGGCGTTGACCACTTCTACAGCTGAGTATGAGCATTTAGATGCTGCTGCAACAGGCTACACAAAGATGATGGATGCTACTGCACAAGTGATGCAACTGGTTGCACAGGATGAGTTTGTCTCCACATCTGTGAAAGCTGCCACAATGGGTGATTGGTCTGCAGCAAAAGCACCAAAAGTTGAGCTTAAACAGCTCCCTACAGGGCTAAGGTACGTATTTCTGGGAGAAAACTCCACCCATCCTGTTATTGTTAATGCTTCATTGAACAATGCAGAGCTCACCCTTTTGCTAAGTAAGCTGCGAAAATTTCTCAAAGCTCTTGGCTATTCTCTTGATGACATTTCAGGCATCTCCCCAGACTTGTGCATGCATAGGATACACTTGGAGGATGAGTCGAAATCATCAGTTGAGCACCAGAGGAGGCTGAATCCGAATTTGCAGGATGTGGTCAAGAAAGAGATCATGAAGTTGTTGCAGGCTGGTATCATCTATCCTATATCAGACAGTGCTTGGGTGAGTCCAGTGCACGTGGTGCCTAAGAAAGGAGGTGTCACAGTGGTAAATAATGACAAGGATGAGCTGATTCCAACCAGGACTGTGACAGGACACAGGATGTGCATAGACTACAGGAAACTGAATGCAGCAACAAGGAAGGATCATTTTCCTCTCACTTTCATCGATCAGATGCTAGAGAGGCTGGCGAATCACAAGTATTACTGCTTCCTTGATGGGTATTCAGGCTTCTTTCAGATCCCCATCCATCCAGATGATCAGGAGAAGACCACTTTTACTTGTCCCTATGGCAGTTTTGCATATCGCAGAATGCCTTTTGGGCTGTGTAATGCTCCTGCAACCTTCCAGAGATGCATGATGTCGATTTTCACAGACATGATAGAGAAGTTTATGGAAGTGTTCATGGATGACTTCTCTGTTTATGGGTCCTCTTTCAAGAACTGCTTGGATAATCTGTGTGCAGTTCTGCAGAGATGTGAAGAGAAGCACTTAGTTTTAAACTGGGAGAAGTGTCATTTTATGGTGCATGATGGTATTGTACGTGGCCACAGAGTCTCAGGAGACGGTATAGAGGTGGATAGGGCGAAAATTGAGGTGATGACAAGTCTGCAAGCACCTGATTCAGTCAAAGCAGTGAGAAGTTTTCTGGGTCATGCAGGCTTCTACAGAGGATTCATCAAGGATTTTAGCAAGATAGCACGCCCACTTACTGCTCTCCTCTGCAAGGATGTGAAGTTTGAGTTCACAGAAGAGTGCAAATCTGCTTTTGAACAGATCAATCAGGCTTTGGTTACAGTCCCTGTTGTGCAGCCTCCAGATTGGAACTTACCTTTTGAGGTAATGTGTGATGCCAGCGATTTTGCAATTGGAGCAGTGCTAGGACAGAGGAAAGACAAGAAACTCCACGCCATCTACTATGCAAGTAGGACTTTGGATGATGCTCAGAAGAATTATGCAACAACTGAGAAAGAATTGTTAGCTGTTGTGTTTGCTTTTGAGAAGTTCAGACAGTATCTTGTTGGCTCCAAGGTCGTGGTCCATACTGACCATTCAGCACTGAAGTACCTAATGCAGAAGAAAGATGCAAAACCAAGGCTGTTAAGATGGATCCTGCTGCTTCAGGAATTTGATATTGAAGTGCAGGACAAGAAAGGGGTTGAGAATGGAGTTGCTGACCATTTATCCCGGATTCAGATCGAAGACAATGTTCCAATCAATGATTTCTTGCCTGAAGAGAATGTTTACTTGGTGGAAACCAGAGAACAGGAGGAAAGTACTGAAAACCTGCAGTTTTCACGAAACTGCAGGGGAGTGACGAGCGACACCAGGAGGGTGACGCTCGTCACCAATCCAGTTCAGTCGCGACCAAAGTATACGAGAAAGGTGACGCCCGTCACCAATATTGGTGATGCTCGTCACCAATCTCAACACTTATCTGCGATTTGTGCAAGCTTGGGGATGGCTTTTGAAGAACCTGTTTATGCTTTACATGATCCAAAGAGACCCTGGTATGCTGATATTGCAAATTATCTTGCTGCAGAGGATGAACCACATGATTTTAAAGGCTATGCTAAGAAGAAGTTCTTGAGAGAACTTAGGAGATTCTATTGGGATGAGCCATACCTCTACAAGCATTGTGCTGATGGTATCTACAGAAGATGCTTAGCAGAAGAAGAAGTCCAGGACGTCCTTTTTCACTGTCATGGATCAGAATATGCTGGACACTTTGCTACATTCAAGACTGTCTCTAAGGTATTGCAAGCTGGATTTTGGTGGCCTACTATGTTCAGAGACGTCCAAGCCTTCATCACGAGCTGTGATACTTGTCAGAGAAGAGGAAAAATCAGCAGGAGACATGAGATGCCACAGAACTTCATTCTGGAAGTTGAAGTTTTTGATTGTTGGGGTATTGACTTCATGGGACCTTTTCCCTCATCATATGGGAATAGATACATTCTGGTTGCTGTTGATTATGTATCTAAGTGGGTGGAGGCGTTGGCTACTCCTACTAATGATGCTGCAGTGGTTTTGAAGCTGTTTAAGACCATTATCATTCCCAGATTTGGTGTCCCGCGGATTGTCATAAGTGATGGTGGTTCTCACTTTGTCAACAAAATCTTTGACAAGATTTTGAAGAAGTATGGTGTACAGCACAGAGTGGCCACGCCCTATCATCCCCAAACAAGTGGACAGGTCGAGGTTTCCAACAGGCAGATCAAGCAGATTCTGGAAAAGACAGTTGGGAAGACAAGGAAAGATTGGTCTGCAAAGCTGGATGATGCATTATGGGCCTACAGGACTGCATACAAAACGCCACTTGGGACCACTCCATTCCATCTTCTCTATGGAAAGGCGTGCCATCTACCAGTAGAGTTGGAGTTCAAAGCAGAATGGACCATCAAGAAGCTGAACTTCGATCTGAAGCCTGCTGCAGAAAGGCGTTTGATTCAGCTCAATGAACTGGATGAGATCAGATATATGGCCTATGAAAACTCCAAGTTATACAAGGAGAGGACAAAGGCATATCATGATAAAAAGATCATCTCTAGGCATTTCGAGCCCAATGACCAGGTATTACTCTACAACTCTCGCTTACAGCTTTTTCATGGTAAATTGCGTTCTCGATGGTCAGGTCCTTTCACTGTCAAAGAAGCTCGCCCACATGGTGCAATTGTCCTGATTAACTCCAAAGGAGAGGAGTTCACTGTCAATGGACAAAGGGTGAAGCACTACTGGGCACAAGCAGAGATTCCAGCAGGACCCATTGTGTCTCTGGATCAGGCACCAGCTGTCTAAACAGCCAACCAAAGTCAAGCTAATGACTTTAAATAAGCACTTAGTGGGAGGCAACCCACTGGTAAGTTGTAGATATAACACTTAGTTATTATTTTCATGCTTAGGATTAGTAATTAGAGCCTTCACTACTATTCAGGGTGATCCACGCCAGCTATTCTTCATGCCAGCACGGACTCTTCTGCGCCCCTTGACTCTGCGCCCTGCTAGAGCTGCTACAGCTGGCGCCTCTGCTTCTACTGCCGCTGCTGCTGATGCTGGACCTTCTACACGCCAGGGTGGTTCTTCTACTGCTTTCAGACGTCCTCCACGACCACAGACACCCATGGATATGGCTGCTTTTCAGGAGTATGTCATTGACAGCTTTGAGGGACTCTGGGATGCTGTTGCTACACTTAGCAACTGTGGTTGTGTCCGCCCCCATTACACCACTGAGCCTTGCGAGGATGAGGATTGAGGCTTCACTATCTGGTTACTTGTTCCTTTTTCCCTTTTATTTTTTTTTTCTTGCTCTTGAGTCATTTTTATGTTTTCTTTGAGTCAGTTGTCAGTTTCTTTGATGATGTTTTGTGAGATTGTTGACCCAGGTTATTTTTGCTATGTTTGGATGTTGTTAATTATGTGTTTGAATGCTCAAAAAGTCTAACTTTCGAGTGCATATGCAAACACTTCATTAATTAACATCTGACATAAGAATTGGGCAATACAGGTCGTGGTGACGCTCGTCACCCGACCCTTCGCGAGGTAACACTTTTCTGACTTGGTTTTTCGACTTCTCATTCATTTTTCTGAACAACTCTTGGCTTAATAACACTGGGGACAGTGTTGTTTAAGTCTGGGGGAGGTGGTTACTGACGTTGTGTGCTTTGTGTCATGTCTATAAAGTCTTAAAGTTGAGTCAAAAACCTGTTTTATAGAGTCAAAATTTTTGAAACTGTCAGTTTTTCTTGGAACTAACCATAGGACGTTTTTGCTGATAAGAACCATTGCCACAGTAGTTGATTATAAGTCTTACTAAGTTGAAAGTCATAGGTAGATCAGTCTAGCAATGAAGGTTTAGGTTCTTAGAGAATCTGAAAAGTTTTGCTGTTAGCTCCACCTTAATGAACTTTAAACTTCTTATCTTGGTGATTGATTCTATTTGATCTTGATTCTCTCTTTCAGCACTGAAAATAAGGTTAAAATGCAGTCTCTCTTTGATCTTCCCTAATGTAGTTTTTAAAAGATTAAGTCCAAAGAATGGTGCATTCATGACCCTGTCTCCTCACAAGGAACAACAGTAGTGAACACACTCATGAACCTGTCTCCTCACAAGGAACACAAGTATTGAGTAGCACCATATCTTAGACTGTAAAAGTTGAGAAAAAGAAGTGAAAAATCGAAAATATCCAAAGGAAGAGATTAAGGGAAGAGAAAATAGGAGAGCTGTGTTGAGATTGTTTTTGTTCAGTTGTTAGGAAGGGAAAAGAATCTGTAAAGTGATTGAGATGATAGAGCCTTGATGAGATATCACACTTAGATAAAAATAAGGAGTTGACAGTAGAAATTTCGGATTTCTTGAAGGGATTTGGACTGGACTTGAGAGATTTGCTAAGCTTGTGATGATTATACTGAAATTTGATCTTGTGTTGACTCTGTAGTATGTGGATTCAAAAGTTCAAACTAGTATGGTGTTCCTGATGACTTACTGACTGTTTCTTGTTTTCAAACCTCGACCTTTAACTCTGTCTGATATATGCTTGAGGGCGAGCAAAAGCTAAGTCTGGGGGAGTTGATATATCATGGTTTTTATGGTTTTTAACCATGATATAAGTCCTTTTTATTGAGTCTTTTTGGTCTTTTTAGAGTCCTAGTAGAGTCTTTGCAGGTTATAACATGTCTGGAGCATAATTGGAGATTTTGGAATCTTTTGGAGCATTCTGGGTTGAAGCCACGAAGTACCAAGCTCGAAGCATAAAGTATCACATATGGTGACGCTCGTCACCACCTTTGGTGACGCTCGTCACCCATCAAGGAAGGAGCGTGGCTGTTTTATTAAAAATATGAAGGAGATTTGCAGAATTGGCCCAGAAGTTCCTTTATTTACATGAAGATCCCATATCGTGTTTAACCTCTATTTATTAGGTTTTTCAGCCATTGTTGACTATTATCTTAGTTTTTGAGAATTCAGAGAGCTTAGAGAGAGATTTATTCAGAGCTTTTTGGGGAGACAAATCATGTACTCTTTTGAGAAGATTTCGAACCCCCTGTATTTCTTACTCTTTCTCTTAATGCAATTTAATTCAGTTATGTTTTGTGATCTCATAATCATGTCTGAGTAATCTGCTAGTTAAGTTAGGGTTTTTCAAAGGTTGATGAAAGGATTGTAGAATCGCTGTCTGTTAGGAATATCTTATGGTTTTTCATCTCTGCTTGCTTTAAAATCGAATTTCTGAGACACATCATCTAGGAATCCGAAAATCTTAGGTTGTTAAATATATGTGAGAGCATTATTCATAACCTGAACTAGTATTTGATGAGCAAAGCAACTTAGAGCAAAGAGATTTGGCTTAGGAGTTTTGTAAACAATTGAATCTGATCAATCCTGCATGTTTAGGTTGTTAGGGTTTGCAAAGAGATTTGAAACTCTGTGATTTAGGCATAGATAACTTTTGCAATGAGAATTGATTAATTATACATCAGTGATTCATGTTTAAAACGGTTCTTAATCATTTCTGATTTCCTGCATCATACATTCTTGGATTCAACCTGCGAACTACCCTGACTTAGCGCTTTTAGTCTTCTGGAACTTAGATTATCTTACAAAATCGTTTGATTACTTTCATTCATTCATTCGCATTACATACATCATATCTTGCTTAGCTTAATCCGAGTCTACATTCGATAGTGTAGTCTGCATTACTCTCTTGGGATTTCGATACCCCTTGTACTACAACAGCTTGTTTCATTCTCTGAAAGTCTGCATTTTTAGTGCTGTTGCTGCAGACCAAGTTCTCAATCAGTCTGATCGCCTCTTCTGGTCTGTTGGTGTTGAAGTTTCCTGCACTTGCTGCATCCAGCGCCATCTGATATTTCCAGTCAATGCCTCTGAAGAAAATCCCAAGAGAGTAATGCAGACTACACTATCGAATATAGGTTCAGATTAAGCTAAGCAGAATATAATGTATGTAATGCGAATGAATAAGTAAAAGTAAGCAAACGATTTTTGTAAGATGATCTAAGTTTCAGAAGACTAAAAGCGCTAAGTCCAGACAGTTCGCAGGTTGAATCCAAGATTATATAATGCATGAAATCAGGAATGATTAAGAACCGTTTTAAATAAGAATCACTGATGTATAACTAATCAATTCTCATCGCAGAAGTTATCTATGCCTAAATCACAGAGTTTCAAATCTCTTTGCAAACCCTAACAACCTAAGCATGCAGGAATGATCAGATTCAATTGTTCACAAAACTCCTAAGCCAAATCTCTTTGCACTAAGTTGTTTTGCTCATCAAATACTAGTTCAAGTTATCAATAATGTTCTCACATATATTTAACAACCTAGGATTTTTGGATTTCTAGATGATGTGTCTAAGAAATTCGATTTTAAAGCAAGCAGAGATGAAAAACCAAAAGATATTCCTAACAGGTAGCAATTCTACAAACTCTTCATAGACCTTTGAAAAAGCCCTAACTTAACTAGCAGATTACTCAGACATGATTATGGAATCACAAAACATAACTGAATAAGATTGCATTCAGAGAAAGAGTAAAAGAATAAGGGGGTGCGAAATCTTCTCAAAAGAGTACAGGATTTGTCTCCCCAAAAAGCTCTGAATAAATCTCTCTCTAAGCTCTCTGAATTCTCAAAAACTAAGATAATAGCCAACAATGGCTGAAAAACCTAATAAATAGAGGCTAAACACGATCTGAGGTCTTCTTGCAAATATGGGAACTTCTGGGCCAATTCTACAAATAGTCTTCATACTTTTAATAAAAAGCCACGACCTTTCCTTGATGGGTGACGAGCGTCACCAAGGGTGTTGACGAGCGTTATTATATGGCATACTTTCTGCTCCGAGCTGGGTACTTCGTGGCTTCAACTCGAAATGCTCCGAAAGGCTCCAATATCTCCAACTATGCTCCAGACATGCTATAACCTGCAAAGACTCTTCTAGGACTCTAAAAAGACCAAAAAGACTCAATAAAAAAGACTTATATCGTGGTTAAAAACCATAAAAACCATGATATATCAACTCCCCCAGACTTAGCTTTTGCTTGCCCTCAAGCAAACATCAGACAAAGAACATGGTCGAGGTTTGAGAACAAGAAACAGTTAGTCAATCATCAGGAACACCACACTAGGTTGAACTTTCGAATCCACATACCACAGAGTCAACACAAGATCAAATTTCAGTCTAATCATCACAAGCTTAGCAAATCTCTCAAGTCTAGTCCAAATCCCTTCAAGAAATCTAAAATTTCTACTGCTAACTCCTTTTTTTTTTTTTTATCTAAGTGTGATATCTCATCAAGGTTCTATCATCTCAATCACTTTACAGATTCTTTTCTCTTCCTAACAACTGAACAATTCAGTCTCAACACAGCTCTCCTATTTTCTCTTTCCTTGATCTTTTCCTTTGGATATTTTTGATTTTTCACTTTTTTTTCTCAACTTTTACTGTCTAAGATGTGGTGCTACTCAATACTTGTGTTCCTTGTGAGGAGACAGGTTCTTGAGTGTGTTCACTACTGTTGTTCCTTGTGAGAAGACAGGGTCATGAATGCACCATTCTTTGGACTTAAACTTTTAAAAACGACATCAGGGAAGATCAAAGAGAGACTGTATCTTAACCTTATTGTCAGTGTGCTGAAAGAGAGAATCAAGATCAATAAGAATCAATCACCAAGACAAGAAGTTTAAAGTTCATTAAGGTGGAGCTAACAGCAAATTTTTCAGATTCTCTAGGAACCTAAACCTTCATTGCTAGACTGATCTACCTATGACTTTCAACTTAGTAAGACTTGTGATCAATTACTGTGGCAATGGTTTTTATAAGCAAAAACGTCCTATGGTTAGTTCCAAGAAAAACTGACAATTTCAAAATTTTGACTCTATTAAAAAAAAAATAGGTTTTTGTCTCAACTATAAGACTCTATAAACATGACACAAAGCACACAACGTCAATAACCACCTCCCCCAGACTTAAACAACACTGTCCCCAGTGTTATTAAGCCAAGAGTTGTTCAGAAAAATGAATGAGAAGTCGAAGAACCAAGTCAGAAAAGTGTTACCTTGGTGGGGTCGGGTGACGAGCGTCACCAGTGTGGTGACGAGCGTCACCACGACCTGTATTGCACATTCATCAAGTTAGATGTTAATTAGCGAAGTGTTGTCATGTGTACTCTAAAATTAGACTTTTTGAGCACTCAAACACACAATTAACAACATCCAAACATAGCAATAAGAACCTGGTTCAACAATCTCACAAAACATCATCAAAGAAACTGACAACTAACTCTTTTTTTGCGGTTTTTCTCATGTTTTTGGGTTTTGGTTTTTTTTTTAACTATGTAATAGAATACGTAACTAAGTACAAGAACACTTACCAGTGGGTTGCCTCCCACTAAGTGCTTGTTTAAAGTCATTAGCTTGACTTTGGTTGGCTGTTTAGACAGCTGGAGCATCATCCAGAGACACAATGTGTCCTGCTGGAATCTCTGCTTGTGCCCAGTAGGAGTAGCCAACGCCTCTACCCACTTAGATACATAATCAACAGCAACCAGAATGTATCTATTCCCATATGATGAGGAAAAAGGTCCCATGAAGTCAGTACCCCAACAATCAAAGACTTCAACTTCTAGAATGAAGTTCTGTAGCATCTCATGTCTCCTGCTGATTTTCCCTCTTCTCTGACAAGTATCACAACTTGTAATGAAGGCTTGGGCGTCCCTGAACATAGTAGGCCACCAAAAACCAGCTTGAAGAATCTTGGAGACTGTTTTGAATGTGGCAAAGTGTCCAGCATATTCTGATCCATGACAGTGAAAGAGGACGTCCTGCACTTTTTCTTCTGCTATACATCTCCTGTAGATCCCATCAGCACAATGCTTGTAGAGGTATGGCTCATCCCAATAGAATCTCCTAAGTTCTCTCAAGAACTTCTTCTTAGCATAGCCCTTGAAATCATGTGGTTCATACCCTGCAGCAAGGTAGATCGCAATATCAGCATACCAGGGCCTCTTTGGATCATCCAAAGCATAAACAGGCACTTCAAAAGTCATCCCCAAGCTTGCACAAATCACAGAAAAGTGCAGAGATTGGTGACGAGCGTTACCAATATTGGTGACGAGCGTCACCAATATTGGTGACGAGCGTCACCTCTTTTGTACAACTCGGTCGCGACTTGTCTGGGTTGGTGACGAGCGTCACCCTCCTGATGTCGCTCGTCACTCCCCTGCAGTTTCGAGAAAACTGCAGGTTTTCAATACTTTCCTCCTATTCTCTTGTTTTCACCAAGTAAATATTCTCTTCAGGCAAGAAGTCATTGATTGGAACACTGTCTTCGACCTGAATCCTTGATAAATGGTCAGCAACTCCATTCTCAACCCCTTTCTTGTCCTTCACTTCAATATCAAATTCCTGAAGAAGCAGGATCCATCTTAACAGCTTTGGTTTTGCATCTTTCTTCTGCATTAGGTACTTCAGTGCTGAATGGTCAGTATGAACCACGATCTTGGAGCCAACAAGATACTGCCTGAACTTCTCAAAAGCAAACACAACAGCTAACAATTCCTTCTCAGTTGTTGCATAATTCTTCTGAGCATCATCCAAAGTCCTACTTGCATAGTAGATGGCGTGGAGTTTCTTGTCTTTCCTCTGTCCCAGCACTGCTCCAACTGCAAAATCGCTGGCATCACACATTACCTCAAAAGGTAGGTTCCAATCTGGAGGCTGCACAACAGGGGCTGTAACCAAAGCCTGTTTGATCTGTTTAAAAGCGGATTTGCACTCTTCTGTGAACTCAAACTTCACATCCTTGCAGAGGAGAGCAGTAAGTGGGCGTGCTATCTTGCTAAAATCCTTGATGAATCTTCTGTAGAAGCCTGCATGACCCAGAAAACTCCTCACTGCTTTGACTGAATCAGGTGCTTGCAGACTTGTCATCACCTCAATTTTCGCCCTATCTACCTCTATACCGTCTCCTGAGACTCTGTGGCCAAGTACAATACCATCCTGCACCATAAAATGACACTTCTCCCAGTTTAAAACCAAGTGCTTCTCTTCACATCTTTGCAGAACTGCACACAGATTATCCAAACAGTTCTTGAAAGAGGACCCATAAACAGAGAAGTCATCCATGAACACCTCTATAAACTCCTCTATCATGTCTGTGAAAATCGAAATCATGCATCTCTGGAAGGTCGCATGAGCATTACACAGCCCAAAAGGCATTCTGCGATATGCAAAAGTGCCATAGGGACAGGTAAAAGTGGTCTTCTCCTGATCATCTGGATGGATGAGGATCTGAAAGAAGCCTGAATACCCATCAAGGAAGCAGTAATACTTGTGATTCGCCAGCCTCTCCAGCATCTGATCGATGAAAGGTAGAGGAAAATGATCTTTCCTTGTTGCTGCATTCAGTTTCCTGTAATCAATGCACATCTTGTGTCCTGTCACAGTCCTGGTTGGAATCAGCTCATCCTTGTCATTCTTCACCACTGTGACACCTCCTTTCTTAGGCACCACGTGCACTGGACTCACCCAAGCACTGTCTGATATAGGATAGATGATACCAGCCTGCAACAATTTCATTATCTCTTTTTTGACCACATCCTGCAAATTCGGATTCAGCCTCCTCTGGTGCTCAACTGATGATTTTGACTCATCCTTCAAGTGTATCCTATGCATGCACAAGTCTGGAGAGATACCTGAAATATCAACAAGAGAGTAGCCAAGAGCTTTGCAAAATTTTTGCAGCTTACTTAGCAAAAGGGTGAGTTCTGCATTGTTCAGTGAAGCATTAACAATAACAGGATAGGTGGAGTTTTCTCCAAGAAATGTGTACCTTAGCCCTGCAGGGAGCTGTTTAAGCTCAACTTTTGGGGCTTTTGCTGCAGACCAATCACCCATTGTAGCAGCTTTCGCAGATGTAGAGACAAGCTCATCCTGTGCAACCAGTTGCATCACTTGTGCAGTAGCATCCATCATCTTTGTGTAGCCTGTTGCAGCAGCATCTAAATGCTCATACTCTGCTGTAGAAGTGGTCAACGGCCTCTCCAAGGGGTCCTCTGAACTCATCTCATGGAAGATCTGATAAGCAATGTTTGTGAGAACATCCACATAAAAAGTTTGTCCATCTATGGTTGGCCTCTTATCAGCTTGTCCATTTCGAATTTCATCACTAAATCACCAATATTCAGCTCTATTCTATCCTTCCTGACATCTATGATAGCTCCTGCAGTAGCCAAGAAGGGCCTGCCAAGAATCAAAGGATCTTTGGGTTTTTCTCCATATTCCAGAACCACAAAATCAGTAGGAATCATACAATCTCCTACTTTGATAGAAACATCCTCTATCACCCCTTCAGAAAATCTGACTGATCTATCAGCTAGGACAAGAGATATCCTTGTAGCCTTAAAATCGGTCATCCCCAAGCTCTTGGCAACAGAATGAGGCATGAAGTTCACACTAAAACCAAGATCACACAATGACCTCTCAAACTTGTCATTGAAGATTGTGTAGTCTAAAACAAAGCTTCCTGGATCTGAAAGCTTCTCTGGAACTCTATTCTGAATCACTGCACTGACCTGCTCGTTGATCATCATAGCCCCAGCCTCTAAACGTTATTGGTCACCATCCTCTTCACATACCTCCTTATAACAGAAGTGATCCTTACAGCATCAATCAATGGGATCTCAATAACCAATTTTTCCATGATAGCCTTGCATTTAGCATCTTCAAGCTCCTGCTTAGACTTCTTAGGATGCTTAGGATAGGGTATCTTGGGCTTATACACTATCTCCTTAGCATTATCTGAAGTCTTAGACGTAACTGCAGTATGTGGCAACGGGTGACGAGCATCACTGGGATGGTGACGAGCGTCACTCGCTTTGGACAAGTCGGGGTCGATTGCTCGATTTGGGTGACGAGCGTCACCCTCCTGGTGACGGTCGTCACCAATCTGTGAAAAAAGGTCGTCGGGGTTGTGCTCGAGGGGTGACGAGCGACACCCATCATTGGTGACAAGCGTCACCTGTGGTTCTTCAGCAGAAATTTCTTCACCTTCATACTCTTCAATACCCACGAAATTTCAGGAAGTTAAATCCTTATGCAACACTGGTTGCAAGTTCTTTCCACTCCTCAATGTGATGTCATTCACATGGTGTTTGGGATTAGCATCAGTTTTTCCTGGAAAAAATCCTTCTTGCCTCTGAACAGCTCCTGCAGTTTGGGCAACTTGAACATCAAGCTTCTTCAAATGAGTGTTCAGACTCTCAATTTTCCTATTCAAGTCCTGATAGAGCGAATCTATCTTGCCATTGAAGTCCACTGTAAGCTTCTGTTGTCCTTCCAAGATTTGTTCCAGCATTGCTTCCATTTTGTTCCCTT
The DNA here is from genome assembly GCA_911865555.2 of Thlaspi arvense. Taxonomy (NCBI): domain Eukaryota; kingdom Viridiplantae; phylum Streptophyta; class Magnoliopsida; order Brassicales; family Brassicaceae; genus Thlaspi; species Thlaspi arvense. Next base: position 17,047,914 of record OU466858.1, read on the forward strand.
GTGGAGGTGCAGGTTGATAGGAAGAAGAACCATAGTTTATGTAATTTCCATTGTTCTGGAATGGTTTCTGGTACTCTGTCTTCTGGAATGGGGGCTTATGAGTGAAACCAGGCGTGCTCTGTCCTCCTGTAAAGGTGATTTTCTGGTTGTTGTTGTTGTAGCCTCTGTATCACTGCTGATTCCCATACCTTTGACCCTGAAAACCACCAGAATTGATGAAATTTACATCCTCTTGTTCAACCTCCTCTGGAACTTCGAAAGTTTCCACTTCTGCAGCAAAGTGAACTGACTTCTTTCCCACCAAAATGCTGTGCATATCATCCACTTTAGCCTTAACTTCAGCAATCTGATTTCCATCAGCCACACCACCTTATTTCATCCTCTGAAAGTCTGCATTTTTAGTGTTGTTGCTGCAGACCAAATTCTCAATCAGTCTGATCGCCTCCTCTGGTCTATTGGTGTTAAAGTTTCCTGCACTTGCTGCATCCAGCGCCATCTGATACTTCCAGTCAATGCCTCTAAAGAAGATCCCAAGTAATTGTACCTGACTGAAGCCATGATGAGGACAGTCTCTTTGATAAGACTTGAACCTGATCCAAGAAGCCTTAAAAGCTTCAGTAGGGCCTTGTGTAAAGGATGCAATTTTCGTCCTCATGTCCTCTGATCTTGCATCATCATAGAAGTTATTCAGAAAGGCGTTTTTAATGTCTTCCCAAGTGGTCAATGAAGCAGGTTCCAGTTGCTTCAGCCAATATGTAGCTTCTCCTTTAAAAGAGTAAGGGAAAAGCTTGCAGAACAGAAAGTCATTGCTAACTCCATTAGCTTTGACACTGGAAGCTAAGTCCTCAAACCTCTCAATGTGATCCATAGGATGCTCATGAGGTAAGCCATGGAATGGATGCTGGCCAACCAGCTGATAGTAGACAGGTTTAACCTCAAAATCGTTCCTCTGGAAGGCAGGAGGTCGGATTGCAGCTCTATTGGCATAGAACTGATCAGGTCTGTTGTAGTCACCTAGAGTCCTCTGAACAAAACGCCCAGCATCGTTATTTGCAGCAACAGGGACTCCAGCGTTCTCATCCACTTGTTGAACCTGTTGTTCAACAATGACATTCCCTTCTTGATCAATCATCTGCCCCTCTCCGTTCCTCCTGTTTCCTTCTCTGACAACCAAGTGACCTTCTGCATCTTCAACCAAGATAAGTGGAGTGACCATTGTAGATTGCTTCTTAGCTTTTCTGTTAGTTCTCTCCAACCTAGCTAGTTCGTCGATGCTTAAAGTCATAAGCTCCTTCTCCTTGTTGCTTCTGGTACTGCGATTATGCATACACCTGAAACCAGCACAAAGAACAGAAACTGAAAGCCAGTAAACAAATTAAAACTTAGACAAAATTCTAATACTAAAAATCGATAGGCAGCTATTACTCCTCGGAAACGGCGCCAAAAACTTGATAGAGCTCAGGTTTTACCCAAATAAAACTACTGCAAGTGCACAACAAAAGCAGTTGTAGTACAAGGGGTATCGAATCCCAAGAGAGTAATGCAGACTACACTATCGAATGTAGGTTCGAATTAAGCTAAGCAGAATATAATGTATGTAATGCGAATGAATAAATAAAAGTAAGCAAACGATTTTTGTAAGATGATCTAAGTTTCAGAAACTAAAAGCGCTAAGTCAGAACATTTCGCAGGTTGAATCCAAGAATGTAGAATGCATGAAATCAGGAATGATTAAGAACCGTTTTAAACATGAATCACTGATGCATAACTAATCAATTCTCATTGCAGAAGTTATCTATGCCTAAATCACAGAGTTTCAAATCTCTTTGCAAACCCTAACAACCTAAGCATGCAGGAATGATCAGATTCAATTGTTCACAAAACTCCTAAGCCAAATCTCTTTGCACTAAGTTGTTTTTCTCGTCAAATACTAGTTCAGGTTATCAATAATATTCTCACATATATTTAACAACCTAGGATTTTCGGATTTCTAGATGATGTGTCTAAGAAATTCGATTTTAAAGCAAGCAGAGATGAAAAACCAAAAGATATTCCTAACAGGTAGCAATTCTACAAACTCTTCATCAACCTTTGAAAAAGCCCTAACTTAACTAGCAGATTACTCAGACATGATTATGGAATCACAAAACATAACTGAATAAAATTGCATTAAGAAAAAAAGTAAAAGAATAAGGGGGTTCGAAATCTTCTCAAAAGAGTACAGGATTTGTCTCCTCAAAAAGCTCTGAATAAATCTCTCTCTAAGCTCTCTGAATTCTCAAAAACTGAGATAATAGCCAACAATGGCTGAAAAACCTAATAAATAGAGGCTAAACACGATCTGGGGTCTTCTTGCAAATATGAGAACTTCTGGGCCAATTCTGCAAATAGTCTTCATACTTTTAATAAACAGCCACGAACCTTCCTTGATGGGTGACGAGCATCACCATTGGTGGTGACGAGCGTCACCATATGGCATACTTTCTGCTCCGAGCTGGGTACTTCGTGGCTTCAACTCGAAATGCTCCAAAAGGCTCAAATATCTCCAACTATGCTCTAGACATGCTATAACTTGCAAAGACACTTCTAGGACTCTAAAAAGACCAAAAAGACTCAATAAAAAGGACTTATATCGTGGTTAAAAACCATGATATATCAGATTGTCTTTTCTCTATTAGATGTGCTTAACAATAGATTAGTCTTGGCCAGGCTTGTTTAGTATATTGGCTTTCTCTTGCGTCTGGTAAGTGTTTGATGAAATGCTGATGTGAATCTCTTAGAGGATTTGTATGCTTAGCCTAAGGAATTAGATGTCTAAGGTGCATTTTGGCTTTATAGGATTGGAGTTATGTTCTCAATGCTTGCTGATCATGTGTTTGAGTAAAGGGATTTATTTGAAATGTGTGTTTAGTAAAGTGATTAGTGTCAAGGAATTGAGCTAGTTATAGTTGTTAATCCTATGTCTAGAAGATATCATTGTTTGAATGGTATTGAAGCATCACTAGTTAGATTCTAATCCCCTCTTAATCAATAACCCCCATCTTAGATACTTACTTTATCTATTTGAATTTCCTGCTTTCTTTAGTTCAGTTTTTAGACCGATTTAGTGTGATCACAACTTCATTCTTGAATTTGGATTGACTTAAGTGATTTGCTGTATTCTTGGTGACTAATGAACTCAGATGGATTGATACCTTACATGCTGCAATGACATGAGTGTGTTAGGATTTGATTAGCTAGTCTTTTCCTGCTATCAATGATCAAAGTAAATCTATCATTTTTAACATCAAGCAAGAAAGGACCTATGGTTTCAAGGACCACCAAGTTTACTAAGCCTCCATAGCCTCCAAAAACACCTGAAAAACACTCCAGCAAATCTAATCCTAAAACACACTAGTCTTAATATGAATTGAAATGAGGATTTTCGGATAACTTTTATGAATGCAATTGTGCAAATGATGCTCTAAATGAATACTAGAATGATGTAAATATGCTGACTATTAACAGTCATGAAAACAGGAATGGTATCATTCTTCCACTACTTTGAAACACCAATTTCGAAATCAAGAGTAGTTTAATCACTATGGTGCAAGGGAATAAGTTTCATGGGCTGCCCATAGATGATCCTTTGGATCATTTAAATCAGTTTGATAGAGTGTCCAGTATGACAAAGATCCAAGGAGTCTCAGAAGATGGTTTTAAACTCATGTTATTTCCGTTCTCACTTGGAGATAAAGCTCATATTTGGGAAAAAGTCTCTCATAAGGCTCAGTTACCTTATGGGATGAGTGCAAGAAAGCTTTCCTTGCTAATTTTTTCTCAAACACAAAGACAGCTAGGATATTAAAAGTTTCACACAACAAGACAACGATAGTTTTTGGGAAGCATAGGAGAGATGCAAGAGTTATACAATGCAATGTCCTCATCATGACTTTTCAAATGAGTCATTGCTTAGCGCTCTATACAGAGGAGAATTGCCTAAATTTACAATGTTCCTAGGTATAGCTAGTAATGGAAACTTCTTGGGCAAGACTGTTGATAAATGCTTTGATTTGGTAGAGAATGTCGCCCAAAGTGATGGCAACTATGCTGAGGAGTATGAGAGATCTTATAGAGGAGAATCTGAGCAGAATACAAGGAATGGGATAACGTCTCTTAATGCTAAGTTGGATTTGATACTTCAAGGTCAACAAAAACAAGTCAACTTTATTGGAGATTATGGTCAAGTTCAAGGTGGGGAGCTTGATATGCAAGAGGAGATGCACTATGTTGGCAACCAAGGAGCCTTCTACCAAGGCTTTAACAACTATGAAAATCAACCAAGTACCTATATAGAAACAAAAATTTTGCCAACCCTCAAGCTCCATTCCACCCACAACAAAGCAATTAAGCCAAGGATGACCCAACCCTTTTGCCCCATATAACCAACACCAAGGGTATGTTCCCAAAAATTACTTTCAAGGGAACCAAGGAAATTCAGACTCAGCAATCTTCTGCTTCACCTTGTTTTGAAGCTCGACAAGGACAAGGTAGCAATTATTCAACTCAGGATGCTGACATGAAGAACATGCTCTAGCATATTTTACAAGGCCAAGCCAATAGTGTTATGGAAATGAGCAAGAAAATGGCTGAAATGCATAACAGAATGGATTGTTCATACAATGATCTCCACTCCATGTTTAAAATAGTGACTTATAAATTTCAATAACTTGAGAACAAAGGAGATTTTTGTTCTTCAGAAACACAAGACCAAATTTGTAAACCTCCAACAATACATCAATGCCATCACCCTTAGAAATGGTAAACCACTTCCCCCAAGAGAAAATCCTCTCCAAGTCAATGAGGACGTCGATGAGATTTCCGCTGAACAAGATGATGTAATTATTGTTGACGAAGAGATAAGAGTCAAGAAAGGTAATGGCAGTGTTGTAGAAAAAGTCAACGAGACTCTCAAGAAGAAGGCAACGTTTTTTTTGCATCCACCATATAAACCAGTATTTTCATTTCTAAGGAATTCAGGAAGCAACTAGTGGAGAAATATCAAGTCCTCTTTGATGAGCAAATGGAGAAAATAAAAATCATCATGCCCTTACTTGATGCTTTGAAGGCTGAGTCTAGCTTGGATGAGGATTGGTGTGAGCTGAAGGCGCCCAAGGTGGAGCTCAAACCACTACCACAAGGGCTAGGGTATACATTTCTAGGTCCAAATTCTTCTTATCTAGTAATTGTGAATGAAAACTTAAGTTGTGATGAATTATCCACCATCCTTGTTGAGCTAAGAAAGTTTAGGAGAGCCATTCATTACTCTTTAAAGGACATTGAATGCATATCTCATAATCTTTGCACTCATAGGATCTACTTGGAAGATGAATCAATGACTTCCATAGAACATCAAACAAAGTTGAACCGAAATTTGAAAGAAGTTGTAAAGAAAGAGATTATAACACTTCTAGATACTGGTGTTAATACATAGCTTTCACCAGTTCATATGGTACCTAAGAAGGGTGGAATCGATGTTATTAGGAATAAAAATGATGAATTAATACCAACTAGAACCATAACTGGCCATTGATTATGTAATTACTATAGAAAACTTAATCGAGCTTTAAAAAATATCATTTTCCTCTTCTTTTTATTGATGAAATGCTTGAGAGACTTGCGAATCACCCCTTCTATTGTTTCCTTGATGGGTATAATGGGTTCTTTCAAATACCATTCACCCAAATGATCAAGAGAAGATAACTTTCAAATGCCTTTATGGTACTTTTATTTATAAAAGGATGCCATTTGGGTTATGTAATGCTTCAGCCACCTTTGAAAAGTGGATGATGTCTATATTATCTAATCTTATTGAGGAAATAGTAGAAGTGCTCATGGATGATTTTTTCTGTCTATGGTTCTTCTATTGGTGTGTGTTTGTCCAACTTGTGCATGGTTTTACAGAGGTGTGAGGCAACAAACCTTGTGCTAAATTGGGAGAAGTCCCACTTCATGGTGAGAGAAGACATTATGCTTGGGCACAAGATTTCAGAGAAGGGTATTGAAGTGGACAAAGCCAAGATAGAGATTATGATGCACTTAGAGCTTCCAACTTCAGTCAAAGGTATATGGAGTTTGTTGGGACATGATGGCTTCTATAGAAGGTTCATCAAGGACTTTTCCAAAATAGCAAGACCTCTCACAAGGCTGTTTTGCAAAGAAGTGGAGTTTGTTTTCGATGAAGACTACACCAAAGCCTTTTTGACCATCGAGGAAGCTCTTGTTAGTGCGCCTATTTCAAGCACCCAATTGGGATATTCCCTTTGAAATCATGTGTGATGCAAGTGATTATGCCGTTGGGGATGTCTTAGGGAAAATAGTAGATACAAAACTACATGTCATCTACTATGCTAGTAATACCTTGGATGAAACAAAAGGAAGGTATGCCATAACTGAAAAAGAGCTCCTTGCTGTTGTATTTTGTTTTGACAAATTCAGGAGCTATTTGGTGAGATCCAAGGTGATTCTCTACACTGACCACGCTGTATTGAGATACATCTATGCAAAGAAGGACACCAAACCAAGACTTCTAATGCGGATTATACTACTCCATGAGTTTGATATGGAGATAGTTGACAAGAAGTGGATTGGAAATGGAGTTGCTGATCACTAGTCAAGGATGAGAATTGAAGAGATCATCTCCATTGATGATTCTCTTCCTGAAGAACAGGTCATGATAATGAAGATCTTAGAGAGAAGCCACTATGTGGGACGAAAGCTTGAAGAAGCCAAGAGTTAAAAAGACAATGGTTGGCCTTGGTATGCAGATTTTGTAAACTACTTTGTGAGTGGTCATGTGCCAATCAACTTGGATTCTTACAACAACAAAAAATTCTTCAGAGTTGTCGCTCACTTCTATTGGAATGAGCCTTATCTTTTTAAGAGAGGTTCATATAGTCTTTTTAGAAGGTGCATAACACAAGCGGAGGTTAATGAAATCTTGTATCATTGTCATGGTTCAACTTATGGTGGCCACTTTGCCACATTCAAGACAACTACAAAGGTTCTTCAAGGTGGATTTTGCCGGCCAAATTCAAGGATTCTCATGCCTACATCTCATCATGTAAAGTTTGTCAAAAGAAGTGGAAAATAAGTAAAAGAGATGAGATGCCACAAAACCCCACCTTTGAAGTAGATTTGTTTGATGTTTGGGGTATTTATTTCATAGGTCTCTTCCTTTTCTATTATAGGAACAAATACATCTTAGTGGTTATGAATTATGTATCAAAATGGGTTAAGGCCATTTCAAGTCCTACCAATGATGATAAGGTCGTGATCAAGCTCTTCAAGAACACCATATTCCCAAGGTTTGGAGTTCCAAGGGTTGTGATAAGTGGTGGAGGTAGCCACTTCATCAACAATATTTTTGAAGGACTACTTAAGAAGTATGGGATGAAGCACAAGGTTGCAACACCTTACCACCCTCAAACAAGTGGGATAGTAGACGTTTTTAAAAGAGAGATCAAGCTTATCTTGGAGAAAACAGTTGGAGTTACAAGGAAGATTGGCCTGACAACCTTTATGATGCACTTTAGGCTTATAAAACTGCTTTCAAGAGACCCATTGAGAGAACACCTTTCTCTCTCTTCTATGGGAAGTCTTGACACCTACCTGTGGAGATGGAGTACAAAACAGTGTGAGCTATAAAGTAGCTGAACTTTGATATAAAGACTGCTCAAGAAAAGAGATTGATCAACCTCTATAAACTTGATGAATTTCGCCTTTATGCATTTGAAATTTTTAAGATCTACAAGGAAAGGATCAAAAAAATTAATGACAAGAAGATAGTGTGCTGCTATACAACTCAATGTTGAAGCTATTTCCTGAAAAGCTAAAGTCAAGATGGGCAGGTCCTTTCAAGATCAAGGAAGTGTTAACCTATGGAGCTGTCATTTTGTTCAACAAGGAAGGAGACAGATTCGCAGTAAATGGTCATAGGCTTAAGCCATACATGGTCAGTAATTTCATTGAGGAGGGAACTACAATTCCTCTCCTAGATTCCCCACAAACCTAAGAACTCCAAGGTACCACCATACACCATTATATATACTCATTGCATTGTTGTAAATTCTTTTTCATGAATTAGTTGTGTTGGTTGAATGAATCTCCTTTGCATTATCTTTACACATGGGACTGTGTAAACTTCAGGGAGAGTGTGTGCAACTGACAAATTTTTGCATTTTACATAGCGTATAGTTCATGCATTCATCTTGCATCTAAGACATAAAAAAACAATAAAAATTTGAATATTTTTAAAAACTTCCGAAAAAATTGAGTGTTCATTCATTTTCATTCATAAAGAGGTTGAGTCTAATTGCATTGCATATAGACCAGCATGCATTTAAAATGGGAACAATGATAGTTAAGTCCATGTGAAATGTTTAGATGAAACCAATGCCTTTGTTCTTAATTGTTTGATGCATCTGATGAGTACTTACAATAAGCCTGAAACACGCTTAGAATTTATAATTTGAAACTCCTGTTTAAGGTTGAAACTTGCTTGAAATGATCTCAGCCTTTACCTTATTAGAACCATAAATGATTTTCAAATTATCATAGCTTATGCATTGCAAGTGTTTTCATGGATACAAGTATACATATTTAGATTTTATATTCCCTTTCAACCACTTGTGTGAGTCCTAATGGAATTTCATACCTTAATTAAACCTCCTTTCAAGCCATTTATCATCTAGTGAGTAAATTTGAGGCCTTTCTTTTCATGATTGAGCTTAATAAAAAGTGTTGGGTTTAGAACTACAAGGGAACCTCTCCATTGTATAACTAGCTCTTCCTCTTCTAGATAGGCTAGGCTGTTTTGGTTATCAAGAGTAGGTCTTGGGTTTCGATTTTTGGGTCTTTACCAGTGGAGAAAAGAAGAAGGAAACAAAGAAAGCAAAGAGAAGGAGTGCAACAAAAGTTACCTTGGGAATGGTTGGCAAGGTCAAGCGATTATGACTCAAGTCAAAATAAAAAAGTGTGCAACAAAATTTAAGGCATCCAAAGAATGAGAAGCACCAGAAAAGACTAAAGAAGAGCCAATACAAGAAGAAGAAGCCACCCACCAAGAAGATTTAAAGAAGAGATTGCCTCCAAGCGCTTAAAATAAAAAGAAGAATTGGGTTATGTTCGTGGGATTCAAGGGACTAAAAGGGTAGATTAAGATGAGTGTTATGGGTAGAGGTAAGAGTATAGGATTCACTTTTGGAACATGGGTAGTCGAAGTCTTCTTTTTTATGCATAAGTTATTCCTCATCCTTGTATAGGATTCACTTTTGGAACTTGGGTAGATGGAAGTCTTTTTTTTTTGATGCCTAAGTTATTCCTTATCCTTAGTTACCAAAGCTCATTCATATTTTCATAAGAGAACCCCTAAACACTCATAACCAGTTCGAATATAAATGGTATTATTATAGTCTCATAACCTTGTCCTTAAGCCAAATGTTTACACTTGATTTGCATAAGCATGATTCCCTTGGTTGCATATAATTTGAATGTTAAAAAGGTTGAGTTATTAAATTGCTTGTGTAGGCTGATATTTGAGAATCATTTTCATATTTTTGATGAGTGTGGCTAGGTTCTCAGAGTAAAGTAACATCTAGTGCATTTTAGAATTGAAAACATGGACATTGGTTTGATTTTACATTAGCATTTTCGGATATGAGTTCCCATTTTAAAACCTCTCTTTCATCTTGTTCATGTTTGTTTGCTTGAGGGCAAGAAAAAAAAAGTGTGGGGGGATTGATAGCTTGCATAATTGCATTATTTTAGAGTTTATTTAGTATAGGTTTTTATCTCATTTCATTCATTCTAAAGTTCAAAGTGTCTTGTTTGCATTCATATTAAACTTATTATGCATTAGGATTAGGAATGCATGCATTGTGGCATTTGGAGTGTATGTCAGGTCCATATAGAGATGAGGAGGCCATTGGAAGAGTGGTGGTTAATTTGGAGATGGAGAGCCAAGCTGTTAGCAAAGGACCAAGGTGATTGGAGTTGTATCGAAGAATGCATCGACCAGGTTCAGAGATTATGTACCTGATACGACTTACCTCAAGGGAAGCAGTCCGTACCACCGAGAAGCAAGTCTGATGGTGATTACACCGACTAGAAAATACGATTGCACCAAGCAGGCCTCATTCATCCTGCCCAGTGCGAAAACCATCCAACCTTTTTCAGAGTCCAGCTTGATCCGAACATATCGCACGGCCCGATGAAGCAGAAACCCATGCAAACTCATTGCACCGGGCAAGTGCACTGAGCAGGCCCAAGCTTACCGAGCAAGATATCTGAAGGGACAGGACACATCGAGCAAGATCATGCCTTGTTCCATGTCCTGCCCATGTTTTCTGAGCCAAAGCAAATCATCGAGGAGCTTGCCGATCAACCAGTGCAATGCAACACATCCGGTCATACCGAGCAGAGCAGACTCACCACGCCTCAAGACATACTGACCGGTAAAACCTATCTGAATGTTAACCAAATTTTGACCAATTTGTTGACTAGGTTTATTATGGTTATTAAGCCTATTTTGGAAGTTTTCTATAAATAAGCTTGGTCTAAAAACCTTTAAAAGATCCAAGTTTTATTTTGTTATCATATCAAAAACCTTTCTTTGGTATATATTTTAAGAACAAGTTGTGATCTTGTATCTAGTTTTAAAAAAAAAACTTTGTAGTTAACTTTTAATTTTCTTTACTTATCTACTTATGATAATGTTTAGTCATGCACTTATGAATATAATATGATTAGTGAATAGTTTTTTTTTAGGGTGATTTGGTGAATGATCTTTGATATCTATGCCTAGATTCTTTTATATAGATTATGGTGATTTGATGAATGATCTTTGATGTCTATGCCTAAATTCTTTTATATCCTTACTTGTTTGATGTTCTTATTGCTAAATTAGGTTTAGAAAAAGTGATTTAGAACATAGGTCTTTTCATGCATTGAAAGTGTTTGATGAAATGCTTCAATTAGTCAAATGAGTGATTCACATCCTTAGCCTATGAGAATAGATGTCTAAAATGTTTATTGGCTTTATATAACTGAAGTTTAATGCTTGTTGATTATCTTTTCACTAATATAATTAGATCTTGATTAAATTATTAGAAAAGTGATTAGTGTCATGGGAGTGTATTAATCTTGTTTAAGAGTTATATGCCTAAAGATTAGTAATACTATGATTGTTGGAACAACATTGATCATTTAAAGAGCCACCCTAACCTAGGACCTATTTGCCTTTATTGATTAAGCTTGACTAGTATTTGGTCTATTTTGCTATTGTTGCTTGTTACTCAATCTTTTAAGCTTTCATCTTAGATTATCTCACTTGCTTGCTTGTGCTAGGATCACCTAGGTTGATAGAAAACTTAAAACCCCCTTTATATATGCTTAGCTTATGGAGTTCTATGGATTTCTAGTGTCACACATTTCTTAAGTATATTAATACCTCAACCACTACAATTACATTCGTAATGTTGAGCATTGCTTAGTAGCATAAAAACCTACTTACCACTCATCAAAGCTAAAACAGGTGAACTTGCACTACTTGGTAAACAATGGATCTTGAAGATATCACGAAACATATCATGTTGGGGATTAGCAAAGACTACAAACAAGAGATAGATGCGGTTAATGGGCGAGACAATTTGATGTCCTTTACCGAACTCCATGAGCATCTCTTGAATCATGAAGCGATAATTGTGACCACCGAATCATCATCAATTTTGGCTCATGCGGGAGACTAGTCAATGTCATCATTCACAAAATCAGAATCAAAACCAAAATCGTTTCCACCATGACACAACTAACATCATAACAACAATCGATTCTCCAAACCTTATAATGGTTGTTGCCAAGCTTGTGCAATACAAGTTCATAGTGCAAAATATTTTGCTGACTTTGATATTGTCAATGGGGGAAACTTATCTACACAGTGGTCTTCATCTCAGAAAGCCTCAATCATGCCAATCTCCACAACACCAACAGACATTGGCAGCCAAGATCTAATCCCGCGATGTTTTATAATTCTTCGAGGTGGCTTGTTGACTCATGAGTATCTCACCACATGATGTCTGACCACATCACCACCTATACGATGGGGGTAATGATGTACTCCTAGGTGACGGTTTGGCCTTACAGATCTAGCACACGAGTTCAAGTTCTTTTAACACTAAACCTTTCTTCTTTTACATATTATCTATTTTCTGTCTTTATATAAGGCTCTGGTCTCTATTTTTCAGTTATGAAAACCTAATGATTCTGCTGTAATTTTTACACCTACGTACTTTTAGGTTAGAGATTTACAAAAGGGCTTATTCATCTGGAAGGCAAGCCTAACAACGGCTTTAATGAGTGACCAACAACAAACACCTCAAAACCATTCTCTCTTGCTTTTCTAATAGTAATAAAATCCACTCTTATGGATTGACATTCTTGTTTAGACCATCTGGTTTTATCTATTCTTCAAAAAATTGCTTCTCAATTTGATTTACCTCTTATTTACAGTGTTTTACTGACACATTCATGTTCAGCTTGCTCTATTAATCAAATGCACAAGTTGCGTTTTATACATTCTTCTTTAAAATCTTCTCATCCAATAGATATTATTTTCTATGTTTGCACATCACCGTTGATTTCAAATGATGTTTTCAAATATTGTATTATTTTTTGATCATTTTAAGCATTACTGAAAGCGTCATTTGAAACTTGGACAAGCTAAGAATCCAGGATTTCATGGAGCTCGATTAACACACTTATACAGAGCTAACCCGCGAGTTCTTGGCATTGGTTCAACTTTCATACTGAAGACGAAGAAGATCAAGAACAAAGGATGCTAACCTCTATTTCAGAGTCCAAGAAAAATCTTACTCTTTTAGCTTTCCACAGATTTGCGAAGCACTTGGACAAGATGAGGCAGATATGAGCCAAGAAGCACTTGGACAAGATCAGGCAGATATGAGCCACGAATTAGATGAGATTCTTTGGAGACTAATGGGGAAGGATGCATATGAACATGGTAGAGATTTGTCCTCCTTCTTCCTGCACACAGTTGTGTGTTTTGTGCATCGTTTGATGGCACATAAGCTTTTTGCCATAGCTTATCAGTTTCACATACTCATCCCCGAGCTACTTCTACTTCAGTCTGCCTTCAAGGATGGGCCAGTGTCATTTTCTCTTGCTTGGGTTGTAGCTGAATGGCTAGTGAAAGTGAAGCATAACATTACCACATATAGGCGTGAAGAAGCATCAACGACTTATGGAGGCATTATTACTGCAATCATGGAAGCTGCAGATGTGTATACAAATGTGGAGAGACCACTTGATGAAATTTGGTTCAATCTTGTTCAGTTTCAAAAGGATAGGAACCTACAAGGAGCAACAATGGATTAGGACAGATTTGGACACTGCTATCGCCCGAGAAGGATTTCAATGACCGATTTATGCACCTCCCATCTTCTACCATTCCATGACTTTCCGATGGTGTCCTGCAATGGATCCTAAATACCGATGAGTTTCACTCTGAGATCTCCTGCCTTAAGCTCAACATATGCAGTTTTGTAGCCGCCAGGCTAAGGAAGAAGCAAACAAACAATGAGTCCACCGCCCTTCTTCTTTTTCCTCCACAAGCAGTACTTCCCGATCCACTGCTCCCTCCACCACTACTGATCCTGCGATCATGACACTTCAGGAGCAAGTAACATGCCATCAAGAGATGCTTGCAAAGATGACACATCAGATTGGTAAGAGATGATACATTGATAGCAACCTTTAGACCTGGAGATAGATGCTTTGAAGATAGACGTCTTGGCTTATACTCTTCAGCTTATGAGAATGGTTCCATCGACTTTATCTTTATCTTTTCATTTATGATTTGATTTTTATTTACCATGTATCGAGTGATTACATCCTTTCACAACACTATCAATGGGGACAGTGTGATTTAAGTCTGGGGGAAGAGTTATCCATACTAATGATCTTTCTATCTTTGATTTTATTTTATTTGATTCATTTTATTGTTGTTTCTTTCCAAATACTAAGATGTACTTCGACATATATGATATATTTTAGGAACTTTGATGCAATCCAAGTATGATTACGGCCATTGTGCTTCTAGACTATATCATAGTAGTAGCTCTTTCAAGCTTCAGTAATATAATAGGCGGTACCTAGAAAGCCGGCAATGCAAAATCCCAGAAAGTTTTGATCTATATAGATTTCATTGGAAGGAAGAAACTAGCTCCACCTTAGTTGGAATTTAATCTGACTTTAATTTTCTTTTCAATATATTTAAGCAATCGACGAGCCAAACGTTCCAGACATCTTATTCCCTTTGAACCATCCATTGTTGTTCCAGAACGGCCAGGAATGATAGGTTGTGTGTGTGATGTCTTTAAGAAATTCTACGGTGCTGTTTTAGGATTGAACTTAGTGTTTGTCAAGTTGTGGTGCATTAGTGGGATAGACTAGATTCATTCTCCTGGATAATCTAAATTACTCATCCCTCCACCCATTTCCTCTTCTCTCTCGATCCTTCTAGCAGGTTAGGTAAGCCAGAAATCATGAGTATCACATGTGGTGTGGAGTTGTTTATTTAACAAGGCGCATTGGATTTTGGGACTTGTAAAGAGGTAACACGTTAGGCTATAAGGGCAGACGGTTATCTTAACCCCATCACTATCGGTTTACAACCGAGGAGAGTGTGGGTGCATTTGGCTTTGTTGATTGATTGATTGCTTGATTTATTTAATAAAGTTTTGATTGTTTAGAATTGATTTCCAATTATTTTTTCAATCTCCCGTTCTATGAGTATTTCGCAGTAGCCTTCTTTGGTATGATCTCAAAGTCTTCCTCATCGCCTTAAGCCGGCCGTGGAGACCACGCCTTAGAATTCGGGACGAATTCTCATTAAGGGAGGGAGAATTGTAACGACCTCTTTTTTCAAATCAGGCCCGTTTTTTATTCAAACCCAAACTGAAACGGGAACCTCAAATTTCCATTTCTTGATATTTCTTTTTCTTTTCGAGAGATAAAATTTCATAGTTCTAGATAATATTACATTTTTAATGTGATATTAATGAGCCTATTACTAAAAAGATTTGTAAAAATCCTTTTTAATAATTAGCTTTTTCTTTTTCGTGATTATCTCTACTTCCTGCACAAGTTAGCCCTTGTGTATAAATAGAGGATCCTTCCCTATTATTTTTCTTCATCCTAAACTTTCACAGAACTAAGAACCCTAGTACTCTCTTCTCTCTCTTTTCCGGCCGCCAAGCTCTCTCTCTCACCACCGCCGTCACTTTCTCTCTCCTTGCCGTCTTTCTCTCTCTCCTCGTTGCGATGTCATACTGCTTGCCTTCTTATACTTTGCAGCCGTCCGATACCTGCAACAACCGTCCAGGGAGGCACAACCCCTTCCCGGACGGGACGCCCTCACTTGCCCCCCCCCCCCCCCCCCCCCCCCCCCCCCCCCCCCCCCCCCCCCCCCCCTCGAGGACCCCTGCATCCACCACGTCTGCTACGGACCCGTGGCTGCTCTGGCCAGATGCTTCGCCCCGGTGTTCCACATCAACAACGAGGTAGACTCCCGCGAAGCTATCCGCCATCACCTCCGCCGCGCAACCAGCCTGGGAAGAAGATCAAACCCAGCGTTCGCCGCCGTGGAAAACTTGGCTTCATTCACTTCCCCTTATCTCCCCTCGCCAGCTCCTTCGCCTCCTAGACCAAGGTGAGGATGAATCTGTACTAGACTGTTGTGTTCTCATTTTTATTTATCCATAGTTTGGGGTTAAACAAAGTATAAACTACTTTCTGCTTTAGAACTAAGTCCCAGTTAGGTCTTTTTTAGGTTGCTGTTGATTGTGTGGTTCGCCTAGAAGTGTTTAGGGTTTTGAAACTGAAGTTGCAGGAGATTAAAATGAACTTTTCTTGTGTATCACGTTTGATATGATTGATTGTTGTGTGTTCTACTTTTTTCTGTTTGATCACCTAGTTGTAAAGAGGTTAAGTATTTAATATGGTATTGTGTGAGATCATTATTGAGACTATATGTAATTCGAGATGAGGGTTGAGATCATGTGGTGTGGAAGCCATGATCAATAGATCCGAATGGAGAATCTGTTTTTGGTGAACGGTTGAGACGATGAGTTGAGACGATAAGTTGAGATCGTGAGTTGAGAATGTGTATATGCCGTGTGTGGCAAAATGCGGGGGGAGGGGGGGTTACTGAGGGACCTGACATCATGTGGGCGGTATAAAGGGTACCGCGGACACTCATATGGTATGGGAGAGAGGCTACACGTACTTAGCACTCCCACGGCATGGCCGACAGGCTAGTTGTATAGCGACTATACTCCTACGAGGGATGCATCCCAAGTGCCAGGGTGTAAGTCATCATTGTGTGGTCCGGGTGATAGGCAGTGGCGATACCTTAGGATTGATAGGTTGTGTGTGTGATGTGTTTAGGACATTCTATAGTGCTGTTTTAGGCTTGAACTTAGCGTTTGTTAAGTTTTAGTGTATTAGTGGGATAGACTAGGTTCATTCTCCTGGGTAATCCAAATTACTCATCCCTCCACCGCTTTCTTCTTCTCTCTCGATCCTTCTAGCAGGTTAGGTGAGTCAGAAAGCTTCAGTATCACATGTGGTGTGGAGTTGTTTGTTTAATAAGGCGCCTTGGATTCTGAGACTTGTAAAGAGATAACTCGTTTGGCATTAAGCGCAAACGGTTATCTTAACCCTGTCACTATCGGTTTACAACTGAAGAGAGTGCCAGCGTTATAAAGTGGTATCAGAGCCTTATGCAACTATTTTTTTCATTTTACGCAGATATTTGCAAAACGCTGGAGACGGGGGAACAACACTGTTTTCAGTCACTCAAGACGGAAGATAATTTGGTTAAGGCACAAAGTACCAATGTGAAGAGCAGCCAGCTTATGTCTCAGAAGACTCGAAAGAACGGTAAATTTTCATCATGATTAGCTTGATTCCCTTTAAAAAATCACGCCTATTTTAATATTACTTAGCGAGCTAGTCGACTGGAATTTGAAGTTAGGATAGTGAGATTTTCGAAAGGACTAGTGTTTAAGGAACTATAGTAAGTATTTTCTAAACTAAGCTTCGATTAATGTGATTTGCTAGGGTCCCATATTTTCAAACATTTGTCTGTGCTTTTATCTATGTTTTGTTTGAGGACAAACAAATGTTGAAATCTGGGAGAGTTGATAACACCAATATTTTACGCGTATAACCTATTATTTTAAGATCTTTTTCAAATGTTTTGTGTCAATTTTCAAAGGTTTTCAAAACATTTTCATGTTTTCTACTTTCAAAAGTTATTTTAAGTATGTTGGGTGAAAATGACACATTTTGGAGCAAAACAGTATTTTGGATAGATTTTGACTGCCAGAAGTATCAGAACAGATGAAGGCCTTCACAAACTTCCTACATCTCATTTTTGAGACAAGAAAGAGCATTGAGTAAGGGATCGTGAGAAAGTGGTTTCTAGACAATCAGACGGTTAGATATCTAGTTATTCAAAAAGTGATGAATACATCTCTCACAGCCGCAGATGAGGAACAAACAAAGAAGAACCAAAGACCAACAAGCAAGCACTTTGGTGATTCTGCTACTATTTTATACTATCATTATATATTTTAATTAATAAACACTTTGGTTTTATCTTTATTTATATACTTTTAGTGTATTTTGAGTTTTAAGAGTCTTCGTAGGGAATCTAAGCATCTTGGGCTCAAGAGAGACATTTTTGGATAATTTGGAGATTAGATGACTTTCGATTGATGTGATTTGATGGATTATGGTTTAGAAGGATGATCACTGAGATTTTATTTTTCTTATAATTTTAAACCTCTTTCCCGGCTTTTATCTATGTTTTGTTTGAGAAGAAACAAATGTTGAAATCTGGGAGAATTGATAACACAAATATTTTATGCTTATAATCTATTGTTTGAAGATCATTTTCAAATGTGTAATATTAATTTTTAAATATTTTCAAGATATTTTCATGTTTTCTACTTCTAAAAGTCATTTTAGGTATGTAGGGCCAAAATGACACATTTTAGAGTTTTTAGAGGAAAACGGCATTTTGGATAGAGATCGACCGCCTTAAGTATCAGACCGGATAAAGGCCTTCACAAACTACCCACGGCTTCTTTTGGAGACAAAAAGAGAATTGAATAAGTGAATGCGGGAAAGTGGTTTCAAGGCAAAAATACAGTTAGATCTCTAGTTATTCCAAAATCGTTGAAGACATCTCTTACAGCTGCAGAGAAGGAACAAGCAAAGAAGAACCAAAGACCAACAAGAAAACACTTTGCTTATTTTGCTACTATTCTATACGATCATTATAAATTTCTAATAAAAAAATCTTTTGGTTTTAGCTTTATATATATACTTTTAGTGTATTTCGAGTTTGAAGAGTCTTAGTAGTGAATCTAAGCATCTTGGGCTCAAGAGAGACGTTTTTGAAAAATTTGGAGATCGGACAGCCTTCGAGCATCAGAAGTTTGATGTTAGATAGAGCATATCATCACCAAATTTGGACACAATATAGTCATGGATGTTAGCTTTTATATCCAAGTGGTTTAAAATCATTTCAAGATCCCGGATCAGAAGTGATTCTCGGAAGAGCACTATGTCTGGTGATGAAATAGAACTAGAGGAAGAAATGACCTTCACTCGACCAATTCAATTGACTCACTTAGGTCTGTTGAGCAGTCACTTGAACTCCTCTACAAGCGTCGGAAATTTTCTAGCCGACAGACCAATTGACCTTACCTAAACCCAACCTATCGATTGGCTATGCTAACCAATAGACTGAAGGCTCGAAGAAAATGGAAAGTTTTTGAACATTTTGCACTTAACCAAAAATATTCATCCTACCCGACTATTACACCTATATAAGCTACAGATGAGCCACAAAAATATATAGAAAGGGGCCAGAGGAGTTACAAAGAGTTTCATAGACATGAAATGTTTTATTGTGTTTATATATTGTTTGGTGTTTGCTACTTTTTTTCAAGGCAGGAGATGCCGCCTTTGTATATCTGTACATAGAACTTTTGTAAACCATTTTCCACATATGCAATCGGTTGTCTTGCTGCTATAATTTCATTTGATATGTTAGTATTGAATGATTTGGGTTCGGATTTTAGTGGGAGATGTTTGTCTTATTTTTTATAAAGCATATTTCTTTTCTAGCCAGTTAGTGATTGGTTTTAGATTGATATTGTTTACACTGTTTCTTTCCAATTGGAACTAGGCATTAATGAGTTCATTTGCATAACTTGTGAAAGCTTGATTATTGTGAAAATAAATTAACATATTGAATCCCATTATTAGTGCTTGTTTATCATCATGCATCAAATATGAGAGTATTGTTGTAGGTTTATAGATAAAAAGATCATCGGATATGAAAGTATTATTGAGCATAAATTAGAAGGAATTTGATTTTTGGAAATCGCCACTGAACTTATCATGCTAAACATGCCTGAATAGTTTAATCTATGATCTTTAAGAACTTCACATCCTAACGTTTTAGTTTATTTATTTTAAAAGTATCTCATTTCGTTTGCATTGCTTTCATTTTGGTTATCACAATACACAATCTTTATACTATATTTTGTACTAGTTTGGCATTTGTTCACAAAGCTATTAGTACATCCATCAATATATGTGGATTTGATCCCTAAATACTACAATTATGTCCTGTGCACTTGCAGTTTGATTATTGAAATATTTTGGATAAAACTTTACAGCACATCACAAATGTAGATTTTTTGTGGTTGAACTCCTAAGTACTACATCGCACACTGTCCACTTGCATGTATTTAGGATTATAAATTTAATAATTAAAACATAAACTCTTTACCCTAAGCACCATAATCCAATCTTAACTGATGTTGCGTAAGCGTGCGTGATGCCTATATTTCGATCTGTTGAACTAGCTAATATTCTGACGGGTGAGCCAGGATCGCATGGAGTATTCTTAATCTCGATTCTTTTGATGTTGCAAGTGGCAAGATATTATCTATGATCTTGAATCTTGTGCAAGGTGCAAATTTTATTTCTCATCTTAACGCGCATAAAGTGATCATATATTATCTCTTGTATAGCTTCCGCAAAAGCCTTGACCAATCAAAAATCAGGCCAAGCTTTAGTAAAGTACTCTCGCGAGAGAGGCTTCAAACAATATCGTTGAACTCTTCTATATCTTTATGAATAATCTTATCAGGATACCATTTATACTTCATTGCACGGTTAATGATGATTGCTCTCATTGTTGTGGTTGAATTCCTGGTTTTACCAAAGTATGTTGGATAATCTTCAACATTGCTTGAAGTCTAAGATACCTAAACCAAGTTGTGGTTAAGAATAAGATAGACTTAAAAGGAAATCTTCTATTGTTATTAGAAAAAAAGAAAGAGTAGTTCTTATTTCCAATAGTAATAAAAAAAAGAAATTAACAAAATTGTGCCAAGGCATATATATATAATTGTCGAGATGTGGTAAACATAGTTGAGAACTTATGATTTAGTTTTTGAGTTATATTTCTAAACATAAATAAGAGAGTATTTCTTGTAAAGCAAAGTTCTCAACCTAAATCATTTTATTTGGTATCAGAGTTTATGGATAAGCGATTCATCACGGAGGCTTGATCATGGATCTTAGGCGAAGAAAGAGGAAGACATAACCGAGCCATGGCAGACGTCCATTCTCCAACTCGCCCAAAAGATATCATTCCCTCATAGATCCAATATCACATGCTAACTGCAACAAACTATACGGTATGGGCCATGAGGATGAAAGTCCTATTGCGAATTCATAAGGTCTTGGAAACAGTGGAACGTGGTTCACTAGCTATCGACAAGAATGATATAGCAATAGGTTTATTGTTTCAATCAATCCCGGATGCTCTTATTTTGCAAGTCGGCGAACACGATTCTCCAAAGGGAATATGTGAAGCAATAAAATCTCGTCACCTTAGTGCCAATCGTGACAAGGAAGCAAGACTTCAAACTCTAATGTTAGAGTCTGAAAGAATTCGAATGAAGGACACATAACGAATAGATAACTTCTCCGAGAAGTTATTAGAGATGGCCTCCAAATCCGCCGCTCTTGGACAAACGATTGAAGAACCAAATATTTTTAAAAAGTTTCTCAATATCTTGCCAAGAAGCAAGTATATCCACCTAATAGCCTCGCTTGAGCAAGTTCTAGACCTAAACAAAACTGGCTTTGAGGATATTGTTGGAAAACTCAAAGCTTATGAAGAAAGTATTCTCGGTGAGGAGAATCACGGTGAAATACAAAAAAAGGTGCTGTACACTAACTCTGAAGAACAAATCTCTACTTCATCACAAGGCGGAGGATGTGGAAGAGGAGGAAGAGGACGAGGCAGAGGACGAAATAGCTCGCAAGACAGGACAACAGATCAAAACCGATCAAAAGAGAAGAAGGATAGATTGAAGGTAAACTGTTATCGCGGCGACAAACCGGGGCACTTTGCCTCCACGTGTCCTGAAAGAACACATAAGATACAAGAAGCAAATAAAGTGGAGACAGAAGAAGCAGATCCGGCCCTTTATATGCATGAAATCGTGTTCTTAAACAGAGAAAAAGTAATCCCAAGAAGCACAAAACCAATGAAGGTGAAGGAGTGTGGTACCTTGACAATGGGGCAAGTAACAACATGACTAACAACAAGAAGCTCTTCTCAGAACTCAACAAAAATATAAAGGGCAAGGTGAAGTTCGGCGATGGATCATGTGATGAGGTAGGAGGGAAAGGATCAATCCCGTTTCAGAGCAAAATGGATGAGCAAAAAAGTGCCTCTGATATTTATTACATTCCTGAGCTCAAAAGTAATATCTTGAGTTTAGGACAAGCCACAAAAGTAGGTTGTGATGTACGAATGAGACAAGACTACCTGACTCTCCATGATCCAGCAGGAAGACTCTTGGTAAAAGTACAGCGCTCACCTAACAGGCTATACAAGATCAGTTTGAAGATAGGAAAGCTGATATGCTTACAAACAAGCATAGAAGTGATAGGGCTCAGGTTTTACCCAAATAAAACTTCGCAAGTGCACAGCAATACAGTTATAGTATAAGGGGTTATCGAATCCCAAGGGAGTAAGTAAACTACACTGGCAATTATATATTCGGACTAATCTAAGCAATAGATAATGAATGTGATGCGAAATAACTAAAGTAATGAAAGCAAGCAATTTATTGATTGATCTAAGATTCAGAAAACTAAAAGCGCTAAGTCAAGACAATTCGCAGGTTGAATCCGAGAATGTAGAATGCATGCAAGCAGAAATGATTTAAATCGTCTTAAACTCAAAACTCAATGATATAACTAATCAATTCTCATTGCAGAAGTTATCTATGCCTAATTCATAGAATTCCAAATCTCTTTGCAAATTCTAACAAGTTAAGCAAGAATTAAAGATCAGGTTTCGATTGTCACAAAACTCCTAAGTCAAATTTCTTTGCAAATAGGCGTTTTGCTCATCTAATACTAGTTCAGGTGATTAACAATGTTCTCACATCTATTAAACAACCTAGGGTTTTGAAATTCCAGATGACTAGTCAAAGAAATCGGTTTTAAATGCAAGCACAGATGAAGAACCAAAAGATATTCCTAACAGCTTAGCGATTCTACAAACTCTTTATCATCCTTTGAAAAGCTCTAACTTAACTAACAGATTACTCAGACATGATCATGAAAACACAAAACATAACTGAATAAAAATGCATTAAAAGAATAGAGTAAAAGTTCAAGGGGTTCGAAATCTTCTCTAAAAGAGTACAGATTTTGTCTCCCCAAAAGCTCTGAATTAAATTATCTCTAAAGCTCTCTGAATTCTTAAATCTAAGATAGATGCCAACAATGGCTGAAAACCTAATATATACAAGCTAAAACACGACCTGGAACACTTTTGTAATTAGTGAAACTTCTGGGGCAAAGTTGTAATTTCCTTTCAATCTTTTAAAACAAGTCGCGACTCCTCTTCAGATATGGGTGACGAGCGTCACCCTCGGGTGGTGACGATCATCACCAAGGCCAATTGATGCCTCCGAGTTGCTAACTTCTGGTTGATTCTTGCAATGCTCTAAAAAGATCCAAAACATCCAAAACATCCAATTATGCTCCAAACATGCTATAACCTGCAAAGACTCTACTAGAGCTCTAAAAAGACCAAAAAGACTCAATAAAAAGGACTTATACCATGGTTAAAAACCATTAAAACCATGATATATCAACTCCACCAGACTTAGCTTTTGCTTGCCCTCAAGCAAACATCAGACAAAGAATAGGGTCAAGGTTTGAAAACAGAAACATTCAGCTAAACATCAGGAACGCCACATTGATCAACATTTTCGAATCCACATACCACAGGGCCAACACAAGACCAAATTTCAGTCTTATCATCACAACCTTAGCAAATCTCTCAAATCCAGTTCAAGCTCCTTCAAGAAATCAGAAATCTCTACTGCTAACTCCTTATATTTATCTAAGTGTGATATCTCATCAAGGTTTTATCAACTCAATCACTTATAGATTCTTTTTCCTTCCTAAACACTAAACCAATCTCAATACAGCTCTCCCATTTTCTCTTCACTTGGTCTTTTTCTGATTTTTTTTCGATTTTTCAACTTCTTTCTCATTTTTTTTACAGTCTAAGATATGGTGCTACTCAATATTTGTGTTAATTATGAGGAGACAGGTTCTTGAGTGTTCACTACTGTTGTTCCTTGTAAGGAGACAGGGTCAGGATGCACGATTCTGCAGACTTAAACTCTTAAAAGCTGTGTCAGGGAATATTAAAGAGAGACTGCATCTAAACATTCTTGTCAGTGTTGAAAGAGAGAATCAAGATCAAAGAGAGAATCAAGCCCCAATATAAGAGGTTTAAAGTTCATTAAGGTGGAGCTAACAACAAATTTTCCAGATTCTCTAAGAACCTAAACCTTCATTGCTAGACTGATCTACCTATGACTTTCAACTTAGTAAGACTTGTAATCAAATACTGTGGCAATGGTTCTTATAAGTATCAACATTTTGTGGTTAGTTCCAAGAAAACTAACAGTTTCAAAATTTTGACTCTATAAAACAGGTTTTTGACTCAACTTTAAGACTCTCAAAACATAACAAAATGTACACAATGTCAGTAGCCACCTCCCCCAGACTTAAACAACACTGTCCCCAATGTTATTAAGCCTAGAGTTGGTCAAAAAGAAGCAAGTGAACGTGTAGAACCGAGTTTGAAAATGGTACCTTGCGAAGAATCGGGTGACGAGTGTCACCTCTCAGTGGTGACGATCGTCACCGTGTTTGATATTCCAGCATCGTCAAGTTGGATGTCTTAATGCAATGCCATCATGTGTACTCCGAAGTCAGACTGTTAGATCATTCAAAACACACATCAAAAACATCCAAACGAAGCATATCTAATGGTTCAACAAGTTCACAAAACATCACCAAAGCACTGAACAACTGACTCTTTTTTTTTCGGTTTTTCTCATGTTTTTGTTTTTTGTTTTTAGCTATGTTAGGAAACGAAAATAAACTAGAGTATGATAGTTAGATAACTTACTAGTGGGTTACCTCCCACTAAGCGCTTGTTTAAAGTCATTAGCTTGACTTTGATTACTGTTTAGACAATTGGTGCATCATCAAGAGACACAATGTGTCCTGCTGGAATCTCGGCTTGCGCCCAATAGTGTTTCACCCTCTGTCCATTTACAGTGAACTCCTCTCCTTTGGAGTTGATTAAGACAATGACGCCATGTGGTCTAGCCTCTTTGACAGTGAAGGGACCTGACCAACGAGATCGCACTTTACCAGGAAACAACTGTAAACGAGAGTTGTAAAGAAGTTCCTGGTCATTGTGCTCGAAATGTCTGGAGATGATCTTCTTATCATGATATGCCTTTATCCTCTCCTTGTCTAACTTGGAGTTTTCATAGGCCAGATATCTGCTCTCATCCAGTTCATTGAGCTGAATTAAGCGCCTCTCTGCAGCAGGCTTCAAATTGAAGTTCAGCTTCTTGATAGCCCATTCTGCTTTGTACTCTAGCTCCACTGGAAGATGGCACGCCTTGCCATAGAGCAGATGGAATGGTGTAGTCCCAAGGGGCGTTTGTAGGCAGTCCTGTAGGCCCACAATGCATCATCCAATTTCGCTGACCAATCCTTCTTTGTCTTCCCAACTGTCTTCTCTAGAATCTGCTTGATCTTCCTGTTGGAAACTTCAACTTGTCCACTTGTCTAGGGATGATAAGGCGTGGCCACTCTATGCTGTACACCATACTTATTCAGCAGCTTGTCGAAGACCTTGTTAACAAAGTGAGAACCACCATCACAGATAATAATTCGCGGGACACCAAATCTGGGGAAAATAATGGTCTTAAACAGCTTCAAAACCACTGCAGCATCATTGGTAGGAGTAGCCAATGCCTCTACCCGCTTGGATACATAGTCAACAGCAACTAGAATGTATCTGTTCCCATAGGATGAGGGAAAATGACCCATGAAGTCAATGCCCCAACAGTCAAAGACTTCAACCTCAAGAATGAAATTATGTGGCATCTCATGTCTTCTGCTAATCTTCCCTCTCCTCTGGCATGTATCACAGCGTGTAATGAATGCTTTTGCATCCTGAAACATAGTAGGACACCAGAAACCAGCTTGAAGAACTTTGGAGACTGTTTTGAATGTGGCAAAGTGTCCTGCAAATTCAGAGCCATGATAGTGAAACAAAACGTCTTGATCCTCAGCTTCTGCTATGCATCTCCTGTAAATCTCATCTGCACAATGTCTCTAAAGATATGGCTCATCCCAGTAAAATCTCCTAAGTTCTCTCAAGAACTTCTTCTTAGCATACCCCTTGAAATCATGTGGTTCATCCTCTGCAGCAAGATAGTTGGCAATATCAGCATACCAGGGTCTCTGGGGATCAGTAGTGGCATAAACTTGCTCTTCAAAAGCAACTCCCAAGCTAGCACAAATCATTGCCAATGTCTGTGTTGGGTGACGAGCGTCACCAGATTGGGTGAAGAGCGTCACTGGGGTCGTGCCTAGACTTGATCGCGAGTCTGCTAAAGTGGTGACGAGCGTCACTCCCCTGGTGTCGCTCGTTACTGCCCTGTAGTTGCAAGAAGATTGCAGGTTTTCAATACTTCCTTCCTGCATTCGAGTTTCTATGAGATAAACATTCTTCTCATGCAAAAATCATTGATTGGCACGTCATCTTCAATCCTGATCCTAGAGAGATGATCAGCAACTCCATTCTCAACTCCTTTCTTGTCCTTAACTTCAATATTAAACTCTTGAAGAAGCAAAATCCATCTCAACAACCTTGGATTTACATCCTTCTTCTGCATCAGATACTTCAGTGCTGAATGGTCTGTGTGGACCACGACCTTCGGACCAACAAGGTACTGGCGAAACTTCTCAAAGGCAAAGACCACTGCCAACAGTTCCTTCTTAATAGTTGCATAGTTCTTCTGAGCTTCATCCAATGTCCTGCTGGCATAGTAGATGGCGTGTAGCTTCTTGGCTTTCCTCTGTCCCAGCACTGCTCCAACTAAAAAATCACGGGCATCACACATAAGCTCAAAAGGCAAGTCCCAATCTGGAGGCTGCACAATAGGAGCTGTCACCAAAGCCTGTTTGATCTGCTCAAAAGCTGATTGACATTATGCAGATAATTCAAAATTCACATCTTTGCAGAGAAGAGCAGTAAGAGGTCTTGCAATCTTGCTGAAGTCCTTGATGAATCTTTTGTAGAACCCAGCATGACCCAGAAAACTCCTCACTGCTTTGACAGAATCAGGCGCTTCCAAGCTTGTCGTCACTTCAATTTTCGCCCTATCCATTTCTGTGCCATCTCCAGAGACATTGTGACCAAGAACAATGCCATCTTGTACCATAAAATGACACATCTCCCAATTCAGAATCAAATGCTTCTCTTCACATCTCGACAGAACTGCACACAAGTTGTCCAGACAGCTCTTGAAAGGAGACTCTTAAACTGAGAAGTCATCCATGAAAATCTCCATAAACTTCTCAATCATGTCAGTGAAGATCGATATCATGCATATCTGGAAGTTTGCAGAAGTATTTCACAGTCCAAAAGGCATTATGCGATATGCAAATGTGCCATATGGACAGGTAAAGGTGGTCTTCTCCTGATCATCTTGATGAATGGATATCTGAAAGAAGCCTGAATAGCCATCAAGGAAGCAGTAATACTTGTGATTTGCCAGCCTCTCCAGCATCTGATCGATGGATGGCAATGGGAAGTGATCTTTCCTTGTGGCTGCATTAAGCTTCCTGTAATCGATGCACATCCTGTGTCCTGTCATTGGTCTAGTTGGAATCAGCTCATCCTTGTCATTCTTCACCACTATAACTCCTCCTTTCTTAGGGACCACGTGAACAGGACTGACCCAGGTGCTGTCTGATATAGGATAGATGATCCCAGCTTGCAGCAGCTTCATGATCTCCTTCTTCACAACATCCTGCAGGTTCGGGTTCAGTCTCCTCTGAAGCTCCACTGATGATTTCGATTCATCCTCCAGATGTATCCTATGCATGCACAAGTCTGGAGAATTACCTGAAATATCATCAAGAGAATAGCCAAGAGCTTTGCAAAATCTGCGCAGCTTGCTTGGCAAAAGAGTGAGCTCTGCATTGTTCAATGAAGCATTAACAATGACAGGATTTGCGGAGTTTTCTCCAAGGAAGGCGTGTCTTAGCCCTGCAGAGAGCTGTTTAAGCTCAACTTTTGATGCACTCCAATCGCCCATTTCAGCAGCTTTTGCAGATGTGGTGACTAGTTCTTCTTGTGCAACCAGTTGCATGACATGTGCAGTAGCATCCATCATCTTTGCATAACCAGTAGAAGCTGCATCTAGATGCTCAACCTTTGCTGTATAAGTGGTCAATACCCTCTCTAGGGGATCTTCTGGATTCATCTCTTGAAAGATCTGCTCAGCAAGGTTGGTAAGAACATCCACATAGAATGTATGTCCATTTATAGTTGCCCTCTTCATCAGCTTGTTCATTTCGAATTGCATCACCAAGTCACCAACATTCAGCTCTTTTCTATCCTTCCTGACATCTATAATAGCTCTTGCAGTAGCCAGGAAAGGTCTGCCAAGAATCAAAGGGTCTTTGGGTTCTTCGCCATACTCCAGAACCATAAAATCAGTAGGAATCATGCAATCTCCTACTTTGATAGGAACATCCTCTATCACACCTTCAGGAACTCTGACTGATCTATCAGCTAAGACAAGAATATCCTGGTAGCTTTAAAATCGGTCATCCCTAAGCTCTTGGCAACAGAATGAGGCATCAGGTTAACACTAGAACCAAGATCATATAATGACCTCTCAAACCTGTCTGAAAATACGGTGCAGTCCAACACAAATATTTCAAGGTCTGAAAGCTTCTCAGGTACTCTGTTCCGAATCACTGCACTGACCTGCTCGTTGATCATCATTGCTTCTGCCTCTAGGCTCAAGTTGTTGGTCACCATCCTCTTCACATATTTCCTTATACCAGGAGTTATCCTCACAGCATCAATCAAGGGAATCTCAATGACCAGCTTGTCCATGATAGCCTTGCATTTGGCATCTTCAAGCTCTTGTTTAGACTTCTTAGTATGCTTATGATAGGGTACCTTAGGCTTATACACCGTTTCCTTAGCATTGTTTGAAGTCTCAGGCGAAGCAGCTATGAATCCCGGTTGGTGACGAGCGTCACCCTCCTAGTGTAGACCAAGCATAGATACCATAGGAAGCACAGAACTTCTTCAGGCATGTTTGAATTTTCCATCCGGTAGAGGTAAGGGAACGGATAGTCCGGGTGAATCCCCATTTGTGCGATGTAGTGACAGTTGATACCCTGCTTTGAGAGGATGATTGACTGATAGTGGAAGATCTTATGTTGAAGATGTTCGTGTAGAGAGTTTCTTTTGATTAACTGATGGGCGTCTTCGGGCATGTTGGCTTCAAAGTCGTAATAATGCTTTGTCGAAGTAGATGAGCTCGCCATTAGATGAATCTCCTTTGGTGGGTTTCGGCTAAGCATGTCTGCAAGAGTGTTTTTCTTGACCTTTAAATATAACGATTCGAAGTCGTATTTTGAAAACCATTCGCTCCATCGTAATAGCTGCTGGTGTGGGACCATTTTTTGCTTGAATTGTAACATCTTTGAGAAAGAGAACATATCCATTTCGATACGAATTTTATGTCCAATTAGATGGAACTCGATTTTCTCGATAGCCTTCTTGACCGCTAAGATTTCATTGAACGTGGAGTGATAATGCATTTCTGCATCTCTAAAGCATCCGCTTTTATATCCACCGATTTGACGATTCCCATTTATCTCTTCGAACACTATGGCACCCCAATATTTGTCACTCGTATCAGTCTGCAAAATACGTGTCCCCGAGGAGGGAATCTTTAAAGGTGATAGCTTCTGTATCTCTATCTTTAGCCTTTTGACTGCTTTTGTTTATCGTTTTGCCCATTGTGGTGGATTCTTCGTCAGCATCTTTTGGAGTGGTCTTGTCAACTGCGAAAGTTGCGGGATAAAGTCACTTACATAATTGATTACTCCAAGGAATTATTGGACTTGTCGTCTTGAGAGATTTTCATCTGGAAAATCAAGAAGAGTTGTAGCTAGATGAGACTGAGGTGTTATCTGTCTATTGTTAATCTTCATTCCAAGGAAGTCGATGTTGGGCTGGGCTATAATCATCTTTCGGGCTGAGCGCATAATTCCGAATTTCTTGACAATGCTTTGAAACTTTCTGAGAGTCTGAATATGCTCCGTTGTACTTGACGAAAATAAGAAAATGTCGTCGATGTAAATTAGAGTTGTGTCCATTAGTGGCTTGAATATCCTTAACATCGTCTGCTGGAATAGTGAGGGTACTGTCTTTAATCCAAAAGGCAGAACACTCCACTGAAGATGGCGATTCGGCAGACATAATGCTGTCTTGTACCTTTCTTCTGGATAAATTCCAAGTTGCCAAAACCCTTATTTGAGGTCGAACTTTGAAAATATTGTTGCTCCTTGTAGATTCTGTAGAAAGGCCTTCTTGTTTGGCAGAGGGAACTTGATATCTTGAAGATATTGGTTCACAGGCTTGTAATCGATAACTAGCCTGAGCTTCCCTCTTGCTTGTTCTGCACTGTTGTTGAAGTAAAATGCTTTGCACGCCAATGGTGAATTTGCTGCTGAGACGATTCCTTGGTTGACCAGTTGGTCACACTCTTCGTTTGCCTGTTGCAATAAGGTAGGTGGCATTACTGCATGACTCGCCTTTGTCAGAGTGGTGAGAACGTCTTCTTTGATAGGTAATGACATAAAGAACTCTGAATTTAGCCACAGTGGATTGTTGAACTTCTGAAGAAAATCCGTATGATAATCTGCACAGGAGATTATCGTGATTTCTTCTTTGATCTTGTTGAACTCGCGAGGTGCCGCTTCTTCAAGTGAGAATATGCGAGGTATTGTTGTGAAGGCTTTGTAAAAAGACTTCCATTTCATTCCTCGTGGTTCGAGTGAGATATCGAACCTCTTCTTTAACGCATAGTACGTATCACATCCCATGATTAGATCTTTTCCAGACGCAGAAGATCCTAGAACTTCTGTTCTAACTTGACATCCTAGGAAGTTTTTTATCGATATTGGTTTGGACTTGAGTCTAACTGATAGCGAGACAGCGTTTGCGACTCGGAATTCTTGTTGGTGTGGCAGCCACATATAATACGGTATAACTTTGGGATTCAAAATAGATGAATGATCGCCCGTGTCTATAAATGCGATAGCATGAACTGGTTCTTCTTTTCTTTGTGGGTCAAAGATCGTGACAGGCAAGTGTGGCGGTTGAACTTCATCCTGTCGTGGCATTTCAGAAATTTTTTAAGCAATAATCTTCTTTATCTTCTTCGGATGATGATTCAGATGAAACCTCGGACTCTGGGTATCCGCAGATAGCATCATTTTCGTCACTATCGTATGAAAGAACAAACTCTAGGTCATGATTATCGAGGTCGATATCTGGTGCCTACTGGATTTCGAGTTAATGAGATACTACTCTTTTTCTTTGACTTGTTTGGACAGTTTTTTGCGAAATGTCCTTCCTTACGGCATAGAAATCATCTTGTTGTCTTCTCAAAGCTTCGTTTCTTTCTGAAGAAACGCTTATGCCTGAACTTGTTAAAGCGTCTCTGGAATGGTTTTCTAAATCTTCAAGATTTGCCTCGAGGTTCGCATGAACAAGTCTTCTTGGATTTAGAACACTTGATTGAGAGGTCTGGTCTGGCACATATTTTAGACAGTTGCTTCGATTAGTCCATGAATTCCATCCAGAATTCCTTTTGCTTACAAAGCTTGTCTAGTGTTCGAAAGACGTATTGCTGAATTTAACAATAGATATTTCTTCGATTGTCTGTCTTTTGTCTCTGATATATAGCTTGGTTTGTTGACTCAGGTAGTCATCTATGGAGGATATGTACACATGCTTCAAGCTTGGGTTATTGAGACCATTGAGTGCATAATATCTTCGGGTTTGGCGTTCAAAGTGTTTAGACAAGTCCTTCTTCTTGAGCGAATAACACTTTGCCGCGAAAAACTCTTCATGTAGTTGTTCTTTTAGATAAATAGGTGTATCGATGAATTCTCTATGAATTTCTCCCAAAAGTAAGGGAATAGTCATTTGGTAGACTTGCTACTGTCAGTATATGGCTGTTGAGATTCAAAAGAGTATGGCTGAAAGTCTAAGAAGTATGGCTGCTGAATTTCAATGAAGCATTGACTCCAGCAACAACAACTTTTAATCCCAAATAGACTCCTTGACTATGCAGCTGAGTAAACAAGAGAACAATGCTCAGTCACTCACCTTCAAGAGGCCCTTACAGTATTGTTATGGTATCTCATCCACTTCCCTAACTGTTATTGATGAGAAAGAAAACTCTATTGCTGAGATTGAAAGCCCTCTATATGGACATGGGTTTGTTCATATAACCCAAAGGTGACACCCTCTATCATCAATGTGGGCATTGAGTCTAAGTGTGGGGGAAGTGCTTTTCACTTGAGTTCAGCTAGTGATGCCAAGGCTGATGAAGAAGACAAAGCCATTGAAGCTGGGGTTGTTGAAGCTGACATGGAGGTCAAACAAGGAGCTGAATTGGTTGAGCATGACAAGCTTTTTGGAGTATACTATGCTCTCAAAGATCTTTCAAGAGAGTCACCTCTCCAAAAACAAGCTGAACCAAAGAATAAGAAGCAAGAGCCTTTGCTCAAAGATGAAGCATCACACATTGAGGATGAGCTTGAGTACCAACCTCCTATACCTTATCCTGGTAGATTTCTTATAAAGGCTCAAAAGGCTGTGCTCTCTAAGTTCAGAAAAGAGATGGATGAGGATGGTGTCCCATTGCCTCCACTAGAAACTCTGATGCAAGTGAAAGATCAAGCAAGGTTCATCAAAGACCTTCTTGGGAACATCGAAAAGGTGGAGCTGATTATGAACTCTTCCTTTGGCAAAGAGAAGAAGACAGAAGAGCCAGCAACCCTCCAAAAGCTTGGTAATCCAGAAAAGTTTCTAGTCTCTTGTGAGCTTGGTGAATTGGTGGTGGAAGAGGCCATGTGTGACACAGGTTCAAGTATCAATGTGATGTCTCTTGAATTGGCAAAAGAACTAGGAGTCACCAAGCTGAGACCATATGATTCCACAATCACTTTTGTGGACTCATCTTCAAGCAAACCTGTTGGTGTCATTGAAGACTATTCTGTTAGGATTAAAGCGTGCAAGATACCATCTGATTTTGTTGTGATGGAAATAGCTCACACTCAGAAGCCTTCTCTACTACTTGGGACTTGATTTCTGAACACAGCAGGCGCTGATATTGACTTCGCCAAAGAGAGAGTCACCCTCAAGAAGGTGAATGGTGGAGTTAGCTATGCAATGAAGCCTCCACCTTCAAGCTTTTGTGGAAGCATCACTAATGTTGAGAAAGGAGCTGCTAAGAAGCCACCTGATGTCAAGAAAGAACTGAGGGGATTCAAGGCTGAAGTGCTAAATGAAGATGAAGACCCTCTTGACCACAATGAGTATGATGGTGAGCCCTTTGATGGTGCTTGTCTTCTTGACTTGTTTGATGGAATCAAGGTGAAGCTCTATGGTGGACCAAGGAAGCCAAGAAAGAGAGTCAGGAAACCTAAGGAGAACCTCTACTGTGGACCCAACACATTGTTCAAGAAGAAAGGAGAAGGAACTCCAGTTCCACTCCATCATCCTCCATGATCTTAAGGAGCATGACAAGTCAAGCTTAGTGACTCTAAACAAGCACTCTTGGGAGGTATTCCCCTGTTATCCTTGTACATATTATTGCATTTTATGTTTTCTTTTGTGTTTTTCTTTCAATAACAGGAGCAAGTGTGGTTTAAGGCAAGTTGTTATAAGTTTGGAAAGCAAAAACAGGTGCATCTGGGCTGCTATCGGTCACTGTATCGGTCAGGACCAGACCGATACAGACCCTATTGGTCATGCTATCGGTCATGAGGTGATCGATAGTGGTGGAGCCAAGATGCATCGGTCAATCTATAGGTCAGTTCTGATCGATGGGGAACATGCAATGACCAATGGAAATGCATCGGTTGTATTCTGGTCACTCTATCGATCAGATAGTGACCGATAGGAAACACCCGGATGTATTTCGGTCACTGTATCGGTCACGAATGTGGCCGATAGGATTCATTAAGAGGGCTATCGGTCACTGTATCGGTCACGAATGTGACCGATAGGAATTAGAAGCGTATCGGTCAGCCAATCGGTCTGGGAGAGACCGATACAACCTCCCAGTCTGACCAAACTCCCTCTAAGGTACACAACCCTGCTCCTTTGCTTCTGAATACTTCTGAGTACCTTTTATTATGCTCTTTCAAGCTTCTATTACACAAGGGACTGTGTAATTCAAGTGTGGGGGAGGGCATTGCATTTAACATTGTGTTTTGTTTTCTTATTTTCTCTTTTACATATTTGAGTGTCATGCGTTCATGCATTCATCTATGTACACTGAAAATCCATGAAATTTTCAATTTTTTTGGAACCAAAAAGATCATTTAGTTGCATTTACATAACTAAGATTGAGTCTAAATGCATTTCATATAGGTTTGCATACATTTGCATAGGGAGTAGATGATAAACACTTGTCAAGTTGTTAATGTTTGAATTGTTTTCAATGCCTTGGTTACCTGTTGTTTGATTGCATTGTAGTGAGTTTGAAGTTAAGGCTGCACCATATCTTGAATTCTTGCATTGATATTCTTGTCTTATGCTCAAGCTTGCTTTCATTTGATTCCAACTCTATCTTATTAGAACCATAATCCTGACTTTGAATTATCTTGTTTGTGCATTGAGAGTGATTACATGGCTACCCATATATATACTTGGATTATCTTCTTCCCTTCTTACCACTCTTGTTAATCCAAGTATCTGATCCTTATCATTATGGGACAGTTAACCACACCCTAAACCAGTCCTTCTTTCTGAACCTAAACATTATTGTGAGAGTTGTGAGGCCTTGCATTGCATCATTTTCGATCTTATCTTCGTAAAAAGTGTTAGGAATAAGGCTGGCAAGGAGAAGCTCTCTTGTAGGCACCAGCTTGCATTTTGAGCTTGGTATTAGGTTAGGAGTTTGGGAAAGGGTAGTGTAAGTGGTTTGAGCTTTAATAGTTTACATCTTTGAGAAGAATAAGAAGTATAGGGTTGGTAGTATGGGGGAACAGTTCATTTTGTGGTTAAGTTAATTAGGAAGAAAGCTCTAAGTGTTAAAGAAGAAAGGTGCCAACAACAACAAAGCTTACAAAAGGTCATCCAAAAGGAGAAATCAGACCAAGCAATCCACCAAAGGTGATAAAAATGGCGCCAATCATACAATAAAGAAGAGAAAGTTCCAAAAAGAA
Organism: Thlaspi arvense; assembly: GCA_911865555.2. Classification (NCBI taxonomy): domain Eukaryota; kingdom Viridiplantae; phylum Streptophyta; class Magnoliopsida; order Brassicales; family Brassicaceae; genus Thlaspi; species Thlaspi arvense. Next base: position 17,082,969 of record OU466858.1, read on the forward strand.
GTCAACCACATAAGTAAAGAAGAAGGAGTTTCCCCCAAATATGAAGAAGGAAGAGATCAAGTGCTTTGGGAAAGGGTAGATTTAGGAGTTTCACTTGGGGTTTTAGAAGTTATTAGGTTCATCTAGGATAAAAAGGGTAGAAGAGAGCTTTGACTTACATGCATAGGTGTGCTTTTTACCTTTAGCATTTTGCCTAAGATAGAATCATTTCATTGAGTGATCCCCTGAATCTTTGAACTCTTATTTGAATGAGATCATTTTCATCTCATAACCATGTCCCTTTACCAAATTTTTTCTCTTGATTTGCACAAACTTGATCCATTGGTTACTATTAATGAATGTTAAAGAGTTGGTTGATTTGAAAGCTTGTGTAGGCTAAGCTAGAGTTGATTGTGCTTTGATAGGTATGGCTAAAGTTTTTAAAGTAGAACAATCTCTATGCATCTTAGAACCTATAACATGGGCATTGAATCAGTTTTTCCATTGACATCTTTAGTTTTGAGCTCCCACTTTAAAATCTCACTCTCCCATTTGTTCTTGTTTGCTTGAGGACAAGCAAAAGGCAAGTGTGGGGGTGTTGATATACTCATTATTTACACCATAGTAGCATACATTCTGCATTGTTTTATAGTCTTTAAACATTCATTTTAGCTTGTTTTTGTCCCATTTGCATTCATTTAGGACTTAGTGTAGCTTTAGGGTGAGCATTGCATGTTTTGTGCATTTGAGGAGTTTAGCAGGTATGTTTGGAGTGTTTTGAGACTACAAGGAGCATGGGAGATGATGGTGGGTGCAGCACAAGTCATTAAAAGAGCCAATAAGAAGATGCACCTTGTTGAAGCGGCCAGAACTTCACCTGACAAAACTGGCTCGGATAAAGCATCTCCAACCCGATTCAGCTTCAACAGTCTTCATCAATGTTGTAGCCCCGTAAGTTAGCTTGCGTCTGGAGTTCGTTGCAGGTCATTACCTATAGTGGTTAGAAAGTTACAGAAGTGTCGTGAACCCGGTCAGTTCCATTGGTCAAGCTAACGGTCAAGCTATCGGTCAAGGAGTGCCGATATGAATGCATCTGGGGGCCTATCAGTCAAGCTATCGGTCAAGGAGTGACCGATAGGAATGCATCGGATGTATTTCGGTCACCCTATCGGTCATCGTCAAGACCGATAGCAGCCTATCGGTCAAAGAGTGACCAATGGGAATCACTCGAAGGACCATATCGACTGAAGATCAGCTCAAATGAGGTGTTTGCATTCCGATTTGGCCCGGCAATCTTCATCAACGTTGTATTCACTTGAGTTAGCTTTCGTTTGATATTAGTTTTGAGTCATTCCCATCAGTGGTTGAAGAGTTACGGCGAATAAAGTGAGCACATGCCCATCTGGAGTTTTTACCGTTAATCTTGACCGACTTGAAGATCAGCTCGTACGAGTAGCCTCCGTCTTTATTCAGCATCTTCACTTTTCATGAAAGTTGCAGCCACGTGAGTTAGGTTTCAGGAGGACTATGTTTCAGGTCATTCGGATATGCTGTTCAACAGATCTCGCAATTTTTGTGAAACCACTCAACCTGCATTGATCAGCAGAAGCCCATCGACAGGAGCCTATCGGTCAGCCTATTGGTCAAGGAGTGACCGATAGGATTCCCAACTGAAGATCAATTATTTAAAATCTTGTCATTTTTGCTAAGACTCCTATAAATACCTAAAATTCCTAATTTTTGGGAACAACTCTTTATCCAGCAGTTCTTCTTTTCTTCTATATATTTTGAATAACTTTGTGTTTTAATCATTGTTTATTTCAATAATAATTTACATTTCCAATAATCTTTTGTCTTCCTAATCATGATTAACTATCTTTTCTTCATAGATTTTATTGTTTTCACCATGATTAGTGAATAGTTTGCTTTAAGTTTGAGATTAGGACAGATGGGGTAATTTTAGTGACTGTTTAGGTTAATTAGGGCTTAGATCTTCTCATTCCCTTTCTTATATGATTGTGCTTAATGCTTAGTACCTCTTTATTGGAGAATTTGATTTTAGAATTTCACATGCACACCATGTGTTTAATGAAATTACTGAATGAAGTTCAATGTTCGAAAATGGTGTTTAGATAATCATGAGTCTTTGCATCTATCATTTCTTGCGTGAATGTGCTTATTGCTTAGTACCATATTGATGAGAAATTGCCTTTAGACATTGATTAGGGTTGAGAGGATTCAAAGGGGTCGAAAGGGTTTTCAAATTTTGGTGTTTTCTTGTTCTTCATGGCTTTCTCTTCTAGGATGTCGAGTTCTTAAGGCTTAAAGACTCTCACACCAAGATCTTTACGATCAGAGAGGTCTCTTACCTTGACAGGATCCAGAGATCTCTGAAAATCGCATCCTAGAGACTAGTAACTCTTTCCCAAACGTCATGGTAGTTTAGGGAACTAGTTAAGCCGCGTGTTTGAAATCTGATTTCCTTGCCCTTCAATCTCTTCTTCCGCCAAACGCCATGGGTCTGGAGGAGAGAATGAAGGAGTGATCCATATCACACACCATGGATGGATCTTGTTTTGTTTTCAAGGCTTAGAAAATCTCACAAAGTGAGTAGATCTAGAGTTTTCAAACAAAGCTTGGACCTTTGAGACCCTTGAACATGAATCTCAACCCTAGACCCTCTTTCCTAGTATTCTTACATCTCTATTAGTCATCCGCTTGCTATTTGTTCGCATCCTGGTGATTAGTTTCGTTTCCGTTGAACATTTAGACGAGATCGATCATTGTTGCTCGATCTAGTGGTCGATCTTGTTGTCGATCCACTAGTCGATTTTTATAAAATCATAGCTTTGCATCTTAATCATTTTGCCTGTTCGTCGTGGTAGTTCACTCGTTCCTGGTATTTTTAAAATAGGTTTTCCTTGCATTTAGTCGTTGCATCTAGTTGTTAGGATTTTTACAAAACCGTTCATCATTTGCCTAGCTTTACTCGATCCTTGCATTCTCATTTGGCTTTCTAGCTCCTAGGTTGGATTGATTCCTCTTGCACTATACTACGACTGTGTGCTGCTTGAGTTTTGATAACCTCCTGTTGCATATCATCATAACACTTGCATAAAAAGCTTGTTATCAAATGGCGCCGTTGCCATCTTAGGAGTGTTTAGAAAGCATTGAGAATTGGGGTTTAGTAAAGACTAAGCCTTTCTTTTTCTTTTGGTTACTGATTTCTCTACTCTCCAACTTGTGTTTCTCAGGTACATGAATCTTCGTTCAAGGGGAGACAACAATCTACTTCAACCCTTGGACAACATTCATCAACTTGGTCATTCACGACAAAGAAGAGTACGAGAGCAAGCTAGAGCTTTTGAGGAGATTGTTCAGGAAGGTTCAGTGGATTTTGAAGCGATGGCTGAGCACGAGCACCCAGAAGGACCTCCTCCAGCTCACAGGGCAGTGGGAAGGGGTAATGGGAACCCCCAACACGCGGCTAGACCCCCAAGGATCATAGGAGCGGGAGATGCTCCCAATACTCATCACAATAGGTTTGGGATCACTCCTCCTCCTGTACAGAACAACAACTTCGAGATTAAGCCGGGATTCATCTCAATGGTGAAAAACAATAAGTTTCACGGGCTAGCAATGGAAGACCCCTTAGAGCACCTTGATAACTTCGAGCAAGTATGTGGGATGATCAAGATTAATGGCATATCCGAAGATGCTTTCAAGCTGCGTCTCTTTCCATTTTCTCTTGGAGACAAGGCTAGACATTGGGAGAAGACCCTTCCACAAGGCACCATTACATCTTGGGCTGAGTGTAAGAAGGCTTTCCTCTCAAAGTTGTTCTCTAGCACCAGAACAGCAAGGTTGAGAAGTGAGATCAGCGGCTTCACTCAAAGGAACAATGAGACTTTCAATGAAGCCATGGAGCGGTTCAAAGACTATACCATTCAATTTCCTCACCACGGCTTCAGCGAAGAGACTCTTCTAAGCACTATCTACCGCGGAGCTTCAGCAAAGATTCGCTTGTTGCTTGACACGGCTAGTAAGGGAAACTTCCTTGGTCAAGAGGTAGAGGAAGGCATGGAGCTGATTGAGAACTTAGCACTGAGTGATGGCAACTATGCTGAGGATTACGACCGTGCACCGAGAGGTTCTGAGCTATAGTCTCACAAGAAAGAGCTGAAGTCATTGCATGAGAAGATTGATAAGCTGGTGTTGGCTAATCAGAAGCATGTTCACTTTGTTGGTGAAGTGGATGAAACCTTAGAGGAACTTGAGTTGAGTCAAGGGGAAGCCAATTGGGTGGCAGGTCAAAACAACTACAAACCTCAAGGGTATTCACAAGGCTACAACCAGAACAACAATCTCTCATACCGTAGCACCAATGTCGTGAACCCTAAGGATCAAGTGTACCCTGCTCAGCAAGCAAAGCCTTTTGTACCATACAACAAAGGTTTTCAGCCGAGTGGTGGCTTCCAAGGGCAAGGGCAGAACAACTTCCAAGGACAACAGCAAGAAAACAAGGGTTATACGCCAATGTACCCTTCGGGCTTTGTTCCTCAACAACAACCGATGCAACAACAAGAAGTTGATCCTGTCCACTCAACAATTGATTCAAGGGCAAGCGTCTACAAATCAGAAGTTTGCCGAGATGAACACTCGTTTAGACTCGTCTCTCACGGATTTCTCTACTTAGATCACAAACTTGAATAACAAGATCAAGCAACTAGAGAAGGAAAAGGCGAGTACAAGCAGTCAGAATAGCTTACTGGGAAAGTGTGAGCAGAATCCCAAGAAATACGCCAATGCCAATACACTAAGGAGTGGGAAAGAGCTTGCACCTACGGTTGCTCCCAAGATCAACGAGGACGTTGTAATTCAAGAGGGGGAGGGTAAGCTTTCAGCCGATGATGAGATCAACTTTGACAATGTCTGGATTCAAGGGTCAAGAAGAGGTGAGAAAGCGGTTGTAGAGAAGAAACCGGAGCTAGCTGCTAAGGAGAAGGATGCTTATGTGCCTCCTCCGTATGTACCTAAGCTACCTTTTCCTGGGCGCTTCAAGAAGAAACTCATAGAGAAGCATAGAATCTTGTTTGAGAAGCATCTTAAGGACGTAGAGATCAAGCTACCTCTCGTGGACTGCCTTGCAATAATGCCTAAATGCGCCAAATTCTTCAAAGATACGCTCGTGTAGAAGAATAAGGAAAGCAAGGAAGTTCTTGTTCTTAGTGAGGAATGTAGTGCTGTGATACACAAGGAGATAGTCCCTAAGAAGTTGGGAGACCCTGGAAGCTTCACTATACCTTGCGCTTTAGGTCCTTTAGAGTTCAAGAGTTGCCTTTGTGATCTCGGAGCTAGTATAAATCTGATGCCCCATTCCGTGGCAAAGAGCTTGGCTTTACCCGTTTCAAGGATTGTAGAATCTCGTTGGTACTAGCTGACAGAAGTGTGAGGTTACCCGTGGGTTTGCTTGAGGATTTGCCAGTGAGAATCAGCGGTGTAAACGTGCCTACGGATTTCGTCGTGTTGGAAATGGATGAAGAACCTAAGGATCCACTCATTCTCGGTAGACCGTTCTTAGCCACCGCCGGAGCCATCATAGACGTCAAGAATGGGAAGATAGCTCTGCACTTGGGTAAAGATATAAGGCTGGACTTTGACATCAATGAGGTTTTGAAGAAGCCTACAATAGAAGGGCAAGCTTTCTACATTGAAACGTTGGATGCTTTAGCGGATGAGTTGCTGGAAGAGTTGGCTCAAGAGGATCATTTGAAGCTGGCATTGACTTAGGAGCCAGGGGAGTTCGGTTATGTGGATCAGAGGACTCAGGAATACGCCAACTTTCTTGATTCAAGGAAGGTTATGCTAGAATATGAAGGCGTTTGCCTAGAGATCGACTCCGAGATCGACGATGTTACTCGATCCAGGGGTCAAATCGACAAGACAATCGAGAGCACAACTCGATCCGGTGCAGCAATCGACAGTCAGATCGAGGAGGGTGATCGATGCAGGAAATCAATCGACTCAACGTCTCGATCAGTTTGGGGTCTAATCCGGAGATCGACTCAACGTCTCGATCTCTCACTCGATCCACACTAAATCGAGTGAGTGAATCGAGCGAAACTGCTCGATCTAGACGACATCGAGAGCGAGATCGACTGGACGACTCGATTCCAGAAGGGATAGCGGTTGGAGAAAGCAGCCTCAAGGGCCATGTCTCGGGTTCTAAGGAAGGTTCCAAGGAGGAAAACAACAACAACAACCACGAGGATGATTGAAGCGAGCTGCTAGCCCCAAAGGTGGACCTTAAGGAGCTTCCAAAAGGGCTAAGGTATGCTTTCTTAGGGCTTAACGAAACCTATCTTGTGATTGTGAATGAAAACTTAAGTGATGTGATAACAATATTCTTGCAAGGGTGAGGATGCAATGAGGCTATCAAAACTCAAATGCAACACTTAGGTTGTAGTACAGTATGCAAGTGAGTGTCAATCCATTTCTAGGAGTTAGGAAGGTCAAAGAGAATGCAAAAGCAGTGTAAAGCTAAGCGAATGACAGGCGATTTTGTGAAAATCCTAAAAACTATATGCAACGACCAAATGGAATGCAAAACTATTTTAAAATTACCAAGAGTGATTAAATAAACAGAATAATTAAAATGCAAGGCTATGAATTACTAAAAATCGACTAGTGGATCGACCACAGGATCGACCACTAGATCGAGCAGTTCGGATCGATCTCGTCTAAAAATGCAAGTATGAAGAAACTAATGACAAGGATGCGACGAATATCAAGTGAATGATTAACGAAGATGTAAGAATGCTAAGAAAGAAGGGTCTAGGGTCGAGATTCATGTTAGGGGTTTCAAAGGTCCAAGCTTGGTTTGAAAACTCTAGATCTACTCACTTTGTGAGATTCTCTAAGCCTTGAAAACAAAACAAGACCCATCCATGGCGTGTGGTATGGATCACTCTCTCATCTCTCCTCCAGACCCATGGCGTTTGGCGGAAAAGAGATTGAGAGGCAAGGGAAACAGATTTCAACCACGCGGCTTAGCTAGTCCTCTAAACTACCATGGCATTTGGGAAAGAGTAACTAGCCTCTAAGATGTGATTTTCAGAGATCTCTGGATCCTGTCAAGGTAAGAGCCCTCTCTGATCATAAAGATCTTGGTGTGAGACTCTTTAAGCCTTAAGAACTCAACATCTTAGAAAAGAAAGCCATTAAGAACAAGAAAACACCAAGCTTTGAAAACCTTTTCGACCCCGTGAATCCTCTCAACCCCGAAACCCAAATGAAACTACTCACTACACATTAAATAAACTAAGCAAAGCATGAAGAATGAAACGATAAACATAAGAACGATAAATTAAACTTAAACTATTCAAAATATTCAAGAACAAGCTCAAAGTCTAACAATGGCGGATCGTCTCCAAACCAGAGAGAAAAAGCATAAAAGGATAAGAATGAAAAAGTGTGTGGGAAAGGATCATCGCCGCCTTCCCAAAATGGGAAAAACAGCTCGATGGTCCCCCCCTCGCTAGCACCCAAAAACGGTTGAAAGGACAGAGATTGACTACGGGATCGAGCGGCTCTCTCGATCACTTGCGGACATCGTGTCTTCTACTCGATCTGGGTCTCGATCTTCTTCGGTGGATCAAGTGTTGCATCCGATCTTGGTATCGGTCTTCGGTCGGATCGAGTGGTGGACTCGATCCGGCTCTCGCTCTGCATGGCGTCATTTACGTCCGTACCACTTGATCAATTGCTTCACTCGATCTTCTTCTCAATCAATTCCCTTGGATCGCCTGGGCTTCTCGATCTTTTGGTTGATCTCATCTAGATCGACCTGCCGTGCTCGATCTGCTCCCCGATCTCTGGTCCTTAGCAAACATTCGACATTCCACGAACCTCCACAACAGCCTCAGCACGTCCACGAACCTCCACGACTCCAAAGTAGCCAGAAACAACCTGAATATGTTGCAAAATGCAAGGAACATGCGTATGCTGGTGCAAGAATGCTCTAGGACCTAAAGCTAACTTATATGTATGCAAAATGCATGCAATATGTAGTGACATCAACTCCCCCAAACTTACTTCTTGCTTGCCCTCAAGCAACAGAAAATAAGAAAGGAAGAGAGGTTTTAAAACAAACGGGGATTTTAAGCTTCTTGCAAAGGTGCTTTTCAAATGAATCAATCTCAATGTCTTAGTTACTAGTTCTAAAATGCAATGCGCACACTCATACTCCAAAGAACTTAGCCATACTCATCACACAAAGAAATTCAGATCATGACTCTCCTATTCCTAACAATCAAAGAAACTCATCCTTTAACATTCATTAAAGACCGAACCATGAATCAAACTTATGCACTTTAAAGTAGAACACATTTGGCTAAGGGTGCAGGCTATGAGCATTGAATGATCTCATTCGAAAAGGGTTTTTATTTAAAACAAGGGTTTCTCTCAAAAAATGGCAAGAACTTTATGTATAATGTTAAAGGTGAAGGCAATTGATGCATACATGATCAGATTCTCATCTACCCATGTAAACTAACAATGATCCTAAACCCCTCTCATTTATTATCTTTTAAGCTCACTCACCACTTAGAATCTATCCTTTTCTTAAAGCAAAAGCTTAGCATTCCCCAATTCAAAACAGAAAGCATTTTTAACTCTTTAGGCTAGTGAAAAGATTGAAAATAATTTGCTCTTTACATGTTTCTTATTGGTAGCTCTCTGTTATTTATATTTATATTCTTTTTTTCTTTTTTCTTTTTCTTTTATTTTATTTTGGCACTTAGGCTCTTTTCTTTTTCTTTTTATTTTTATTTTGAGAGAGCTACCTTCTGAAATTATTAGAGCATAAAAAAAAAATTTTAAACACAAACTTTTCACTTAAAACCTTTTTCTTTCTTTCAAACACCAAACTCTTTTGAAACCGAGAGCATATAAACATGAAAACAACCCCTTAAACCCCCAAACTTATTCTAAGCCTAAGTCTAGCTTCAAAATGCAAAGCCAGCAAACATATGAGAACCTAATCATATCGCCTAAACCTAATACTTTATGCTAAGTTCAAACCGGAAAAAGGCCTCACAATGATGTCACACATGAAAACTTGGCTTCAAAGAAAGGTAAGGGTCAAGGTGGGAGTTCTACTTAGGCTCACAAAGAGTGGTAAAAGGAAGAAGAGAGCCTAAATATTTTAAAATCCATGTGTTCATTTTCAAATGCATAAGGATGATAATTGAAATTTCAGATTAAGGTTTTCACTTATTAGGACAAGTTTCAAATCATGAGAGTTCAATTCAAGTCACGAAAATCATAGCAAGTGATCCAAGCATGGTAAGAACTTACTTTCAAAGTATGAGCAAAGCATTAGAGAACTACTAACTAGGGCATTGAAACAATTCATGAGTTTAAAACACCTTTTTAAGAAAAACTCTAACCCCTTGTGCAAATGTGAACAACCTAGATGCTTTAAAAATTCTAGACTCAATCCTAAAATGCTTAACAAGATGAATGCAACTACATGAATCTTTGAAAAAATTTTAAAAATTTTACCAATTTTTCATGCAATGAAGACTCAAGGATGCTAAAGGGAAAATAAGATCAGAACAAACATGTCAAACCACACACATACTCCCCCAAACTTGCTTGACACCGTCTCGGTGGCAAACAAATTCGAAGGAGCACCAAAACATAAATCAAAAAGAAGCAAACATGAGCGGTATGTACAATGGAAGAAGGTTGTTACATCGGGTCTAGTCTCGGCTGGAACTTGAGGATGTTCCAGAGGAGCTAGATGCTACGGCTTTGCCTTTGGAGCCTGGCTCTTGAAGAGAGAGACGCGCCGGTTGAATGTTGCTGCCTTGAGTCTCACGGATGACAACTCCACCGGTTGAAAGCCTCTTCTTCTCGGGTTGTTGAACCTCCTGACTTGCAGCTTGCTTAGGCGAGCCTCCTTGAAGCGATTTGACCTTCTTGGCAAGTTTCTTAAGCATTTTGCCTTGCCATTTGTTGATTTTCCTTTGCATCTCCACAACAGATGCTATGAACTTCTCCGTTTTGGTTCTCGGCTCAAAGTCTATCTTGGGAAGGGTATAAGCCTTGGGCATCTCATCTTCCGTGGCTGGGGACTCAGACCTTTGACGTGGAACAATCGCTGGGGCAGGCGTTCTTCCTAGAGGAGCAAAGCACTCCTCTACGGTTGGCAAGAACTCGATGTTCCCAACACCAAGCAGCTCGGTCTCGTCCTTGTTTGGCAGGATGCATACTCTCTTCTCGTTTTCGTCGTCGATGAAAAGATAAGCGTAGAACCCTTCTGCTGGCGTGCGTCCCAAGCTGTCGGTATTCCTCATGTAGACCTCATCCATGAAAGCTCTAGCCGGGACGGGTGTGAAATCGTGTATAGGTACGCCGGCTTGTATGAATAGAGGAGTGAGGAAACCGCCATTGAAAGAAGAGCTTGCCTTGCACCGCAAGGCATAAGCCTTGTACTTCACCAAAGAGGCAGCAAGTACGCATCCATAGTTCACCTCGTCACCGAGTTCATCCTCCATAGGTTCTTCATTCTCCGCCGGATCACACAACAAATGCTTCACACCTTGGAACAAGAAGCAAAGCTCAGTCTTCGTGACCGTGGAAGCAACTGACCTTCCGCTGAATGTTTTGGCGATCAGCTTCAAGGTGTACGTCAGCACCGGGCTTCTCACTCTCTTGATTTTGGCGGTGTTGGCCTTGTAGTCTTCGTTGCTGATCAGGTCCCAAAAATCGTTTGCTCGCGTGAAGGAGGGGAACTCGATCTTGGTGGCGGCTGCGTTGAGACCATATGCTTGACACAGCACAGGGATTAAGAGGCTGAAGGCTTGACGTCCAACCTTGAAAGAGAGACGGCCTTGTGAAGGAACGGGGGTGCTAGGGTTCTCGTAACGAAACTCCAACGTGGCAAGGAAGTCTATTGTCACTACTGGAATGGTTGGGAAATCCATTCGTGACAGACATCTTAGGCCAATGTTCTTGAGGAGTTGGTCAAAATCTTGAACAGCAGCTCCCGGTCCGCAAGCTTAGTAGGCTCGAACCGAAGCCTTTCCAGCCGCTTCTTATCCCTCTTCTCGTCCTTACTCCATCGAAACCTCTCTTGAACAGCCACTTCCTGACCTTCTCCCTCTTGTGCTGTCTCTTCTCTCGTTCTCTTGGGGGCCATTGTTCCTGAAACAAAGTTATCAAGCAAAGCTATGAGCAAATATGCGATATTTTGAGAGAAAGAGAGAAGCAAGGAAGGAAGTCGATAGCTACTTCCCTAGAATTTTGAAGAATTTATAAAAAATATAGCAGAATAATAGAGAATCAAATCTAGAGATACTAGCAAATCCAGAATTTTTCCTATTATTGAGCTAAATTTAAAAATTCAAAACCGTCCTAACATCTAAAACAATCAATTGCGAAATAAAGGGAGATTTTCTAAAAGATTTTCTCAAAAATCCGAAAATACCCTTTGCAAAAGTTGTTAAAGAAGCTTGCTAGCCTTTAGAAACAAATAACTCTCACTCTCTTTGCTTAAAAGTTCGATAATAGAAGAGATGATAGAGTGAGAAGTTGTTGAAAACATTTAAAGGCTAACAAAAACAAAACTATGGGTGCAAGAAGTGGTTTCTGACAAAAGTCTCGGTCAAGGCACAGTTTTCAGGGTCAAAGATTCCTGCCTTGACCGAGATTTGAATTTAAAAAGTGGAGGGAAAGAATGAGAGAGGGAAGAGGCAATGTTACCTCGGCACGAGATCGAGTCCCTTTGGTCGATCTAGGACTCGATCTCATGCCCATAATGGCTTGGATCGAGAGGGTCACTCGATTTGGGACACGATTCGATTTGAATTGAGTCGTGGATCGATTGGCTCTCTCGTTCCTTGAGTTCTTGAAATCGCGACTAAGTCCTCGTGATCGAGTCATGCTATCGATTCAGGGGTCGATTCAGCTTGGATCGAGTGGTGGATCGAGTTGACTAATCGATCTGTCTATAAGGGACTTTTCCAGAGAGAAAATAGATCGGTCGATCCATTTTTGGATCAATCGATCTAAACTCCAAGAATTTCCCGAGACATTTTAGATCGAGTTCGTCACTCGATCAGTCTACTCGATCTCGTCTAGATCGACTGCCTCCTCTCGATTCACTAGCTCGACCTAGCAAAGATTGAGCCAAGATGAGTCGATCTAGAACTCGATCTCTAGCTTATATACGCCCCTTTCTTACTCCTTTTGGAACTCGGACCATGGCTTGCGTCTCCCATACTTTTTCCTACACACTCACAAGACAAAAACATAAAACTAGAAAAAGAAATTAAGTAAAAATATGTACAGGATAGACATGGGAATGCCTCCCAAGTGTGCTTTCTTTAACTTCTTTAGCTAGACTTTACTTGGTTTAGGCAGATGGTGGGTCTTGGAGAAGCATTGAGGTGCTCTCCTTGTCAAATGCACTCACCATGTATGGCTTAACTCTGTGCCCGTTCACTGTGAATGCATCTCCACTCTTGCCGACTAGCGTGACAGCCCCGTAAGGTAGTACTTCCTTGATCTCATACGGACCGCTCCATCGTGACTTCAGCTTTCCTGGAAAGAGCTTGAGCCGCGAGTTGTAAAGCAGCACCAAACTCCCTTCCTTAAGCTCCTTAGGTACCAGCTTCTTGTCATGAGCGGCCTTGGAACACTCCTTGTAGATCCGAGCGCTTTCGTAGGCATCCAGCCTTAGCTCATCAAGCTCGTGCAGTTGGATCAAACGCTTCTCCTGAGCCGTCTTCAGATCAAAATTCAGCCGCTTCACAGCCCACAACGCCCTATGCTCCAGCTCCACAGGAAGGTGACAGCCTTTACCGTAGAGAAGAGTGAAGGGAGTGGTACCAATAGGCGTCTTGAAGGCAGTCTGGTACGCCCACAAAGCATCATCTAACTTCAAAGCCCAGTCCTTCCGAGTAGTCCCAACTGTTCTCTCGAGTATCGCCTTGATCTGACGGTTAGAGACCTCCACTTGGCCACTGGTTTGAGGATGGTAAGACATAGCTACCTTATGCTTCACACCATACTTCTTTAGCAGATTTTCAAACAGCTTGTTGATGAAATGGCTCCCTCCGTCGCTTATCACCACCTTGGGAACTCCAAACCTCGGGAAAATAATGCTCTTAAAGAGCTTGATCACCGCCTTAGAGTCGTTTGTTGGGGAAGCAATGGCCTCAACCCACTTAGAGACGTAGTCAACAGCCACTAGTATGTACTTGTTGCCGTATGATGAAGGGAACGGCCCCATGAAGTCTATGCCCCACGCGTCAAAGACATCTACCTCGAAGATAGGAACTTGAGGCATCTCGTTCCTCTTAGTGATATTCCCTACTCGTTGACACGCCTCACAGCTCTTCACAAACTCGTGTGCGTCCTTGAAGATAGACGGCCACCAGAAACCAGCTTGCAATACTTTCGTAGCAGTCTTGAACGAAGCAAAGTGTCCTCCGTAGGAAGAGCCATGGCAGTGAAAGAGAATGTCCTTGGCTTCTTCCTTTGTAACACACCTCCTGTATAAACTGTCTACGCCTCTCTTGTACAAGTAGGGATCATCCCAATAGTAGTGGCTCACGTCTCTCATGAGCTTCTTCCTATGGTAGTTGTCAAGATGCGACGGCTCCTCACCACATGCCAAGTAGTTCATAATATCCGCGTACCAGGGAAGATCTTCCTCCTTGAAGCTCAGAACTTCCTCAAACTGCCCCTCTAAGCTTCCACAAACAGCCGTAGTGATTGCCATGAGTTGTTCCTCGGGGAGAGAATCGTCCAAAGGAAGAGATTCATTGATCCTTAACCGAGAGAGATGGTCAGCAACGCCGTTCTCTATTCCTTTCTTGTCTTTGATCTCCATGTCAAACTTCTGAAGTAAGAGGATCCATCTCAAAAGCCTCGGCTTAGTGTCCTTCTTCGAATAGATATAGCGTAAAGCCGTGTGATCCGTGTAAACTATGGTCTTGGAACCCACCAGGTAAGCTCTGAACTTCTCAAAGGCGAATACAACCGCCAATAGCTCCTTCTCAGTAGTGGTGTACCTCGTTTGCGTGTCATCCAAAGTTCTTGAAGCATAGTATATCATGTGCAGCTTCTTATCCTTCCTTTGGCCTAGAACAGCCCCCACAGCATAGTCACTAGCATCACACATAATCTCGAAAGGTAGAGTCCAGTCTGGTGCTTGCACTATGGACGCGGATACTAGGGCCTCCTTGATGGTCACGAAAACTTGCAAACACTCCTCATCAAAGACGAATTCAGCCTCCTTGCACAACAGCCGAGTGAGAGGGCATGCAATCTTAGAGAAGTCTTTAATGAAGCGCCTGTAGAAGCCGGCGTATCCCAGGAAGCTTCTCACCCCTTTGACGTTAGCTGGCGGCTCAAGGCTTGTCATCACATCAATATTTGCTTTGTCGACTTCAATACCCTTCTCTGATATCTTATGTCCAAGCACGATCCCCTCCTTAACCATGAAGTGGCATTTTTCCCAGTTGAGCACCAAGTTTGTCTCCTTACAACGCTTTAAAACCCTGCAAAGATTCAACAAACAAGCAGAAAAGGACGCACCATAGACCGAGAAGTCATCCATAAACACCTCTACCATCTCTTCTATTAGATCGGAGAAGATCGATATCATACACCGCTGAAACGTAGCTGGTGCGTTACACAACCCGAATGGCATCCGTCGATACGCGAAGGTACCATAAGGGCATGTAAAGGTCGTCTTCTCCTGATCGTTGGGATGGATTGGTATTTGGAAAAATCCACTATATCCATCAAGAAAGCAATAGTAGGGGTGATTAGCAAGTCTTTCAAGCATTTGATCAATAAAAGGCAAGGGAAAATGATCCTTTCTAGTAGCAAGATTAAGCTTCCTATAGTCAATACACATACGGTGTCCAGTAATAGTCCTAGTAGGTATAAGCTCATCTTTGTCATTCTTAACGACCGTGATCCCTCCCTTCTTAGGCACCACGTGTACGGGAGAAACCCACGTGCTGTAACTTATGGGATAGATCACGTCAGCCTCTAAAAGCTTAAGAATCTCTTTCTTCACAACCTCTTTCAAATTTGGATTCAAACGCCTCTGATGTTCTATAGAAGAGGCGTTCTCATTATCCAAGTAAATCCTATGAGTGCAAAGCATTGGTGAAAGGCCCTTGATGTCACTTAGAGAGTACCCAATGGCCTTCCTATACTTTCTCAACTCAGTTAAGAGTGATTGCAACTCATCATCACTCAAGTTTTCATTCACAATCACAGGATAGGTTTCGTTAAGCCCTAACAAAGCATAACTTAGCCTTTTGGGAGCTCCTTAAGGTCTACCTTTGGGGCTAACAGCTCGCTCCAATCATCCTCCTGGATGTTGCTGTTGTTCTCCTTCTTAAAACCTTCCTTAGAACCCGAGACACGGCCCTTGAGGCTGCTTTCTCCAACCGCCATCCCTTCTGAAATCGAGTCGTCGGGTCGATCTTGCTCTCGATGTCGTCCAGATCGAGCAGTTTCGCTCGATTCACTCACTCGATTTAATGTGGATCGAGTGAGGGATCGAGATGCCGAGTCGATCTCCAGATTAGACCCCAAATTGATCGGAAGGCCTTTCTCGATCTCGGAATCGATTGTTTTCCTGGATCGATCACCTTACTCGATCTGATGGTCGATTGCTGCACCGAATCGAGTTGTGCTCTCGATTGTCTTGTCGATTTGACTCCTCGATGTAATCATCGATCTTGGAGTCGATCTCTAGGCAAACGCCTACATCTTCAAGCACAACGTTCCTCGAATCAAGCAAGTTGACGTACTCCTGAGTCCTCTGATCCACATAACCAAACTCTCCTGACTCCTTAGTCAGTGCCAGCTTCAAATGATCTTCCTGAGCAAGCTCTTCCAGCAACTCATCTGCTAAAGCATCCAACGTATCAATGTAGAAAGCTTGCCCTTCTATCGTAGGCTTCTTGAAAACCTCATTGATATCGAAGTCTAGCCTTATATCTTTACCCAAGTGCAAGGCAATCTTCCCGTTCTTGACGTATATTATGGCTCCGGCGGTGGCTAAGAAAGGTCTACCGAGAATGAGTGGATCCTTTGGCTCTTCATCCATTTCCAACACAACGAAGTTTGTAGGCACGTTCACTCCACTGATCTTCACTGGCAAGTCCTAGAGCAATCCCACGGGTAACCTCACTCTCCTGTCAGCTAGTACCAACGAGATTCTACAGTCCTTGAAACGGGTAAAGCCGAGTTTCTTTGCCACAGAATGAGGCATCAGATTTATGCTAGCTCCGAGATCACAAAGGCAACTCTTGAACTCCAAAGGACCTAAAGCTCAAGGTATAGTGAAGCTTCCAGGGTCTCCCAACTTCTTAGGGACTATTTCTTTGTGTATCACAGCACTACACTCCTCACTTAGAACAAGCACTTCCTTACTTTCCTTATTCTTCTTCACGAGAGTGTCTTTGAAGAATTTGGCGCATTTAGGCATCATTGCAAGGCAATCCACGAGAGGTAGCTTGATCTCTACGTCCTTAAGATGCTTCTGAAACAAGACTTTATGCTTCTCTATGAGTTGCTTCTTGAAACGGCCAGGAAAAGGCAGCTTAGGTACATACGGTGGAGGTACATAAGCATCCTTCTCCTTAGTAGTTTGCTCCGCTTTCTTCTTAACAACCGCTTTGTCTCCTCTTCTTGGCCCTTGAATCCAGACGTTGTCAAAGTTGATCTCATCATCAGCTGAAGGCTTACCCTCCCCCTCTTGAATTACAACATCCTCGTTGTTCTTAGGAGTAACCGTAGGTGAAAGCTCCTTTCCGATTCTTAACGTGATGGTGTTGGCATATTCCTTAGGATTCTGCTCACACTTGCCCGGTAGGCAATTCTGACCACTTGTACTCACCTTCCCCTTCTCTAGCTGCTTGATCTTGTTGTTTAAGTTGGTGATATGAGTAGAGAAGTCAGTGAGAGACGAGTCTAGACGAGTGTTCATCTCGGCAAACTTCAGGTTTGTAGAGGCTTGCCTTTGAATCAATTGTGGAATATAGCTTGAACAGGATCAACTTGTTGTTGCATCGGTTGTTGCTGCTGAGGTACAAAGCCGGGAGGGTACATTGGCGTATAACCCCTTTTCCTTGTTGTTGCCCGTGGAAGTTGTTCTGCCCTTGCCCTTGGAAGCCACCACTCGGCTGAAAACCTTTGTTGTAGGGTACGAAAGGCTTTGCTTGCTGAGCAGGGTACACTTGATCCTTAGGGTTTGCTACATTGGTGCTGCGGTATGAGAGATTGTTGTTCTGGTTGTAACCTTGTGAATAGCCTTGAGGTTTGTAGTTGTTTTGACCCGCCACCCAATTGGCTTCTTCTTGGCTCAACTCAAGCTCCTCTTGGCTTTCATCCGCTTCACCAACAAAGTGAACATGCTTCTGATTTGCCAAAACCAACTTGTCAATCTTCTCGTGTAATGATTTCAACTCTTTCTTGTGAGACTCTTGCTCAGAACCTCGTGGTGCACGGTCATAATCTTCAGCATAGTTGCCGTCACTGAGTGCTAAGTTCTCAATCAGCTCCATGCCTTCTTCTACCTCTTGACCAAGGAAGTTCTCCTTACTGGCCGTGTCAAGCAACAACCTGATCTTTGGTGAAGCTCCGCGGAAGATAGTGCTTAGAAGAGTCTCTTCGCTGAAGCCGTGGTGAGGACATTAGATAGTATAGTCCTTGAATTGTTCCATGGCTTCATTGAAAGTCTCATTATTCCTTTGCTTGAAGCTGCTGATCTCGCTTCTTAGCCTTGCCGTTCTGGTGCTAGAGAAGAACTTTGAGAAGAAAGCCTTCTTACACTCGGCCCATAAAGTGATGGTGCCTTGAGGAAGTGTTTTCTCCCAATGTCTAGCCTTGTCTCCAAGAGAGAATGGAAAGAGACACAGCTTGAAAGCATCTTCGGATATGCCGTTTATCTTGATCATCCCACATACTTGCTCAAAATTGTCGAGGTGCTCCAAGGGATCTTCCATTGCTAAGCCGTGGAACTTGTTGTTTTGCACCATGGAGATGAAACCTGGCTTAATCTCGAAGTTTTTGTTTTGTACAGGAGGAGGAGTGATCCCAAACCTGTTGTGATGAGTATTGGGAGCATCTCCGGCTCCTACGATCCTTGGGGGTCTAGCCGCGTGTTGGGGGTTTCCATTGCCCCTTCCCACTGCCCCGTGAGCTGGAGGAGGTCCCTTTGGATGCTCGTGTTCAGCCATAGCTTCAAAGTCAACCAAACCGTGCTGAACAATCTCCTCAAAAGCTCTAGCTTGTTCTTGTACTCTTCTTTGCCGTGAATGACCAAGTTGATGGATGTTGTCCAAGGGTTGAAGTAGATGGTTGTCTCCCCTGGAACGAACATGCATGTACCTGGAAGAAACACGTTTAAAAGTAGAGAGATTAGTAACTTAAACAAAGTAAAGCTTAGTCTTCACTAAGCCCCAAATCTCTATGCTTTCTAACACTCCTAGAATGGCAACGGCGCCATTTGATAACAATTTTCTTGCAAGGGCGAGGATGCAATGAGGCTATCAAAACTCAAATGCAACACTTAGGTTGTAGTACAATATGCAAGTGAGTGTCAATCCATTTCTAGGAGCTAGGAAGGTCAAAGAGAATGCAAGAGCAGTGTAAAGCTAAGCGAATGACAGGCGATTTTGTGAAAATCCTAAAAACTATATGCAACGACCAAATAGAATGCAAAACTATTTTAAAATTACCAAGAGTGATTAAATAAACAGAATAATTAAAATGCAAGGCTATGAATTACTAAAAATCGACTAGTGGATCGACCACTAGATCGAGCAGTTCAGATCGATCTCGTCTAAAAATGCAAGTATGAAGAAACTAATGACCAGGATGCGACGAATATCAAGCGAATGATTAACGAAGATGTAAGAATGCTGAGAAAGAAGGGTCTAGGGTCGAGATTCATGTTAGGGGTTTCAAAGGTCCAAGCTTGGTTTGAAAACTCTAGATCTACTCACTTTGTGAGATTCTCTAGGCCTTGAAAACAAAACAAGACTCATCCATGGCGTGTGGTATGGATCACTCTCTCATTTTCTCCTCCAGACCAATGGCGTTTAGCGGAAAAAGAGATTGAGAGGCAAGGGAAACAGATTTCAACCACGCGGCTTAACTAGTCCTCTAAACTACCATGGCGTTTGGGAAAGAGTAACTAGCCTCTAAGATGTGATTTTCAGAGATCTCTGGATCCTGTCAAGGTAAGAGCCCTCTCTGATCATAAAGATCTTGGCGTGAGACTCTTTAAGCCTTAAGAACTCAACATCTTAGAAAAGAAAGCCATTAAGAACAAGAAAACACCAAGCTTTAAAAACCTTTTCGACCCCGTGAATCCTCTCAACCCCGAAACCCAAATGAAACTACTCACTACACATTAAATAAATTAAGCAAATCATGAAGAATGAAACGATAAACATAAGAACGATAGATTAAACTTAAACGATTCAAAATATTCAAGAACAAGCTCAAAGTCTAACAATGGCGGATCGTCTCCAAACCAGAGAGAAAAAGCATAAAAGGATAAGAATGAAAAAGTGTGTGGGAAAGGATCATCGCCGCCTTCCCAAAATGAGAAAAACAGCTCGATGGTCTCCTTTCGCTAGCGGCCAAAGACAATTGAAAGGACAGATATCGACATCGGGATCGAGCGGCTCTCTCGATCACTTTCAGACTTCGTGTCTTCTACTCGATCTGGGTCTCGATCTTTTTCGGTGGATCGAGTGTTGCATCCGATCTTGGTATCGGTCTTCGATCGGATGGAGTGGTGGACTTGATCCGGCTCTCGCTCTGCATGGCGTCATTTACGTTCGTACCACTTGATCGATTGCTTCACTCGATCTTCTTCTCGATCAATTCCCTTGGATCGCCTGGGCTTCTCGATCTTCTGGTCGATCTCATCTAGATCGACCTGCCGTGCTCGATCTGCTCCCAGATTTCTGGTCCTTAGCAAACATCCGACGTTCCACGAACCTCCACAACAGCCTCAGCACGTCCACGAACCTCCACGACTCCAAAGTAGCCATAAACAACCTGAATATGATGCAAAATGCAAGGAACATACGTATGCTGGTGCAAGAATGCTCTAGGACCTAAAGTGATGCAATCTAGCCTAAAGTGTGATGTAAATGCATGAAAAGCTAACTTATATATATGCAAAATGCATGAAATATGCAATGACATCATGATGATGAGTTGCACTCGCTCTTAACTGAGTTGAGAAAGTATAGGAAGGCCATTGGGTACTCTTTAAGTGACATCAAGGGCCTTTCACCAATGCTTTGCACTCATAGGATTCACTTGGATAATGAGAATGCCTCTTCTATAGAACATCAAAGGCGTTTGAATCCCAATTTGAAAAAGGTTGTTAAGAAAGAGATTCTTAAGCTATTAGAAGCTGACGTGATCTATCCTATAAGTGACAGCACGTGGGTTTCTCCCGTACACGTGGTGCCTAAGAAGGGAGGGATCACAGTCATTAAGAATGACAAAGATGAGCTTATACCTACTAGGACTATTACAGGACACTGTATGTGTATTGATTATAGGAAGCTTAATCTTGCTACTAGAAAGGATCATTTTCCCTTGCCTTTTATTGATCAAATGCTTGAGAGACTTGCTAATCACCCCTACTATTGTTTTCTTGATGGATATAGTGGATTTTTCCAAATACCAATCCATCCAAATGATCAGGAGAAGACGACCTTTACATGCCCTTATGACACCTTCGCGTATCGAAGGATGCCATTCGGGTTATGTAACGCATCGGCTACGTTTCAGCGGTGTATGATGTCGATCTTCTCTTGATGACTTCTCGGTCTATGGTGCATCCTTCTGCGTGTTTGTTGAATCTTTGCAAGGTATTAAAGCGTTGTGAGGAAACAAACTTGGTGCTAAACTGGGAAAAATGCCACTACATGGTGAAGGAAGGGATCGTGCTTGGCCATAAGATATCAGAGAAGGGTATTGAGGTCGACAAGGCTAAGGTTGAAGTGATGATGAGTCTCGAGCCGCCGGTAAACATCAAAGGAGTGAGAAGTTTCTTGGGACACGCCGGCTTCTACAAGCGCTTCATCAAAGATTTTTCTAAGATTGCACGCCCTCTCACACGGCTGTTGTGCAAGGAAGCCGATTTCGTCTTTGATGAGGAATGTTTGAAAGCTTTCGTGACCATCAAGGACGCTCTAGTATCCGCACCTATAGTGCAAGCACCGGACTGGGCTCTACCGTTCGAGATTATGTGCGATGCTAGTGACTACGCCGTGGGAGCCGTTTTAGGTCAGAGAAAATATAAGAAGTTGCACGTGATTTACTATGCCTCAAGAACCTTGGATGACACGCAAACAAGGTACACTCCCACGGAGAAGGAGCTATTGGCAGTAGTGTTTGCCTTTTAGAAGTTCCGGTCATACCTCGTGGGTTCCAAGGCTATTGTCTACACAGATCACCCGGCTCTTAGATACATCTATTCCAAGAAGGACACAAAACCGAGGCTTTTGAGATGGATCCTCTTGCTCCAAGAATTTGACATGGAGATCAAAGACAAGAAAGGAATAGAGAACGGCGTTGCTGACCATCTCTCTCGGCTAATAATCAACGAGTCTCTACCTTTAGATGATTCGCTCCCCGAGGAACAACTCATGGTGATTACTACGGCTGTTTGTGGGAACCTAGAAGGGCGGTTTGAGGAAGTTTTGAGCTTCAAAGAGGAGGATCTCCCTTGGTACGCGGACATTGTGAACTACTTGGCATGTGGAGAAGAGCCTTCGCATCTTGACAACTACCATAGGAAGAAGTTCATGAGGGACGTGAGCCACTACTATTGGGATGAGCTGTATTTATACAAGAGAGGTGTTGATAGCCTGTACAGAAGATGTGTGACAAAGGAGGAAGCAAGAGATATCATCTTCCATTGCCACGGTTCTTTGTATGGCGGGCACTTTGCTTCATTCAAAACCGCCACTAAGGTCTTACAAGCCGGTTTCTGGTGGCCGTCCATCTTCAAGGACACCCATGAGTTCGTGATGAGTTGCGAGGCTTGTCAAAGAGCAGGGAATATCACTAAGAGGAACGAGATGCCTCAAGTTCCTATCTTCGAGGTAGACGTCTTTGACGCGTGGGGCATAGACTTCATGGAGCCGTTTCCTTCATCGTACGGCAACAAGTTCATACTAGTAGCTGTTGACTACATCTTTAAATGGGTTGAGGCCATTGCTTCCCCTACAAACGATTCTAAGGTGGTGATCAAGCTCTTTAAGAGTATCATTTTCCCGAGGTTTGGAGTATCCAAGGTGGTGATAAGCGATGGAGGAAGCCATTTCATCAACAAGCTCTTTGAAAATCTTCTAAGGAAGTATGGCGTGAAGCACAAGGTAGCTACACCTTACCATCCTCAAACGAGTGGCCAAGTGGAGGTCTCTAACCGACAGATAAAGGCGATACTCGAGAGAACAGTTGGGACAACTCGAGAGGATTGAGCGGTGAAGTTAGATGACGCTTTGTGGACTTATCGGACTGCCTTTAAGACACCCATTGGCACTACTCCTTTCACTCTTCTCTACGGCAAAGGATGTCACCTCCCCGTTGAATTGGAACATAGGGCGTTATGGGCCGTGAAACAGCTGAATTTTGATCTGAAGACAGCTCAGGAGAAGCGTATGATTCAGTTGCACGAGCTTGATGAGCTAAGGCTGGATGCTTACGAAAGCGCTAGGATCTACAAGGAGCGTACTAAGGCTGCTCACGACAAGAAGTTGGTACCCAAGGAGCTTAAGGAGGGGAGTTTGGTGCTGCTTTACAACTCAAGGCTCAAGCTCTTTCCAGGAAAGCTAAAGTCACGGTGGAGCAGTCCGTATGAAATCAAGGAGGTATTGCCCTACGGAGCTGTCACGTTGGTCGGCAAGAGTGGGAATGCATTCACAGTGAACAGACACAGAGTTAAGCCATACATGGCGAGTGCATTTGACAAGGAGAGCACCTCAATGCTTCTCCAAGATCCACCATCTGCCTAAACCAAGTAAAGTCTAGCTAAAGACGTTAAAGAAAGCGCACTTGGGAGGCATTCCCATGTCTATCATGTACATATCTTTGCTTTATTTCTTTTCTAGTTTTATGTTTTTATCTTGTGAGTGTGTAGGAACATGTATGAGGGATTGCGAGCCATGATCTTAGATCTAAAAGGAGTAAAAAGGGGCGAGTATAAGCTAGAGATCGAGTGCAAGATCGACTCATCCTGGCTTGATCTTTGCTAGATCGAGCTAGTGAATCGAGAGGAGTTAGTCGATCTAGACGAGATCGAGTGACAAGGTCGATCTATATGAGCACGGATCGATCGGTCCAAACATAGACGACAGATCTATTCACACTCTCTCATTCTTGTTTTCTCGAGTGTTAAGCAAAAAGAGAGTGTGAGTTCTTGTTTTCTAAAGGCTAACAAGCACTTTTTTCAATCTTTGCAAAAGGTATTTTCGAATCTTTAAGAAAATCTTTAAGAAAATATTCTTTTTATTCGCTTTGATTGTTTTAGTTGCTAGGGCGATTTTAAATTTTTAATAATAGCTTGATAATAGGAAAAATTCTAGATTTCTCTCTATCTCTAGATTTGATTCTCTATTATTTTGCTATAATTTTTATAAATACCCCAAAATTCTAGGGTATTAGTTAAAAGTTTTCTTCGTTGCTTCTCTCTTTCTCTCATCATATCGCCGAATTGCTCATTGCTTTGCTTGAGAAACTTATTTCAGGCACAATGGCTCCCAAAAGAACGAGAGAAGAGACAGCACAAGAGGGAGGAAACCAAGAAGTGGCTGTTCAGGAGAGGGTCCGTTGGAGTAAGGATGAGAAACGGGACAAGGAACGGCTTCAAAGGCTGAAGTTCGAGCCGACTAAGTTCGCGGACAGGCGATTGCTGTCTAAGATGGGGATTTTGGAGGATTTTGATCAGCTTCTCCAGAAGATAGGGCTGAGGTGTTTGTCACGGATGGATTGCCCAACCTTTCCTGAAGTGACAATCGACTTCCTTGCCAATTTGGAGTTTGCGTACGAGAATCCTAGCGTCCCAATTCTTCCTCAAGGCCGCCTCTCCTTCAAGATAAAACGCCAAGCCTTCAGCCTCTCAATCCCCGAGCTTTTCCAAGCCTATGGCCTCGATGCAGCTACCACGAAAGTGGAGTTTCCCTCCTTCACTCAAGCAAACAATTTTTGGGACCTCATCGCCAATGAAGACTACAAGGCGAATACCGCGAAGATCAAGAGAGTGAGGAACCCGGTGCTACGTTACACATTGAAGCTGATGGCCAACACCTTTAGCGGTCGGTCCGTAGCCCCAATGGTGACTAAGACGGAGCTTTGTTTCTTGTTCCAAGGCCATAAGCATCTTCTTTGTGATCCGGATGAGAACGATGAGCCGTTGGAAGACCAGCTCGGAGATAAAGTGAACTACGGGTGAATCCTCGCCGCTTCATTGGTCAAATACAAGGCGTATGCCTTGAGATGCAAGGCGAGTTCATCACTCATTGGCGGTTTCCTCACACCCTTGTTCGTGCAAACCGGCGTGCCGCTCCAGAACTTCACTCCCGTACCGGATAGAGCCTTCATGGACGAGACATACCTAAGGAACGCCGACAGCTTGGGACGCACACCAGCCGAGGGCTTCTTTGAATACTTATTCATTGACAAGGAGAATGAGAAGAGGGTGTGTATACTGCCAAACCTGAGAGAAACAGGGCTGTTGGGAGTTGGGAACATCGAGTTTTTTCCAAGCGTAGAGGAGTGCTTTGCTCCTTTAGGAGGCACAACCGCCATCCAAGGAGCTCTTCGCCCAAGGTCAGAGTCTCTTGCCACGGATGATGAGATGCCCGAAGCCTTTGTCCTTCCCAAGATTGATTTTGAGACGCGGACCAAAACAGAAAAGTTCTTTGCTTCTGTTGTGGAGATGCAAAGGAAGATCAACAAATGGCAAAGTAAGGTCATCAAGAAGCTTGCCAAGAAAGTAAAGGCGCTTCAAGGGAGTCCACCAAAGAAGGCTGCAAGTGAGGAGGTTCACCAACCGGAGAAGAGGAGGTTTTCAACCGGCATTATTGTCATCCGTGAGCCACAAGGCAAAGTGCAACAAGCACGCCATTCAGTCCATGGCTTCCCAACCGAGGATAAGGGTAAGGACATAGCCCGACGCTCCTCTAGCAAGCGTAACTCTGCTGGAACATCCTCAAGTTCCAGCCGAGTTTAGCTCCAAGGTACCAACAACCATCCATTGTAAATATCGTTCATGTTTTCTTGATTTTTGCTTAGTGTTTTGAGCTCTCTCAAGTTTGTTTGCCACCGGGACGGTGTCATTCAAGTTTGGGGGAGTAGGTGTGTGGTTTGACACTCTTATTTTATCTTTGCATCTCTTGAGTCTTGCATGCATCTAAGGTATAGAAAAGAAAAGGAAAAAATTGGTAAAATTTTTAAAAATTTTCAAAAAAAAAAATTCATGTAGATGCATTCACATTGTTAAGCATTTGTGGATTGAGTCTATAATTTTTAAGCATCTAGGTTGTTTACATTTGCATAAGGGGTTAAAGTTTTCTTAAAAATGTGTTTTAAGCTCATGAATAGTTTCGATATCCTAGTTATTAGTTCTCTAATGCTTTGCTCACACTTTGAAAGTAAGTTCTTACCATGCTTGGATCACTTGTTTTGATTTTCGTGACTTAAATTGAACTCTCATGATTTGAAACTTGTCCTAATAAGTGAAAACCTTAATCTGAATTTTTAAATATCATTCTTATGCATTTGAAAATAAACGTATGGATCTTAAAAATATTTGGGCTCTCTTCCTCCTTTTACCACTCTTTGTGAGCCTAAGTAGAACTCCCACCTTCACCCTTACCTTTCTTTCAAGCCAAGCTTTCGTGTGTGACATCATTGAGAGGCCTCTTTCGGTTTGAACTTAGCATAAAGTGTTATGTTTAGGTGACATGATTAGGTTCTCATATGATTGCTAGCTTTACATTTTGAAGCTAGATGTAGGCTTAGGATAAGTTTGGGGGATCATTGGGGTTGCTTTCTTGTTTATGTGTTTTCGGTTTCAAAAGAGTTTGGCATTTGAAGTGAATAAAAGGTTTTAAGTGAAAGGTTTTGTGTTTAAAATGTATAATGCTCTAATAATTTCAGAAGATAGCTCTCTCAAAATAAAAATAAAAAGAAAAAGAAAAGAGCCTAAGTGCCAAAATAAAAAGAAAAGAAAAAGAAAGAAAAAAAAATATAAAGAGAGCTATCAATAAGAAAGAAATAAAGAGCTTAATATTTTCAAACCTTTTCACTAGCCTAAAAGAGTTAAGATGTTTTCTATTTTGATTTGGGGTTGCTAAGCTTTTGCTTTGAAGATAAAGATAGATTTTAGGAGGGTGAGTGAGCTAAAAAGAAAAAAAATGAGAGGGGTTTTAGGATCGTTGTTAGCTTGCGTGGGTAGATGAGAATCTGACCATGTATGCATCAATTGCCTTTACCTTTAGCATTATGCATAAAGTTCTTATCATTTTCGAGAGAAACCCTTGTTTAAAATAAACCCTCTTTAAAATGAGATCATTCTATGCTCATAGCCTTTACCCTTAGCCAAATGTGTTTTGCTTTAAAGTGCATAAGTTTGATTCATGGTTCGGTCATTAATGAATGTTAAAGGACGAGTTTCTTTGATTGTTTGGAATAGGAGAGTCATGATTTGAAATTCTTTGTGTGATGAGTATGGCTAAGTTCTTTGGAGTATGAGTGTGTGCTTTGCATTTTAGAACTAGTAACTAGGACGTTGAGATTGATTCATTTGAAAGATACATTTGCAAGAAGCTTAAACCCCCGTTTGTTTTAAAAACCTCTCTCCTTTCTTTAATTTTGTTTGCTTGAGGGCAGGCAAAATGTAAGTTTGGGAGAGTTGATATTGCTGCATATTTCATGCATTTTACATACATATAAGTTAGTTTCTCTCGCATATACATTGCATTTTAGGTTAGTTTGCATCACTTTAGGTCCTAGAGTATTCTTGCACTAGCATATGCATACAGGTTGTTTCCGGCTACTTTGGAGTCTTGGAAGGTTCGTGGACGTGCTGAGGCTCGCGAGGAGGTTTGTGGGAACTTGAAGAATTAGGAATGCTTGCTAAGGACCAGAGATCGAGAAGTAGATCGAGCATGGCCGATCAATCTAGATGAGATCGACCAGAAGATCGAGTAGTCCATCCGATCCAAGGGAACTGATCGAGACGGAGATCGAGTGAAGCGATCGATCAAGGAGTACGGACGTAAATGACGCCATGCAGATCGAGAGTCGGATCGAGTCCACCACTCGATCCTCCAAAGATTGACTCCAAGATCAAACGAAGCACTTGATCCACCGAAGAAGATCGAGACACAGATCGAGCCGAAGTCACGATGTCCGAAGATGATCGAGCGAGATGCTCGATCTCGAGGTCGATCTCAGTGCTTTAACCATTTTTGGCCGCTAGAGGGGGGGGGGGGGGGGGGGGGGACCATCGAGCTGTTTGGCCTATTTCGAGAAGGCGGCGATTATGCTTTTGGAAACGCTTTTACTTTATCATTTTTATCATCTTTTTCTCTCTGTTCGAAGGCGATTTCGCCATTGTTAGACTTTGAAGCTTTGTTCTTGAATCTTTGAATCGTTTAAGCTTTAAGTAATCATTTTTCATGTTTATCGTTTCATCTTTTATGCTTTGCTTAGTTTACTTAATGTGTAGTGAGTATTTTTATCAGGTTTTGGGTTTGAGAGGATTCAAAGGGGTCGAAAGGGTTTTCAAAGTTTGGTGTTTTCTTGTTCTTCATGGCTTTCTCTTCTAGGATGTCGAGTTCTTAAGGCTTAAAGACTCTCACGCCAAGATCTTTATGATCAGAGAGGTCTCTTACCTTGACAGGATCCAGAGATCTCTGAAAATCGCATCCTAGAGACTAGTTACTCTTTCCCAAACGTCATGGTAGTTTAGGGAACTAGTTAAGCCGCTTGTTTAAAATCTGATTTCCTTGCCCTTCAATCTCTTCTTCCGCCAAACGCCATGGGTCTGGAGGAGAGAATGAAGGAGTGATCCATATCACACGCCATGGATGGATCTTGTTTTCTTTTCAAAGCTTAGAGAATCTCACAAAGTGAGTAGATCTAGAGTTTTCAAACCAAGCTTCGACCTTTGAGACCCTTGAACATGAATCTTAACCCTAGACCCTCTTTCCTAGTATTCTTACATCTCTATTAGTCATCCGCTTGCTATTTGTTCGCATCCTGGTCATTAGATTCGTTTCCGTTGAACATTTAGACGAGATCGATCATTGTTGATCGATCTAGTGGTCGATCTTGTGGTCGATCCACTAGTCAATTTTTATAAATTCATAGCTTTGCATTTTAATCATTTTGCCTGTTCGTCGTGGTAGTTCACTCGTTCCTGATATTTTTAAAATAGGTTTTCCTTGCATTTAGTCGTTGCATCTAGTTTTTAGGATTTTTACAAAACCGTTCATCATTTGCCTAGCTTTACTTGATCCTTGCATTCTCATTGCGCTTTCTAGCTCCTAGGTCTGATTGATTCCTCTTGCACTATACTACGACTGTGTGCTGCTTGATTTTTGATAACCTCCTGTTGCATATCATCATAACACTTGCATAAAAAGCATGTTATCATTCTGCAACGCCATAGTCACTGAAGAAGAGACCTTCTCAGATGATGAGGAAGCTGTCATTGAGGAGTTCCTTTCTCTGTTCAATGAGGACACTGAACTTCAGAGTGGGGGGGAAGAGTTTTTGGCAGCTGACGCCAACCATGGATTTGCAAAGGAAAAGTATCTTGAAGCAACAGCAACTAAGGAAGAAATGAAGAAGGGGGCTACTTGAGGAGAGTCAAACTGAGAAACAAACTGGGATCTATGACCATTCTCCTTACAAGCCAGCTCTCCCCTTTCCTGGATGGTTTAAGAAGCAGCTTATGGATAAGTACACCACTCTCTATGCCAACCAGATGAAGCTTAGAGGTCTTAATATTGGGACAGAGCTGAAGGAAGCCATTGCCAAGACTGAGGTACTGAACATCAAGAAGCTTGGAGATCCTGGATGCTTCACTCTGCCTTGTGAACTCAAAGGGCAAACTTTCAAGAGCTGTCTCTGTGATCTTGGAGCAAGTATCAACCTTCTCCCATCCTCTACTGCTAAGGCACTTGGCTACACTCAACTTCAAGAGAGTAATGTATCTCTAACGATAGCTGATGGGACAGTAAAGGCACCACTTGGAGCTCTTAAAGATGTGCCAATAATGATTGAAGGAGTGATCATCCCAACAGATTTCCTGGTCCTAGATGTTGAAGGGAAGATCAAGAACGCCATCATACTAGGGAGGCCATTCTTAGCTTCAGCTGGCACAGTGTTTAATGCAAAGGAGTTCACAATAGAGCTAAGGTTGACCAAAGAGAAGGTTCTGAAGTTTGACTCCAAAGGGAACAAGCTGAAAGATGAGCAAGCCTTCTCAATGGAGGTCAAGAAGTTGAAGAAAGTTGGAGAGCATTGGCGATAGTGTGATGGCTATGTTGGTGCAATTTTTGATGGCTGCTGTGTGTCCAGGATGTTTACTGATACCACTGAAGAGGAGGTCCTCGAAGTGGTTGTTTCTGATTGTGTGAATGAAATTCTGCTGGGTAAAAAAGAAGATGGGGTTGTCTTGAAGCCCTTTTGCTCTAAGTATGGTGAGATCCACTACAAGCTAAAAGAGGGAAGAAAGCCAAAGCCCTTTGCTGTGTTGAAGATTAATGGGGTCACCAGAAAAGTCAAGAGAGGCACAGCAACACCAAGGAGTTCCAAGACTCCTGCTTCACACCTCAACAAAGGAGCTGAGGATAGTCAAGCTAAATGACTCTAAACAAGCACACTTGGGAGGCAATCCCATGGTATCCTTGTATATAGCTTTGCATTTTTATGTTTTTTATGTGTGTGTTGGAGTTTTTGAGTGTCTCTAGTAACCAGGTTTGAGCTAAGGTAGAAGGAACCAAGCTTGGGAGAGGGAAGAGGTTGAGGAAGGGTTAATATCGACCAGCATATCGGCCATGCACGTCGATACAGCTCATATCGAGCATGTATATCGAGCATATCTTGCTCGATACAAGTATTTTGGACTTGTATCGACGTGCATATCGGTAATGATTCTGATCGAAACATCCGTGAGGATTATTGTATCGATCAGAGTACCGATATAAGGCAACCCGATACGCTTTCATGAGCAATGTATCGGGGTACAAACTGTTCGATATGCCTCAACTGGTACTCGTATCGATCACATGTATCGACGTACCAGGTCGATATGACATCAGGAAGTGCGTACCGAGCACGATATCGACATAACACACTGATGTGCCTTAACTGCGAGGACAAAAGGCAATTAATCGCCCTTTATTAAGGCATATCGGGGTACATATCGACATCCCACATCGATACACCTTAAGTGACGGATGAAAACATGTTGTTCAGCATATGTCAAGGTGTATCCATGTGCATATCGACATTCTAGTCCGATATGGATTTTTTCCAAGTCATATCGAGCTACATATCGAGCTACTAACTTGATATTGGACAGCTAAGTATGATGATCGGACTACATATCGACGTAAGGGATGTCGATACAAAAGATGTCAAGCAGTATCGACATGCATACAGGTCGATATCACGACCCAGGACAATCGATATCGGCATGTATATCGACCGGACCAAGTCGATATGATCAATATCGATCACAATATCGACTTGGCTGGTCGATATTGCGCACGAGGTAAGCTTTCTTCAATTCAATTTTTTCCTTCCTTGGTCAAACTAGATCAAGAAATTCAAATTTGAATCCTTCCCCTTCCCAAGCACAAGTGGGACCTCTCTCTAGCACTCTTTGTCCCCTTGCTCCCCACAAAAAGACTTTCCAACCCTCTATATAAACTAGCCCCACTCGTCTCTCTTTCTCACTTTCATTTTTCTAGTTTTTAACCACTAAATTTTGAATCTTTTAGTTTTCTAAGTGTTTGAGAGTCAAACCACTTCAGGTAATTTCTCTTAGCTTTTAAATGTTTCAAATTTTGTTTTATGCACTTAAGAACTTGTTCTTGTTTGGTGATTGATTTCTGGTCTAATAATTCATTGCTTCTCACTTATTTTTATTGTTTTTGCATGGTGAATAGACTGTTCTTAAATTTTGAAGCATTTTCCTTCATGAATACTTGCTTTTCAATTTCATATATTTATCTTTGCATTAGCATCTTAGCGCATTTGTTTAGATTCACCATGCTAGGATTCATCATTTTCGATTATTTGATAAAACAAATTAATGATCCTTTGCATGCATTGCCTATTTAGTTGCTTCACAACTGTTAGAGGTTCACTTTTTAGTAAATAAACTCCTCATGTTGTGATTTTAAGCATCATTAGGCATTGTGTTTTGTTGCTTCCATGGTTCTCATTTTTCTTTTGAGAATATGTTTTAGGTACCATGAGAAGAACAACAAGAAGTGGAGCTAACAAATAGGATGAGAAGCAAGAGAAAGGCAAGGGAAAAGCCAAAGAATTTGGTAGTCCAAGCGCCAAATCCCAAGACAAGAAGAGAGTTGATGTTGGCGCTAATGAGCAGGTCCCTCAAAAGAAGAAAGGCACCACACCAGCTCAAAGGCAGCTGTATGACAAGCTGCAAAAGGTGGATGTGAGGCCAACTAGATACCTCCATGTGCCATCTCTAAAGGCCTAGGGACTATATGAAGACTGCTCTTCTTTGCTGGAGACAATGGAGCTCACAAAGCTGGTGGGAACTCCATATTCAGCCAACAAAGACCAAGTCCTTCAATTCTTTGCAAGCTTTGAAGTGACATTCTATGAGCCAGGAGAGGATACTCCTGAAGAAGATGGTGATGGCTTCATCACTTTCAGAGTTTCCAAGAAGAACTATAGGATGTCTTTCTCAGCTATAGAAGATGCCTTTGGATTCTCCTATGGAAGCGCTAGAGGACAGAATCTGGGGGTTAGCAAAGAAGAGATGAGCAGCCTTTGGGAGAATGTAGCCAAGGGCGCTTTCAAGCCAGGAAGAAGCAAGGATTTTCTGATCAGAAACCCAACAATCAGATATGTGCACAAGGCGCTGGCGCATACACTCTTTGCTAGGAAGAAAAGTGGAGCTGTTGAAGGAGGAGAATGGGAGCTGGTTGATCATGGTCTTATGAGTGTTTTGGACAGACCAACCAAGGTGTGGCACTTAGAGGAGCAGATGGTACAACTGGAATGGTCACCATCTTCATGCAGCAGCTTTTGGTCATCAAACATTGGTTAACAACCAATGATGACAAAGCACCCAAGCTGTATTGTGCTGGACTTATCACTCAACTAATGAAAGCTGCTGGAGTTGAAAGTGGACCACCAACAGTCAAGATCACATACTTGGACCTGCCATACTTGAAGAAAGCAAGATTCCTTGGTGAACAAGTAAGTGACAAGTTCATCTACAACTTCATCCAAGAAGATGGATCTGCTGCAAAGCTTCTACTCCCTGATGTGAATCTCACATCCTTCTCCAACCCCAACAGCTTTGCCTTTCAAATTCCACAGCACCTTCTCCACCAAGCTGGCGCTTCATCATCTCACACTTACCAAGGCGCTAGCATCCCTCTTCCTCAAGGAGACTATCCCCTTGTGATCTTTAAAGGAGAGCAAATGGAAGAAGGAATTCAGGAAGAAGAAGACTCAGATCCTTCAAGCTACAACAGTGATTAGTACCACTTTCGGCCCCATGATGTCTCCCACCAAGGAGGACCTCTGAAGAAAGTCCATGAGCACATCGACCTCTTGCAAAGATTGAAAAAATGGCAAGACAAAACCATCAAGAAGTTGGTGAAGGGCATGAAGGGCATGAAGAGCATCAAAGCTCAAATCAAGGACTTAAAGAGGAATTCTAGTAGCGCCTCTACTTCTTCTCGTCAAGAAGAGCATCAAGCTGAAAGCCAAGTAGTGGCTAGAGCTCCTAGTAGAAGGCGCTCCTTTGCTGGTTATGAGGAAGTGAGAGCTTGGGTGCCACCAAGGGCATCCTGTCAAGAAGCGCCAAGGAGGAGGAGACACCCAAAGAGATAGAGGCCAATGAGGAGCCACAACATTGACATGGAGAACCTTTCAGGCACCTCATACACCTCCCACACAACCTACTAAGGTACCACAAACTCCTCCATTGTATATACCATTGTATATACCATTGCATTTTTGTTAGTCTTTGTAATATATTTTTGTTGCTTCTCTCTTCTATTCTTTTATTACGCAAGGGATTGTGTAATTTAAGTGTGGGGGAGGGATTTAGGGTTTGACTTTATGTGTTGTATTCTTAGTTTTTCATTTTTATCCATCTTTGAGTCTCATGCATTCATCTAAGTGCATTAAAAAACCAAAAAAAAAATCAAAAATTTTGAAAATTTGCATCTTTTGCAAACCAAAAAGAAAAGCATGTAGTTGCATTCATTTGATTAGGATTGAGTCTAGTATTTTTCATATAGGTTGCATTGCATTTGCATAGTGTATGATGATGATAATTCCTTGTAAAATGCTAAGTGTTTAGAACTTATTTAAATGCCTAAGAGTTTAAATGTCTGATGCATCATAGGAAGTTAGAAACTAAGACTGAACCATGCTCTTGAATGCTAAATATGATCCTCTAGTCTCATGTTGATATCCCTTGTATTTACACCATTCAGGACTGCATTTAGTATATGTTTTGGTCCTCTTTTGCATGTTTTCCCTTAGCTTTTGTCCCATTTTCTTCTCCTTTTAGACTTAGGTTGCATTTAGGATATAGTTTGCATTTTCCTTGCATTTTGGATGTTGTTAAGTGCTATTAGAGCTAAAAGGAGCCTGGAGGAGTTTTGAGGATGATCCAGGATGCTAGCTGGACAAAAGGGAGCAAGGAGGATCGAAGCAGAGAATCTCTGCAGAAGATTTCGGTCAGAGCACGGTGAACATCGGTCAAAGATGACCGATACGGACCAGTATCGATCACCAGTATTGGTCAAGGGTGACCGACACAAACACAACGAGTTGATTTCGGTCACCAGTATCGATCACTCCAGACCAATGGGATCCGTATCAGTCACTGATGACTGTTGTAACTGACCGATACGCTGCTAGACTGAAGACCCTTTATTTACAATTTTGCGATTTTCGCTTAGACTCCTATAAATACGAAAAAACCCTAATTTCTGGGAACAAGCTTTTATCCAGCAGTTCTTTCTTTCTTGTTTAGACCCTTGGGTTTTGTAATTTGAATCTTTGCTTCATTTTAATTAAAGTTTGCTTCTTTCATCTTGTTTAAGCTCTCTAATCATGATTAGTCATCTTTCTCTCTTTGAATTGATGGTTTTAATGGTGTTTAGTGAGTAGTTCTTTTTGAGGATTTGAGATGGGTTAGGTTTAGGGAATTTGAGACTCTATCTATTATTGCTTAGTGTTAATTCTTCCATTTCTTTTCTTGATTGCTGAGTCTTATGCTTAATTAGCCCTAGCTAAGTTGATTAAGATCTTAGGCTCATTTTATGCCCACCAAGTGTTTGATGAAATACCTAAATTGCTTTGCAAGAGAATGGTTTATCCTAGCTCAAGAGGTTGACTATCTAGGGAGTGATTTGGAAATATAGGGTTGATAGATTTGTTTTAATGCTTGCTCTTTATCATTTCACTAATGAGAATTAGTTCTTGACTTGGTGATTAGTAAAGAGATTAGTGCCAAGAGATTGGATTAGTCATATAAATGAATCCTATGTATAAGGAATAGCATTATGTGAGTTTGTAAGCATCATAGGCTGAGTCAAGAGTTCCCTAACACCAATAATCTCATCTCAAGTCCCATCTTTTCTCTGTTTTGATATTGCATTATTTTTCCTCTTATTTTGAATGCTTTGCTTGCCTTTCACTCTTTGCTTTGTGTTTGCTTTAATCTTGTTTGATCATTTAGGTTGCTAGGTATTCTAAAACCCCTTTTGTATCTGCTTAAATTAGGAAATCTACTATAATCCTGCTGTTTCAATCTTCTCCTTTGGATTGACAATAAAACCCAATGCTACAATGACTAGTACAATGAGTGATTCACAACAAGAGGCAAAACCCTTGTATCAATTTGGCGCCGTTGCCATTAGGGGAATGTTTTGTTCAGTAGGATTTGTAGAGATCTTGAGATCAACCTTTGTTATTTTCGATTTTGGTTACTGATTTCTCTTTTGGTCTAGAATTTCTTTTGTAGGTACCACAACACTTGTTCTTAAATGTCTACAACTACAACTGAGGTTCAAGGTCAGGAATTTGGGGTTTGCTAAGTCAGAATTCAGCTGTTGAAGCATGGATGCACATCAGTATGCTTCTGGTTTTGGTTTGCAAGGTCCACAAGGTCCACAAGGTCTTCAAGGAATCCAAGGTCTGCAAGGTGACCAAGGTCAAGCTGGTCTACAAGGAGCTGTTGTTCAGAGACCAAGAAGACCCATCGGTGCTGCTGATATACCCTCCAACTATGCTTCAAGGCAAGGAATTCTTCCACCCATGGAAACTGAGCAATATCAGATCAAGAGCAGTCTCATCACAATGATCCAAGAAAGGCAGTTCTTTGGATTGCCCAACCAAGACCCTTTAGAGCACCTGGATCAGTTTGAGAGGATATGCACTTTAACAAAGCTTAGTGGAGTATCAGATGATGGTTTGAAGCTCAAGTTATTTCCATTTTCTCTTGGTGATAGAGCTAGATTATGGGAGAAATCTCTAGCACAAGGCAGCATCACCACTTGGGGACAATGTAAAAGTGCTTTCTTAACCAAATTCTTCTCTCCCGCAAGAACTGCACACTTCAGAAATGAGATCACAAACTTCAGGCAGTGGTCTAATGAAAGCTTTGGAGACACATGGGAGAGGTTCAGAGGTTTCACTCATCAATGTCCTCATCATGACTTCACTAAGGAAATGCTTCTATCCACACTCTATAGAGGTGTTCTCCCAAAGATAAGAATCCTTCTAGACACAGCAAGTAATGGTTATTTTCTTGGGAAAGATGTTGATGAAGGCTGGGTACTAGTGGAAAACATGGCACTCAGCAATTGGGACTATGTGGATGACAAAGAGAAACATTCCAAGGAACTAGCAACAGCATTGTCTGAGATGAAAGCCCTGTAGAAGAAAGTTTATCTACTACTCAATGCAACCACTAAACTCCTACCCAATGATCCCTCACCAAACCTTTACAAGGAACACCATGTCAAAGCTCTCCAACAACAAGAGGCGCCACTGATGCATCATGACCATGAAGCTTATATACACCAGTCCATTGAAGACACTCACTCTCCACAGCATCAAGCTTCCTCTTCTCAAACAGCTGGTATAAATAATTCTTCACCTTCACATAATCTGGATTATAAAGAGATGCTCCTCCAACTCCAACAACTACACAATGGAGGACTGCAGAAGATGATGGCTGTTGAGATTCAAAAGAGTTTCACTGATATTCAGAGAAGTATGACTAATGAAATACATAAGGACATTAACTCAAAACTACAGTCACACATAGCTCCTATCAACATAAAGATCAACAAACTAGAAACCATGTCTGCCCCTTCTACCTCTTCACTCACACAAGAATATGTCAAAGCTGTCACTCTCAGAAGTGGGAAGCAGCTTCCCCCAAGAGTCGCTCCTTCTACACCCAATGAGGACATTGAGGAACAAGAAGGGGGGGGGGGGAAGCCAAGGACAAGGAGGTTACTAAAGACAAGGCAAAGGAGGCTTCTAAGGAGTTAGCCAAGGAACCAAGATACATACCTCCTCCTTATCAGCCCACAATACCTTTTCCTGGAAGGTTTAAGAAGCAGCTGGTTGCTAAATACAAAGGACTCTTTGATGAACAGATGAAGAAAACCCAGCTCACAATGCCACTGTTAGATGCCTTTGTTTTAGTCCCTCCTTATCAGAAATTGTTGAAGGATGCTGTTGCTGAAAGAACCAAGGATCTGCAAGGAATGGTAGTCCTCACACATGAATGTAGCACCATTATTCAGCAGAAGAGAGTGACTCCCAACAAGCTAGGAGATCCAGGGAGCTTCACCTTGCCCTGCTCTATAGGTCCACTCCTGTTTGACAAATATTTGTGTGATCTTGGAGCTAGTGTCAGCTTGATGCCCTACTCTGTAGCACAGCGCCTGGGCTTCACCAAGTTCAAAGACTGTAGAATCTCTTTGGTATTGGCTGATAGATCAATAAGACTCCCCAAAGGTTTGCTTGAAGATGTACCACTCAGGATTGAGAGTGTAGAAATACCTACTGATTTTGTAGTTTTGGATATGGATGAGGAGCCTAAAGATCCTCTTATTCTTGGGAGACCATTCCTAGCCACAACAGGAGCAGTCATTGATGTTAAGAAGGGAACGATTGAGCTAAAGTTGGGCAAGGATATGTCTTTGAAGTTTGACATCAAGAAGATTATGCAGCAGCCTACTATTGAAGGTCAAGTATTCCAGATTGATATTCTAGAGAAGCTGCATGATGAACTTCAAGAGGAGCGGTGTTGTGAAGACAAGCTTCAAGTGGCTTTGACAAGTGGGCATGTAGATGATGGGTACTTGGATAAGGAAAGCTTGGGTTATCAGCTGAGATTGGACTCTCACAGGTTCTTTGAAGAGAGAGAGCCATTTGAAAGGTTGGAGTACACAAGAAAAGAAGCCTTCTCAGCTCAGGAAACTGGTTCCCCAAGCAAGGAAGCTGACGCCAAGAAGCAAAGCAGCTCAGATGAGGACTGGAGTGAACTCAAGGCACCAAAGGTGGAACTCAAACCACTTCCTCAAAGGCTAAGGCATGTTTTCCTAGGTCCTAACTCCACTTATCCTGTTATAGTCAATGACAACCTCAATGATGATGAGATCCTAGCCCTTGTCAAGGTGTTAAAGAGGTTTAGGAAAGCTATTGGATATTCACTAGATGATATCCAAGGTATATCTCCTAACCTCTGCACTCACAGGATCCATCTAGAGGATGAGACAAGAACTTCTATTGAACCTCAGAGAAGGCTGAATCCTAATTTAAAAGAAGTAGTAAAAAAGGAAATCTTGAAGTTGCTTGAAGCAGGAGTGATCTATCCCATCTCAGATAGCACATGGGTTTCACCAGTCCATGTGGTACCTAAGAAGGGAGGGATCACTGTTGTTAAAAATGAAAATGATGAGCTAATACCAACTAGGACAATCACTGGTCATAGAATGTGCATAGATTACACTCCAGAAGATGAAATGATTGAAGCTGAAAAGATTTCAGAAAAAAACCAAGGACAAGGAGGTTACTAAAGACAAGGCAAAGGAGGCTTCTAAGGAGTTAGCCAAGGAACCAAGATACATACCTCCTCCTTATCAGCCCACAATACCTGTTCCTGGAAGGTTTAAGAAGCAGCTGGTAGCTAAATACAAAGGACTCTTTGATGAACAGATGAAGAAAACCCAGCTCACAATGCCACTGTTAGATGCCTTTGTTTTAGTCCCTCCTTATCAGAAATTGTTGAAGGATGCTGTTGCTGAAAGAACCAAGGATCTGCAAGGAATGGTAGTCCTCACACATGAATGTAGCGCCATTATTCAGCAGAAGAGAGTGACTCCCAACAAGCTAGGAGATCCAGGGAGCTTCACCTTGCCCTGCTCTATAGGTCCACTCCTGTTTGACAAATATTTGTGTGATCTTGGAGCTAGTGTCAGCTTGATGCCCTACTCTGTAGCACAGCGCCTGGGCTTCACCAAGTTCAAAGACTGTAGAATCTCTTTGGTATTGGCTGATAGATCAATAAGACTCCCCAAAGGTTTGCTTGAAGATGTACCACTCAGGATTGGAAGTGTAGAAATACCTACTGATTTTGTAGTTTTGGATATGGATGAGGAGCCTAAAGATCCTCTTATTCTTGGGAGACCATTCCTAGCCACAACAGGAGCAGTCATTGATGTTAAGAAGGGAAAGATTGAGCTAAAGTTGGGCAAGGATATGTCTTTGAAGTTTGACATCAAGAAGATTATGCAGCAGCCTACTATTGAAGGTCAAGTATTCCAGATTGATATTCTAGAGAAGCTGCATGATGAACTTCAAGAGGAGCGGTGTTGTGAAGACAAGCTTCAAGTGGCTTTGACAAGTGGGCATGTAGATGATGGGTACTTGGATAAGGAAAGCTTGGGTTATCAGCTGAGATTGGACTCTCACAGGTTCTTTGAAGAGGAAGAGCCATTTGAAAGGTTGGAGTACACAAGAAAAGAAGCCTTCTCAGCTCAGGAAACTGGTTCCCCAAGCAAGGAAGCTGACGCCAAGAAGCAAAGCAGCTCAGATGAGGACTGGAGTGAACTCAAGGCACCAAAGGTGGAACTCAAACCACTTCCTCAAAGGCTAAGGAATGTTTTCCTAGGTCCTAACTCCACTTATCCTGTTATAGTCAATGACAACCTCAATGATGATGAGATCCTAGCCCTTGTCAAGGTGTTAAAGAGGTTTAGGAAAGCTATTGGATATTCACTAGATGATATCCAAGGTATATCTCCTAACCTCTGCACTCACAGGATCCATCTAGAGGATGAGACAAGAACTTCTATTGAACCTCAGAGAAGGCTGAATCCTAATTTAAAAGAAGTAGTAAAAAAGGAAATCTTGAAGTTGCTTGAAGCAGGAGTGATCTATCCCATCTCAGATAGCACATGGGTTTCACCAGTCCATGTGGTACCTAAGAAGGGAGGGATCACTGTTGTTAAAAATGAAAATGATGAGCTAATACCAACTAGGACAATCACTGGTCATAGAATGTGCATAGATTACACTCCAGAAGATGAAATGATTGAAGCTGAAAAGATTTCAGAAAAAAAGCCAAGGACAAGGAGGTTACTAAAGACAAGGCAAAGGAGGCTTCTAAGGAGTTAGCCAAGGAACCAAGATACATACCTCCTCCTTATCAGCCCACAATACCTGTTCCTGGAAGGTTTAAGAAGCAGCTGGTAGCTAAATACAAAGGACTCTTTGATGAACAGATGAAGAAAACCCAGCTCACAATGCCACTGTTAGATGCCTTTGTTTTAGTCCCTCCTTATCAGAAATTGTTGAAGGATGCTGTTGCTGAAAGAACCAAGGATCTGCAAGGAATGGTAGTCCTCACACATGAATGTAGCGCCATTATTCAGCAGAAGAGAGTGACTCCCAACAAGCTAGGAGATCCAGGGAGCTTCACCTTGCCCTGCTCTATAGGTCCACTCCTGTTTGACAAATATTTGTGTGATCTTGGAGCTAGTGTCAGCTTGATGCCCTACTCTGTAGCACAGCGCCTGGGCTTCACCAAGTTCAAAGACTGTAGAATCTCTTTGGTATTGGCTGATAGATCAATAAGACTCCCCAAAGGTTTGCTTGAAGATGTACCACTCAGGATTGGAAGTGTAGAAATACCTACTGATTTTGTAGTTTTGGATATGAATGAGGAGCCTAAAGATCCTCTTATTCTTGGGAGACCATTCCTAGCCACAACAGGAGCAGTCATTGATGTTAAGAAGGGAAAGATTGAGCTAAAGTTGGGCAAGGATATGTCTTTGAAGTTTGACATCAAGAAGATTATGCAGCAGCCTACTATTGAAGGTCAAGTATTCCAGATTGATATTCTAGAGAAGCTGCATGATGAACTTCAAGAGGAGCGGTGTTGTGAAGACAAGCTTCAAGTGGCTTTGACAAGTGGGCATGTAGATGATGGGTACTTGGATAAGGAAAGCTTGGGTTATCAGCTGAGATTGGACTCTCACAGGTTCTTTGAAGAGGAAGAGCCATTTGAAAGGTTGGAGTACACAAGAAAAGAAGCCTTCTCAGCTCAGGAAACTGGTTCCCCAAGCAAGGAAGCTGACGCCAAGAAGCAAAGCAGCTCAGATGAGGACTGGAGTGAACTCAAGGCACCAAAGGTGGAACTCAAACCACTTCCTCAAAGGCTAAGGAATGTTTTCCTAGGTCCTAACTCCACTTATCCTGTTATAGTCAATGACAACCTCAATGATGATGAGATCCTAGCCCTTGTCAAGGTGTTAAAGAGGTTTAGGAAAGCTATTGGATATTCACTAGATGATATCCAAGGTATATCTCCTAACCTCTGCACTCACAGGATCCATCTAGAGGATGAGACAAGAACTTCTATTGAACCTCAGAGAAGGCTGAATCCTAATTTAAAAGAAGTAGTAAAAAAGGAAATCTTGAAGTTGCTTGAAGCAGGAGTGATCTATCCCATCTCAGATAGCACATGGGTTTCACCAGTCCATGTGGTACCTAAGAAGGGAGGGATCACTGTTGTTAAAAATGAAAATGATGAGCTAATACCAACTAGGACAATCACTGGTCATAGAATGTGCATAGATTACACTCCAGAAGATGAAATGATTGAAGCTGAAAAGATTTCAGAAAAAAGCCAAGGACAAGGAGGTTACTAAAGACAAGGCAAAGGAGGCTTCTAAGGAGTTAGCCAAGGAACCAAGATACATACCTCCTCCTTATCAGCCCACAATACCTGTTCCTGGAAGGTTTAAGAAGCAGCTGGTAGCTAAATACAAAGGACTCTTTGATGAACAGATGAAGAAAACCCAGCTCACAATGCCACTGTTAGATGCCTTTGTTTTAGTCCCTCCTTATCAGAAATTGTTGAAGGATGCTGTTGCTGAAAGAACCAAGGATCTGCAAGGAATGGTAGTCCTCACACATGAATGTAGCGCCATTATTCAGCAGAAGAGAGTGACTCCCAACAAGCTAGGAGATCCAGGGAGCTTCACCTTGCCCTGCTCTATAGGTCCACTCCTGTTTGACAAATATTTGTGTGATCTTGGAGCTAGTGTCAGCTTGATGCCCTACTCTGTAGCACAGCGCCTGGGCTTCACCAAGTTCAAAGACTGTAGAATCTCTTTGGTATTGGCTGATAGATCAATAAGACTCCCCAAAGGTTTGCTTGAAGATGTACCACTCAGGATTGGAAGTGTAGAAATACCTACTGATTTTGTAGTTTTGGATATGAATGAGGAGCCTAAAGATCCTCTTATTCTTGGGAGACCATTCCTAGCCACAACAGGAGCAGTCATTGATGTTAAGAAGGGAAAGATTGAGCTAAAGTTGGGCAAGGATATGTCTTTGAAGTTTGACATCAAGAAGATTATGCAGCAGCCTACTATTGAAGGTCAAGTATTCCAGATTGATATTCTAGAGAAGCTGCATGATGAACTTCAAGAGGAGCGGTGTTGTGAAGACAAGCTTCAAGTGGCTTTGACAAGTGGGCATGTAGATGATGGGTACTTGGATAAGGAAAGCTTGGGTTATCAGCTGAGATTGGACTCTCACAGGTTCTTTGAAGAGGAAGAGCCATTTGAAAGGTTGGAGTACACAAGAAAAGAAGCCTTCTCAGCTCAGGAAACTGGTTCCCCAAGCAAGGAAGCTGACGCCAAGAAGCAAAGCAGCTCAGATGAGGACTGGAGTGAACTCAAGGCACCAAAGGTGGAACTCAAACCACTTCCTCAAAGGCTAAGGAATGTTTTCCTAGGTCCTAACTCCACTTATCCTGTTATAGTCAATGACAACCTCAATGATGATGAGATCCTAGCCCTTGTCAAGGTGTTAAAGAGGTTTAGGAAAGCTATTGGATATTCACTAGATGATATCCAAGGTATATCTCCTAACCTCTGCACTCACAGGATCCATCTAGAGGATGAGACAAGAACTTCTATTGAACCTCAGAGAAGGCTGAATCCTAATTTAAAAGAAGTAGTAAAAAAGGAAATCTTGAAGTTGCTTGAAGCAGGAGTGATCTATCCCATCTCAGATAGCACATGGGTTTCACCAGTCCATGTGGTACCTAAGAAGGGAGGGATCACTGTTGTTAAAAATGAAAATGATGAGCTAATACCAACTAGGACAATCACTGGTCATAGAATGTGCATAGATTACACTCCAGAAGATGAAATGATTGAAGCTGAAAAGATTTCAGAAAAAAGCCAAGGACAAGGAGGTTACTAAAGACAAGGCAAAGGAGGCTTCTAAGGAGTTAGCCAAGGAACCAAGATACATACCTCCTCCTTATCAGCCCACAATACCTGTTCCTGGAAGGTTTAAGAAGCAGCTGGTAGCTAAATACAAAGGACTCTTTGATGAACAGATGAAGAAAACCCAGCTCACAATGCCACTGTTAGATGCCTTTGTTTTAGTCCCTCCTTATCAGAAATTGTTGAAGGATGCTGTTGCTGAAAGAACCAAGGATCTGCAAGGAATGGTAGTCCTCACACATGAATGTAGCGCCATTATTCAGCAGAAGAGAGTGACTCCCAACAAGCTAGGAGATCCAGGGAGCTTCACCTTGCCCTGCTCTATAGGTCCACTCCTGTTTGACAAATATTTGTGTGATCTTGGAGCTAGTGTCAGCTTGATGCCCTACTCTGTAGCACAGCGCCTGGGCTTCACCAAGTTCAAAGACTGTAGAATCTCTTTGGTATTGGCTGATAGATCAATAAGACTCCCCAAAGGTTTGCTTGAAGATGTACCACTCAGGATTGGAAGTGTAGAAATACCTACTGATTTTGTAGTTTTGGATATG
Organism: Thlaspi arvense; assembly: GCA_911865555.2. Classification (NCBI taxonomy): domain Eukaryota; kingdom Viridiplantae; phylum Streptophyta; class Magnoliopsida; order Brassicales; family Brassicaceae; genus Thlaspi; species Thlaspi arvense. Next base: position 17,126,638 of record OU466858.1, read on the forward strand.
GATGAGGAGCCTAAAGATCCTCTTATTCTTGGGAGACCATTCCTAGCCACAACAGGAGCAGTCATTGATGTTAAGAAGGGAAAGATTGAGCTAAAGTTGGGCAAGGATATGTCTTTGAAGTTTGACATCAAGAAGATTATGCAGCAGCCTACTATTGAAGGTCAAGTATTCCAGATTGATATTCTAGAGAAGCTGCATGATGAACTTCAAGAGGAGCGGTGTTGTGAAGACAAGCTTCAAGTGGCTTTGACAAGTGGGCATGTAGATGATGGGTACTTGGATAAGGAAAGCTTGGGTTATCAGCTGAGATTGGACTCTCACAGGTTCTTTGAAGAGGAAGAGCCATTTGAAAGGTTGGAGTACACAAGAAAAGAAGCCTTCTCAGCTCAGGAAACTGGTTCCCCAAGCAAGGAAGCTGACGCCAAGAAGCAAAGCAGCTCAGATGAGGACTGGAGTGAACTCAAGGCACCAAAGGTGGAACTCAAACCACTTCCTCAAAGGCTAAGGAATGTTTTCCTAGGTCCTAACTCCACTTATCCTGTTATAGTCAATGACAACCTCAATGATGATGAGATCCTAGCCCTTGTCAAGGTGTTAAAGAGGTTTAGGAAAGCTATTGGATATTCACTAGATGATATCCAAGGTATATCTCCTAACCTCTGCACTCACAGGATCCATCTAGAGGATGAGACAAGAACTTTTATTGAACCTCAGAGAAGGCTGAATCCTAATTTAAAAGAAGTAGTAAAAAAGGAAATCTTGAAGTTGCTTGAAGCAGGAGTGATCTATCCCATCTCAGATAGCACATGGGTTTCACCAGTCCATGTGGTACCTAAGAAGGGAGGGATCACTGTTGTTAAAAATGAAAATGATGAGCTAATACCAACTAGGACAATCACTGGTCATAGAATGTGCATAGATTACACTCCAGAAGATGAAATGATTGAAGCTGAAAAGATTTCAGAAAAAAGCCAAGGACAAGGAGGTTACTAAAGACAAGGCAAAGGAGGCTTCTAAGGAGTTAGCCAAGGAACCAAGATACATACCTCCTCCTTATCAGCCCACAATACCTGTTCCTGGAAGGTTTAAGAAGCAGCTGGTAGCTAAATACAAAGGACTCTTTGATGAACAGATGAAGAAAACCCAGCTCACAATGCCACTGTTAGATGCCTTTGTTTTAGTCCCTCCTTATCAGAAATTGTTGAAGGATGCTGTTGCTGAAAGAACCAAGGATCTGCAAGGAATGGTAGTCCTCACACATGAATGTAGCGCCATTATTCAGCAGAAGAGAGTGACTCCCAACAAGCTAGAAGATCCAGGGAGCTTCACCTTGCCCTGCTCTATAGGTCCACTCCTGTTTGACAAATATTTGTGTGATCTTGGAGCTAGTGTCAGCTTGATGCCCTACTCTGTAGCACAGCGCCTGGGCTTCACCAAGTTCAAAGACTGTAGAATCTCTTTGGTATTGGCTGATAGATCAATAAGACTCCCCAAAGGTTTGCTTGAAGATGTACCACTCAGGATTGGAAGTGTAGAAATACCTACTGATTTTGTAGTTTTGGATATGGATGAGGAGCCTAAAGATCCTCTTATTCTTGGGAGACCATTCCTAGCCACAACAGGAGCAGTCATTGATGTTAAGAAGGGAAAGATTGAGCTAAAGTTGGGCAAGGATATGTCTTTGAAGTTTGACATCAAGAAGATTATGCAGCAGCCTACTATTGAAGGTCAAGTATTCCAGATTGATATTCTAGAGAAGCTGCATGATGAACTTCAAGAGGAGCGGTGTTGTGAAGACAAGCTTCAAGTGGCTTTGACAAGTGGGCATGTAGATGATGGGTACTTGGATAAGGAAATCTTGGGTTATCAGCTGAGATTGGACTCTCACAGGTTCTTTGAAGAGGAAGAGCCATTTGAAAGGTTGGAGTACACAAGAAAAGAAGCCTTCTCAGCTCAGGAAACTGGTTCCCCAAGCAAGGAAGCTGACGCCAAGAAGCAAAGCAGCTCAGATGAGGACTGGAGTGAACTCAAGGCACCAAAGGTGGAACTCAAACCACTTCCTCAAAGGCTAAGGCATGTTTTCCTAGGTCCTAACTCCACTTATCCTGTTATAGTCAATGACAACCTCAATGATGATGAGATCCTAGCCCTTGTCAAGGTGTTAAAGAGGTTTAGGAAAGCTATTGGATATTCACTAGATGATATCCAAGGTATATCTCCTAACCTCTGCACTCACAGGATCCATCTAGAGGATGAGACAAGAACTTCTATTGAACCTCAGAGAAGGCTGAATCCTAATTTAAAAGAAGTAGTAAAAAAGGAAATCTTGAAGTTGCTTGAAGCAGGAGTGATCTATCCCATCTCAGATAGCACATGGGTTTCACCAGTCCATGTGGTACCTAAGAAGGGAGGGATCACTGTTGTTAAAAATGAAAATGATGAGCTAATACCAACTAGGACAATCACTGGTCATAGAATGTGCATAGATTACACTCCAGAAGATGAAATGATTGAAGCTGAAAAGATTTCAGAAAAAAGCCAAGGACAAGGAGGTTACTAAAGACAAGGCAAAGGAGGCTTCTAAGGAGTTAGCCAAGGAACCAAGATACATACCTCCTCCTTATCAGCCCACAATACCTGTTCCTGGAAGGTTTAAGAAGCAGCTGGTAGCTAAATACAAAGGACTCTTTGATGAACAGATGAAGAAAACCCAGCTCACAATGCCACTGTTAGATGCCTTTGTTTTAGTCCCTCCTTATCAGAAATTGTTGAAGGATGCTGTTGCTGAAAGAACCAAGGATCTGCAAGGAATGGTAGTCCTCACACATGAATGTAGCGCCATTATTCAGCAGAAGAGAGTGACTCCCAACAAGCTAGGAGATCCAGGGAGCTTCACCTTGCCCTGCTCTATAGGTCCACTCCTGTTTGACAAATATTTGTGTGATCTTGGAGCTAGTGTCAGCTTGATGCCCTACTCTGTAGCACAGCGCCTGGGCTTCACCAAGTTCAAAGACTGTAGAATCTCTTTGGTATTGGCTGATAGATCAATAAGACTCCCCAAAGGTTTGCTTGAAGATGTACCACTCAGGATTGGAAGTGTAGAAATACCTACTGATTTTGTAGTTTTGGATATGGATGAGGAGCCTAAAGATCCTCTTATTCTTGGGAGACCATTCCTAGCCACAACAGGAGCAGTCATTGATGTTAAGAAGGGAAAGATTGAGCTAAAGTTGGGCAAGGATATGTCTTTGAAGTTTGACATCAAGAAGATTATGCAGCAGCCTACTATTGAAGGTCAAGTATTCCAGATTGATATTCTAGAGAAGCTGCATGATGAACTTCAAGAGGAGCGGTGTTGTGAAGACAAGCTTCAAGTGGCTTTGACAAGTGGGCATGTAGATGATGGGTACTTGGATAAGGAAAGCTTGGGTTATCAGCTGAGATTGGACTCTCACAGGTTCTTTGAAGAGGAAGAGTCATTTGAAAGGTTGGAGTACACAAGAAAAGAAGCCTTCTCAGCTCAGGAAACTGGTTCCCCAAGCAAGGAAGCTGACGCCAAGAAGCAAAGCAGCTCAGATGAGGACTGGAGTGAACTCAAGGCACCAAAGGTGGAACTCAAACCACTTCCTCAAAGGCTAAGGAATGTTTTCCTAGGTCCTAACTCCACTTATCCTGTTATAGTCAATGACAACCTCAATGATGATGAGATCCTAGCCCTTGTCAAGGTGTTAAAGAGGTTTAGGAAAGCTATTGGATATTCACTAGATGATATCCAAGGTATATCTCCTAACCTCTGCACTCACAGGATCCATCTAGAGGATGAGACAAGAACTTTTATTGAACCTCAGAGAAGGCTGAATCCTAATTTAAAAGAAGTAGTAAAAAAGGAAATCTTGAAGTTGCTTGAAGCAGGAGTGATCTATCCCATCTCAGATAGCACATGGGTTTCACCAGTCCATGTGGTACCTAAGAAGGGAGGGATCACTGTTGTTAAAAATGAAAATGATGAGCTAATACCAACTAGGACAATCACTGGTCATAGAATGTGCATAGATTACACTCCAGAAGATGAAATGATTGAAGCTGAAAAGATTTCAGAAAAAAGCCAAGGACAAGGAGGTTACTAAAGACAAGGCAAAGGAGGCTTCTAAGGAGTTAGCCAAGGAACCAAGATACATACCTCCTCCTTATCAGCCCACAATACCTGTTCCTGGAAGGTTTAAGAAGCAGCTGGTAGCTAAATACAAAGGACTCTTTGATGAACAGATGAAGAAAACCCAGCTCACAATGCCACTGTTAGATGCCTTTGTTTTAGTCCCTCCTTATCAGAAATTGTTGAAGGATGCTGTTGCTGAAAGAACCAAGGATCTGCAAGGAATGGTAGTCCTCACACATGAATGTAGCGCCATTATTCAGCAGAAGAGAGTGACTCCCAACAAGCTAGGAGATCCAGGGAGCTTCACCTTGCCCTGCTCTATAGGTCCACTCCTGTTTGACAAATATTTGTGTGATCTTGGAGCTAGTGTCAGCTTGATGCCCTACTCTGTAGCACAGCGCCTGGGCTTCACCAAGTTCAAAGACTGTAGAATCTCTTTGGTATTGGCTGATAGATCAATAAGACTCCCCAAAGGTTGCTTGAAGATGTACCACTCAGGATTGGGAGTGTAGAAATACCTACTGATTTTGTAGTTTTGGATATGGATGAGGAGCCTAAAGATCCTCTTATTCTTGGGAGACCATTCCTAACCACAACAGGAGCAGTCATTGATGTTAAGAAGGGAAAGATTGAGCTAAAGTTGGGCAAGGATATGTCTTTGAAGTTTGACATCAAGAAGATTATGCAGCAGCCTACTATTGAAGGTCAAGTATTCCAGATTGATATTCTAGAGAAGCTGCATGATGAACTTCAAGAGGAGCGGTGTTGTGAAGACAAGCTTCAAGTGGCTTTGACAAGTGGGCATGTAGATGATGGGTACTTGGATAAGGAAAGCTTGGGTTATCAGCTGAGATTGGACTCTCACAGGTTCTTTGAAGAGGAAGAGCCATTTGAAAGGTTGGAGTACACAAGAAAAGAAGCCTTCTCAGCTCAGGAAACTGGTTCCCCAAGCAAGGAAGCTGACGCCAAGAAGCAAAGCAGCTCAGATGAGGACTGGAGTGAACTCAAGGCACCAAAGGTGGAACTCAAACCACTTCCTCAAAGGCTAAGGCATGTTTTCCTAGGTCCTAACCCCACTTATCCTGTTATAGTCAATGACAACCTCAATGATGATGAGATCCTAGCCCTTGTCAAGGTGTTAAAGAGGTTTAGGAATGCTATTGGATATTCACTAGATGATATCCAAGGTATATCTCCTAACCTCTGCACTCACAGGATCCATCTAGAGGATGAGACAAGAACTTCTATTGAACCTCAGAGAAGGCTGAATCCTAATTTAAAAGAAGTAGTAAAAAAGGAAATCTTGAAGTTGCTTGAAGCAGGAGTGATCTATCCCATCTCAGATAGCACATGGGTTTCACCAGTCCATGTGGTACCTAAGAAGGGAGGGATCACTGTTGTTAAAAATGAAAATGATGAGCTAATACCAACTAGGACAATCACTGGTCATAGAATGTGCATAGATTACACTCCAGAAGATGAAATGATTGAAGCTGAAAAGATTTCAGAAAAAAGCCAAGGACAAGGAGGTTACTAAAGACAAGGCAAAGGAGGCTTCTAAGGAGTTAGCCAAGGAACCAAGATACATACCTCCTCCTTATCAGCCCACAATACCTTTTCCTGGAAGGTTTAAGAAGCAGCTGGTTGCTAAATACAAAGGACTCTTTGATGAACAGATGAAGAAAACCTAGCTCACAATGCCACTGTTAGATGCCTTTGTTTTATTCCCTCCTTATCAGAAATTGTTGAAGGATGCTGTTGCTGAAAGAACCAAGGATCTGCAAGGAATGGTAGTCCTCACACATGAATGTAGCGCCATTATTTAGCAGAAGAGAGTGACTCCCAACAAGCTAGGAGATCCAGGGAGCTTCACCTTGCCCTGCTCTATAGGTCCACTCCTGTTTGACAAATATTTGTGTGATCTTGGAGCTAGTGTCAGCTTGATGCCCTACTCTGTAGCACAGCGCCTGGGCTTCACCAAGTTCAAAGACTGTAGAATCTCTTTGGTATTGGCTGATAGATCAATAAGACTCCCCAAAGGTTTTCTTGAAGATGTACCACTCAGGATTGGGAGTGTAGAAATACCTACTGATTTTGTAGTTTTGGATATGGATGAGGAGCCTAAAGATCCTCTTATTCTTGGGAGACCATTCTTAGCCACAACAGGAGCAGTCATTGATGTTAAGAAGGGAAAGATTGAGCTAAAGTTGGGCAAAGATATGTCTTTGAAGTTTGACATCAAGAAGATTATACAGCAGCCTACTATTAAAGGTCAAGTATTCCAGATTGATATTCTAGAGAAGCTGCATGATGAACTTCAAGAGGAGCGGTGTTGTGAAGACAAGCTTCAAGTACCTTTGACAAGTGAGCATGTAGATGATGGGTACTTGGATAAGGAAAGCTTGGGTTATCAGCTGAGATTGGACTCTCACAGGTTCTTTGAAGAGGAATAGCCATTTGAAAGGTTGGAGTACACAAGAAAAGAAGCCTTCTCAGCTCAGGAAACTGGTTCCCCAAGCAAGGAAGCTGACGCCAAGAAGTAAAGCAGCTCAGATGAGGACTGGAGTGAACTCAAGGCACCAAAGGTGGAACTCAAACCACTTCCTCAAAGGCTAAGGCATGTTTTCCTAGGTCCTAACTCCACTTATCCTGTTATAGTCAATGACAACCTCAATGATGATGAGATCCTAGCCCTTGTCAAGGTGTTAAAGAGGTTTAGGAATGCTATTGGATATTCACTAGATGATATCCAAGGTATATCTCCTAACCTCTGCACTCACAGGATCCATCTAGAGGATGAGACAAGAACTTCTATTGAACCTCAGAGAAGGCTGAATCCTAATTTAAAAGAAGTAGTAAAAAAGGAAATCTTGAAGTTGCTTGAAGCAGGAGTGATCTATCCCATCTCAGATAGCACATGGGTTTCACCAGTCCATGTGGTACCTAAGAAGGGAGGGATCACTGTTGTTAAAAATGAAAATGATGAGCTAATACCAACTAGGACAATCACTGGTCATAGAATGTGCATAGATTACAGAAAACTTAATTCTGCTTCTAGCAAATATCACTTCCCTTTGCCATTTATAGACCAAATGCTAGAAAGATAAGCAAATCATAAGCATTACTGCTTTTTAGATGGTTATAGTGGATTCTTTCAGATCCCTATCCATCCCAAAGATCAGGAGAAAACTACTTTTACTTGTCTATATGGAACTTTCGCTTATAGAAGAATGCCTTTTGGTTTATGCAATGCTCCTGCTACTTTTCAAAGATGTATGACTTCTATCTTTTCTGACTTGCTTGAAGAAATGGTGGAGGTATTCATGGACGACTTTAGCGTCTATGGATCCTCCTTTGGTGTCTGCTTGTCTAACCTTTCTCAGGTCCTCCAAAGGTGTGAAGACACAAAACTGGTCCTGAATTGGGAAAAGTGTCACTTCATGGTGCAAGAAGGAATTGTTTTGGGTCATAAGATCTTAGAGAAAGGGATAGAAGTGGACAAGGCTAAGATCGATATAATGGTGCACTTAGAACCTCCCACCACTGTCAAGGGGATCAGAAGCTTTCTGGGGCATGCTGGCTTCTACAGAAGATTCATCAAGGATTTCTCAAGGATTGCAAGACCCTTGACAAGATTGTTGTGTAAGGAGACAGAGTTTGTGTTTGATGAAGACTGCCTGCAAGCCTTCCTTACTCTCAAACAAGCTCTGGTATCAGCACCAATAGTCCAAGCCCCAAACTGAGATCTGCCATTTGAAATAATTTGTGATGCTAGTGACTATGCAGTTGGAGCAGTTTTGGGGCAGAGAGTTGACAAGAAACTTCATGTTATCTACTATGCCAGCAGAACTATGGATGAGGCTCAGTCAAGATATGCTACAACTGAGAAAGAGCTCTTGGCAGTTGTCTTTGCATTTGAGAAGGTCAGGAGCTACTTAGTAGGCTCCAAGGTGATTGTTTATACTGATCATGCTGTGCTGAGACACATCTATGCTAAGAAGGACACCAAACCAAGGCTTCTTAGATGGATTCTTCTCTTACAAGAGTTTGATATGGAGATTGTGGATAAGAGAGGCATTGAGAATGGAGTTGCTGATCACCTCTCAAGACTGAGGATAGATGACTTTGTCCCAATCAATGATACTCTACCAGAAGAACAGTTGCATGCCTTAGGAGTCAAGAAAACAGAAGTGAAAGGCCTAGAAGAGGATAAACTACCTTGGTATGCTGACTTTGTGAACTACTTGGTGGTTGGCCAGATACCACAGACCCTCAACTCACATCAGAAGAAGAAGTTCTCAAGAGATGTCTCCCATTACTTTTGGGATGAGCCATATTTGTACAAAAGAGGGAGTGATGGGTTGTTCAGAAGGTGTGTAGCTGAAGAAGAAATTTCAGGAATCTTGCACCATTGCCATGGCTCAGCCTATGGAGGACATTTTGCAACATTCAAGACAGCCTCCAAGGTCCTACAGGCTGGTTTTTGGTGGCCTAGTCTGTTCAAGGACGCCCAAGCCCACATCTCCTCATGTGATGCTTGCCAAAGGAAGGGAAACATCTCCAAGAGAGATGAGATGCCTCTGAATTCTATCCTTGAAGTGGATCTGTTTAATGTGTGGGGGATTGACTTTATGGGACCCTTCCCTTCCTCTTATGGGAACAAGTACATTCTTGTAGCTGTTGATTATATGTCAAAGTAGGTTGAAGCCATTGCTAGTCCAACAAATGATGCTAGAGTTGTGTTGAAGCTCTTCAAGACAATTATCTTCCCAAGGTTTGGTACTCCAAGGTGTGTGATCAGTGATGGTGGAAGTCATTTCATCAACAAGGTTTTTGAGAGCTTGCTCAAGAAGAATGGTGTCAAGCACAAGGTTGCTACTCCTTACCATCCTCAAACAAGTGGCCAAGTGGAGGTGTCCAACAGAGAGATCAAAGCCATCTTAGAGAAAACAGTTGGTGTCATAAGAAAAGACTGGTCCAATAAGCTTAATGATGCTTTGTGGGCTTATAGAACAGCCTTCAAGACACCCATTGGCAGAACTCCTTTCTCACTCCTTTATGGGAAGTCTTGTCATCTACTTGTTGAGCTGGAATACAAAGCTCTGTGGGCAACAAAGTTGCTGAATTTTGACATCAAGACAGCTCAAGAAAAGAGACTTATCAACTTGCATGAACTAGAGGAAAACCGCCTTGAAGCTTTTGAGAGTTCTAAGATCTACAAGGAGAGGATAAAAGCCTTCCATGACAAAAGGATCAAACACAAGGACTTCAAGGCAGGGGATCAGGTGCTGCTATTCAACTCAAGGTTGAAGCTATTTCCTGGAAAGCTGAAGTCAAGATGGTCAGGACCATTCAAGATCAAGGAAGTGTTGCCATATGGAGCTGTGACTTTGTTTAGCAAGAATGGAGAAGACTTTACAGTAAATGGGCATAGGGTGAAGCCATACATGGCAAGTGAGTCTCTTGGAGATGAGGTGAACATCAACCTTGAAGAACTTCCATCATAGTAATCAGTCAAGGAAAGTCAAGCTAGGGACTTTAAACAAGCACACTTGGGAGGTAGTCTTATGGTATCCTTTTGTATATATTATGCTTTCTAGTCTATCTTTTATGCTTTGCTATATTGTTTAGAATCAGGAGTCCCAATTTGGGTTTGAGAAAGTCTGAAAGGGACAAAGAACAGATGTATTCTGGCTGATATCGATCATTTGTATCGGTCATGACAGACCGATACACAGATTTTCAGTCATCAGTATCGATCATGTTTGATCGATATCAGTGGAGCCAGTCTACACCAGTCAACATGTCGGTCACTTGTGATCGATATGGAAAGAAGTTTGAAAGGAGGACACATTTCGGTCATTCACATCGATCAAACTTGATCGACATAAACTCATCGTGTGATTTTCGTTCCAGTGTATCGATCAGTGGTGATCGATGAGGTTCTTGGAAACATATCGGTCACCAGTATCGATCACTCATGACCGACATAATCACATCGGATGGATTTCGGTCAAGTGTGTCGATCAGTGATGACCGATACTAATCCCAGAAAGCACATCAATCTCTAATATTGATCACTCATGACCGATACTGCCATTTCGGTCAGTTATATCGGTCATGTGTGACCGATATTCCAGCCGAGGTAAGTCTCTAAAATTTTTCAAAATTTTTCCTCCTTTGGTTTGGAGCCAAGGAGGTTTAAATTTGAATTCTGGGGCCCCTCCTGCAGTCTGAAAAGCTCCTGCACACTTCTGCCCTTGTCCCCCACTCCTTTGATGCCCTTCACTCCCTACCCACCTCTTTATAAGTCAATAAACTCTTCCTACTCTCCCTAACTTTATCTCTTATTGCTTGACCTCAAAAATTTTCAGCGCTCTCCTTCCCCTTATTATAAGTACTCAGAATTTCTTTGAGCTTTGCACTTTCAGGTACAATGAGAAGAAGGAGCAGCCCAACAGCAAGCAACAGGAGGTCAGAAAGAGAGGAAGCATCCCTTTCCCCAAGAGCTACAAGAACTAAGGGCAAAGGAATTGCTGGAGGACAATCCTCAAGAGATGCTTCAACAAGACCAGTTGCAGGAGAGTTTGCCTCGTCAAAAGGAAAAGGCGCTACTGTGGTGGAAGTCTCTCATGATACGCCAAGTGCTGAGATCCTCATGGAAAAACTCAACCAATATAGTTTCCAACCCACAAGATATCCTTGCACCTCCACCATGCAAGCACTTGGGATAAACGTGGACTGCAAAACAATCTTTGAGGGCATGGGACTCATTGACCATATGGCTATAGCACTTCCATCCTACAAGGACCTCACCTACCAATTCCTCTCTACTCTGAATATGGTCCACTATGATGACAGTAAGCTGGTGAATGGGGACGGCTGGATATCATTTCAAATTGGCGGTCAAACTTTTACAACAACTTTCTTCAAGCTTGCATTGGCCCTAAGTACATACAAATATACTGAATGGAGGAGCCATTTCAAGATCAGCCAAAGGCAACACAAGATGCTATGGGAGGTATTTGGGGCTAGCAAACCCACTGCAGAGACCCTGAGGAACCAACATCTGAAGCATCCAGAAGTAAGGTACACACACATGGCTCTAGCAAACACATTCCTTGCAAGGGATGATACAGATATCCTCACAGACCAGGAGAAAGGCCTCATGTACAATGCCCTGGAGCCACTTGTGATTTACAGCACCAATGGAACACCTCTCAAGCCACCAACCAAATACCCCTGCTACACCGCTATGTTGATGGAGCACCTTTTCTCCTACAAACATCGGGTTTTGACTGAGAGTAACCCACAAATCTGCATCGGAGGAGTTGTGACAGCCATCCTATTAGCATGTGGAGTGAACTTGGAGGAGCATACTGACAACGCCTTACAATCGCTGTGGATGGATTTGGACTACCTAAGAAGAAGGCATTTCCTTGAAAGAAGCATCAGCAGCCAGCACATCTACACCTTCTTCAAGGATACCCACACACCAGCCCGGTTTCTCCTCCCAAACCCACAGAAAACAAGCATCAACATCAGGAGTAACTTGAGCTTTTGCCCTGATGAGAGCCAACTCTACCAAGAGGGATCAGTAGTTGAAGAGAGAAATAACAGTCATAGAGACACGCAAAAGGGATCTTCTCACCGCTACTCCCACCACTTCTACCATTAAACCAAGTACCACATCCTTTCCATTGTTTTATACCATTGCCTCTTTTTATTTCTGTAATATATTTTGTTGCTTCTCTCTTCCATTACTTTCATTACACAAGGGACTATGTAATTTAACTGTGGGGGAGAGATTTGGGTTTGACTTTGTGTTCTGTTTTCTTAGTTTTTCTTTTTTTCTTTTTACTTTGAGTCTCATGCATATCATGCATTCATGTAAGGCATAGAAAAACACAAAAAAAAATCAAAAAATTTGAAAATTTTTGCATTTTTGCAAACCAAAAAGAAAGCATGTAGTTGCATTTCATTCTTTTAAGATTGAGTCTAGTGTTGACATATAGGTTGCATTGCATTTGCATCGGGCATTATGATGAATTTTCCTTGAAAAGTGCTTAGTGTTTAGAGATGATTTCAATTTTTAAGTGCTTAGCTGTTTGATGCATCATATAATTGCTAGAAGTTAAGGCTGAACCATGCTTAGATTGCTAGATTTGGTCTCCTCATCTCATTCTGAAAGCATTTGTTCTCTGAAAATCAACTCTATCAACTTGAACTTTCATTTGGACATTGAATTATCATGTCTTATGCATTGAAAAGTGAATTCATGGCTACCAGATACATATTTGGATCATCTTTCTCCTTTCTACCACTCTTGTTGATCCAAATAGCTGATCCTCATAATTATGCGACAGTTACATCCTCACCCTTAACCAAAACCTCCTTTTGAGCCTAAACACTATTGTGAGAGCTGTGAGGCCTTTGCATTGTATTTTCGATTTTGTCTTGGCAAAAAGTGTTAGGAATAAGGCTGGCAATGATTAGCTCTCTTGTAGATATCAGTTTGCATCTTGAGCTTGATTCTAGGATAGGAGTTTTAGGGTTTAAAAAGGGTAGTATAGGTGGTTTGAACTTCATGTTTATATGTTTTGAAAGAAAAGGAAAAGATTTGAAATGGTAGAAAAGGGGAAACAGTCTAGAATTATGGTTAAGTAAAGGGAATAAAAGCTCTAAGTACAAAGAAGAAAGGCGCCAGCAACAAAGCTCAGAGAGGGTCCAAAGAACAAAAATCAGACCAGGAGCAATCCACCAAAGGTGATGAAGGTGCCAATACAACAAAGAAGAGCAAGTCCCAACCAAAAAGAAGCAACCACACAAGGACTCATCTTTGGGAAATAAGGGTAGAAGAGAGCTTTGAATTGCATGCATAAGTGTTCTTTTACCTTTAGCATTTTGCCTAAGATGAAGTCATTTTAATGAGTGATCCCTTATGTTTTTAAAACCCTGTGCTTAAATGAGATCATTCTTATCTCATAACCTTACCCCTTTTTAACCAAATGTCTTCACTTGATTTGCATAAGCATGATTCATGTTCTGAACTTAATTGAATGTTAAAGAGTTGGTTGATTTGAGCATTTGCCTAAGTTGAGATTTGAGATCATTTTGAAACATGATGAGCATGGCTAGGTTCTTTAAAGTATAGCTGATTATGTTTGCATCCTACAACTAGGCACTTAAGCATTGAAACCATCTCTTTACCTTTGCATTTTTGGAATCTGAATGCCCCCTCTTCAAACCTCACTCTCCCATTTGTTCTTATTTGCTTGAGAACAAGCAAAAGGCAAGTGTGGGGGTGTTGATATCCCTTGTATTTACACCATTTAGGACTGTATTTAGTACATGTTTTGGTCCTCTTTTGCATGTTTTCCCTTAGCTTTTGTACCATTTTCTTCTCCTTTTACACTTAGGTTGCATTTAGGATATAATTTGCATTTTCCTTGCATTTTGGATGTTTTTAGGTGCTATTGGAGCTAAAAGGAGCCTGGAGGAGTTTTGAGGATGATCCAGGATACTAGCTGGGCAAAAGGGAGCAAGGAGGATCGAAGCAGAGAATCTCTGCAGAAGTTTTCGGTCAGAGCACGGTGAACATCGGTCAAGGATGACCGATACGGACCAGTATCGATCACCAGTATCGGTCAAGGATGACCGATACAAAGCAGCATCGATCACCTGCATCGGTCAAGGGTGACCGACACAAACACAACGAGTTGATTTCGGTCACCAGTATCGATCACTCCAGACTGATGAGATCTGTATCGGTCACTGATGACTGTTGTAACTGACCGATACGCTGCCAGACTGAAGACCCTTTATTTACAATTTTGCCATTTTTGCTTAGACTCTTATAAATACGAAAAATTCCTAATTTTTTGGAACAAGCTTTTACCCAGCAGTTCTTTCTTGTATAGACCCTTGGGTTTTGTAATTTGAATCTTTGCTTCATTTTGATTAAAGTTTGCTTCTTTTATCTTGTTTAAGCTCTCTAATCATGATTAGTCATCTTTCTCTATTTGAATTGATGGTTTTAATGGTGTTTAGTGAGTAGTTCTTTTTGAGGATTTGAGATGGGTTAGGTTTAGGAAATTTGAGACTCTATCTATGATTGCTTAGTGTTGATTCTTCCATTTCCTTTCTTGATTGCTGAGTTTAATGCTTAATTAGCCCTAGCTAAGTTGATTAAGATCTTAGGCTCATTTTATGCCCACCAAGTGTTTGATGAAATGTATGAATTGCTTTGCAAGAGAATTGCTTATCCTAGCTCAAGAGATTGACTGTCTAGGGAGTGATTTGGAAATATAGGGTTGATAGATTTGTTTTAATGCTTGCTCTTTATCATTTTACTAATGAGAATTAGTTCTTGGCTTGGTGATTAGCAAAGAGATTAGTGCCAAGAGATTGGATTAGTCATATAAATGAATCATATGCATAAGGAATAGCATTGTGTGAGTTTGTAAGCATTATAGGCTGAGTCAAGAGTTCCCTAACACCAATAATCTCATCTCAAGTCCCATATTTTCTCTGTTTTAAGCTCTGTTTTGATATTGCCCTGTTTTTCCTCTTATTTTGATTGCTTTGCTTGCCTTTCACTCTTTGCTTTGTGTTTGCTTTAATCTTGTTTGATCATTTAGGTTGCTAGGTATTCTAAAAACCCCTTTTGTATCTGCTTGAATTAGGAAATCTACTATAATCCTGCTGTTTCAATCTTCCCCTTTGGATTGACATTAAAACCCAATGCTACAATGACTAGTACAATGGGTGATTGACAACAAGAGGCAAAACCCTTGTATCACATGTTAAAATCGATTGCTCGTTGAAAATCATCCCTATTTATTAGAACCATTAATTTGAATTGCTAATTATCATGTTCTTGCATTGAAAAGTGGTTTCAAGGATCACCCATATACATATTTGGACTTTCATTCTTCCTTTTACCTCTCTTGCTAGTCCAAATAGTTGATCCTCATCATTAAGAGACAATTACCACACCTTAACCTTACCTCCCTTTCAAATCCAAACACTATCTTTGTGTGTGTGAGGCCTATTTTCGAATGAACTAAGCATAAAGTGTTAGGTAGGCACGACAAGGATAGGTTGCTATGTAGAACTAGCTCTTCACTTTGAGGTAGACATAGGTCTAGGAAGGTAGTTATAGGTCTGGGCGGATTTGAGTGTTACATTGATCTATAAGGGGAGAGTGAGAGAAGAAAGAAAGTGAAAAGGGGAAAGGAATGAAGATGGGAAAGCAAACAAAAGCTCAGTATGTGTGGAACCAAATAAGCTCAAATAGGGTTGCTATTATGAAGATAGAGTCTCAGCAACAACAAAGAAGGCATCAAAACCTAAATACATCAAAAGGATGAAGAAATGGAGACTCCCAAATACCAAGAAAAGGTCCCCACAACAAAGGAGCACAAAAAAAGCCACAACATGATGAGACCAAAGAAGAAGTTTCCCTGAAAATGACAAAGTGTGGAGAGTGTGAGAGTGTGGAGAAAGGGTAGTTTGGATTGGGTCTGATTTGGGATAAGAGTTTTGGGATTTAGAACATTCTTAGGCACTAGGTAGATAGTAATTTATCGTTGTATGCATAAGTTGTTCTTAACCTTTAGCATTATGCCCAAGTTCATTCATTTTTTAGAGAAACCCTTACGCTTGAACCCACAATTTGATGAGATCATTTTTATCTCATAACCTTAACCTTTAGCCAAATGATTCCACTTGATTTGCTTGAACATGATTCACTTGGTTACAAAGTTTAAATGTATGTTAAAGGGATTGAATTATTTGAGCATTTAACTAGGCTGAGATAGAGATCATTTTAAAACTGGAAAGGCATGGCTAAGTTCTTATTAGTATGACTGATTGTGTTTTTCATCCTACATTTAAGCACTTAGACATTGACTTCATTTCTTTACCTTAGAATTTTTGGATTTGAGTGCCCACCTTCAAACCTCACTTCCTCCTTGTCTTAGTTTGTTTGCTTGAGGACAAGCAAAAGGCAAGTGTGGGGGTGTTGATATCTCCATTATTTATACCATTTTAGCTTGCATTCATCACTAGTTTTAGTCCTTAAACATGCATATTTTGCTTCTTCTTGTCCCATTTGCATACATTTAGGAGTTAGTGTAGTTTTAGGAGCTCCATTGCATTTTGCATGCATTTGGAGTTTTATTCAGGTACTAGAAGGAGTGTGGAGGTCATGTGGTGCAATGGGTGTGAGCTGGGAATGGAGTAAGGCGAGAGACAAAGACGGATAGACCAATATCTATGATGATAATGACGTCATCTGATCGATACAGAGCATATCGATGGGAGTATCGACCACTTCAGCATCAATACAGTAGAGGCATGGTGAGAAGGAAGCATATCGACTAGGAGACACCTCGATGCAACAGAAGGGAGTCTATATCGAGCAGTGTATCGATGTCTCAGACCGATACACATGACAGGACAATACCGAGGTGCCATATCGACGTGCTTGATCGATGAGCCTTAACTAAAGGGCGATTGTATCGACTTCACACCATGGAGAGCCAAACCAATACAACTTGGAAGCCTTCTGTATCGACGTGCATATCGACCAAGAGACATCGATACAACCCAGAAGAAGAGATGATATCGACATGTGTATCGATGTTCACAGCTGATATGGTCTGTCCGAGTCAGCTTGTTTTCGGTTTAATCTTGGTTTACTAGGGGTTTTCTTGTTCCCTTATAAATAATAAAGTCCTAAAATGGTTAGGCAACTTCGATCTTATTATCTTTCTTCTGTTCTTGCACTTAAAACCTTTCCTTTTTCAGCTTTGCTTTATAAGATATAGTTTGATTTAGTGAACTTATGTACTTGCCTTTAATCTATTCTTGTTTATTCTGCTTCCTAATCATGCTTAACCATTATTTCTCTTTGGAATTTGTGGTTTTGACTATGGCTAGTGAGTAGTCTTATTTAGGGTTTGAGATGGGATAGATTAGAGGGGTTTTAGGACTAGATTAGTGGTGTCTTGTGCTTAATATGATTGTCTTCTCTCTATTAGATGTGCTTAACACTAGATTAATCTTGGCCAGGCTGGTTTAGTATCTTGGCTTTCTCTTGCGCCTGGTAAGTGTTTGATGAAATGCTGCGTAGAGTCTCTTAGAGGATTTGTATGCCTAGCCTAAGGAATTAGATGTCTAAGGTGCATTTTGGCTTAATAGGATTGGAGTTCTGTTCTGAATACTTGCTGATCATGTGTTTGAGTAAAGGGATTTATCTTGAATGTATGCTTAGCAAAGTGATTAGTGTCAAGGAATTGAGCTAGTTATAGTTGTTAATCCTATGCCTAGAAGATAGCATTGTTTGAATGGTTTTGAAGCATCACTAGTTAGGTTCTAATCCCCTCTTAATCAATAACCCCCATCTTAGATCCTTACTTCATCTATTTGAATTTTCTGATTTGCTTAGTTCAGTCTTTAGACTTGTTTAGTTTGATCACAACTTCTTTCTTGAATCTAGCTTGACTTAAATGACTTGCTGTATTCTTGGTGCCTTAAGAACTCAGATGGATTGATACCTTACATGATGCAATGACATGAGTGTGTTTGGATTCTCTTAGCTAGTCAAATACAAGCTATCACTAGGAATTCTGATTCCTTTTGTCTTCTTGGTTTCACTCGAGTTGACTTTGATTTGAAATTGCTAGCCGATGGTGTGCCATATCGAGAAGTGAAAGCTTCGTCGGATGATAAGAGTCCTAGGAGAGATGGATTCGTCCTAGGTTCTTGATAACCGGAGTGAAATCCTGGGGAGTAAGATCCCTGATACGTAGAAAATCCTGATGGCATACTTCCAAGAGGATTAAAGTATGTATCTGCTTGATTCTGGTTATGAATCATGCTTTCCAGGCATCTTTGGAGATCTTTCAGCTGGTTTTGAGACTGGCTGTCTCAACTTCTTTGCTTCTGAAGTTAGACGTATTAACCATCATGTGATGTGCCATAGCTGTCATCTCTTGATGTAGATTGTTGAGACGGCCGTGGATCTCCAATATTGAGTTTTGTAAGCTGCTCAATGTTTTGTTGTAGCCATCAGTAAGTTGATCAACCTTATGATTTATTGTTGTCAGAAGTTTATTTTGGGCAAGGACATTTTCTGTTTGCCAATTAAGGACTTTTTCTCCTTGGCTTAGCTGGTCAGGTCTGGTAGAGTTGATGGCTCACGTGAGGATCTTCGGACTATGATTGATATCATCTTTGGTGAAATCTTCAGGTGGAGGGAAATTGTTTGCTTGCATCATCAAGATTTAAGGTTCTTTCCTTTTTTCGAGTATTGGACAATGAAATCATACTTGTCATCACCTAACGGTCCGACCGTGGGATCACCCTCGAGATATCTCTTGTAAAGAGGATCTTTCTTTTTTCTTCATCTCCGGCGAATCTCGTCATCAGATTCGTAGAAATATTCCATGCAAGCCGTGCAAGAACATACATCAAAGTATTGATGTTCGTTCTTATCCTTGAAGGGGTAGACTACTGATCAGTCTTGACCAAAAGAAAGAGGTTGTAGAGCTCCAGCTTTGAATGGGCCATGGAATTCGTGTTCATCAATTTGTATGGCAAACTGAGTGAACAGTTGCTTCCGAAAAGATGATGATCTTGGTTTTTCGAACTTGATCTCTGTTGTTCCATCATTTTGAGAGTGGAAGCTGACTTCTGACGTCTGAACTGGCGTCTGGGTTGCTTGATGGAGCTTTTCATTGCTTGTGACCCATGATCTGGTAATCGACAGAGTAATTCGTCGCGAGAGATCTGCCGAGGAATCTGAATTGAGTTTGGTGCCCGTGATGCCGAGGTGACTTCAAGATACAAAGCTTCATCAGATGATGGTAGTGTAAGATCAAGCGCATGATCTTGGATTCGATAGACGATCTGATGGTGTAGGATCGCTACGACGCTCTTTTCTTGCATTGGTGCTCCCACCAGTTGCAATTGGACTTTTAGCGTTTGTAGCAGATTCTGATCTTTCAGTGAAACATTAAAGTTTGGAAATAGTGTGACAAAGACCGTTCCTGCGTTTAATGTTGTCTGAACCGTTCCGATACAGGCTTGTTGATAGGACTTTAGTCTCGAGTCGACTAAAGCTATGCGAGCGAATTTTCGAGCTTGTAGGGTCAGACCAATTCGCACTACTCCGAAGTGAAGGTGAGTGTATCCGTGTTGTTGCCACAATCTTGGTAAATTTTCTGGAATGTTGAGCGAGATGAACTGCTCTTCTTCAGTGGCTGGGACTTGGTGTGATGAGAATTTGCTGGATTGGACATATTCCATGACTCTCCTATTTAAAGATGGTTTGATAAGCTCGTGAACACCTTTGACCAAAAAAGAGCTGGGCTTTTTAGCAAAGTATTCATACGGATTTACCAGTGGAAGGGTAGTTTCGGGTAATTGATCACTCGGAATATATTCGATTTCGTAGAGGGAATTTATACTGGAACAGGATGAACAGCTTTTGTTTCTTGGTAAAGTAGGAATTGAAAAGGTGATATCTCTTGTATTTACACCATTTAGGCTTGCATTTAGTACATGTTTTGGTTCTTCTTTGCATGTTTTCCTTATCTTTTGTTTCATTTTCTTCTTCTTTTAGACTTAGGTTGCATTTAGGACATAGTTTGCATTTTCTATGCATTATGGATGTTTTTAGGTACTTATGGAGCTAAGAGGAGCATTGGAGAAGCTTTGGGGATGATCCAGGAAGCTAGCTGAGCCAAGAGGAGCAAAAGGGACCAAGGCAGACGATCTCTGCAGATCCTATCGATCAAAGCACAAGGCCTATCGGTCAAGGAGTGACCAATAGGATTCCTATCGACCAGGCCTATCGGTCAGAGAAGTGACTGATAGAAGTGCACCGTTTATATTTCGGTCACCCTATCGGTCATCTTCCAGACCGATAGGATCCCTATCGAACTGACCGATAGGAACCCAGTCCGAGCCTGTCTTTTATTACACTTTTGCCATTACTTTAGGGCTTCCTTCTTTTATGTATAAATACCCTTTTTCTGGGATTTTCGACAAGTCACCTCATAACACCGTTCTTGAGTTTATTTTATGGGTTTGTAAGATAGTTTTCTTGCTTTATTTAATATAAGTTTGTATTTACCATTAATCTTTCTCTAATCTCTCTTTTAATCATGATTAACATCTTTTCCTCTTGTGATTTGGTGTTAAACATGAGTATTAGTGAGTAGTTTGCTTAGGGTTCAAAGATGTGATAGTTAAGGGGATTTAGAGATTGATTAAGGTTTGTTTAGTGTTTAATTACATGGGTTCTTCTCTATTAATCTGTTTTTAAGCTAGATTTGTCTTGATCACACTTATCTAGAATTTAGGCTTTCTCTTACGCCCACCAACTGTTTGATGAAATGCTGATCTTGTTTGATAGAGAATTTGCTGGCCTTGGCTCAAGAGATTGACTGTTTGAGGAGCATTTTGACATGAATAGAGTTGATTTTTATTGCTTGCTGAATGTTTTAGCACTAATGAGAGTTAGTTCTTGTTAAGGTGTTTAGCAAAGGGCTATTTTACAAGAGATTGGACTTAGCTTGCTTGTTTGTGAACTCTATGTCTAGGAACCACCATTGCTAGCTTGTTTGCTTGATCAATGCTGTTTGAAACAACCTTAGTTAGTCTCTGAATTCCCCAAAGTCAATAACCACATCTAGGAACTTGCTTTCTCTTTTATTGAATTTCGAATTTGCTTAATACTCTGTTTATTTTGCTCTGTTTCACTTCTTGATCATTGATATTCTGTCTCTTTTTGAGTTCTCTTTGGTCATTTATCATTCTAGGTTGTTAGATAAGTTGCTTAGGCAACAAAAACTCTATTTACTTTGCTTGACTTAAGGATTCTTGCTCACAACTCTTTTGCTTTCAACAAAACTCTTTGGATTGACATAAAACCCTTGCTATACTACAATTGATTTACATAGTGGGGTGATTGACTAAGAAATAAAACCTCTTTATCAATTTGGCGTCGTTGCCAATTGGGTTTTCTGTTTGAATCAATAGAGTTTGTAGAGTCTTTAAGATCAAGTTTTTAGTTTTATTTGGTTACTCACTCCTTTTCAAGTATTTTCATTTCAGGTACATCTCTACAAGTACAGAAGATGCCCTGTTTTAAAACTCCAAGGTGCAACAACTTCCACCAAGAGCTTCTGCCTATAAACTACTTTGCAGACAGCTACATTACCCACCCACAGTTTGCACCCACTCCTGCTCTCCCTCAAGGTCAATACAATGCCTACACCTCTAGTGCAGATGTTACCAAGAGCATGCTCACTCAATTCCTCAACTTACAACTCCTTGAAACATTAGAGATGAACCAGGGATTTGCTGAGTTGCACAACAATCGGGACTCTGTTCATGATGAGCTTACCAAGCTTGATGATTGGGATTCAAGGATACAGATCTCAGAAGACAACAGAGGAGTTGAAATAGCACCATGCTCCCAAGGTACTCTCCCTGAAGCATGTAAGCATAATCCTCAGGAATTCTGCCACTTGCTTGCTGAAGAGGATGAAGAATTTACTGATGAAGATGCTTCATTGGAAGAGCTTGGCATTATGCTTCAAGAGTTGCTGTTACATGTGGACATGTTAAGGGCTGAGTATGGGGGGAGGTCACCCATGCCAACATTGATGATCAAGAAGCTACAGATACTGTAGAAAAGTTCCTCAAATGACTAGATGACAGCTTGAACAAAGAAGAAGAGCAAGAAAGAGCAGCACAAGAAGCTGCTGAGAAGGAAGAGGCTGAGAAAGCCTTAGTTGCTCCAGAAGAAGAAGCCAAACCAGAGCTCAGTGAAGCTGACGAAGAACTTGTAGAGGAACACCATGCATTGATGGTCTTGGCTAGTGAAAAAGAAGCTGATGTCAGTGGGCATTTGGGTCTACCAGAAGAAAGAGGTGAGAGCACCAGCTCCATCAACCTCTTTCCACTAGTGAGGTAAGCAAAGTCAAGTTTAGTGACTTTAAACAAGCACACTTGGGAGGTAGTCCCATAGTATACTTTGTATATATTAAGCTTTCTAGTTTATTTTTATGTTTATTTAATGTGTATAGAAGCAGGAGTTCGGTTTGGGGATTGAAAAAGTGTCTAAAGGACAAAGAACAGGTACATTTTCAAAACAAATTTCCTCCTTTGGCTTGGAGCCAAGGAGGTTTAAATTGAAATTTTGGCTTCTTCCTGACACTTTGCAGAGCTCCTGGGGACTTTTATTCTTGTCCCCCACCCACTTTTGATATCTTTGGTTCCCCACTCCCCTCTTTAAGAACCAACAATATCTTCTCTTCTCTTCACACTTCATTTTACAACTTCTCTCACCAAAGTCCGAAATTTTTAGCTCTCTCTCTCTCTCATTTATTTATCCTTTCTAAGTGCTCAGAAGTTTCATTAAGGTTTGCTTTCTTAACTATTCACTTCTTGTTCTTACACTTTGCAAGTGCTTAAAATTGTTAAAACTATGGTTTTAAGAGCAAGTTTTGTTTAGTTTAAGATGTTGTGCTTTGGTTTTGCATGGTGGATGTGTTTAAAATGAGCAAGTTAACTGTTAAAACATTGTTTATTGTTCTTAATTCTCAGTTCTTTCTTCCTTAATATCCCTTTGCATAATCATCTTCTCTTTTGCTTAGAGTCACCATGCTAGGTTCACATGCATGAATGTTTTATTTTTATGAACTCTAACATGTTTAAATTGTTAGCTTGTGATTCTTCTTACTTTTTAAGAGTTTAATCTTCTTTAGTGACTAGATAAACTTCTTTTAGCTTAGAGAAATTCATTCTAAAGCTTTCAGTTATTGGTTTCTCAAACTTTTGCTCTTTTACTTATCGTATCTTCAAGCTTTGCTTTTTGTAGGTACCATGGGTAAATCAAGAACAGCTGCTGCAAGCAAAAGGAAAGCATCAGCAGAGGAAGCGCCCACTTCTCCTTGAGTTAGAAGAGATAAAGGCAAGGGTGCTGCAGCTGAGCAATCATCTAAGGCTGCTGGGAAAAGACCAGTTGGAGACAAGGGCGCCAAGCAGAAAGGAAAGGGCAAAACTGTGGAGGAAGAAGTCCCATACCATGAGCCAAGTGCTAGAGAGCTCATGGAGGCTTTCAACCAGTGCACCTTCAAGCCCACAAGATACCCTTGTGCTAACACAATAAGAGCACTTGGGATCTATCACGATTGCAAGGGTATCTTTGATTACATGGGGCTTAATGAGTTCATGACCATGCCACTTCCCTCCTACCAGCAGCTCACTTATCAATTCCTCTCTACTCTCAAGGTGGTTGGATATGATGAAAGTGAGCTCCCCAACAAAGATGGATGGATCTCCTTCAAGCTTGGAAAGCAAAGGTTCACAACACCATTCCTTGACATCTCCCAAGCGCTTGGACTGATGTCTTATGCTCACAAAAGGAACAAGTTCTTCATTGGCCAAAAAGAGCACAGGATGTTATGGGGAATGATTGGGGCTGGAAACTTCACAGCTGGAGCCACAAGGAACCAACACCTGAAAAATCCTGCAGTGAGGTATGCTCATAAGGCGCTTGCAAATACATTCTTTGCAAGAAAAGAAACAACAAACCTCACTGGAAAGGAGAGAGACTTCCTGTACTTTGGGATGTATGAGCTTGTAGGCACCAGTACAAATGGAACAATACTAGAGCCACCAACCAAGCTCCCATGCTTTGTCACCATGCTGATGGATCAGCTCTTAACCTAAAAGAGTTGGGTCATGCACAAAGGGAAAAGGGAGAAGAATCCACAGCTCCACATTGGAGGAGTTGTGACAGTTGTTCTTATGGCTAGTGGAGTAGACCTTCAGGAACATGAGAAAGATGCTCTGGAGCCATTGTGGATAGATATGGACTATCTTAAGAGAAGCCATTTCATTGAGAAGAGCATCCAAGACAAGCATGTCTACAAGTTCCTCAATGACTTAGAAGATCCAGCAAGAGTCTTCCTCCTTAATCCAAGGCGTACATCCATCACCATGAAGAGCAACATCAGTTTCAACCCAAGTGAGGATCAACTTTACAAAGGCGGCCCTGTTCCTGAAGAGAGAGAAGAAGCTAGTGAGGAAGAAGAACAAGAAGAGGTTGAAGAAGAAGTTAGAAAAGAGAGGAGAGAAGAAGATGAAGAAGAAGTCCATAAAGATGCTACTGCTGGTGCTGAAAGCCAAGGGGAAAACCAAGAAGAAGAAGAGGAGCTTGATGAAGAAGAAGCGTTGAACTACAGCTCAAAGCAGTTCCACTTCAAACCTTATGGAGGCCCAAGCCAAGAGAGCTCTATGAAGTCTGCTCATGAGCACATCAACACCCTTCAGAAATGGTGTAAGTGGCAAGATAAAGCCATTAAGAAGTTGGTGAAAATGGTGAAAATGGTTAAAGGGAAGTTCAAGAAGAACAAAGCTACATCAGGAGGAGCTTCCCATTAGAGCCACACTCATGAGCACACTTCTCATCAAGAAGAGCCAATGCCACAAGCTGACCCAACTGAAGAAGAGGAAGCTGTTTGGAACCCCCATGGAAGACATTCCTTTCATGCACAGCCAAGTGATCAATGGGGAACATGGGCACAACCAAGGGCTTCATGATATGAGCTAAGGACCCATATTCCATCAGCATGGGAAGCGCCAATTCCCATCCCTTCTGAGGTTCAACAACCATGGCAATGGGGTAATCAAGGTACTTCTTCTTAAGCTGAGCAGTTATGGTCAAGCTGAGTTCCCCCACCACAAGAAGCAGCGCCATCTTCAAGGACTTATGAGAGGAGGAACAAGAGGAGAGCTAGCAAGTCTCCTCAGACATCTGGATCCTCCCACCACTCCACTTACTAAAACAGGTACCACATCCTATTCATTGTTTATACCATTGCATTTTTTTTAATTCTGTATTATATTTTGTTGCTTCTCTCTCTCATTGCTTTCATTACACAAGGGACTGTGTAATTTAAGTGTGGGGGAGAGATTTGGGGTTTGACTTTGTGTTTTGTTTTCTTAGTTTTTCATTTTCTTTCATCTTGAGTATGCATTTCATGCATTCATTTAAGACATAGAAAAATACACAAAAAATCAGAAACTTTTGAAACTTTTTGCATGTTTTTGCAAACCAAAAAGAAAGCATGTAGTTGCACTTCATTCTCTTAGGATTGAGTCTAGTGTTGACATATAGGTTGCATTGCATTTGCATAGGGCATAATGATGAATTTTCCTTGTAAGGTTCTTAGAGTTTAGAGATGATTTCAGTGTTTAAGTGGTTAGTTGTTTGATGCATCATAAGAAAGCTAGAAGTTAAGACTGAACCATGCTTGGATTGCTAATTTTAATCATCTCATTTCATACTGAAAGCACTTGTTCTCTGAAAATCAACTCTATCAACTTGAACTTTATTTTGGACTTTTAATTATCATGTCTTATGCATTGAAAAGTGAATTCATGGCTACCATATACATATTTGGATCATCTTTTTCCTTTTTACCACTCTTGTTGATCCAAATAGCTGATCCTCATACTTATGGGACAGTTAATCCACTCTCTTAACCAAAACCTCCTTTTGAGTTTAAACACTATCTTGAGAGTTGTGAGGCCTTGCATATCATTTTCGATTTTATCTTGGCAATAAGTGTTAGGAATAAGGCTGGCAATAATAAGCTCTCTTGCAGATATCAGCTTGCATCTTGAGATTGATTCTAGGTTAGGAGCTTTGGGTTAAAAGGGTAGTGTTAAGTGGTTTGATCTTCATGTATATATGTTTTGAAAAGAAAAGGAAAAAGTTTGAGATGGTAGAAAAGGGGAAACAATTTAGCATTGTGGTTAAGTAAAGGGAAGTAAAAGCTCTAAGTGTTTAGAAAGAATAGCGCCAGCAACTTAAAGGTTTTGAAGGGTCAACACAAAGTTTAGGAAAAGGGTAGACTTAGGGATTCACTTTGGGGTTTAGAAATGTTTAGGATTCATCTTTGGATAGAAGGGAGCTTTGAATTGCATGCATAAGTGTGCTTTTACCTTTAGCATTTTGCCTAACATGGAATCATTTTCATTGAGTGATCACTTATGTTTGAAAACCCTTTGCTTGAATGAGATCTTTTTTATCTCATAACCTTACCCTTTGAACCAAATGTCTTCACTTGATTTGCATAAGCATGATTTATGGTTATGAGCTTGATTGAATGTTAAAGAGTTGATTGATTTGAGCATTTGTCTAAGTTGAAATATGGGATCATTTTGAAACATGATGAGCATGGCTAGGTTCTTTAAAGTATAAGCTGATTATGTTTGCATTCCACAACTAGGCACTTAAGCATTGATATCATCTCTTTACCTTTGCACTTTTGGATTTGAATGCCCACCTTCAAACCTCACTCTCTCATTTGTTCTTATTTGCTTGAGGACAAGCAAAAGGCAATTGTGGGAGTGTTGATATCTCTTGTATTTACACCATTTAGGCTTGCATTTAGTACATGTTTTGGTTCTCTTTTTCATGTTTTCCTTATCTTTTGTCCCATTTTCTTCTCCTTTTAGACTTAGGTTGCATTTAGGACATAGTTTGCATTTTCTATGCATTATGGATGTTTTTAGGTACTTATAGAGCTAAGAGGAGCATTGGAGAAGCTTTGGGGATGATCCAGAAAGCTAGCTGAGCCAAGAGGAGCAAAAGGGACCAAGGCAGACGATCTCTGCAGAGCCTATCGATCAAAGCACAAGGCCTATTGGTCAGAGAAGTGACCAATAGAAGTGCACCGTTTATATTTCGGTCACCCTATCGGTCATCTTCCAGACCGATATGATCCCTATCGATCACCCTATCGGTCACAACTGACCGATAGGAACCCAGTCTGAACCTGTCTTTTATATCACTTTGCCATTACTTTAGGGCTTCTTTCTTTTATGTATAAATACCCTTTTTGAGATTTTCGACAAGTCACCTCATAACACTGTTCTTGAGTTTGTTTTCTGGGTTTGTAAGACAAATTTCTTGCTTTATTTAATATAAGCTTGTATTTGCCATTAATCTTTCTCTAATCTCTATTCTAATCATGATTAACATATTTTCCTCTTGTGATTTGGTGTTAAACATGAGTATTAGTGAGTAGTTTGCTTAGGGTTCTTAGATGTGGTAGATTAAGGGGATTTAGGGATTGATTAAGGTTTATTTAGTGTTTAATTACATGGGTTCCTCTCTATTAATATGTTTTTAAGCTAGATTTGTCTTGATCACACTTATCTAGAATTTAGGCTTTCTCTTATGCCCACCAAGTGTTTGATGAAATGCTGATCTTGTTTGATAAAGGATTTGCTGGACTTGGCTCAAGAGATTGATTGTTTGAGGAGCATTTTGACATGAATAGAGTTGATTGTTATTGCTTGCTGAATGATTTAGCACTAATGAGAGTTAACTCTTGTTAAGGTGTTTAGAAAAGGGCTATTTTACAAGAGATTAAACTTAGCTTGCTTGTTTGGGAACTCTATGTCTAGGAACCACCATTGCTAGCTTGTTTGCTTGATTAATGCTGTTTGAAACAACCTTAGTTAGTCTCTGAATTCCCCAAAGTCAATAATCATATCTAGGAACTTGTTTTCCCTTTTATTGAATTTCGAATTTGCTTAATAATCTGTTTATTTTGCTCTGTTTCACTTCTTGATCATTGATATTCTGTCTCTTTTTGAGTTCTCTTTGGTCGTTGATCATTCTAGGTTGTTAGATAAGTTGCTTAGGCAACAAAAACTCTCTTTGCTTTGCTTGACTTAATGATTCTTGCTCACAACTCTTTTGCTTTTAACAAAACCCTTTGGATTGACATAAAACTCTTGTTATGCTATAATTGATTTACATAGAGGGGTGATTGACTAAGAGATAAAACAATCGATTGACAAAGGGTTTGAAGTGGACATTGTGAGAAAGTGTTTTACAGAACATTCAAAACAATCAATCATAAACAATGATTCTTTCTATCAATTCGAAAGCACCGAGCTCTGATACCATTTCTTATAAAGCTAAGCTCTTGATCTAAATCACTTTAAAGTAGACCTTGGCATCTTCCTTGCTTTCCATGTTGTCTTCAAAGAAGTCGTTCAAACCATCCTTTTCCCATGCTTCATCGAATGACATAAAGATTGGGATTGTCTTGAATTTGTTTTCAAACTCAATTATCTCTCACTTAGAATCTGAATTATAAGAGGTCTCACCCCATTTACCATGTTTCTACTAGGTGAGTAAGCAAGCGGTTCCGCTTCTATAGGCTCGAGTGCAGACTTGTGTAAGGTTCAAACGTGGAATAAGGTTATATGAAGTAGCTTGGATTGTGCGTTGCTGTACGATTAGAGATTTTCGTCTTGTTTAATAGTTAAATCACGTTGAAAGGTGCAAAAATAACTCGTCTAGTTTGACCATGAGATGGACGATTAGGCGAAAATTGTTGAGTTTCTAAGGGAACATTTTGGCTTGAAAAATCAGTAGCTTCTTCATTTATTTCCAGTGTTTCTTCAAAAGAACTCATTGGATTCATCTTCTCGCCAAGGTTGAGAGTACACACAGTTTGTTGAGCTGTTTTTGCTGCTTAGAAATCTGTATCAACGTGATGTCATTTCTTACTAGTGCGTTGACAATTTCCTCAAGCGCATTATCGGTATCATCAACTTGATTCTCGACCTTGCGCTGAGCTTCTACTAGCTATGGAAACTATTCGATCTCTATTGACATAGACAGAGTCTTCTGTTTCTTCGAGCTTAACTTTTAACGTGCCGATGTCTCCCATCACTAGATTTAGAATGGATTTGTGGCGTGCTAGCTCTTCAGAAGTCTGTGATATCTTGTTGATGTTCTCAAACCTGTCCGGTTCTAGCACATTGACACGATTTGAAACATCTTAAAGCTTTTCGGGAAGCTTAGCTTGAAAAGCAGCCATGCGAGTGTGCAATGATCTCTCGGACTTCGTTTGATAGTCCATAACAACGCTCACCATCTCGGTGAGATTCTCCACTTATTGGTGCCAAGAAGGAGGCGTGATACATGGTTCGTGAGGAGGATGATGTGGTCGAGGGTGAGATCTTTCGTTTCTATGGAACCTTGGTGTCAATCTAGCTCGAAGAGGAGGAATGAAGCCCCACTGGGGTAGCGATCGGATCTGGTTTCTAATCAACGAAGTATGTTTACACATGGTGCGGGAATCACGAGGAGGGAGAGAGTTTGGGGGGATGCAAAGATCAATACTTGAGTGCTCTATCATCTCGGAATTCCTAAAACTTATAGAAACAAAACTATAAATTAGAGAAAAAGGTGTCAAAGTGTTGTAACTCTAATTCTGATTTATCCAGCGAAACCTAATCCCCGGCAAAGATGGCAAAAACTTGATGGGACCACAAATTTGGATGGATTTCCTGGAGGGTTCTCAAGTTTTAAATTTATAAACCTTAATAATATAGTGTATATGTGCGTTTGTAGTATTCGTACGTCGAACCAAGAGGATGATTCACTGCGAAAACAAACAGCCGTTATAGTGACCATATACAATAAAAACTTTGTGGGTTTGTTGATAGGCAACATATTACTACTTTTAAATAGTATTTTTTAATAGTTTAAATAAAAAAAGGTTGGTATTTGGTTAGAAACTAATGTTTTCTGTCTTTATGGAATTTATAAAGGTTATAAAGTTAATCTGGAGTATTTGAGCCAAAAAATATACATTTTCAGACATTTTGGAGGTTAGAAAACTTCTGAGCATCAAAAGTATGATGTTAGATGGAGGACTTCCCACCATCTGATCATCACCAAATTTTTTCATTCGTCTTTGCATATGTAGCATTTGACACATGTGATATAAGTTATTAGATGTAAGTCAATCTTAAGCAAAATTCACATTGGAAAAGGAAGAGACGTAGAAACCAAGAAGAAGAAGAAAGAGAAATGGAGAATGATGAGAAGAAGGAAGGAGAATCAGAAAAGGAGGAGAAGAAGGAGAAGGAGGATCGAAGAAGGAGGAGAATCTAAGAAGGAAAATCAGAGAAGGAGGAGGAGGAGAAGGAGGTGAATCGAAGAAAAGAGAAGGATAATCAAGAGAGAAGAAGCATAGCGGCCTTAACTTTTTAAGAAAATTAAGTTCTTTTTTAATTAAGTAAAAAGAAAACAAAAATATCAAATATTTTTGGTTTTGTTCGCATTATTCTGGTAACGGATGGGGTCTCAGATTTTACACAAACCAAACTTCAGTTAGACAAGAACCAATTAATTGGATTATTTTCACTAACTGAAACTGAACCAAACCTCTTACTTCAGGTAGGGTCAGTTTGGGTTGAGTCGGTTCGGATCTAGGTTATATGCCCAGGATTA
This sequence comes from Thlaspi arvense, assembly GCA_911865555.2. Classification (NCBI taxonomy): domain Eukaryota; kingdom Viridiplantae; phylum Streptophyta; class Magnoliopsida; order Brassicales; family Brassicaceae; genus Thlaspi; species Thlaspi arvense. Next base: position 17,157,147 of record OU466858.1, read on the forward strand.
AGCATGTGAGCTGCTGGCCGGTCTCTAAAAATAATTTTCCAATAGATTGGAAGCTTGGGTCATGGTGGATGATCTCATCCGCCTTTTTTTATTTTCACACTTACTTCATCTTCAGAGGCTAACATGACATATTATCAATAAATTGAACATCTTTGAGGATCTAACCATAGGATTGTTTACAAATCAATTCTCTTTCTTGTATCTAAAAATAAGCTGTAGCAAATTTGTAAAAGATTTCCATCAAATTTGATACTTGTAGTGGTCAGAATTTGTTCAAGTGTTGATATGCTTCAAAAAGTTTTGTTACATAAAATTAACTTTTAACGCTAAAAAAAACATAAAAATCGATCGAAAATCTTTAAAAATGACTTATAAAAAATATAAAAAGAAAATAATCTTGAAATCATAGATAAAAATGTAAAATACGGATATTATCAGAAAACCACAAACGCCAATAACGTTGCTCAGGAAAGAAACGCAGAGAAAGAGAATGAGATGAAGGAAAAAGAAAAAGAATCATTAAAAAAATCATTAATAGACATGAAAGTGTCCTCATGTAAATCTGAAAAAAACTGTTGTTTTTCTCTTAGAACTCTCTTCCTGAGAAAGAGTCTTTGGTTTTCTTGAGGATAGAGCTTTTGTCTCGATAAACGTTATCCCGTAAGATATTTTATCTCTTTTTTTAAAAAAGTTGTGCTTCTTTGCTCCAATCCTATTCTCTTTTTAGGGTTTTTGCAAAGTTCTTATCCAAGTTGGGTTTTGGTTTTTCTGTTGAAATTCGATTTTCAAAGTTCATAAGGTTTTATTCCGTGAGTTCAATTTCAGTGTGTTTTCTTTTAAACGTGTTTTCTTTTAGAAGTTGTGAGTATTTTTTCGATTGAAATTTAGTGAAGATGTCGTCGGCAATGGATAAAGCCATGATGGCCATGTTGTTGGCAGAAGAAGAAGATGATATTCCGGTTCAGATGCCAGATCTTCCACAATTTAGTTCTGCTGAACGGAATGTGTTAAGTCTGATAGGAAGACTACTCAACCCGGACTGTCAAAATATGGGAAAACTTATCAGGGATTTGCCACGAAAATGGCAAAAATATGAGAGAGTTAGAGGTGTGGCCCTAACTAGAGAAAAGTTTCAGTTCATCTACAAGTATGAGCATGATTTATTAGAAATTTTGGCAAAAGGGGTGCAGTCTTACAATGAATGGACTTTAGCAGCGTTGGGAAGAGTTTCCACCTCCAGACTATCTCCAATTCATTCCGGTGTGGGTTCAAATCAGCAATACTCCAGTGAACTACCGTTCGGAGGCAGCGATTAACTAGTTCGGTGAGTTCATTGGGCAAGTCATTGAGTTGGCTTTTGATCCAGATAAGGCGCAGACCCAAGATTTTGTGAGGGCGCAGATCAGATTTGATGTGTCAAAACCTTTGAGGAGATCGAAAGTTGTTTTGTTACCGTCTGGTGTGCCTCATACCATTTATTTTGCTTATGAGTGGATCCAAAGAAGATGTTATAATTGTCAAAGACTCACTCATGAAAAGTATGTGTGCCCCCTTCTTCTGTTGCAGCCTCAAAGGGGCCCTGGGACTTTTGCTGCTGTTTCTTCTGCTAAAAAGGTGAAAGAGAAGGTTTTATCTGTTTCGGATCCCCTGTTTAGGATTTTATCTGACGATCAAGTTGGAGTTGATCCCCGTTCAGGTCGTCCTAAAATAGCTGAGGAAGTTCTGGAAGGTATGAGACAATACTTGATGGTGGTTTCTGGGGAGGAAAGAAAAATAAGAGAAGAAAGAGTTAAGAAATCAGTTAAGGAAGTGGAGAAGGATCATTTGGCTCAGAAGTCTATTCTAAGGCTTGAGCCACCTTTGCGGATTACTCCTGGCGTTAATAAGGGGAAAGGTATAGTCTTTGGCTATGAATCTTCTGACTCTACTTCGCGTTCATAGTTCTTGCCGGCCAATGATAATAAGTTGCTGGCTTCAGCGATTAAATCAGGGAAGGCTATGCCTTGGGAGCCATGTGCTACAGATATCCAATCTCTCTCGGTAAGCTTTAAAGGGGATGAGAAGGATGTTCGATTTCTGAGTAGTTCAACGGATTATAGATTTGGTTTCTCTGAAGCTGGTACCTCTGGGACTAAACAGAAAAAGAATAAGCCAAGAAGGCGTCCAGTTAAGAGTCAAAGATATTTGCAAAAGAAGGAAGATATTGATGGTGATGTTGCAATGGAAACTAAGGAAGGTTTGAGTGAAGGGGTCATTGTTAAAAGGAAAGCGGTTGATGGGAGTAAAGAAACAAACAAAGTTGCGAGGTGTAAAGAAAAATTGGCTGTCCCATTTGAGGGACTGTCCAATATCTAATGAGCTTGATATGCTGGAACTGTCAAGGCTTGGAGCGGCCTCAGGATTTGACAGTTCAACGTCTCATGGAGTTGCGTAAAAAACATTTCCCAGAGATTTTTTTCCTTATGGAAACGATGAACAATAGGAATACACTTGTAGATATGCAGGAGTGGCTAGGGTATGCCTTTGTTTATACGGTGGAGCCTAGAGGACAGTCTGGTGGACTGGCTTTATTTTGTGATATAGCTGCATATTTCATGCATTTTACATACATATAAGTTAGTTTCTCACGCTTATGCATTGCATTTTAGGATAGTTTGCATCACTTTAGGTCCTAGAGTGTTCTTGCATCAGCATATGCATATTTCTTGCATTTTGCATCGCATAGAGGTTGTTTTCGGCTACTTTGGAGTCTTGGAGGGTTCGTAGACATACTGAGGCTCGTAAGGAAGTTCGTGGGACTTGGAGAATTTGGGAATGATTGCTAAGGACCAGAGATCGAGAGGAGGTTCGAGCATGGCCGGTCGATCTAGATGAGCTCGACCAGAAGATCGAGTAGCCCAGCCGATCTAAGGGAATTGATCGAGACGGAGATCGAGTGAAGCAATCGATCAAGGAGTACGGACGTAAATGACGCCATGCAGAGCGAGTACCGGATCGAGTCCACCACTCGATCCGCCGAAGATCGATACCAAGATCGGATGCAACACTCGATCCATCGAAGAAGATCGAGACACAGATCGAGCTGAAGACACGATGTCCGAAAGTGATCGAGAGAGCTGCTCCATCCCGAAGTCGATCTCTATCCTTTCAACCGTTTTTGGCCGCTAACGAGGGGGGGACCATCGAGCTGTTTGGCCTACTTTGGGAAGGCGGCGATCACCTTTTCATACACGCTTTCACTTTTACTTTTTATCATCTTTCTCTCTTGTTTTGAAGGCGATTCCGCCATTGTTAGACTTGGAGTTTGTTCTTGGATATTTTGAATCGTTTAAGCTTAATCTATCGTTTTTCATGTTTATCGTTTCGTCTTTCATGCTTTGCTTGGTTTACTTAATGTGTAGCGAGTAGTTTAATCGGGTTTTGGGGTTGAGAGGATTCAAAGGGGTCGAAAAGGTTTTCAAAGGTTGGTGTTTTCTTGTTCTTAATGGTTTTCTTTTCTAAGATGTTGAGTTCTTAAGGCTTAAAGAGTCTCACGTCAAGATCTTTATGATCATAGAGAGCTCTTACCTTGACAGGATCCAGAGATCTCTGAAAGTCACATCTTAGAGGCTAGTTACTCTTTCCGAAACGCCATGGTAGTTTAGAGGACTAGTTAAGCCGCGTGTTTGAAATCTGTTTTCCTTGCCTCTCAATCTCTTTTTCCGCCAAACGCCATGGGTCTGGAGGAGAGAATGAGAGAGTGATCCATACCACACGCCATGGATGGATCTTGTTTTGTTTTCAAAGCTTAAAGAACCTCACAAAGTGAATAGATCTAAAGTTTTCAACCCAAGCTTGTAACTTTGAAACCCCTGAACGTGAATTTCAACCCTAGACCCTCTTTTTAGTATTTCTTAATCTCTGTTAATCATTCGCTTGATACCTGTTGCATCCTGGTCATTAGTTTCATTGCATTCGCACTTTTAGACGAGATCGATCGTTGTTGCTCGATCTAGTGGTCGATCCTGTGGTCGATCCACTAGTCAATTTTTATAAATTCATAGCCTTGTATTTTAATCATTCTGTTTGTTCGTCGTGGTAGTTCACTCTTTCCTAATAATTTTAAAATAGTTTTGCATTCTATTTTACTGCTGCATCTAGTTTTTAGGAATTTTGCCAAATCATTCATCATTCGCCTAGTTTTACTCGATCCTTGCATTCTCATTGCACTTTCTAACTCTTGGATTGGATTGATACTCGCTTGCATACTTTACTACAACTAAGTGTTGCATTGGAGCTTTGATAACCTCCTGTTGCATACACATCCGTATCTAGATGAAAACAATTGTTGTCATTTTGGAAAAAAGTCTGCCTCCGTTAAGATCAACTTTGTAGACATGAACTTAATGGATCTTAGTGTACAGCTTGGTGATCGAATGTTTTTCATGCCTTGTGTATATGGAAACCAAATGTTAAACTTCGGCACTTTGTATGGAAAAGTTTACTAAAAATTGGGTCTCAAAGGAAGGAAAGCTGGTGCATGTTGGGTGATTTTAACGAAATACTTCACAATGGGGAAAAGATTGGTGGGCCCAGTAGAGATGATGCAAGTTTTTTTCGTTTTCTGATATGATCAATGGTTGTGGAATGTCTGAGCTTCAAAGTTATGGGAATAGTTTCACTTGGAGTGGTCGTAGACATGATTTATGGATTCAGCACTTGATAGATGTTTCGGTAATAAAGAGTGGTTTTCCCTCTGTCCGGCATCAAATCAAGTTTTCTTGGATAAAAGGGGGTCTGACCATCGTCCGGTTCTTCTGAATCTTGTATCTTCCAATGAAGCGTATCGGGGTTCCTTTAGATTTGATAAGAGAATGCTCCACAAGCCTCAAGTGAAAGAAGCTATTATTAGAGCGTGGACTGATCTTCCTAGAGGATCCTCGAGATTGGTTGCAGCTAAGTTGAGAAAATGCAGGAAAGAGCTCAGCTGTTGGAAAAGAGAGAATGTTTCTAATTCATTGGAACGCATCAACATTATCCAAAGTAAGCTTGAAGTGGAGTATGCAACAGTGACTCCATCTTTTCCTAAAATGACAAGACTGAAAACAGAATTAGTAGCTGCTTACCGTGATGAACAAAGTTTTTGGCAACAAAAGAGTCGAGATAATTGGTTTGATAATGGTGACAAAAATTCAAAGTTCTTCCATGCATCGGTGACCGCGGCAAGATCTAGAAATGGTTTAGAAAGTCTTCTTGCTCCATCAGGGACTTTGTATACCTCTGAAGCGGGCAAAGGGGAGGTAGCTGCAGAATATTTCAGAGATCTCTTCTCAACATCAAATCCAAGTAATCCTCAAGAAATCTTTGATGGATTTCAACCGAGAATCTCTGAAGCTTTGAATAACATGTTGATCAGCGAGGTTACAAAAGAGGAGGTTAAGCGAGCAGTTTTTACCATTAAAGGAGAGAGTGCTCCATGAGCAGATGGCATGACAGGGGTTTTCTACCAGTAGTATTGGGATATAGTGGGGGAACAGGTCACAAATGAGATTCTAAAGTTTTTTGTGGATGGTTGTTTTCCTCTGGAGTGGAATTTTACTCAACTATGCCTAATTCTTAAAAAGATTGGATCGCCCCTAATGTCCGACATGAGGCCTATTAGTCTATGCTCGGTTCTTTACAAAGTGATATCAAAGATTTTGGTGGCAAGATTCCAACCTTTTCTTTCAGACATTGTTGCTCCTTTTCAGTCGGCCTGAGCGGCTGATTTCAGACAACATAATTTTAGCGCATGAAGCAATTCACAGTCTGCGAGTTCATGATTCAACTTCAAAAGAGTATATGGCTATCAAGACTGATATGTCAAAGGCTTGCGATAGAGTTGAATGGAGCTACTTACATGCGCTCTTGTTTGCGTTGGGGTTTCATCCGATCTGGATTCAATGGGTGATGTTTTGTGTAACTTCGGTATCATACACAGTGTTGATCAATGTTCAGTCCTACAGTTTGATTATTCCTCAGGGGGGCTTAAGACAAGGGCATCCTCTTTTCCCTTTTCTCTTTGTCCTTTGCACAGAAGGATTGATATATTTGATGAATAAAGCAGAACGGTCATGGTTATTAAATGGTATCAGGTTCTCGAATGAGGGTCCTTCTCTTCGTCATCTGTTATTTGCTGATGATACTCTATTCTTGTGTAGAGCAGATGCAGCCCAATGTGAAGCCATTAAAAATATCCTTCTCCTCTACAAAGAAGTAACCGGTCAGACTATTAATGTTGACAAATCTTCTATTACTTTTGGTTCTAAGGTGGCAGAGGATACTAAAGTAATAGTTAAGCAAAAATTAGGTATTCTACCTGAAGGAGGTGCGGGTGTTTACCTTGGTTTACCTAAATGTTTTAGTGGATCTAAAGTGAAGATGTTAGATTACATTAAAGAGCGAATGAAAGGAAGAATGACAGGATGGTATGCTAGGTTGATTTCTCAAGGGGGAAAAGAGGTTCTTTTGAAATCGGTGGCACTAGCTATGCCGGTTTATGCTATGATGTGTTTTGAGCTCCCTAAGACAACCTGTAAGAACTTGTCGAGTGCAATGGCTGACTATTGATGGAATTCAGCAGAAAATAATAGGAAGACACATTGGATAAGGTGGAAAAAGATGTGTATTCCTAAGGATCAAGGAGGCTTGGGTTTTAAAGATTTATATCTCTTCAATCAAGCTCTTTTGGCTAAACAGGCTTGGCGAATTTTGCAGGTGCCTGATTGTTTCTTTGCCCGTTTCCTCAAAAGTTGGTATTTCCCAAATACTGACTTTTTAAATGATGAAATGAGTGCTAGACCTTCTTTTGCTTGGCGAAGCATTCTTCATGGAAGAGATTTATTGAAGAAAGGGCTATTCGCAAATGGTAGGAAATGGCAGATCCATAAGAGTTTGGTCCTCTCAATGGCTAAAAGATAAAAAGATGCGAGCTCCTTTGACGATGAACATTCTGGTGGATTTAGAATTGCGGGTTTTCGATTTTATAGACGAAACAATAAAGTGGTGGGACAGGGATAAACTTAGGGAACTGTTTTACCCAAGAGATTCCCAGATAATACTAAAGATTAATCCAGTGTTGGAGGTTGATTATTTTTGGGTTTGGGATCATAGTAAAGGGGGAGAGTACTCTGTGAAGTCAGGTTATTGGCTAGCTACACAGATCTTCAGAGCTGAGGAATTGAGAGAGGCAATCACAATGCCTTCTTTAAATGGTCTTAAAAATCAGGTTTGGAATATTCAAGCTCCAAATAAGATCAAGACTTTTTTGTGGAAGGTTCTTAGTGATGCTATTCCAGTGGCCGATAATATCTTAAAACGAGGGATGAAGATAGATGAAAGATGTCAAGTTTGTGGATTTGTGGGAGAATCATCAAATCATGTTCTCTTTGACTGCACCTTGGCAAGACAGGTATGGGCTCTGTCTCTATTCCCTTCTCCTGATGGTGGTTTTCATCGTGAATCGGTTTATTAGAACTTGTCCTATGTTTTGAGAATTGGTTTATCTGCTGCTGTCCCAATCTTAATAAGAAGATCTTTTCCCTGGATTTTGTGGATGTTGTGGAAGAATCGTAACAACTTCATTTTTGAAGGAATGAGATTCCACATTTTGGATACAATGGAAAAGATTTTGAATGATGTTAACCAATGGTTCCAAGCTCAGTCTTTGGACCTTTCGTTTCAATGCCGTGAGAGAGAGTCTCTCACAAAAACGAAAACTGTTTGGTTGGCTCCTCCGCATCAATGGTTTAAATGCAATATTGGAGCCTCTTGGAATAAAAGACTTCAATCAGGTGGAGCTAGTTGGGTTTTAAGAGAAGAGGATGGAAAAGTTATTCTTCACAGTAGAATGTCTTTCTCCTCTATTAGCTCTCGACTGGTTGCAAATATTAAAAATTGGCTGTGGGCTATTAATAGCATGAAAGATCTTGGTATTACAAAGGTAATATTTGCAGGTGACTCTTCAGAACTGAAAGGAATGATTACTAGACCAGCGGCTTGGCCATCTTTCAAGTTCTACTCTTTGTCTCTTGCACAAGCGCTCCTTCCCATTTCTTGTTACCGCTTTATGCATGAAAGAAAAGAAGCAAATCGTGGTGCTTCTCTTATAGCTGGTAGTGTTACAAGTGAGGATCGTTGGCAATCATATGTCGCTTCTGGATTTCCATTTTGGCTTAAACATCTGTTTCTTTTGGAAAGTAATCTTGCTGTTGGGTAAGGTTATTTGTTTTAAGCTCCGTTGGTGATTGTTTGTTGATCCTTTCTCTGGTACTGTTTGTAATACAGTCTATACTTTGACGTTTAATGAAAATTCAGATGGAAAAAAAAAAAAAATACATGAAAGTGTCCTAGAGCTGAAATGTCTATTTTGATAGCCAAAATGCAAAAAGTGCGTTCCAATGTAAAGCAGTATGTTCTGGCTTGGGTTAAGTCAAAATTACACTAAACATATAAGACAAAGTACATTGTACACTTCCGAGATATACAATACTAGCCACAAAGACAATCCATTGCACACTGTACGGTAAAAGCTAATCAAACAGCTAAATGTCGAGAAACCCCGGTTTCATACTCATGAATCTTCCCTGCTCCTTACTTCTCAGATTCATCCCTTCATCTTCCGTTTTCATACCATCTCCAGTTTCTGAGTCGTTATCTGAGGCATCATCGTCGGAGTCATCATCGGATAACACTATAATATCCGGACCACATGCCTTTGGGGTTGGAGTCAGTGAAATATCCGGCACCTTAAAAGGCGTTTCTGACAGTCTATCCGCAGCATCATCGGTTTCCGAGGTGTCTTCATCAGACTCAACATCATCATCCACCACTATTGTTACCTCATTTGGCATCGATTTGAATACTTTGACCTCTTCTTTTGCCTGCAACTTGTTTCTCAACAGATTAGTAGTAGCCAATTAATCCAGTTTTCAACAAAAATCTCTGTTAAAGTTCACATTTCTCAGACAATAACAACCTTACCTTGTTATCACTTTCAAACTTCCTCTTTGACGGCAAAGCTCCGAAACCACTGGTTTGTTTCTTTGAAACATCCACAGAGACCTGACCACAAATACTCTCATGTCTTTTTGTGTATAGATTAGGAATATAAGACAAATATTTTTTGAAAGCGAAATAATAAGTGAGCTTCACCTTTTCTACACCAACCAAGCTCGTGGTGCTGACGACCCCTATGTTACTTTTAACCGGCAAAAACTTCTTTAAACTCCGAGATGCCGCTGCAGCTTCTTTGCCTGTTTCCTCAAACGTACTTTCAATTTTCTTCTGAAAGAGCAAAAATAAGAAAAGCCAAAACGAATAAACAGAAAATTTCCACTAGAAATAATTAGCAAGTGCATGCAATAAAGCTGTCAATGTCATAAAGAGAAAATTAGATTAACGTGTAGCCCTTGTAAATTACTCGCTTCTAGTTATGGTTTTCTTTGCAAGTTTACATGCTATTGAACAGTACAGGAAGTAGATCTTGATAAACCAATAGGCTTGAACCTAGTTTCTATAAGACCTAACAAATTTAACCACACAACCATATATTAGCACTGCTAATTGCTTTTCACAAAGCGCATACACCCCAACTGAAACCTTACAGTTCAGAAATATATTTTCCATAAACATACTATATAATGCCAATCATTAAACAGCTCGAGGGACGAGAATAGAAAGCAAGGCATTCATATTTTAGTGTTAATATAAATAGAAAGAACCCCAAAAGAAGTAATAACTACAATTAACAACATAATAAATAACTTACAGGTCCAAGACGCGACGTTTTCAAAGTTTGAGCAACTGCCTCGAATGCCGCTGCATTTTGCATTGATCGTCTGATGACATTGACCACCGCGTCAACGTTACGATCGATGTAAGGAAGCTTTGACTTCAGCACTCGTCGCAACTTGCCAGCATTAATTGGCATATCCCTAGCTATAAAAAAAAAAGCAATTAGACCAAGTTAGAGAGAGTCGAAAAAGACCTAAGAATATCCAAGAACCTTGAGATGGGAAAGTAAAATATCTACCTATATCAAGAAGAGTTTTATTTGGCAATACATAACCGGTGCTCTCGTCGTCTTCACGGGCAATCCGATCCCTCCACTGGCAAAGGCCCTGCAAGGCAGCAATTACTAAGCAAGCTCCCTATGGTAAAACCAAAAAGCCGATGAAAGGTGTTTGGTTCATTACGCAAGTTGAGAAAATACCGCAACAATGGCAAGTTGAACCGCATTGAAATTAGCTGCCTGAACCCTAACAAAATGCTCGAACGGAAACAAATACTACAGATTAATCTAAGTCCGTATTGAAAGCAAAAAAAAAAAAAAAGATTCACTAGATAGCCAAGAACAAGTATACCAGGTGCAACAAATAAAACTACAGCATATAATATCTTTCATGAGGGGGACAATAAGCAACAAACCCATAAATGTGAAGATATGAATTCCTGGTCAAAAGCTCTTTCTCATATAACTGCATGCACACATCATGACTGCGCTTGTAGACCTGTTAGCATAGGTAACTACGTCAAATTGGTTATTTAAAAAAAATTTGAAGAACAAGCATATGTAAGATTATGGACTCAAGTCACCCATTCAAGAAATATATGAACGCCACCAACCATAGAGAGTTTATGTGAAAAAGAGACATCAAAGAAAATATTAGCAGAGACTGAGAGAGAAGAATTACGGGGTACATCAGATTTACAATGGAATTTTGTACATCAATTAATATAAGCTTAATCCACATTAATCTCAATTATCATTTTCTCCAGAACAATCTAAACTACAGAGGTTAATAGACCACGTAAAAAGTGGTGGGATTTGTTACACAAACATAGGATCTATCTTGTGAGTAGCTTATGTTTATTACCTCTATCAGAGGAGAGTCGGCTTGCTCGTCTGCCCTTGCCATTGTGTGCAGATCTATTCGCATTACATCGTAAATGTACAAAAGATAATGCGTATCTTCTCTAGCATATCTGCCAAATAAAAGTGTGAGCTTAACTCAACCATTACAAAATAGTAATGAAGAGACTAGAAAGAATATATCAGACCTTGTCATTACATCTGGAAGGGGTCGTATTCTCCAGTCTGCATTTTGGTACCTGCAGCCAATTAGCAAAGAAGACGTTGAGCGATAAGTGAGAAGATGAAAAACAAAGAATATACAAATTTGAATAGTTATGCACTGTTTATTTGCAGCAACTCCACAATAATGCTTTAGAAGAAATTCCAGACTATTTCTCTCCAGCTTCAACACCCTTGAGGCCTGAAAAATTCAATGGAATCAAACTATTGTTTCATGACAAGAACATCACTAAAGGAACCATCGCAAATTGATGAATGACATTCCGGTGTGGTGATAATGGAAAAAAATAACACAGAGATAGAATTGTTCTTTTTATTCAGCGATGACAGACAAGGTAAGTTTCATTTTATATCAATATATTGTCTTCATTCTGCTACATTACCAAAACAAATTATAATAAAGCGATCTCATACGCATACAAGAAAAATTCCGTGGCTTGCAAAAAAAAAAAATGACCAGAAATCAAACCTGTCCTGTATCAAAGAGATTGCAGACATATATGCCGAAGTCCCGTTGAAGCCAAATAATATCTCGATCTGCTCCATGCATTACCTAGTTAGATTCCATTTCTTCAGTACTGCAATACTTATATTATAGGAGATTCTGTAAAAAGAAACTTTGGGAATTTGAGAAAACCTTTTTCGTTTTAGGATCTTTGAAGATGTCCCTGAGATATGTACCAATGTGATTCCAAAGCTTGAAAGTATCAACTACATAGTCCTCGGTTCTGGTAGAGATTTGCATCAAGCATGTTAATCCTTGAAAAGATCTATACTGATTATGCTCCAGATCAACCTTCAAAAGAAAAAAAAAAAGAATATTAAGAGAGGAAGGAAGAGATATTAGCATAATCAGGGGAGTAAGTATAATCAAAAGATATGACATTTAATTTAAATTCTTTCTGTCTTTTTATATACTGAGAACGAAGAATATTAGGAGAGAAAGCATAGTCAGAAAATTCCCATCCTCTTCAAAATACAGAAATGACTCGCATATTGGTAACTCACCAATATTTTAGTTTCAGAAAATTTCCTACAGTTAAATGAACAAAACTCATAACATAATCAAACTTCATACATCCACCACCAAAGAGTGTCACCTTCCAACAATGCATTAAACATTAGACTAAAACAAACGTCACAGGAAGAATTTTAGCAGCTAGAATCTCAGAGGAAGAATCTTACAGAAAACTCTTCGACACTACTCAATTTAGCAGCTAAATCCTTCAGATCATTGACTTCTTCAACAGGCTTGAATGGAGTCCCTTCCAACGGGAGGGGCTTAACAGGTTTCATCTCTGTTATATTTTTATCAACAAAGTCCATCAAAGAAAGTCTCTCCTGCAAAGTATTACAAAGATGTATGTAAACAGGAGGAGCTTGCAAAAACAATCACATGCAGAAAACTAACTCTAAAAATAAAAATAAATTACAAATCCAGAATCAAGATATTCAGATGAGGAAGCAAAGACTCAACGTAATGCTAAGCCTATCTTCCCCCACCCCTCACCTTCAAACAAAGAAGCATAAATAGTCTTTTCAAAGAGTATTGTCACCAAAACTAATGTCGATAGTCAAACAAAACCAACTACTTCGTCAGCACAACCATGTTTCCAAAGTTGCTTGAGTCCAGAAATCAAACAAAAAGAACTATTTATTCAGAATAATCATATTTCACAGTTGCTTGAGTCGGTGTAAATCAAACAAACAAGACGAACTACTTTTCAGCAAACTCGTGATTCCAAAGACGATCGAGTTGATAAATCAAACAAAAGGAACTAATTATTCCGCAAAAATCATGTTTCGAAAGACTAACTAACCAGTGGATGAACAAAGCGGAGACTATCCTCGCTCTTCTCTAACCAAATATGCTCAAACGGCAAATTCGAGTTGTTCACCGAAATTCTATACTCCTCTTGAGGCTTCTTTATCGTTTCTATATGGAAAGAAACCTTTGCGTTTCCATAATTGGCAAATTTCTTAACATCAACCTTAGAGCCAGCAATTTCGTTCTTTTTCTCTGCCTTCTCTTTCTCCAAATCCAGACCAATTGCGTGCTCGTTCAAGGCGACATCAGATCTCTGGAGAATCTCATCGTTCACGTTGATAAGCCGATCACAGGCTTCATCTCCTTCAATATCCCCTGAAAATCCCATCGATTTCCCAAATGAATGTTTAGAGCTAGCTATGGCCTCAAGAAGACACTAGAGCTCCCAGAAATTTGGAGGCTTGAACGGATAGAAATTGTACAAATATTCGTTAATTGCCCTCTCTAATCCCTCTCCACTCTCATTCTCGGCTGTGGCTTTTAGTCTTAGGGTTTAGGAAATGTCATAACAGGAAGAAAATCTAATCAAGAGATAATACTGTTGATAAAATCAGTCAAACATGAGTTTTGAGTTATCAATTACAAAAAACTAACGCACTTTCTCGTATTTTTCTTATCTATTTTACTTAAATGTTTGTAAATACTCTTTTTGTTGGACACAACTTAATGGACTTCATCTATAAACACAGTTCGATGGATACAAATTATTACTAAGTGATAGTTATAATATGATTTGATAAACATTAAGTGATAGTGACGATTGATGGACACCAAATGGACACAGTCTGATAAACACAGCTCAATGGATATAAATTATTACTAAGTAATAGTTATACTATGATTCAATAGACACTAAATGATAGTGACTACGGATGGACACCAATGCATGGACGCGAATCGATTTTCATCACTTAGACACAAGAATATAATTGTCAATTCAATAGCAAAAGTGCCTCAGTTTCAAAAAATGCCTCTTTTGTAACTAGAAACTCAAAAAATGCCTCTCAGTGTAAATAACTAGTCAAACATCTATCCAATGTTGTATATAATTAAGTTTAGTCAGTTTGGATTTTTTCGGCTATTTAGGATTATTGTGGTAGTTAGTTGATTCTTGCAGAAAATAGTGTATTTTAACCTCAACAAAATAGGTTTTGTATTTTTGTAGTCAATCCAAAGTTTAGTACTACTGTTTTTCTTATCTAAATGTCATAAAACAGAACTGACACGAAGAAAGTTAGTTAATCATTAATTTGACTAAAAACTCACGTTATAAAATTGATGAAGTGTAGCATGTAAATCTTGGCCCCAAAATTTTACTAATCGGTAAAATTCAAAAGTATATTGATAAAATACATTTGTCTTTTACCAAAATAGAAAAACTCAGATCAAAGTCAAGCAATAAAACTCATTTAGTTTGAAGTTCAAAACAGTAAAATTTTAAATATACAGGAAACACTAAAAGTTGACTTTGATGATAAGTTGATAAATTACTTAAACAAAAATAATTTAACATTTTGACCGAAAACTGAATCAACCGAAATAAATGCAATTACTACATAATTAAAAAGAGTAAATAGAGAAGCTAGATATGATTACAACAACTAATAAACAATTAGATGATCGGTTTATACTGTGTGCGGACTATAAAACATTTTTACGCGTTTGCCTTTAGGGAATCGAAGTTAGACGAACTACTTGTCAATGAAAGGGCCGTCAATTCCCCATCAACTGGAAAATTAGCATCGAAATCAGACTCAGAAAGGGAAGCGTATGCCACAACTACTGTAAAGTCAAGAGTTTCATATGGAAGCTAGACTAGTATACTCTAGCTCCTTAGCTAGCAATAAGTAGTATTAGAAAGTGAGAGATAGGCCCATAGAGGAACCCCTTTGTCTCGTATTCAAACGGATACTATAGAAGGCTGAGAACTGCCTTGTTTGGCTCATCAATTCCAACAACGAATAAATGGTTACATCAAAGCTTGAAAGCCCTCCTAGCGCCTAAAAGACTGACCACCACTTTAATATCGATGAAACTTCCATTTTCAAATATCTGATGAGCACATTTAACTATCCATGTGGCTGAGAGCCCTCACAGCCCAGGCACAACGACGCAATTATCAGGGGCGCGCTCTACCACTGAGCTAATAGCCCGTCGTGTGGGCCTCCTGTTGGGGGCCCGCTATGCCAAGCCAAAAGCGAGAGAAACCCCATTAGATATACAATATATAATCAATATTGTATATTAAAATTGTTCTATTAATATTTGTAAAAAAAATATTAATCAAGATTTTAAATAAAAGGTATAAATATGATAACTAAATAAACTGAAAAACAATAAAATACATAATAATTTATTTAATTTTTATGGTTCACCCGCATGCATGTACATGTATAATTTTTTTTATAGACATAATTAATTGTAATATTTAAGTATTCATTAATTTTCTTATACATTATGTAGATGTTATGTTTTTATACATATACAATTTTAGTATTTAACAACAATCACACAAATATTTCATATCGTTTTGTGTCTTTTGAAAAACTTTTTTTATTTATTTTCTAACGTTTAGAGTAACATTTAATTTCAAAAATAAAATTTATATTAGATAATAATTGAATTCTTATTATATGTTTTGAAGATTATCTATCCTATATTTTTTTTTCTTTTTATATAATATAATCTTGTCAGTATATATATTTTAAATATACATATTTCTTTGACATATTGCTAATTAAACAAAAATGGGTTTTACCATCTTTACTTATCCCCAAAAGCGGGCAGATGGTTAGTCCACACATTCGTGCAGACAAACCACCTCACCAGTCTTAGGACATATAGAGATTTTTAAAATATTTCATATGTTCCTTAAAGAATAATTTTTTGAAATTTTCACACTTATAAAGAAAAATCTTGAAATGACATATTTGCCCTTTGTTTTTATTCATATACAATATAAAATAGATAAAAAAATAAGGGTGAAATTAGAAATACTTAACAAAAACTAAATTGAAAAATGAGAAATTTCATCTTTTTCAAACAGATTTGTTTCTAGAAGATTTTCTTTTTAGAAACAAAGAGAGTATAAATTATCTAATAACTAAAATTAAAATTAGACTATAATCGAGGTTAACAAAATGCATGCACGACTGTTCGCATGCGACTTTGATTTTTGCACAATTAATATTTATATTCACACGCATATTTGTAAAAAAAATAAAAGTAAATGTTTTATGTGTTAAAAAAATATATGTTTTATTATATATTTTTATAATGTATACTTGAATTTTATTTTTGAAAAATACATATATTTATGCATGTAAATATGAGTTAGAAATTAGTGAATTGTAATCTTGAGATGATGGTTAATTTTTCTGATATTTTTCGCAAACGTTATGTTTTTCCACTATGCAGTTTTTGGCGTTTATCAATAATTACGAAATCCATTTCTATCGTTTTCTATTTAATCAAAACTTCTTATTTTTCAGTGTTTTATGATATAAATTTCTCAATAAAAATTATAATAAATATTTTTTATAAAATTTGTGAAATCATATTTTATAAAATTCTCCGCTA
Source organism: Thlaspi arvense (assembly GCA_911865555.2). Classification (NCBI taxonomy): domain Eukaryota; kingdom Viridiplantae; phylum Streptophyta; class Magnoliopsida; order Brassicales; family Brassicaceae; genus Thlaspi; species Thlaspi arvense. The sequence goes on from OU466858.1 coordinate 17,173,667, forward strand.
GCTCTCTGCTCATCTCTTTGTCAATTTTTTTATAGCCTGTAATCGCTCGCTTCCACAAACTTTCTATAACTGCAATGTTTAAACCAGTCGGATCTTAAACTTATTTGTGTATGGTTTAAGGTGTAAAATAATACATTTAATAATTTATTGTTATTTTAAAAATTAAGTGTTCTTTTATTCCTAACTTTGATATATGTGTTAATATAAAATATAATGGATCAGAACATATAAAAAATATAATTTATAAAATAATATTTTAATATGTTGGAAAAATAATAACTAATATTTGTAAGATAATATTTTTAAATATTTCAAATAAAATATAAAATCGATCAAAATTATTCTTCTTTATTTTTTTTGTCTTTTTGACTCATATTTATTTTTCTTAACATTGAATAATATATTAAACATTAAGATAATCTCCAATGTATTTTTCTATTTTTTTCTCTAAAATATAGTAAATTTCTCTCCAGCTTATTCTATTTTTGAATATGTTTGCATTGCCATTGTTTCTAAGTTTTTGAAGAAATATTATTGTTCTAATAAACCAAAGATGCAGTTTTTACATGAATCCATCATGTAATGTTTTCACTTTTAATATGATCAATATAATCTAAAAAAGAAAAAGACCAACAAATAATATAATAATTACTCAATATTTAATTGGTGGTCAAATATAATTAATCAAAAAATCAACAACAATTAATTGTGGGTCAATGATGTAGATATTAAAATCAAATTAAAAACCTGACAATTAAAGACATAAAAAAATGGACGCAATTAACCAAAAGACTGTATTATCTTACCACATTACAAATAACAAATAGAAAATAAAACATTAAAAAAATACTATAACTAAACTTAACCAAAATCATATGCTATAAAAAAAACAATAAACTACAAATAACAAACACCATAGAGCATTCAATTAACAAATCAATCTTTTAGTTCTACCACAAATCCAATAAAAAATATATTATATGCATTATATTACAGGAGAATTTCTCTTACTCTATTAACCAATCATAAACTCTATCTTTAAATTATGGGTCCACTCCGTCAATAATAAAAATTCAACTACACAAACATAAACTATAAAAGAAAAAGATGGTAAGTGTACTATATGTTTTGATAATCTAAAAAGACTAAAAATATCAATATTTTATTTTATAGTCATAAATTTCACCGTAAATATATTTCTGAATGGTTATATTACAGAACAATATATTCTTATTATCGAGAAAAAATAATATAATAATTTTAGATCCTTTTTATTAGTAATTAAATTCTTAATCTTTTTACATATTATTATTAAAAAAACAGATTACAGTATAAATATTATTATTATATGGCATCAAAATATAACAAATCCGTCCTACGCACGGACCTCTCCTAGTAATATATAAGATAGAAAGTGCAAGGATTAATGGACATATTGCACACCTAAGTATTAAACAGAAGGCACAAAGTTATATTCAAAATTCTTCAACCACTGCGCCAAACCATCTTTATATGTACTCTCTTACGATATAATATATATATATATATACACAAGATGATTGGCCCGCACGCATGTATAGATACAATTTTTTATAGATATAATTAGTTATAATATTTAAGTATTGATTAATTTTCGTATATATTGTATAAACGTTATATTCGTGTATATATGTGCAGTTTTAGTATTTAACAACAATCACACAATGACTTCATATCATTTTGTACATTTTTATACTGATTTATTATAAAACTTTTTATTTTTTCTAGCATTTACAATAACATATAATTGTAACAGCTATATTAAATAATAATTAAATTTTATAATATGTTTTGATATTATATATACTATGCTTTTCCCCTAATGAAGTTTAGAAGTCTAATTTTTCAAATTTTTGTAATAAAATTTATTTATCTGTAATTTATTACATATAAAATTTATTTGACTCTTGAGTTTGTGTTATTTATTAATCTTGTTTATGTATGAGTTGTATATGTTTGCTTTTTATAGTTAAAATTTAATTGTTGTGTTATTAAGTGTTCAAAGATGTTGATGACTAAGTAAGATGTCCAAGAAGAAATATGGTGATTACTGAGTAAGATGCCAAGGAAGAAGTCTAAATAAGAAGTTTACTTCAGAAGTCTATGTAAGAGCCGATTATGTAATATAAATATATTGAGATAAACCTTATGTTATGTAATATAAGTATACTTGTGAACTCCAACTAGAGAGGTCTTACTGAGAAGTCTGCATATGAAGTCTCTGATATCTCCATTATTTATACTATTTTAGCTTGCATTCATCACTAGTTTTAGTCTTTAAACATGCATATTTTGTTTCTTCTTGACCCATTTGCATACATTTAAGAGTTAGTGTAGTTTTAGAAGTTGCATTGCATTTTGCATGCATTTGGAGTTTTATTCAGGTACTAGAAGGAGTTTGGAGACCAAGTGGTGCAATGGATGTGAGCTGGGAATGGAGCAAGGAGAAGGATAAGGTCGGATGGGCCAATATCGATGTGATCTGATGAATAACCACCACTTCAAGTCGATACAGCAAGAACATGGTGTAAAGGCATCATATCGACTAAGGAGAACCTCGATACACCAAAAGGGGAGCCCATACCGAGCAGTGTATCGACGTCCCAGACCGATACACAGAGACATGACAATACTGAGGTACCATATCGAAGTGTCTGCCCGATAAGCCTTAACTAAAGGGCGATTGTATCGACTTCACACCAAAGAGAGTCAAGTCGATACATTCTTGAAGCCTTGCATATCGACCATCGTATCGACCAGGCCATGTCAATACAACCCACAAGAAGACTTGATATCGATGTGTGTATCGATGTACAAGGCCGATATGATCCATCTGAGTCAGCTTATTTTTGGTTTATTCTTGGTTTATTAGGGGTTTCTAAGCTCCCCTATAAGTACTAAAGTCCTAAAATGGTTAGGCAACTTATATCTTATTAATTTTCTTCGGTTATTGCTTTAAAAACTTTTCCTCTTTCAGCTTTGCTTTGTAAGAACTAGTTTGATTTAGTGAAATTATGTATTTGTCTTTAATATATTCTTGCTTATTCTGCTTTCTAATCATGCTTAACCACTATTTTTTTTTGAATCTGTGGTTTTGATTATGGCTAGTGAGTAGTCTTATTTAGGGTTTGAGATGGGATAGATTAGAGGGATTTTAGGATTAGATTAGTGATGTCTTATGCTTAATATGATTGTCTTCTCTCTAATATGTGCTTAACACTAGATTAGTCTTGGCCAGGCTTGTTTAGTATCTTGGCTTTCTCTTATACCTGATAAGTGTTTGATGAAATGCTGCAATGAGTCTCTTAGAGGATTTGTTCTCTTAGCCTGAGGAATTAGATGTCTAAGGTGCATTTTGGTTTTATAGGATTGGAGTTCTGTTCTCAATGCTTGCTGATCATGTGTTTGAGTAAAGGAATTTGTCTTAAATATGTGTTTAGCAAAATGATTAGTATCAAGGAATTGAGCTAGTTATAAATGTTAATCCTATGCTTAGAAGATAGCATTGTTTGAATGGTTTTGAAGCATCACTAGTTTAGTTCTAATCCCCTCTTAGTCAATAACCCCCATCTTAGATCCTTAATTTATTCTATTTGAATTTCCTGCTTTAAATCTGTGTTGCTTAGTCTTTTTTAGTTTGATCACAACTGCTTTCTTGAATTTGGCTTGACTTAAGTGATTTGCTGCATTCTTAGTGTCTTATGAACTCAGATGGATTGACACCTTTCATACTACAAAGACATGAGTGTGTTAAGATTTGAGTAGCTAGACAAAATCATGTTATCAGTCTCACATTGAGGTCTATTTTGCAGAATACATAAACATACATAATTTAGGAATATGATACAAAACATTCAATGCAGTCCAACGTTATATATAAAATAGACCCTTTAAATATATATATATATATATATATATTTAAAGGTCACTGATTATAAATCTTAAAATTGGGATAGAAAATCAATACTAAACTAAAATGTCTGAAAAATATGTCTGCAACTGAAGTCTGCTCGAGAAGTCTCCCCGAGAAGTCTACTCGAGAAGTCTGCTCGAAAAGTATATGGCTGAAGTATGCGCCTGAAGTCTGTGGCTGAAGTCTGCAACTGAAGTCTGATTCTGACCAATGGCAACGTATAATTAACGGTTTGAACATTGAAATCACTTAAATCCGGCGGAGACAAGCAAGTGCTTTGTTATTATCTATAGAACAAAACCAAAAATATAAATAAGGTCAGATCTGTAACAATAAGAAAAAGAAATGTTGAAATTCAGATTTGCAATAAAATCTACTATATTTACAAAATTCAGATCTGCAACAAAATCAACAAAATTCAGCTCTGCAACAACAGCAAAAATTTCAGATCTGCAACAAAATTCTGATCTGCAATAAAATTCAGATCTATAACAAAATCTACAAAATGTATACAACAACAAGCTCAGATCTGCAAAAATAAACTCAGATCTACAACAATAAGCTCAAATTTGTAATAATAAGCTCATATTTGCAATATGAACACAATGCAAACAAAAAGAGGAACATAATAGCTCAGATTTACTTACCACTACCATAACCGGCAAGTGAGAAAGGAGAAGAGATTCATGGCCTAAGAGGAGGGAGAGGAGAGAGAGGCATGGTTTGAGAGAGAGAGAGAGAGAGAGAGAGAGAGAGAGAGAGAGAGAGAGAGAGAGAGATTTTAGTTTTAACACAATTAGATTAAAACTCTCCTTATATATGTAGAAAAACTTTCGGTTAAGTAGACTTCTTTTTGAAGTCTACAAACAAGGTCTACTGGAGAAGTCTTCTTTTTGAAGTCTACTCGAGAAGTGTATTAGAAAAGTCTGCTTAACCGGTGAAATTGATCAATTACCAACAAATTTGCTCCGCTATGTTCCGGTTCCCGTCTAATTTTTTGTAAATAATTATGATTTCCGCTATGGTTTTTAAAAATTTCAGACTTCTCCAAGAACTCTACTTGAGAAGTCTACTGAAGAAGTCTGCTTAACCATAAATCCTTAATCAAATTTTTTGATTAAAACTTATATGAAAACATTAATTTTCTTACCATATTGACAACTCACATTTAAAATAACAAATATATGAATCCTGATTTATAAACCGAACCATAAACTATGATCCATATAGAATTTGTGCAAACTCTAACAATTACACTCTTATAGCCCAAACTTTAAACCTCAATCCTAACTTTTTTGAACTATATACTCATGAAACTTATAAATTGATTCATTTTTATTAAATTTTATTTTATATAGATGCTGTCTATGCTTTAGTTGTGTGTATAATTTTTTTACCATATTAGTTTTTATAATTTTTATTATTAATATTTAAAATCTAGTGATTGAGTAGACTTCTCTAGCAGACTTCAGAGGGTTATGTTGATTTCTAACCTAATTTGTCTATGTTGATTTAAATTAATTCTTTTGTATGAAATTTTGCTTTTAATAGATGGAAAATGTATATGTTTTGGGTACATAATTTTTTTTCAATAAATTTTTATGATTTTTTTAATTAGTTCTAAAGATTTAGTAGACTTCTCGAGTAGACTTCTCCGGGATAAAACTGTCATTGTGGCTGACGTTTTTTTGTTTAGTCATAAGGGTAAATGTTGTAATTTCTCTATCTTTGTGAGTTAATTTTGCTAAACATGCAATATGAGGTCTAGCTTTGAAGAAAAAATGAAGTTTTAGGTTATTTTTAGCAACTCCCCCTTTAAACATATATTTTGAACTGCCAAATGTATTTAGGCTATCAATGAAGAATAGAAAAAGGTAGATAAAAAGATACTATACTTTAAGTAAGTCTATCTTTTTTGTCCATTCACAAGTTTATTTGGTAAATAATGAAAATTTTGGAAAAAACACAAGTGGATCAAATAAGTTTATGTTTTAGTGTAAATAATGGATAACCTGTTTTACTGAAAACAAGTAGTGGTCCATATATATGTTCATAAGTTTTCACTCATTTCAAGAAAATAGACAAAATTTCGTTTCAAAGTAAAAAAAGTAAAATAATGAAATTGTAATAAATTTTGGTTATAAATTGAAAAATGGATTTTGCAATATGCTAATTCATTTTTTGTGCACTCTGATAAGGCATTCGCCTCGCTCATTGAAATCCCCTATGCCACACGTCCCTCTTGCCTCCCATAAGCCCCCTCACAGCCTTGGTCCTCTGACGAGATCCTTCGAAACCACTGCAGTTTGAACTCGTGAATGGTGTATCAATCCTCAAGCTTACACTAGTCATTGTAGCATTGAGTTATCAATCCAAAAGGGGATATTTAAAACAGTAAGAATGCAGTAAAGATCCTAATACAAGCCAGGCAAGAAGATTTAGATAACTAATAGCCTAAAAGATCAAAGCAAACTTGAAACCAACAATCAAGAAGAGCAAGCAACATGCATCAAGTCAAAACTAAACAAGGAAAGATCAAACACTAAGGCAAAATTCGAAAATAAGCAATAACAAGAAAAAGACAGGATTTAAGATGGGATGATTTGTATTAGGGAACTCTCTACTCAATACAAGATGCTTACAATACTCACACAATGCTACTTCATATGCATATAATTCATTTATATGACTAATCCAATCTTTTGGCATTAATCTCTTACTAATCATCAAGTCAAGAACTTATTCTCATTAGGGAAATGATAAAAAGCAAGCATTAAGACATTCATTCAATTCTATATTGCCAAATCACTCTCAAGACAGTCAATCTCTTGAGTTAGGATAAACAATTCTCTTACTTTGCAATTCAAGCATTTCAACAAACACTTGGTGGGCATAAATTGAGCCTATGATCCTAATCAACTTAGCTAGGGCTAATCAGGCATTAAACATAGCAAATAAGAATGGAAATAGAAGAATTAACACTAAGCTATCATGGATTAATCGTCAAATTTCCTAAACATAACCCATCTCTAATCCCTAAAAAGACTACTCACTAGTCACCATCAAAACCATCAAATCAAAGGAGAAGAAATAGTTAATCATAATTAGGGAGGCAAAATAAGAAGATAAATACAAACTTATATTAAAATCAATCAAAGATTCAAAACTACATAATGTGATTAAGAAAAAAAAGAGGAAAGAACTGCTGGATAATAGCATGATCCCAAAATTAGGGATTTTAAGTATTTATAGGGGTTCCTAGCGGAGTGGCAAAGTTGTAAATAAGTGGACATGGAAAAGGAGGATGTCGAGCTGGTCAGGTCGATTTGGATGCTCAATGTGCTCCCTCGGGTGTCTGATGTCGTACTGGCTAGCTTGATGTATGGGTGTCGACTAGAGATCGAGTGCTAGATCGACTAATCCTAACTCGATCTTTACTAGATCGAGTTAGTGAATCGAGAGGAGTCAGTCGATCTAGACGAGATTGAGTGACGAGCTCGATCTAGATGAGCACGGATCGATCGGTCCTATCTAGATCAACCGATCTAAAATGTCTCGGGAAATTCTTGGAGTTTAGATCGATCAATCCAAAAATGGATCGACCGATCTATTTTCTCTCGGGAAAATCCTTCAAAGACAGATCGATCACTCGACTCGATCCATCACTCGATCTAAATCGAATCGACCCCTGAATCGAGAACATGGCTCGATCACACGGACTCAGCCCCAGTTGACCAAAAGTCAAGGATCGAGGGAGTATAATCGATCTAAGACTCGATTCTAGTTCAATCGAGTCACTGATCAATCAAATCTCTCGATCCAGCCATTATGGGCATGAGATCGAGTCCTAGATCGACCGAAGGGACTCGATCTCGTGCCGAGGTAACATTTTCTTTTCCCTCTCTTACTCCTTCCCTCCGCTTTTTAAATTCAAAACTTGGTCAAAGCAGGAATCTTTGACCATGAAAGATGTGCATTGACCAATACTTTTGTCAGAAACCACTTCTCTTACCCATGGTTTTGTGTTTTGTTGGCCTTTAAATGTTTTCAATAACTTTCACACTCTCTCACTTTTGTTCTCTCGAGTTAAAAGCAAATAGAGTGTGAAATTCTTGTTTTCTAAAGGCTAACGAGTTTTCTAAATCCAATCTTGCAAAGGTATTTTCAAATCTTCAAGAAAATCCTCAAAAAAATCTCCTTTTACTTTGCTTGATTGTTTTAGACACTAGGGGCAGTTTTTTTTTTTTTTTTTTAAATAGCTTGATAATAGGAATAATTCTAGATTTTTCTGAGATTCTAGATTTGCTTCCCTATTATTTCGTTATAATTTTCATAAATCCCCAAAAATTCTAGGGTAATAGTTACAGATTTTCTCCTTTGTTTCTCTCTTTCTCTGTACAAGCCGCCAATTTGCTCATATTTTGCTTGAGAAACTTGTTTCAGGCACAATGGCACCTAAAAGAACAAGAGAGGAGACAGCACAAGAGGGAGAGAATCAAGAGGTAGCTGTTCAAGAAAGGGTTCGTTGGAGTAAGGCTGAGAAACGGGACAAGGAACGGCTTCAATGGCTGAAGTTCGAGCCAACTAAGTTCGCGGACAGGGGATTGCTGTCTAAGATGGGAATTTTGGAAGATTTTGATCAGCTCCTCCCGAAGATAGGGCTGAGGTGTTTGTCACGGATTGATTGCCCAACCTTTCCTGAAGTGACAATCAACTTCCTTGCCAGTTAGCGTACGAAAATCCTAGTGTCCCAATTCCTCCTCAAGGCCGCCTCTCTTTCAAGATAAAGCGCCAAGCCTTCAGCCTCTCAATCCCGGAGCTTTGCCAAGCTTATGGCCTCGATGCTGAAGCCAAGAAGGTGGAGTTCCCCTCTTTCACTCAAGCGAACGATTTTTGGGATCTTATCGCCAAGGAAGATTACAAGGCGAATACCGCGAAGATCAAGCGAGTGAGGAACCTGGTGCTGCGTTACACCTTGAAGCTGATGGCCAACACTTTTAGCGGTCGGTCCGTAGCCCCCACGCTAACCAAAACGGAGCTTTGCTTCTTGTTACAAGGCCTCAAGCATCTTCTTTGTGATCCGGATGAGAACGATGAGCCGTTGGAAGACCAGCTCGGAGATAGCGTGAACTACGGGTGCATCCTCGCCGCTTCATTGGTCAAATACAAGGTGTATGCCCTGAGATGCAGGGCAAGTTCGTCGCTCATTGGTGGTTTCCTCACTCCTTTGTTCGTGCAAGCCGGCGTGCCGCTCCAGAACTTCACTCCCATACCGGATAGAGCCTTCATGGACGAGACATACCTGAGGAACACCGACAGCTTGGGACGCACACCAGCCGAGGGCTTCTTTGAATACTTATTCATTGACGAGGAGAATGAGAAGAGGGTGTGTATACTGCCAAACCTGAGCGAAACGGGGCTGTTGGGAGTTGGGAACATCGAGTTTCTTCCAAGCGTAGAGGAGTGCTTTGCTCCTCTAGGAGGCACAACCGCCATCCAAGGAGCTCCTCACCCAAAGTCAGAGTCTCCTGCCACGGATGTTGAGATGCCCGAAGCCTTTGTCCTTCCCAAGATTGACTTTGAGCCGCAGACCAAAACAGAAAAGTTCTTTGCTTCTGTTGTGGAGATGCAGAGGAAGATCAACAAATGGCAAAGTAAGGTCATCAAGAAGCTTGCCAAGAAAGTCAAGGCGCTTCAAGGGAGTCTGCCAAAGAAGGCTGCAAGTGAAGAGGTTCACCAACCGGAGAAGAGGAGGTTCTCAACCGGCGGTATTGTCATCCGTGAGCCACAAGGCGAAGAGCAACAAGCACGCCATTCAGTCCATGGTTTCCCAACCGTGGATAAGAGCAAGGACATAGCACGACGCTCCTCTAGCAAGCGCAACTCCGCTGGAACATCCTCAAGTTCCAGCCGAGTTTAGCTCCAAGGTACCAGCAACCTTCCATTGTAAATACCGCTCATGTTTTCTTGATTTTTGCTTAGTGTTCTTAGCTCTCTCAAGTTTGTTTGCCACCGGGACGGTGTCATTCAAGTTTGGGGGAGTATGTGTGTGGTTTGACATATTTATTCTGATCTTATTTTCTTTTTAGCATCCTTGAGTCTCCATTACATGAAAAATTGGTAAAATTTTTAAAAATTTTAAGAAAAATCCATGTAGTTGCATTCACATTGTTAAGCATTTTAGGATTGAGTCTAGAATTTTTAAGCATCTAGGTTGTTTACATTTGCATAAGAGGTTAAAGTTTTCTTAAAAAGGTGTTTAACTCATGAATGGTTTCAATATCCTAGTTATTAGTTCTCTAATGCTTTGCTCACACTTTGAAAATAAGTTCTTACCATGCTTGGATCACTAGTTTTAATTTTCGTGACTTGAATTGAACTCTCATGATTTGAAACTTGTCCTAATAAGTGAACACCTTAATCTGAATTTTTAAATATCATTCTTATGCATTTGAAAATGAACACATAGATTTTAAAATATTTAGGCTCTCTTCTTCCTTTTACCACTCTTTGTGAGCCTAAGTAGAACTCCCGCCTTGACCCTTACCTTTCTTTGAAGCCAAGTTTTCGTGTGTGACATCATTGTGAGGCCTCTTCCGGTTTGAACTTAGCATAAAGTGTTACGTTTAGGCGACATGATTAGGTTCTCATGTGATTGCTAGCTTTGCATTTTGAAGCTAGATGTAGGTTTAGATAAGTTTGGGGGATCATTGAGGTTGCTTTCATGTTTATATGCTTTCGGTTTCAAAAAGAGTTTGGTATTTGAAGTAAGAAAAAGGTTTTAAGTGAAAAGTTTTGTGCTTAAAAATGTATAATGCTCTAATATTTTCAGAAGATAACTCTCTCAAAATAAAATAAAAAATATATAAAAAAAATAATAAATAAAAGAGCCTAAGTGCCATAAAAGGAAAAAAAAAGAAAAAAAAATATAAGAGAGTTATCGATAAGAAAGAGTTAAAGAGCTTAGTATTTTCAAACCTTTTCACTAACCTAAAAGAGTTAAAATGCTTTCTGTTTTGTTTTGGGGATTGCTAAGCTTTTGCTTTGGAAAAAGGGTAGACTCTAAGTGGTGAGTGAGCTTAAATAAAAATAAATGAGAAGGGTTTTATGATCATTGTTAGTTTACATGGGTAGATGAGAATCTGATCATGTATGCATCAATTGCCTTTACCTTTAGCATTATGCATAAAGTTCTTACCATTTTTGAGAGAAACCCTTGCCTTAAATAAAAACCCTTTTTCAAATGAGATCATCCTATGCTCATAGCCTATACCCTTAGCCAAATGTGTTCTGCTTTAAAGTGCATAAGTTTGATTCATGGTTCGGTTGTTAATGAATGTTAAAGGATGAGTTTCTTTGATTGTTTGGAATAAGAGAGTCATGATTGGAAATTCTTTGTGTGATAAGTATGGCTAAGTTCTTTGGAGTATGAGTGTGTGTATTGCATTTTAGGACTAGTAACTAGGACGTTGAGATTGATTCATTTGAAAGACACCTTTGCAAGAAGCTTAAACCCCCGTTCGTTTTAAAAACCTCTCTCCCTTCTTTAATTTTGTTTGCTTGAGGGCAAGCAAAAGGTAAGTTTGAGGGAGTTGATATAGCTGCATATTCCATGCATTTTGCATACATATAAGTTAGTTTCTCACGCATATACATTGCATTTTAGGTTAGTTTGCATCACTTTAGGTCCTAGAGTGTTCTTGCACCAGCATATGCATATTTCTTGCATTTTGCATCGCATACAAGTTGTTTTCGGCTACTTTGGAGTCTTGGAAGGTTCGTGGACGTGCTGAGGTTCGTGAGGAAGTTCGTGGGACTTGGAGAATTCAGGAATGCTTGCTAAGGACCAGAGATCGATAGGAGGATCGAGCATGGCTGGTCGATCTAGATGCGATCTAGATGAGATCGACCAGAAGATCGAGTAGTCCAGCCTATCGAAGGGAACTGATCGAGATGAAGATCGAGTGAAGCGACCGATCAAGGAGTACAGACGTAAATGACGCCATGCAGATCGAGAGTCGGATTGAGTCAACCACTCGATCCTCCAAAGATCGATTCCAAGATCGAACGAAGCACTCGATCCACCGAAGAAGATCGACACACAGATCGAGCTGAAGTCACGATGTCTGAAGATGATCGAGCGAGGTGCTCGATCTCGAGGTCGATCTCAGTGCTTTAACCGTTTTTGGCCGCTAGCGAGGGGGGACCATCGAGCTGTTTGGCCTATTTTGGGAAGGCGGCGATCATGCTTTCCCACACACATTTTCACTTTATCATTTTTTCATCTTTTTCTCTCTGTTCAAGGGCGATTACGTAATTGTTAGACCTTGAGCTTTGTTCTTGAATCTTTGAATCGTTTTAAGTTTAATCCATCGTTTTTCATGTTTATCATTTCATCTTTCGTGCTTTGCTTGGTTTACTTAATGTGTAGTGAGTAGTTTAATCGGGTTTGGGGGTTGAGAGGATTCAAAGGGGTCGAAAAGGTTTTCAAGTTTGGTGTTTTCTTGTTCTTAGTGGCTTTCTCTTCTAGGATGTCGAGTTCTTAAGGCTTAAAGAGTCTCACGCCAAGATCTTTATGATCAGAGAGAGCTCTTACCTTGACAGGATCTAGAGATCTCTGAAAATCGCATCCTAGAGACTAGTTACCCTTTCCCAAACGCCATGGTAGTTTAGGGGATTAGTTAAGCCGCGTGTTTGAAATCTGATTTCCTTGCCCTTCAATCTCTTCTTCCGCCAAACGCCATGGGTCTGGAGGAGAGAGTGAAGGAGTGATCCATACCACACGCCATGGGTGGATCTTGTTTTGTTTTCAAGGCTTAGAGAACCTCACAAAGTGAGTAGATCTAGAGTTTTCAAACCAAGCTGGAACCTTTAAAACCCCTGAACGTGAATCTCAACCCTAGACCCTCTTTCTTAGTATTCTTACATCTTTGCTAGTCATTCGCTTGTTACCTGTTGCATCCTGGTCATTAGTTTCGTTGCATTTGAACTTTTAGACGAGATCGATCGTTGTTGCTCGATCTAGTGGTCGATCCACTAGTCGAATTTTATAAATTCATAGCTTTGCATTTTAATCATTCTGTTTGTTCGTCGTGGTAGTTCACTCGTTTCTGGTAATTTTAAAATAGTTTAGCCTTGCATTTAGTCATTGCATTTAGTTTTTTGGATTTTTACAAAATCGTTCACCATTTGCTTAGCTTTACTCGATCCTTGCATTCTCATTGCACTTTCTAGCTCCTAGGTTGGATTGATTTCTCTTGCATGCTATACTACGACTGTGTGCTGCTTGAGTTATGATAACCTCTTGTTTCATTCGCTCACCCTAGATAAAAAAGCTGTTATCAGGCCATTCACTGTGAAACCTTCTCCATCCTTGCCAAATAGAGTAACAGCTCCATAGGGCAATACCTCTTTGATATTGAAAGTTCCTGACCATCTTGACTTGAGTTTTCCAGGAAACAGCTTCAGTCTTGAGTTGAAAAGCAACACATTGTCTCCTGCCTTAAAGTCCTTAGGTCTTATCTTCTTATCATGGAAGGATTTGGTCCTTTCCTTGTAGATCTTAGAGCTCTCAAATGCTTCTAGGTGATTCTCTTCTAGCTCATGGAGGTTGATGAGCGTCTTTTCTTGAGCAGTCTTGATGTCAAAATTCAGCAGCTTTGTTGCTCATAAGGCCTTGTACTCCAGTTCCACAGGAAGATGGAAAGCTTTACCATAAAGAAGTGAGAATGGTGATCTTCTAATGGGTGTCTTGAAGGCTGTTATATATGGCCAGAGAGCATCGTACAACTTGTGAAACAAATCCTTCCTTGTAATACCAACAGTCTTCTCCAAGATAGCCTTGATCTCTCTGTTTGACACCTCCACTTGACCACTTGTTTGAGGATGGTAAGGAGTAGCAACCTTATGCTTAACACCATGCTTCCTCAGCAAGCTCTAAAAAAACTTGTTGATAAAGTGGCTCCCTCCATCACTTATAACATATCTTGGAACACCAAACCTTGGGAAAATGATTGTCTTGAAGAGCTTCAGCACAACCTTTGCATCATTTTTTGTAATAGATACTGCTTCAACCCATTTTTATACATAATCCACAGCTACAAGGATGTACTTGTTCCCATAAGAAGAGGGAAATAGTCCCATGAAGTCAATCTCCCAAACATCAAACATCAAAACCACATTTGAGCTCTATCTCCAAGAGAAAATGGGAACAATCTGAGCTTGAATCCATCATCTGAAACTCCACTAAGCTTTGTCATATCACAAACTCTCTCAAAATGGTCCAAATGCTCAAGATGATCTTGATTAGGTAAGCTAAAGAACTTCTTTTCCTGAACCATATCAATCATGCTGCTCTTTCTCTCATAGTGATGACTCTCCATAGGTGGAAGGATACCTTGTCTTAAGGCAGAGCTAGATGGTATATCTCCAGCACCTATTGGTCTTGTTGGCCTTTGACCTCTCATGCCCCAAGCTCCTTTTAAACCATGTATACCTTGCTGTTCTTGTAAACCTTGGATTCCTTGTGGACCTTGAAGACCTTGTGGACCTTGTAGACAAAAACCAGCAGCATGGATGTTCTTCCATGATTCAACCACTGATTTATGCTGCTGTGAACCCAAAATCTTTAACCTTGAACCTCAGTTGCAGTTGAAGACACTTAAGAATAAGTGTTTTGGTACCCACAAAAGAGATTTTAGACCAAAAGGAGCAATTAGTAACCAAAAACGAAAATAAAAGAGCTTGATCTCAAGATCTCTACAAATCCTACCGATCAAAGCAATCTCCTAATGGCAACGGCACCAAATTGATATAAGCTTTTATGCTATATCAATCCTCAAGCTTACACTAGTCATTGTAGCATTGAGTTTATCAATCCAAAAGGGTATGTATAAAACAGTAAGAATGCGATAGAGGTCCTAATTCAAGCCAGGCAAGAAGATTTATATAACTAACAGCCTAAAGGATCAAAGCAAACTTGAAACCAACACTCAAGAAGAGCAAGCAACAAGCATCAAATCAAAACTAAATAAGGAAAGACCAAACACTAAGGCAAAATTTGAAATTAAGCAAGAACAAGGAAACGACATGACTTAAGATGGGATAATTGGTATTAGGGAGCTCTCTACTCAATCCAAGATGCTTACAATACTCACATAATGCTATTCTTTGTGCATAGAATTCATTTATATGACTAAACCAATCTCTTGGCACTAATATCTTCACTAATCATCAAGTCAAGAACTAATTCTCATTAGGTAAATGATAAAAAGAAAGCATTAAGACATTCATTCAATACTATATTGCCAAATCACTCCCTATACAGTCAATCTCTTGAGCTAGGATAAACAATTCTTTTACTTTGCAATTCAGGCATTTCAACAGACACTTGGTGGACATAATTTGAGCCTATGATCCTAATCAATTTAGCTAGGGCTAATCAGGTATTAAACATAGCAAATAAGAAAGGAAATGGAAGAATTAACACTAAGCTATCATGGATTAAGCATCAAATTCCCTAAACCTAACACATCTCAAATCCCTAAAAAAACTACTCACTAATCACCATCAAATCAAAGAAGAAGAGATAGTTAATCATGATTAGGGAGACAAAATAAAAAGATAAATGCAAACTTATATAAAAATCAAGCAAAGATTCAAAACTACAAAGTGTGATTAAGAACAAAAGAGGAAAGAATTGCTGGATAATAACATGATCCCAAAAATTAGGGATTTTAAGTATTTATAGGGGTTCCTAGCAGAGTGGCAAAGTTGTAAATAAGTGGACTGGGAAAAGGAGGATGTCGAGCTGTCCAGGTCGATGTGGATGCTCGATGTGCTCCCTCGGGTGCCTGATGTCCTGCTGGCTAGCTTGATGTCTGGGTGTGGAGCTGGAGGCTCGATATTAGAGCCCGATGTTGACTCCAAAATGCACTCTTTGGCTCCTCTTGCTTCTCCTTGATTGGGTCAACTCCTTAAACCATTCCCAAGCTCCCACCATGTCTTCAAAGGCTTCATAGGTACCTAAAAACATCCCTTATGCAGAGAAAATGTAAATTACAACCCAAATGCAACCTAAGTCTAAAACCAAAGGAAAATAGGACAAAAGCAAAAGAAAACATGCAAAAGAAGACCAAAACATGAACTAAATGCAGTCTTAAATGGTATAAATATAGGAGATATCACAATCGTATTTGGTCTATTCCGGGTCTCCTTTGAAATTTGATGTTTAGTTTATTGGGAAGAATACAATACTCACTCATTCGAATCGATAATGCTCAGATTCGATCGAGAGTGATTAAGCATCGCTACTGGCACATATCAGATGTACTGCTAGTGATAAACGAGTGGACCCATGACACTGCCCACCCCCCTCCCCCCATGATATCTCGGCGATGCCACTTTGAGTTAATTTCAAGTCAGTACCTAGCTATCTCTACTCTACCAATGGCTTAAAGTTCTTAGCAAATACTACTGGGAAATTTGTTAAACTGCATCCGACCATGGAACGATGTACTCGTTGGGATATGGTGAGGAGTTTGGTGGAAGTTGATCTCCACAAACAGCTAACAGAGCACATCTGCTTTACTACTTTGGATGGCACAGAAGTGCATATTGATGTGAATTATCCTTGGCTCCCACCTTGGTGTAATGTATGTCATAAATGGGGTCACCCAACTAAAGATTGTTCAGTATTCTTCAGAGCAAATCCCTAGCTAGCTCCCCTGCAATCGAAGTTGTAGAGAACCTGATCAATGAGTTGGAAACCTTCTTGGTTAGTGTGACGGAGAGAATCAAAATGATGGAGGAGACATACCAAACTAATACTGCATAAAAATTCTCATGGATTACCGTGGTAGGGAAACAACAGTCTCCTAACAAGGTGGGGGTGGCTAAGTCACCAATTCCCACTGAAGTTTCACATGACTCACCCTCTAGGTTTGATGTTTTGGCGAATATTTCTGATGATATGGAGGAACCAAAAGCAGGCGATGCCACTGAGGAAGATAAGGAGAGTGAAGTTGTGGAAGATAAATGGGATCTGTATTTCTACCTGAGGACACTCGTGAACACAAGAAAATGCAGAGAGGTAAACCGAGGGCTAAAAACTCTAAAGAAGCAGGTTGCTCGTAGAAATGACCTTAAGTTGATCCATTTACAAAGAAAAAATGTTTCCTCCCGTAAACTATGATGTGCTTTTTTGCTTGGAATATGCTTGGATTTAATTCACCATACAAACATGAGGTGTTGAGGAAATGGTCGCAGGATGAGAAGCCAACTCTTGGTTGTATAGTGGAAACTAGAGTACAGCTGAAGCATCATTTGGGAATCATGAAATCTGATTTTCCGAGATTGAGCTCTATTACTAAGGAAAGGATATGGTTTTGCTGATCTGATTCAGTGGAGGTGACTTTACTGCATAAAAGTGCTTAAATTGTAACTTGTGCAATTCAGGTAAGAGAAATGAGTACTGTCTTTATGTGTTCTGCAGTCTACGCTTCAAACTTTGAGACTGATAAACGATATCTTTGGGAAGATGTGCGAGCCACTCAAACTGCCTATGCTCATTTATCTATCATGTGGATTTGACTACTAGATTTTAATGAAGTGCTAGCCTCCAGCGAGCACTCGAGAGGATATGATCAAACTACTAATCAATTGGGGATGCGACAATTTCAGAATCTAGTTGTTGAATGCAGCCTGTTGGATCTTCTTGCTGTGGGATCCTTATTTACTTGGTGGAACAATAAAACGGGAGATCTATTGGCAAGAAACTAGATAGAGCGTTAGTAAATGGTGAGTGGCTTAATGGCTTTCCACAATCATTTGCAAACTTTAAAGTTGGCGGCATTTCATATCATGCCAGATGCCTCATTCAATTGGCACAACATACATTGGTTACTCGTAAACCTTTCAAGTTTTTTAATTATTCACTGATCACCAAGGTTTCATTCGGGAGTGGCACAAGATTGGAGTGAAAATGCACCTCTCTATCACTCCCGTGCAGCTCTTTATCGTTTCTATAAACAGCTTAAGGCTCTTAAATTTGAGCTCCGGGAGCTTAGGAGGACTCAATATGGAAATCTATCCAACCGTACCAAGAAGGCCTACTCTAAACTTTGTGATAGACAACAACAAGTGCTCCTCAACTCCGATGCAATTATTATGGCAGCGGCTAGTAAAGCATCAGATAAGTGGCACCATCTGGCGTATGTGGAAGAATAGTTCTACAAGCAACATTCTTGCATTAAGTGGCTCCAACTCGGGGATCAGAACTCCTCTTTTTATCATCGTGTGGTTGCCAATAAGCAGGAAAATAATGGCATCAAGCTACTGCTTACATAGGCGGGGGAGACCTTAACCAAACTCTCAGACATAAAGCACTAAGCCGTGTCGTACTTTCAATGTTCCTCCAGACAGATTCACAAGCATCTGGTAATCTAACAGTCACAAGGCTACATAATTTGCTCACTTATAGATGTTCATGTACATCAGCGGCTACACTTGTTGCTCCCATTAACGAGGCTAAAATACATAGTGCTCTTCACTCATTGACCAGAGACAAAGTGACAGGCCCAGATGGATTCACAAAAGAGTTCTTTATATCTGCCTGGCATGTTATTGGTAAAGATTTTGTGGTAGCAATGCAGTCTTTTTTCCTCTTTGGGTTCATGCCGAAAGGAGTTAAATCAACGATTCTCCCCTCATACCAATGACAGAAATAGCATCATCCATGAAAGACCATCGCCCTATATCCTGTTGCAATCTTCTCTACAAGGTCATATCCAAGATTTCGGCAAAGAGGTTGAAATGTCTCTTACATGATGCCATAGAACCAAACCAGAGCAATTTCATCAAGGGAAGGCTCTTATTGGAAAACATTCTCCTAGCTTCTGAATTGGTAAACGGCTATCATAAAACCTCTCTCTCCGCAAGGTGTGATGTGAATTTTGATATATTAAAAGTTTTTGACATTGTTAAGTGGAACTTTTTAACCTCGGTGCTTCTGGTAATGGGGTTACCAGATCAGTTCATCCATTGGATCCAGATCTGTATATCTACAACGAGCTTCTCTGTTTGTGATTTTAAGGGCTTCTTCTCTAGTGCCAGGGATATTCACCAAGGCTGCTCTCTCTCTCCTTATTTGTATGTAATATTGATTAACGTCCTCTCCAAAATGCTTAATCAGGCAGCCATGGAGGGTCTTTTTGGGTACCATCCGAAGTGTAAGGACATCAAGCTCACTCACTTAAGTTTTGCTGATTATATTCTGGTATTCAATGACGGGTCCTCTACTTCTCTTTCAGGAGTCTTAGGAGTTATGAAGACTTTGCCCGGTTTTCTGGTTTACACATAATTGCCAATAAGTATTCTAATTTTGCTGCTGGTCGGGATACTTCAGGGCTCACTGCTGCAGCAACCACTGCAGGTATTTCTATTGGTACCTTACCAATTCGGTACTTAGGTCTGCCTCTAACTACTAAGGGGCTGACCAAGCTTGATTTTGAGCCTCTGATTGATAAAGTACGTTCTCGATTAATCTCTTGGACCAATGAGTCATTATCTTTTGCGGGACGTATCTAGCTTATCAAATCTGTGATCTTTAGTGTCACTAATTTTTGGATCCATGCTTTTATCTTACCTAAGAACTGTCTCGATACCATAGAGAGCATATGCTACGTTTTTCTTTGGTCGGGATCCCTGCACACAGCTCGATGGATACAAATTGGTTGGTAGATTGTTAAATCTAGCTTAGGTAGACAGATTTTTTTGGTGAATACTATTTTATCGATTATATGTCAACGCGATTTGATGGATACAAAGTGATAATCATAATGGATGGGATGTTGTAGAGAACAAAACATATCAAGCAGCCAAAATCAATGATTGAAGATAGATTCTTGCATCTCATTATATCCACACGGCAATATTAACTTATAATGGACAATTAGTGCTGGATAAGGTGCGGTGAATAACAAAAGATCTCAAGAAGCCAAAATCGATGATTAAAGATAAATTTTTGCACCTGATTATGTCCCCAGTACAATATCTATAAGATAATATCCACATGGACATGATTGTTGGAGATTGAATGATGAATGTGACTTTGTTGTTACAATTAGTAAGTTCCAAGATGTGTACAACATCTAATATATACAACTTTGGATTGAAAATTGGTAATGGATGGTGTGCGATGGACAACAAACCTGATCAGAAAGCCATAATCGATGATTAAAGATCAATTCTTATTTCTGATTCTGTCCACATGACAACATCCATAAGGAAATATCCGCATGGACAAAATTGGTGGGGTGTGGTGGACATCAAACCAAATCAAGAAACAAAAATCAATGTTTACATATCGATTCTTTATATGATTTTGTCCACATGCCAATATCCACTAGACAATATTCGCATATATATAATCACTAGAGAGTGTATTCAGTGATTTTTATTTCAGAGTTACTGTCTATGTGCCATTGTCCATGAAAGAGTGTCCACTAATGATGTCCATGAGCTTGTGTCCATGTGGCAGTGTCCATTAGATTTTGTACATACAAATAAAAAAATATATATAGATGTCTGTATAATTACTAACCTTCACTTCTTCTTCTCCATCACATGAACATGTTCACTCATTCTTATGTGTCCACTTGGTCATGTCCATGCATTGGTGTCCATTTATTTCGTATTAGCCTGTTCTTGCTTGATGGACAAACCTCGAGACGTGTATGTGGTTGAGAAGGAGTAAATCTGGTTTTGCTGTTTAAGAAGAAGAACTCTGAAACGTGTATGATGGTTGAGGAGGAGTAGATCTGGGTTTTACAATTGAAGAAGAAGAACTTAAGACGTCTATAGTGGTTGCAAAGAAGTATATCTGGATTGCAGAATAGTAGATATGGGTTTTGCTCCGATTTTGAAACCAGAAATCTCTTGGTTCTTTTTAACAAGATCAAAAAAATATAATAAAGAGAATCTTTGATTAAGTACAGATAAGTGACATGGATGAAGAAAGAGAGAAAACCTGTTAGATATTGATCGGCGTTTATGAATGTCGGGAAAAAAGAAACAGAGAGAGCATATGAGAAAACTTGAAGATACTAAGCATGTTAAGCAAATCGAAAATTTAGAAAGAAGAAAACAACATCGTCGAAACATAAATATAAAAACCGTCAGAATATATTGTTGGCATAGGTAAAAAAAATTACAAACAAATCAACTTAAAGGATAAAAGAGACCTTTTCCATACCAAAATCTTATAAAAGTGTCTCAATTGTTGTAAGTGCTTTTTTGTTATATGAAAGTCTAAAAATACATTTGAATGTAAATATCTTATTTTATTTGTCTCCAAAAGATAAGTATTATGTAATTGATTCTGACTATTCAAATAAACAAAGTTTTCTTGCTTCCTATAAACATAGCTGTTTGATATCATATGTCATAATTTGAAAATAGTTTCCTCCTTGAAATAAGCAAGAGATGTTAAATCGTTGGCATGTATCTTTATATTCTATTATTGAGAGAATATTTAGGGTCTAAAAAAAGAAATTGAGGATTTTTTATAAGTTTTTTAGATATAATATTTATATGCAAAAGAAAATGGTAATAACTATAATAAGACTATATAATTTAATCAAATTTTTAAATTTTATAGATAATAATTTTGCTGAAATAATGGAACATATAGAGACCGACAACACAAATTTTAAAATTGATTTAAATGATATAAAAACAACAAAGACAGATAATGAAAAATTTATACCGAACATTAGAGAGGATATTGTAAAAATATTATAAAAAAATCAAAATAATTTACGTTAAGTTAATTTTGTTTTTATAATATCTTATATTAGATATTAATTTGTATATACTGTATTAAATTTAGTTGATTTAAATATTTCTAATTTTAATATTATTTAGATATTTAATATATATATATATATTTATATTTATATTATATATACATGTTTTTAAAATATTTCCATTTTTATATTTTTTTTCAAAATGTAAAATTGTTTGCGTATCTATTACCATTTTTATGCACCCCTAATCGGATCAAATCAATCATGCAAATCTATGATATTTTATTTTATTAGTTCTCCCTATAGAATAGTCTGTTTGCACATCGAGCCTTATTAATATCTCATTGTCTTTTTGGACCACTCTCACTCCGGCTCAAGCGAGTCGCGTAAACATATAATAAACCAAACCCTAGATCGCGATCGGAAACGGCAGCTCCTCGTCGGCGAGGCCTTTAACGGAGAAATCTACTCATCTTCGATACCCTTCATCCGCTGATCAATCTCTGTCTCCGGTTAAGGTGCTAATTTCTACTGTTTTGGCCTTTGGGTGATTTCAAACTGGGTCTGTTTAGGTATCTCTAGGTAGTTTTCTGTCGCTTGGATGATTTGAAATTAGTCACGAATCCGTATCTATTCATGGAGTTGGTCATATTTGCTATTTCGTTGGCTCTCGCTGATTCTCGATTATTAGCTTATATATCTTCGATTTTAGGCTCTCGTCTCTCTCGAAGCAATCTGATTCTGAAAATCCGAATCTATCGCTATCGCTCGTTCTGTTAGTGACTTTTCTTATGAATCCTTACATATATTTTGATTTTATCATATCCTGATTCTGTTTTGATGAGCGTAGATGAACAATTTGTGTTTCACTTTGATTTAGGTGACGATTTAAGCCATGGCTGAACATTTGGCTTCAATCTTTGGTACTGAAAAGGACAGAGTGAATTGCCCTTTTTACTTCAAGATCGGTGCTTGCCGTCACGGTGACCGGTGCTCACGGCTCCATAACCGTCCCACCATCTCACCGACGCTCCTCCTCTCGAACATGTACCAGAGACCGGACATGATAACCCCCGGCGTTGACCCTCAGGGTCAGCCACTAGACCCGAGCAAGATCCAAGAACACTTTGAGGAGTTTTACGAAGACATTTTCGAAGAACTCGACAAATTTGGTGAAGTGGAGAGTCTCAATGTCTGTGACAACCTCGCTGATCACATGATTGGCAATGTCTATGTCCTGTTTAAGGAAGAGGATCAAGCAGCTGCTGCTTTGCAGGCTCTGCAAGGGAGATACTACTCAGGCCGTCCGATAATCGCGGATTTCTCTCCCGTGACGGATTTCAGGGAAGCTACCTGCAGGCAGTACGAAGAAGATAACTGTAACCGTGGTGGGTACTGTAATTTTATGCACGTGAAGCAGATTTCGAGGGAGCTTAGGAGGAAATTGTTTGGGAGGTATCGGAGGTCTTACCGCAGGGGAAGCAGAAGCAGAAGTAGGAGCAGGAGTATAAGCCCTCGGCGCAAGAGAGAGCGGGAGAGAGGAGAGCATAGGGACCGTGACCGACATGGGAATGGGAAACGAAGCAGTGATAGGTCAGAGAGGCATGACCGTGATGGTGGTGGTGGAAGGAGGAGACATGGAAG
Organism: Thlaspi arvense; assembly: GCA_911865555.2. Classification (NCBI taxonomy): domain Eukaryota; kingdom Viridiplantae; phylum Streptophyta; class Magnoliopsida; order Brassicales; family Brassicaceae; genus Thlaspi; species Thlaspi arvense. Next base: position 17,197,067 of record OU466858.1, read on the forward strand.
CCCGAGACGGAGCAGAAGCCCAGTTGTGAGAGAAGGAAGTGAGGAAAGGAGGGCGAGGATTGAGCAATGGAACCGAGAACGAGACGAGGGAGTTTAAGGTTTTTTCTCTTCATGATGGTTTATTGCTTTAGTAACCGGTAAGACCTCATAATGGATTATTCATTTGGTGTTCTGTTTTTGGAACTTGGAAAATTTGAGTGGCATGTGAGGCTTATTAGATGATGTAAGGTGGAATACTTTTTTCATGTAGATCCCGTTTAGAAATTAGTTCGTGTGGAACATTGTTGCGTTTAGCTTTTTACAAACTATTTTGGTAATGATCCTTTGCTTGTTGTTCTTCATGATTGTCCCTTTAAATGTCTCTTTGAAGTTTTTCGAAATTCGGGAAACTATTAGGTGTGGAAATGTTTGACGAATTTGTGTAAGACTGCAGTTTTATCAGTTTGGATGTTCACCTTTCATGTTTGTTTTGGATAATATGTCAAGTTATTGCAGCATCAATAGCTTGTCTAATTTTGAAGTCATAGGTACCGTTTGTTTGAGTTCAAGTTCAATGTTAAAACTTAAAAGCGTGTAATCGTATTCTAACTTCTTTCATTGGTGATGAAAAAAGTTCTGCAACTCAGAAATATTCATCACCGTTGTTTTCTAGATAGCAATGAGAAGTCTCAGACTAAACTTGGGTTTCTCTGAACTTTAAGCCATCAGAAACAAAAAAAAAAAACCAAATTAGGTATCTATGTATAACAGCAAAATAATTTTTGTAAACTACTGATGTCACTATTTTTTTATAGAAAAAAAAACTTAAATTTAATGGTGGTAATTGTTTTGATTAATTCTGATTTTAAATTTTAACTAAAATAAGTTTACTGACATAATTATTTTTTTGTATTAATAGAAATCTAATGGTTAATATTCTGTTTTAGAATTATACGGTGAAGATTATATTTGTTTTATTTATCAAACAAATACATATTCAAAACAGCATTGTGATTTTTTTTATCATGAGATGCCAACAAAGAAAAATAACTTTTTCCACTAAATTTTATTTCATAAGAAAGTTGGATATATGGTTGAATATATTATAGAATACAAGAAACAAGACAAAAGTCGGTGAAAAACTTTAATATTCTTAGAATCAGAAATCTCAACAGTAAAAGTAAAAGTCCCACAAAAGGGAAACATAACAGTTGAAACATAAAATTTTAACGAGCATAGAAACCGAAGATACAACATCAACTACCAAGATTGAAAAGGTAGGAGATTTTTAGAAACAACTAGGAAAGATGGAGAAGTGTGGCATTCCTGCATGACTCGCCTTTGTCGGAGTGGTGTGAACATCTTCTTTGAAAGGTAATGACACAAAGAACTCCAAATTTAGCCATAGTGGATTGTTGCACTTCTGAAGGAAATCAGTATGAGAATCTGCACAGGAGATTATTGTGATTTCTTCTTTGATCTTGTCGAATTCGGGAGGTGCCGCTTCTTCAAGTGAGAATATGTGAGGTATTGTTGTGAAGGCTTTGTAGAAAGACTTCCATTTCATTCCCCGTGGCTCGAGTGAGATATCGAATCTCTTCTTTAGCACATAGTACGTATCCCATCCCATGATTAGATCTTTTACAGGCGCAGAAGATCCTAGAACTTCTGTTGTAACTTGACATCATGGGAAGACTTCTATGGTTATTGGTTTGGACTTGAGTCTAACTGATAGCGAGCCAGCGTTTGTGACTCGGAACTCTTGTTGGTGCGGCAGCCACATAGAAGACGGAAGAACTTTGGGATTCATTATAGATGAATGAGCTCCCGTGTCTATAAATGCGATAGCATGAACTGGTTCTTCTTTTCTTCGTGGGTCAAAGATCATGACCGGCAAGTGTGGCGGTTGAACTCTATCGAGACGTGGAATTTTAGTGATTTTAAAGCAACAATCTTCATTTTCTTATTCGGATGACGATTTGGATGAAACCTCGGAATCTGAGTATCCACAGATGGCATCATTGTCTTCACTATCGTATGATAGAACAGACTCAAGGTCATGATTGTCGAAGTCGATATCTGGTGCAATACTGGATATCGAGTTAAGGAGATATTGCTTCTTCTTCTTTGGCTTATTTGGACAATTTTTTGCGAAGTGTCCTTCCTTACAGCATAGAAAGCATCTCGTTGTCTTCTCGAAGCTTTGTTTCTTTCTGAAGAAATGCTTACGCCTGAACTTGTTAAAGCGTCCTTGGAACGGTTTTCTAAATCTTCGAGATTTACCTCGAGTTTTACATGAACAAGTCTTCTTGGATTTAGAACACTTTATTGATAGGTCTGGTCTGGCACATATTTTGGACAGTTGCTTTGATTGTCCATGAATTCCATCCAGAATTCCTTTTGCTTGCAAAGCTTGTCGAGTGTTCGGAAGACGTATTGTTGGATTTGACCAATGGATATTTCTTCGATTTTTTGTCTTTGGTCTCTGATATACAGCTTGGTTTGTTGACTCAGGTAATCGTCTATGGAGGAAAGGTAGACTTGCTTCAAGCTTGGGTTATTAAGACCATTGAGTGCATAGTATCTTCATGTTTAACGTTCAAAGTGTTTAGCTAGATCCTTCTTCTTGAGCAAACAACACTTTTCCAAGATAAACTCTTCTTGTAGTTGTTCTTTGAGATGAGTGGGCGTACCGATGAATTCTCTGTGGATTTCTCCCAAAAGTAATGGAATAGTCGTCTGATAGACTTCCTGCTGTCGGTATTCACCCAGTGAATTCCACCATTCTTTGAAAGCTCCGGATAGTCGTGCCGTAAACAGCTGAATGACAAGCTCTAGGCGTGATGTGATGGCTTCAGAAGTCATCCATGCATGAAATTCATCGAGTCGGCCATTCCATTTTTCAAAGGGAATGTCATTGAATGTGAATATCATGACTTTTTAAGTGAATTGCTTTGGTGGTATTTCTTGATTTCTGGGGCGTGTGTAACTCATCTCTTCATCACTCGAAAAGACTTCATTTATGTTTGGTTCTCTTTTTGGGGCAGTTGATCCTTCTCCGATGGCAAATTGCTTTGGGAAGGACTCTTTGTCTGAACTATCGTCGTAGCTATTGGAACTCGTATCAGAGAAATGACTAATCATCTCGATTGGATGCGTTGAGCTGACTTGAGGTGCTTGATTTTGTCGTCTAGGCGCTGTTTCTCTAGAAGTTTGACCGATAGTATCGAGTAGGTTTGACATCGAAAATTCGATTATCCCAATGTCCTTCTCTTTTTTCTTTGAATCTTCAATAGATTTGTGGCTTAAGGAAGAGATTAGAGTTGGTCTCGTAGTCGAATTGACAAGGAATTCTGATTCCTTTTGTCTTCTTGGTTTCGCTCGAGTTGGCTTTGTTTTGAAGTTGCTAGCCGATGGTGTGCCATATCGAGATGTGAAAGCCTCGTCGGATGATAGGAAACCTGGGAGAGATGGCTTTGGCCGAGGTTCTTGATAACCAGAGAGAAATCATGGGGAGTAAGATCCTTGATACATAGGAAATCCTGATGGCATACTTCCAAGAGGATTAAAGAATGTATCTGCTTGACTTTGGTTATGAATCATGCTTTCTAGGTATCTTTGGAGATCTTTTAGCTGGTTTTTTAGGCTGGCTGTCTCAGCTTCTTTGCTTCTGAAGTTGGACGTATTAACCATCATGTGTTGTGCCATAGCTGTCATCTCTTGGTGAAGATTGTTGAATCGGCCATAGATCTCCATTATTGAGTTTTGTAGGCTGATCAGTCTTTTGTTGTAGCCATCAGTGGGTTGATCAACCTTTTGATTTATGGTTATCAGAAGTTGATTTTGTGCAAGGGAATTTTCAGTTTGCCAATTGAGGACCTTTTCTCCTTGACTTAGTTAGTCAGGTCCGGTAGAGTTGACAGCTCTCATGAGGATTTTGGGACTATGAGTGATACCGTCTTTGCTGAAATCTTCAGGTAGAGGGAAATTGTTTGCTTGCATCATCAAGATTTGAGGTTCTTCCCTTTTCTCTGAGTATTGGATAATAAAGTCATATTTGTCATCGCCCAGCGGCCCAACTGTGGGATCGCCCTCGAGATATCTCTTGTAAAGAGGATCTTTCTTTTTTCTTCGTCTCCGGCGGATTTCTTCCGTGCAAGCTGTGCAAGAACATACATCAAAGTATTGATGCCCGTTTTCATCCTTGAAAGGGTAGACTACTGATCCGTCTTGACCAAAAGAAAGAGGTTGTAGAGCTCCAGCTTTGAATGGGCTTGGAATTTGTGTTCGTCAATTTATATGGCAAATTGAGTGAACAGTTGCTTCCGAAACGATGATGATCTTGGTTTTTCGAACTTGATCTCTGTTGTTCCATCATTTCGAGAATGGAAGCTGACTTCTGATGTTTGAACCAGGGTTTGAGTTGCTTGATGGCGCTTCTCATAGCTGGTTACCCATGATTCTGGTAGTCGACAGAGTAGTTCATCACGAGAGATCTGACAAGGAATCTGAATTGAATTTGGTGCCTGTGATGCCGAGGTGACTTCAAGGTATAAGGCTTCATCAGATGAGGATAGTGCAAGATCAAGCGCATGATCTTGGATTCGATAGACGATCTGGTGATGAAGGGTCGCCATGATGCTCTTTTCTTGCATTGGTGCTCCCACCAGTTGTAATTGAACCTTTAGCGTTTGTAGCAGATTCGGATCTTTCAGTGAAACATTAAAGTTTGGAAATAGTGTGACAAACACTGTTCCTGCGTTTAATGTTGTCTGAACCATTCCGATGCAGGCTTGTTCGTATGACTTTAGCCTTGAGTCGACTAAGGCTATTCGGGCTACTACTTTAGACCTTTTCGAGCGTGTAGGGTCAGACCAATTCGCACTACTCCAAAGTGAAGATGAGTATATCCGTGTTGTTGCCATAACTTCGGTAGATTTTCCGAAATGTTGAGCGAGATGAATTGTTCTTCTTCGGTGGCTGGGACTTGGCATGATGAGAATTTGCTTGATTGGACATACTCTATGACTGTTCTGTTTGAAGATGGTTTGATAAGCTCGCGAACACCTTTGACAGAAAAAGCGCTGGGCTTTTTAGCAAAGTATTCATACGGATTCACTAGTGGAAGGGTAGTTTTGGGTAGTTGATCACCCAGAACATACTCGATTTCGTAAAGAGAATTTATACTGGAAGAGGATGAACAGCTTTTGTTTTTTGGTAAAGTAGAAATTGAAAATGGAGAATCGATTGACAAAGGATTTGAAGTAGACATGATGAGAAAGTGTTTTCCAGAACATTCAAAACAATCAGTCATAAACAATGATTCTTTCTATCAATCTGACAGCACCGGGCTCTGATACCATTTCTTTGCAGGAACCTCTGGCATCGTATTGACTAGAGTCGTGTTAACAGACGGGGGCGGTAGTTTCCAGGTAAAGGGAGCTCTACTGGGCACTTCCGATATGCTACGGTGAACGAAGTCGAACAGGCGATATGCTGGTTCCTGCAAAGGGAGCTATACTGGTCTACTGATACCATTTCTTTGCAGGAGCCTCTGGCATCGTATTGATTAGAGTCGTGTTGACAGACGGAGGCGGTATTTTCCAGGTAAAGGGAGCTCTACTGATACCATTTCTTTTCAGGAATGCCACCTACATTATTAATGCGCTAACATAAGCGCCTACATCACTACATATATATTTTAAACACGTTTATAATCTTACATAATTATACATAATGAAGTATATAGAGATACTTCATTTAGTGATCCATCTCGAACTCAATGATATGTTTGTCGCAACAACCGTAGTGATCTCCTGGACATTCGTATTCTTCTTCTGGTTCTTCAAAGTTTTCTTCGGGCTCTGTGTTGACGTCGATGTCGAACATTTTCCTGATTTTGTCAATATTCATGGAATCGTCAGGGAGTTGTGTGTCTTGGAAATATTCCGGTGCGCATTGTTGAGATGTTTCTTCTTGTTTTACTATCTCTGGACTGATCTGCCTCTTGACCTTCGTAGTATTCGCCATGCTTTCGTGTTTCATCATGAAATATTGTAAATCTTCGTCGAGGCTCATCTGGTAGTCAGCAGAATAGTAGATCCATCTTGGGTTGAACGTAATGGGGAAAGTCTGTCTGGCATTGTTGAGGCGAAATGCGTGTGTTTGAAAGTCTTCGTAAGGTTTGTTGTCATTTATATTGAAGTCTGGGCGGATTGCTCTTTTGTAGTCGTTATGGTGAATGAGTGTGGGTAGAGCATGAAGTTTGTTCGATTTGAACAGGTCGGTGGAAAAAATATATAGTGTGAGGGTTGAATAACGGATTGAGGCTTCTTTGACCTCTTAGTTGCTTGAATGGTAAAATTGTTGCTTTTGCTGACCTTCTTAGTTTTCCGTTCCAGATGTTGAAAGATGCAAACCACGTTAAAAAAGTCGAGAGACAATCCTTTTGACCTTGCTGGCCATTGATGTATTGATATAACCAACCAATGTTGAACATGATGCCAATAGTAAAGACCGAGCATAGATACCATAGGAAGCACATAACTTCTTCAGGCATGTTAGAATTTTCGATCCTTTAGAGGTGAGCGAACGGATAGTCCAGGTGGATCCCCATTGGTGCGATGTTGTGACAGTTGATACCATGCTTGGAGAGGATGATTGACTGATAGTGGAAGATCATATGCTGTAGATGTTCGTGTAGAGAGTTTCTTTTAATTAGTTCATGTGCGTCTTCGGGCATGTTGGCTTCGAAGTCGTAGTAACTTTTTGATGAAGTTGATGAAGTCGCCATTAGATGAATCTCCTTTGGTGGGTTTCTGCTGAGCATATCGGCAAGCATATTTTTTTTGCCCTTTAAATAGAAGGATTCGAAGTCGTATTTTGAAAACCATTCTCTCCATCATAATAGCTGCTGGTGTGGGACCATTTTTTGTTTGAATTGTAACATCTTCGGGAAAGAAGACATATCTATTTCGATGCAAAATTTATGTCCAATCAGATGGAACTCGAACTTTTCGATAGCTTTTTTGACCGCTAAGATCTCTTTGAACGTGAAGTGATAATGCATCTCTGCATCTTTAAAGTGTCCGCTTTTATATCCACAAATTTGACGGTTTCCATTTATCTCTTCGAACAGTATGGCTCCCCAATATTTGTCACTCGCATCAGTCTGCAGAATGCGTGTTCCCGAAGAGGGAATCTTTAGAGGTGGTAGCTTCTGTATCTCTAGTTTTAGCCTTTTGACTGCTTCTGTTTATCGTTTTGCCCATTGAGGTGGATTCTTCGTCAGCATCTTTTGGAGTGGTCGTGTCAACTGCGAAAGTTGCGGGATAAAGTCGCTCACATAATTGATTACCCCAAGGAATTGTTGGACTTGTCGCCTTGTGAGATTTTCGTCTGGAAAATCAAGAAGAGCTGTAGCTAGATGAGACTGAAGCGTTATCTGTCCGTTGTTAATCTTCATTCCAAGGAAGTCGATGTTGGGCTGGGCTATAATCATCTTTTGGGCTGAGAGCATAATTCCGAATTTCTTGACAATGCATTTAAACTTTCTGAGAGTCTGAATATGCTCCGTTGTACTTGACGAAAATAAGATAATGTCGTCGATGTAAATTAGAGCTGTGTCGATTAGTGGCTTGAATATCCTTAGCACCGCCTGCTGGAATAGTGAGGGTGCTGTCTTTAATCCAAAAGGCAGGACACTGCACTGAAGATGGCGATTTGGCACACGAAATGCCGTCTTGTACCTCTCTTCTGGATGAACTCCAAGTTGCCAAAACCCTGATTTGAGGTCGAACTTCGAAAATATTATTGCTCCTTGTAGATGCTGTAGAAGGGCCTTTTTGTTTGGCAAAGGGAAATTGATATCTTGAAGGTATTGGTTCAAGGGCTTGTAATCAATAACTAGCCTGAGCTTCCCTCTTGCTTGTTCTGCTCTGTTGTTGACGTAAAATGCTTTGCATGCCCATGGTGAATTTGTTGCTGAGACGATTCCTTGGTTGACCAGTTGGTTACACTCTTCGTTCGCCTGTTGCAATAAGGTAGGTGGAGGGAGCTCTACTGGTCACACTCTTCGTTCACACTCTTCGTTCGCCTGAAGTCGCCATTAGACGGGGGCGGCATTTTCCAGGTAAAGGGACCTCTACTGGGCGCTTCTGAATTTCCTTGTCATGAGGGTGCTGTCTTTAATCCAAAAGGCAGGATACTCCACTGAAGATGGCGATTTGGCAAACAGAATGCCGTCTTGTACCAATACCTTCAAGATATCAAGTTCCCTCTGCCGAACAAAAAGACCCTTCGACAGCATCTACAAGGAGCAACTATCAAGGTAAAAATAACAATCGGGAATCTATCTCTACACACCTAATCTTCAACTTAAAAAGCCCAAATCAAAAACATTGCATCCCCACACGAGGTTAGCCTTATAAGAACTGAACTAACATACTAGAGGAGAAAACTGATTATTGACTAAATTAAGGGCGGTGAAAGGAGCCTAACCTTTAAGAAAAGCCATAATCGGAAAAGAGAAGCTAATCGAAGACAACCTAGACAAAACGAACACAACTAATTCCAAACTTCCCAAGGATCTAAAAGAACAATACTGACCATCCACAAAAATGCAGGAGACAGAAGCAGAAGTGGAGCCGAAACACAAAGAGATATGGATACCAAGCCATAAGTCCATTGGAAAAGAGCATGGAGGGAATGGAAGCATCTACAACAGCCAGATCCAAAGAAACCTGCTTCATATCTTGTAGATCTGACACTTAAACGCGGAACAGCTCCAACACCATCACACACCCTTTGCTGAAAACGAACACCACCGATGGCAATAGCTCGCAAGGGAGAAAAAAAACAAAGAGGAAAAGCTAAAAACAAAAGCACGACGCCGGCAATCACACCAGCTCTGAGTTTTTTTTTCTAGAGAGAAAGCGGAGAGTTTAGGGAGAGACAAATCGAGAGAACTCCCAGCACTACATCATTATCATCAACCTTTCCATTTGAAACCAGTTCCTCATAATTCACCCCAAATGAACTACCAACTCTAGAAAGTTGCTCTCTCCTCTGATTTATTTCCAAATATTTGATTACGTCTACATCCAAAACAGGCCTAAACCTCTCTTTATCCATCATTGTTAGATAAACATATACGTCATCATCAACAAATTTTTTTGAATCTCTCAGATAGTTAAAGCTAGTTCATCTTCTACACTTTCTGATACACGAAAACTCTGTAACTGTTCTTCGAGCTCTTTTCATTTCATCTTCTACACTTTCTGATACACGAAAACTCTGTAACTGCTCTTCGAGCTCTTTTCATTTCATCTCTTTCAGAGAAATCCTTGTAACCATTTCATTCAGCCGATTAATATCAAGTCCTTATTTTAGTTAGTGCTAGCTTATACTGTCAGTCTGGTCGAGATAATCTAGCCCTTAATTCTCCTAAAGTTCTTTCCTTACAAAACACATAAATTCCTGAGTGTGGATTTCTGTATCCACATTTTGGTGCCGTCTGTGGGGAAGATCTATAGATTTTTCTTACTCAAGAGCAGATCCTAATCCAGCTGAAACCAAAATGGATTCAACTCAACAAACCTCGGGAAACATCTCACCGATTCCGATCTCTGCAGATCAAGTCACTCCGACCGGCAACGTCAGCCATACAGCCGGTGGAAACGAACCCAGAGTTATGACCCTCGTCGACACCACCGGCACGAACTCAAACGTTCCCAGCCGCGTAGAACCAATCGTGATCAACCTTGTCACCCCACCGGGAACGACGAGTAACCACTCACAAACAGTCGAGAAGCCTTCCTCTCGAACCTGGGTGCGATATAAGAATCCACCTACAGCTTCGGCATCTCGGAGCCGAGCAACTCCTGTTTCTCCGCCACCACTTGTAGCGTCTAGGAGCGCATCGGAGTCGGCGGAGATACTCCAAATGCTCACGCATCTGATCGATCGATAGCGGGATCAGGGGATCAGATTAGAAAGACAAGAGAGGCGTCAAGCCACAGCTAGATCCACTGCGAGTCCACCTCCACGGACTCAGCTCGACTTTTCGTCGATTCCTGCTCCAAGTTATCCACCCGGACAATTCGCGACACCTTTGCGTGCTCCATGTCCACCAAATTTTGCCCCCGGCGAATCAGATACCAATCACCATGGATATTCCGGCTCCAGGATAACCAGAGATGGGATCCCGTCCTAACACGAGATATCCATCTCCACCTATGCCAGCACCAAGAATACCCGAAATGGGACCTCGTCCTAACACGAGATATCCATCTTCATCTTTAAGACCACCTGGAACCGAGCCACCTCGACAGAGATGGCTTGGATCCTCAGCCTTTGCCTCGAGCTCGTAGATACCTCCCCAATTCGGAAAACAACCAAACGCGACCTCGACCTCGAGACTCCCTAACGGGACCCGCGAATAACCCATATGGTTTGTTTATCAACAGCTCGGAACTCACGTTCTGAATGATCCGACTCGGGTTAACCACCACGAAGTCGGTTCAAGAAACGTAATCGGCTGTGAATCCTTCGAAAGATTCCAGAACAGACCGACTTCGCCATTAGGCAGATGAACTCCATGTTCAATGAAGCCACTAGCTCAGCTCCCGACATTGATCGAGTAATCCGCGAGACCTAACGGACTCCGTTCACTTACCCAATCATGAACACGTACCTCCGAGACACTACTAAAGTACGAGTCCTGGAGTACGCTGGAAACAGTGACCCAAAAGCTCACATCCGACTCTTCAACCCCGCAGCTATCCGAGCTAATTTCTCACCAGTGGAAAAAGAAGTAGGATACTGCAGGCTCTTTACCGAAAACTTAGTCGGACCAGCCCAGGAATGGTTCGCGACGCTGGTAGAAAATTCATTTGTGAATTTTAACGAGCTCGCGATAGCCTTCCTCAAGTAATATTCGATCTTCATCGATAAACGAGAAGCCGAAGCCAATCTCTGGAAGCTAGCCTAAGCTCCAGATGAACAAATTCGATCATATATTGCCAAAATTCAAGGCTATCAAAGCAAAAATCGCTAACCGTATTGAAGCAATAGCCCTGTTCGCCCTCTGAACCAACCTTTGGTAGCAGTCAAGGTTCAAGGCGGAGCTCACGCTTCGACCTACAGACTCACTTGACGACGCACTCCATCGCGGGTCCATATTCACTAACTTTAAGGACGAAATGGCCGTCTGCGAAGCAAAATACCATAACTCACAGCTCCATCTCGCACATTCTGGGTCGAAGAAACCTAACGTTCCACCTTCCAAAAGGGAGTCGCAAGGCAAAGATCAGCATTCATATGCCATAGAAAGCTCGTCCCCGGAAAAGGAGTCGAGCTTCGACCAAAAAAAATATTGCGAACACCACAAAAAGAACAGACATTCCACCGAAGAACGTCAAACTCGAGCTAGAATCCTGGCAAGAAAATTCGTCAAAGAAAAAGCCAAGAAGGCCAAGGGAAAAAGCGATAAAGTCCAAAAAGACCTCGACCAAAAACAAGGAAGAGGACCTTGGCAAAGGATCTTAAAAACGAGATCGCGAAGTCGAAGTCGAAGTCCAAGCCCCTGATTCTCCTCCATCAGCGAGAAAAAGGATCGACATGATTTTCAGAGAGCTAAACCGTGGATCAATGAAGTCAGCAATCAGCCCTCCCCTCCCCCAACCCGCACCTAGGAAACCATCGAGCTCCGACACAACCAGGCTCCAAAAGGTCGCAGGGGGGGGGGGGGGGGGGGGGGGGGGGGGGGGTAAACATACTCGTAAGCTTCTCCAAACCGAGCATTACCCAACTCTCGACACCTCAAACTCGAGCGAGCTCTAGCTCACGCATCGGTCACTCCTTAGGGGGGGGGGTACCCACAATGAAGCGAATCGACTTCATCTGCAGAGGCTCGAAGATGTGCTGAGACTCAATCAACTCGATCAAGACATATCAACGCAAGGTCGAACCCGCCACCGTAAACCTACCCCGGGACGGAATAGACCACCAAATAAGTTTTCTAGAAAGCAAAACGCTATCTCTAGATAAACCACATGATGACGTACTTGTCATCCAGATGGCTGTAGGCGGTTTCGACCTCACAAGGGTCATGATCGACACCGGTAGCTCGGTAGACGTGCTGTTCTTTGACGCTTTTAGACGCATGGGATTCCAAACATCCATGCTATCGAATGATCAAATTCCACTCACCAGCTTCGCAGGAGAAACCACCTACTCGTTAGGAACCATCCAGCTCCCTGTTAAAGCTGGCGGGGTCATAAAAACAATTGACTTCGTGGTCGTAGATCGCCCAGCTCCATTCAACGCCATACTTTGCAGACCGTGACTCTATGCGATGAAAGTTGTAGCTTTCACATACTACCAATGTGTCAAGTTCCCAACTCCCTGGGGAACCAAAACGGTAAGCGGCTCCCAACGAGACTCGAGAGATTGCTACATGGGCAGCTTCTTGCGAGCCAAGAAAGCCCCTATATAGCAATTGCAGAAAGAGGAGGAGCTCGCAGTCGGACAACTCAAACACAATAAAGACCCTTCCGTATGCGAGCCTCAAACAGAATTAATTGAGCAAGTATACATTGACGAGGCCAACCCCGAAAGGTGTGTTTGTATTGGGGTCGATCTCGTGAAGACAATTTGCGACGAGCTGATAGATTTTCTAAAAGAAAACATAAGCACTTTCGCATGGTCCACATCGGACATGCCGGAAATCGATACAGAGGTCACCGTACAAGAACTCAACATCGAGCCAACTATCAAACCCGTCAGACAGAAATGCCGCAAGCTCGGCCCAGATCGAGCTAGAGCAGTTGACGACGAGGTAGACAGACTACTCAAGGTGGGATCGATCAGAGAGGTTAAATACCCCGACTGGTTTGCGAACCACGTGGTCGTCAAATTGAAAAATGGAAAGTGGAGAGTCTGCGTCGACTGCACCGACCTCAACAAAGCATGTCTGAAAGACAGCTTTCCACTTCCACACATCGACCGTTTGGTCGAAGCCACAGCTGGCCACCAAATCCTCTCCTTCGTGGATGCCTTCTATGGATATAATCAAATCAAGATGAATCCAGAAAACCAAGAAAAAACAGCTTTCATTACCGATCGAGGTACCTACTACTACAAAGTAATGCCTTTCGGCCTGAAAAACGCAGGAGCGACTTACAAAAGACTAGTGAACAAAATGTTTGCTAATCAGCTCGGTAAAACTATGGAAGTCTACAAAGACGACATGCTGGTTAAGTCTTCAAAGGACAATGACCACGTCGCCCAGCTTAGAGAATGCTTCAAAATCCTGAATCAATACGAGATGAAGCTCAACCCAACCAAATGTACCTTCTGAGTCACCTCAGGTGAATTCCTCAATTACATGGTTACCGAACGAGGAATCATGGCGAACCCGAAGCAGATCACGGATTTTCTTGAAATGCCATCTTCCAAAACAACTCGGGAAGTGCAACGCTTGACCGATCGAGTTGCAGCTCTCAACTGGTTCATCTCGCGATCAACCGACAAGTATCTCTCGTTCTACCAGCTCCTCAAAGGAAACAAAAAATTCTAGTGGGACGAAAAATGCGAGGAGACACTAACCCAACTCAAAACTTACCGCACCTTGCCTCCTATCTTGGCGAAGCCAGTCAAAAGAGAAACTTTATACCTCTATACAGCGCTCTCTCCAGCTGCAGTAAGTGGCGTGCTAGTTCGAGAGGAGCTCAACAAGCAGAAACCAATCTTTTACGTAAGTAAAACACTTATCGATGTAGTATCCAGCTATGGAAAAACTAGCGCTAGCTGTAGTAATGCCAGCTCGCAAGCTTCGACTTTACTTTCAGTCACACTCAATCGTGGTAATGACCTCGCAACCTTTGCAAACTATACTCCACAATCCTAGCCAATCGGGACGCATCGCGAAATGGGCCATCGAGGTCAGCGAGTACGACATCGAATATCGGACCACGACATGCGCAAAAGCCCAAGTCCTAGCAGACTTAATGGCTGAGCTAGCCACAAAAGCTAGCTCCGAAAGCCCATCATCCAAAACCTGGACCCTTTACGTAGACGAAGCATCGTCCAAACAAGGGTCTGGAGTCGGGGTCCAGCTCTCCTCTCCAACTGGAGAAGTAATGGAACAATCTTTTCGTCTCAGATTCATCTCATCTAACAACGAGTCCGAGTACGAAGCACTTATAGCCGGGCTCCGGCTCGCGATTAGAGTCGGTGCAAGCGAGATTAAAGCCCACATCGACTTGAGACTTGTAACCGGCCATTACAGCGGCGAGTACGAAACAAGAGAGGAACGCATGGAAGCCTACTTAACCATAGTTCGTAGCCTCGCGGAATAGTTCACTCGTTCTGAGCTCGTCCATATACCCCTAGGTGAAAATACGGCAGCAGACACTCTAGCAGCTCTAGCTTCCACCTCGGACCCCGCGGTAAAACGAAAAATCCCTGTCAAAGGAATTGAGAAGCCTAGCATAGACCTTGCACTCAAACACCGACTGTGAGCGCCATTACCACACGACCAAAACCTCGATCACAAACGCAACAGTCCCAAGATCCTGGACCATCAAATGCAGCCAGCCATCCCGACATGGATGAGCCAGCTAACACCCCATCGGAGGACGCATAATCGAACCAGACCTCCTCACAAAGTACTCATGGAATCAACAATCCACACAATACCAAATGCACTCGCAGACGAGCAAACCTTTAAAGACGAGTTCGTCACCAGAGCAGACTGGAGGATACCCATCCTCGAGTACATCATACATGGAACAGCTCTCTCTGACCGGTGGGAAGCTCGAAAGCTCAAGGTTAAAAGTGCTCGCTATAGCGTGTTATTTGATGACTAGTTATACAAGCAAGGACTATCCGAACCGTACCTTAAATGCGTACACGGTGAGAAAGCCTACATTGTAATGTCTGACACTCATCAAGGCCCCTGCGGAAGTCATGCTAGAGGTCGAGTGCTCATAGTTCGAATTAAGAAACTTGGCCACTTCTGGCCGACCATGATAGCGGACTGCCAGAGAATGTCCAAGAGCTGCGATAAGTGTCAAAGGCATGCCCCAATCATCCACTGTCTAGCCGAAAAACTGTCGTCAAACTCGGCACCTTGCCCGGTCATGAGATGGTCAATGGTTATAGTAGAACCGATGGTTCCTTCGAGACCCAAGCAATTCAGGTTTCTACTAGTCCTCACCGACTACTTCACCAAATGGATAGAAGCTAAAGCTTATCAGCAAACAATCGAACTCCAGGTACGCGGCTTCATTTGGAAAAACGTGATTTACCGTCACGGGCTTTCTTATGAAATCGTTACAGACAACGGGTCATAATTCATATCGCGAAACTTCAAAGACTTCTGCACGAAGTGGAAGATAAAAATCTCTTACTCCACACCTCGTTGTTCTCAAGGAATCGGGCAAGCTGAAGAACCTAACAGAACCATCTTGAGCAACCTCAGGAGATGGCTCGACGCCAAAAAAGAAAGGTGGTTCGAACACATTTCAGCCATACTCAGGGCATGTCGGACCACTCCTCCCAACAGTGACCACAGTTCCTAGTCTTTGTCGGACTCTGTGCCCGACAAATACCAAACTCAACGAGCAATTCTTAAGGGATCAGCTCAATCTGATCGACAGACGTCGAGATCAAGCATTGATCAGGATCAAAAATTACCAGCAGGTTGCAGCTCGCTACTACAACTTTAAGGTCAAACACCGGAGATTCAACGTAGGAGATTTGGTCCTGCGCAAGGTACAAGATTACACTAAAGAGCCCGGTGCTGGGAAACTAGGAACCAACTGGGAAGGTCCCTATCGCATCAGTGAAGTAGTTCGCGATGGCCTCTACAAGCTCCCAAAAGTACGAAACGGGGTGCCCGAGACAAGACTTTGGAACATAATGATCCTCAAGAGATATTATCGCTAAAGCACTTTAAATAATTAAACTACGTCAAATTAAACTACGTCATGGCTTGATTCCCTTACGGGGTACGCAGGCAGCTCGACCCATGAGTTCAGCCACCATCTTTTCATCAAAATTCTTATTCTTCAGTATGACAACATCAAGAGGTGAGCTATACGAGATGACCCTACTTTGTATCATCTTTCCTTCTCATTTTTACTTGGAATAATAATCAATTACTGAGTAACAATTATATTTGTCAAACCCGAGATCATGAACCAAAACAGTTCAGACCACCCTCGTCATACATTTATAAGCTGAAATACATCAAATCAAACTCGAGCTCCACAGCTCGGCGCTGAGGTCAAAACATAGCCCACCCACCCGCACCTCGCAACAAGCAAGCTCTACCTCACGCACCGCTCTCTCGTTTAAAGTGGGGGGGGGGGGGGGGGGGGGGGGGTAGGGGAGCAACCTATCGTAGATGCCTTTCCCAAAAAACACAAGGTACACCTCTCTCATTTCGCAAATCAACCAAGTTCAAATTCCAAAGGTACACCTCTTCTCCATCTCAAAGCCAAAACTGAGGCATTCCTAGTTCAAAGGAAAGCAAACTCCACTTCGAACAGCGAAAACTTCTTCACGAGGCAGTTTGACCTTCCTTATAAGTTCTAAACAGACGTCGAGCTAAAAAGTTAGCCAGTTTTTCCAGAACGAACAGATCGTTTTCTGCGACTTAATCGTTTTGTCTAGTCTGATAAATCGAGCAACGGACGCGCAGCTAACAACTCAAGCATCAAACTCATGACTAGCAAACTAAGCTACGAGCTCGGTAACCCTAGTCCGCTTCTCTAAGTTACCAAAACGACTTAGAAAAAATCCTACTCGAAAAATCCAATAACAATGCATAAAAATAGTCAAAGGCACCAACGCCCAAAAGCATCTAAAACAAGCCTTTTCGGGCACGAATGATTCGAGAATAAGGATAAAAGCCCTTTCGGGCACCAAAACAAGCGTAAAAGCCCCGCCGGGCAACCAAGTTCGAAAATAAAAATTAAAAAGAGGGAAAAAGGAAAGAGAAAAGAACCACGGCCAGCCTCTGAGCTAACCACTTGCCTTCTCATCTTCATCTTCATTCTCTGCGTCGTTTCTCCCACCTTCTTCCACATTTGAACCAAACTGATTAAGACCGAGGGGCGCGCCTGAAGCTGGATCGACCTCCATACCTACCAAGTCTTCAAAGATCACTGGGAGGTTCAGCTTGCTGATCGAGAAGTCTGAGACCTGGGCGGCCTTAAAAGCCACTCCTAAGTCCTCCTCGTCTTTCTTTACCCTCTCCAGCTCCTCCTCGATAGTACTGGTCCCGGCGATTATCTGCTCGAGCATCTCCTTGTTGGCAATAGCTTCTTGGAGATCACATTCCGCCATACCCTCGGCCTTCTTTCTCTCACACTTCACTTTGAAGCCTTCGAGCACCTCCATGAACTTCCGAGACATTTCCTTCCGGGCCTTGCGGCTGGCTTGACGAGCAGCACACTCACACTCGCGGATCAGACTGAGGTTCCCCTCCCTTGCGTCGGAGGCTTCATTGAGAGCTTGCACCGTCTCGGCCTGGTCTTCGAAGAGCTGGTTGGTGGCGGCCTTGAACTTCTCTCCCTTGTCGACCAGCTCGTTCTCGAGATCGGTAATATGAGCATGCTGGCCCTTAAACTGCTTGAGGAGGTTGGCCTAGCGGGTGACCTGTGCATTCGCGGCTTCAAGATCAGACTTCAGCTTGCCCACTACTCTCCCCATCTCCTTGATCTCTCTCGGGTGAGGAACGTCCCGCAGCCTTGGCTCAAGACGAGCATGGAGGAGGTTGGCCTGGCAGGTGACCTGTGCATTCGCGGCTTCAAGGTCAGACTTCAGCTTGCCCACTACTCTCCCCATCTCCTCGATCTCTCTCGTTCGGGGGGGGGTAGGGGAGCCACCTATCCTAGATGCCTTTCCCAAAAAACACAAGGTACACCTCTCTCATTTCGCAAATCAACCAAGTTCAAATTTCAAAGGTACACCTCTTCTCCATCTCAAAGCCGAAACTGAGGCATTCCTAGTTCAAAGGAAAGCAAACTCCACTTTGAACAGCGAAAACTTCTTCACGAGGCAGTTTGACCTTCCTTATAAGTTCTAAACAGACGTCGAGCTAAAAAGTTAGCCAGTTTTTTCAGAACGAACAGATCGTATTCCGCGACTTAATCGTTTTGTTTGGTCTGATAAATCGAGCAACAGACTCGCAGCTAACAACTCAAGCATCAAACTCACGAGTAGCAAACTAAGCTACGAGCTCGGTAACCCTAGTCCGCTTCCCTAAGTTACCAAATGACTTAGAAAAAATCCTACTCGAAAAATCCAATAACAATGCATAAAAATAGTCAAAGGCACCAACGCCCAAAAGCATCTAAAACAAGCCTTTTCGGGCACGAATGATTCGAGAATAAGGATAAAAGCCCTCTCGGGCACCAAAACAAGCGTAAAAGCCCCGCCGGGCAACCAAGTTCGAAAATAAAAATTAAAAAGAGGGAAAAGGGAAAGAGAAAAGAGCCACGGCCAGCCTCTGAGCTAACCACTTGCCTTCTCATCTTCATCTTCATTCTCTGCGTCGTTTCTCCCACCTTCTTCCACATTTGAACCAAACTGATTAAGACCGAGGGGCGCGCCTGAAGCTGGATCGACCTCCATACCTACCAAGTCTTCAAAGATCACTGGGAGGTTCAGCTTGCTGATCGAGAAGTCTGAGACATGGGCGGCCTTAAAAGCCACTCCCAAGTCCTCCTCGTCTTTCTTTACCCTCTCCAGCTCCTCCTCGATAGTACTGGTCCCGGCGATTATCTGCTCGAGCATCTCCTTGTTGGCAATAGCTTCTTGGAGATCACATTCCGCCACACCCTCGGCCTTCTTTCTCTCCCACTTCACTTTGAAGCCTTCGAGCACCTCCATGAACTTCCGAGACATTTCCTTTCGGGCCTTGCGGCTGGCTTGACGAGCAGCACACTCACGCTCGCGGATCAGACTGAGGTTCCCCTCCCTTGCGTTGGAGGCTTCATTGAGAGCTCGCACCGTCTCGGCCTGGTCTTCGAAGAGCTGGTTGGTGGCGGCCTTGAACTTCTCTCCCTTGTCGACCAGCTCGTTCTCGAGATCGGTAATATGAGCCTGCTGGCCCTTAAACTTCTTGAGGAGGTTGGCCTGGTGGGTGACCTGTGCATTCGCGGCTTCAAAGTCAGACTTCAGCTTGCCCACTACTCTCCCCATCTCCTCGATCTCTCTCGGGTGAGGAACGTCCCGCAGCCTCGGCTCAAGACGAGCATGGAGTCGGTTGCCAGCCTTTGCAGCCTGCAAGCATCAATAACCGAATCGTTAAGTCCACGACACTTAACCAAAAACACAAAGAAAAGGGGACACCATTTACCTTTCCTTGAGCCGACGCCATCTCCACATAGAGCCTCTCTGTCATCTTCTTGAGAGCAGGAAGCTGGCAACCAGCAGGCTTGAAGTGACGCCACATGGCCGCCATGCCCTCAGAATCATCCGTAATCGGATGATCCTTGGTGTGCTCAAACTTCCAGTGGAATGGCCGGCTATCCGTCAAGCCACCACTCCCGTTAGATGCTAACGGACATGCCTCTGCAGCCCGACTTCACCTGTCATCTCTCGGCCCCTTGGAGGCAGGTTGGGACGAGTGCTCGAGCTCCTGATCATTAGCGGAGCGATGAGTCTTGCCCTGCTTAACCACCACCGAACAGCCAGCAACAGACTGGCGAATCGAGATACGATGTTTTCTCGAGACTGGCGAGTTACCATCAGAAAGTGGGCAGCTCGGCGGATTCGTGCACGTAGTGCTAAGTACGCAATTATTGAAGGAGTCTTGTGTCGATGGACCGATTCAGGCGTATTGCTTACTTGTCTACATGGCAACGAGGTACAGCAATGCATCAAGGAAACTCACAACGGTGCAGGCGGGACTCATTCTAGCGGACGAGCTCTCGCTCTTAAGATTAAGAAACATGGTTTCTTCTGGCCAACTATGCAGGAAGACTGCATCAAATATGCTCGGAAGTGCGATTGGTGTTAGCAACACGCCCTGATGATCCATCAACCGACATGCGCTGGGCAATGGACATCGTCGGACCAATGGTCTATTGTCTCCAGCACAAGTACGTGCTCATAATGACCGACAACTTAACTAAGTAGGTCGAAGCCAAGGCGTTCGCCGACATCACCGCTACGGAAGTGCAAAATTTTGTAAGGAGATACATTATATGCCGACATGGCCTTCCTTACGAGATTGTCACCGATAACGACCCTCAGTTCATCTCGAAGAAGTTTTAAGATTTTTGTGCCAAATGGAAGATCTGCCTCAACAAGTCCACACATCGTCACCCGCATGGGAACGAAGAAGCAGAAGCCACAAACAAGACTATTCTGGACGGCATCAAAAAGCGTCTCAATGCCAAGAAGGGTTTTTGGGCCGACGAGCTGGATGGTGTGCTCTGGTCACATCGCACAACTCCACGAACTGCTACCGGAAAGACTCCCTTCTCACTCGCGTACGGATGTGAAGCAATGGTTCCTGCAGAATCAATATCGGCAGCGTACGATGCAGAGTACTCCCAGACTTTTCTGCTGTAAACTCACCGATGCTGGTCGATAACCTTGACACCTTTGAAGAAACACGCAATCAAGCCTTGCTCAGGATGCAGAACTACCAAAACCAGGCAGCTCGGTAATACAACAAGAAGTTGCAGAGTAGACATTTCGACAAAGGCGACCTCGTCCTTCGAAAGGTCTACGAAAACAGTAAGGAAGACAATGCGGGAAAGCTAGGAGCTAACTGGGAAGGTCCTTACGTTATTACAAACATAGCCAAGTCGGGCGTTTATCGGCTCGAAACAATGGCCGGCGAACTCATTCCGCGAGCTTGGAACTCTTTAAACCTTAAACAATACTACAGATAGATCGACCTCTTCCTCAGGTCGGCATTAAAAAAAAAGGGAATAATACCTATGAACTACGAAGCGGTTTGATCCCCGAAAGGGGTACGTAGGCAGTCTATCTTCAGTTGGCGCAACTGCTCCCCCTCCTAAAACGGGGGGGGGGAGGGACTTCGTACTATTTTTATAGTTTTACCTTTTCGAGCCTCTATTGTTTGTCTACTTTGATTCAATAAAATTCCATATTTTCTGAAAGTATCTTGTCAATTTTTACATCGGTATCCTGGGCCAGATGCTCAATTCGCCTAAACCTAAAGTCTGATCCGCTTTAGCTCGGCAACTCAAAACCCAAATCTGTCTTGCATAATACAGTTTACCTGTTTCAATCGATTCGAGCCATGCATGATTATCAGCCAAGTCAATCTTGCATCCGCGTTCGACTCGGATAATTCTAAGTGGTACCGATGAAATGACGCCGATCTGAATCTCACATCGAGTATTCACACTTAGAAGATAAGTGGTATGAACAATCATAAGCCGGGCCTCCCGCACGTTTGTATTCACACTTTCGTTTATAGCGAGAATCCGCTCTGCAACTCTTAAGTCATGTAAAATTATTAAGCCGACCTAGTCGCACTTTGCATTCGATTTAAGAGAATTTCTAAGTATTGAATTACTGACCGACCTCACTCGCGTATTCAACCTATACTTAAAATTTAAGCCGATATCGTATCGCAGTTTATGTTCAAGATTTTCAAAAACTTAACTCTTCATTAAATTAAAACGCCAAAACGGCAGACATAATACATTAGTCTACAATAATAATGAGATACTTTGAATACAAAAAAAAAGAGAAGCTATTCCTCGGCCTCTTCCTGTATCTCTCCTTCTTCCTGTTCGGCCTCTTGGCTTCTAGACTGGTCGGCATCTTGAGCATCCTTGTTCACCTGCTCGAGCCGCTTCAGAAGCAAGGCCACTTGACACTTCCAGAAAAATCTCCGGCTCTGGAACTTTAAGCTCATCAGATGTAAAGCTGACTTCCTCGAAGGCATCATGTTGTGCCTTGCTGTCGGCAATCATCTTATCCACATTCTCCTCAACCAAAGCTGGAAACTCATAGCCTTGCTTCCGAATGATGCTGAGGGCCTTTTTTGCGCCAGGCCATTAGGCCGCAGTTGAGAGTAGCTCTTCGGCATTATCTTTGCGGGAAAGAGATTCCTTTACTTTAACCACCAGACCGGCGTAGTGGTTGTTTACCGCGGCGGCCACGCGCTTGGCCACGTCTTGACCGAACGAGAATTTCTCATCTTGGGCCGTCTACAGCTCGGCCTCTAGCTTGCTCTGCGAGTCGGCCCTCTCCTTCTTTATCTGTTTAACAGCCCGGTTAAGCAGTTTGCTCTTCTCTGCGTCATCAGCCCGGACCTTTGCCAGATCTTCAGCGGATCTTTGAAGCACGGCCTCCAGCTCCGCACTCTTTTTCTGTTCGGTCTCAAGAGCTTCCTTGGCTCCCTCTGTTTCAGCCTGATCGACGAGGTATTTCCTTGCATCCCGATCATACTCGCACATTGCCGTCAATGCGGTACTGAGAGCCTGCATTAACAAGTCTTATCATCAAAATCGAGCTGATGCATAAGAGCAGATAAAAGAAGCAGTCAAGATTTTTTACCTTGGCCTGGTCGGTCGCGAAGCGCACGATCGCCTCACTGCGAATAAAGCTCTGAGGATCTGTTGGAGGAAGGGCCGGATGATCCCTCAACCGGAGAAAATAATCCAGGCAAGATTCGGGGTCACTCACAAGAGGGCCGTTTCCTCGGTAACTGTACGAGAAACCAAACGGATGAAGCTCCCGTTCAGTGCGAGACCTCTTTGACCTTTGGGAGTCCTCAGGCGGATCCTCTGAATTCCTTTTATTTGAAACAATGGGATCGCCCTCCCCGCTATTTTCATCATCTCCGGCCTCATTTTGGTGCTCGACCTGTTTCTGAGCTTTCTCTGCTTCTTTAGCAGCCCTCTTCTCGGCTGCTCTCTTGGATTTCTTGTCGACCGCAATTTTGGCTTTAGCCAAATCTTCAGCGCTACTCTTAGACGCCTCGTGCTTCGCTGTTGGCGACAAAGGCTAAGGGTTCGTCGGCTTTCCAATGCCGAGAGATCCGAAAACGGATTCCAGGTCGGCCGATAGATCTTTGAAGGAACAGGACCTCATTCTTTCAGCTCGGTTCTGAAGGCGGATTAGAGCAGCTGTGACAAAAGGAAAATTTATGTTAGCCGACTAGGCAAAATTCAAAAGTTATCGAGAGAAATTAAGACGGACTAACCACTTGTTCTTGCAATGTTCTCCTCTGTGATCTCCGGCCACGTGATTGCGCTAATAGTCGAAAACTACTCAGCGATGTCATAGATGTCGAGAGGATTGTCAACGATGGGAATAGGCTTGTTTCCTGCCAAAATTATAAACAGGTCGGTGAGTAATCATTAAAAGCGGCATATGTTCTCGGGTATTAAACTGCAGGTCGGGCAAATGTCTACCCATGACCTCCGCCCATTTCGTTCAAATTGGCATGTCTCGGTCGACAATAGAGGACTCGTTGATCAGTACGAAGAAATACCGGTCCCTCCTGTCGTCAATCTTCGTCTTATGACCGCCAATGACGATGTTAAACTTCTTCTCCATGCTGGTATAATACGAGCCTCGATTCTGATATTTCGCTTTTGTCCTTCTGGTGTTCGTCATCGCGTCGAACACAGCTCGGCTCAGCAGAATGCCATGATTGTTCGACATCACCAGCATACTGACTATTAAACGGATCGTCGCATGCGAGAACTGAGAGATCAGCATCTCTTTGCGGTCGGCGACCTCCAACAACAATCTCGGAAGGGGAAACCAGAGGTGAAAATACCCTGAAGAAGCACACATAGACGCAAAACCACCCTCTTGGTGCGTCCCATGGCCGCTCTGATTGGCTCGGCACCATAAATACGACCTCGGGACTGATATCACACTCCTCCTTCAGCGCCACCAAGGACTCCATAGTCGACTTGGTTGGCATCACCCCCAGAGCGTTATCGCAGGTCGGCTTGACCACTTTCTCCCCTTTTCGCCCTTTGATCTTCTTCACTAGAGGGTTCATGTCGATAATCCTGAAATTGTTGACTTCATCCTGGACGATTAGCTCTGGGCATTTGGGTCGGTTCCGGATCCAACCCGATCGGTTCCGGTTCTTTCGGGTAAGGGAATTTTATACCCATATAGGTACCGAAAGGATTTCGATTCAGAGTCGGTTCGGTTCCTATCGGTTCCGGGTCGGTTCGGTTCTTAAATCTCAGAACTGTTAGAAACCCGAAAAATGGTTTTTTTTTTATAATTTCCGTTTGGTTTGGGTTTTTTTTTATCCGATTAGACTCGAAATCGTTGAAAATGTAACCATATACACGAAATGTAACCAAATACCCGAAAAACAACTGCACTTTTTTTGAAATACTGATTTTTTTCTTCAACTTAAAAACTGATTTCCGGATTGAATATAACTCGGAATCAGTAACGGAAAGTAGATCTGGATAGGTGACTGCAAGACCTACGTAACGGTATGTAGATCGACATCTGGGTCCATCTAGTTCGTCAGAAAATCGCTCTACAAAACACTAAGTTTATAAAGGAATTTTATTTCGGTTAACCGATCGGGTATCGGGTAGGAAACGGAACCGAACCGATACCCACGGTTCCTAAATTTAATACCCATCAGGTAAATAGCCTATAACCGACCCGATCCGAACCGGTTATTTCGGGTTGGTTCCGGTTCGGGTTTTCGGGTTTGTTTTTTTTGCCCAGGGCTATGGACGATCATGGCGTTCAACTCGTCCGAGATATCCATCTCATTCGATCCGCCCCTCATGTCGGCCTCATCCCGCAATTCGGGGATCTCGAACTCAACCCTTGAGGATGTTTCTCCAGATCTTCGAACAGCCCCGACCGGGTCGGCGTGAAATCGTTCGGCCGCTGCCTGCTGATTTTTCTCTCGTACCCTTTCCTGAAAGGCTCGGTCCAATGCCAAAAGCTCGCTCGCATCCGAAGAGCGGTCTGATGACGATTGAACCGCAGCTATCGCTTTCCCTTTATATCGGCCCCTCGCCAATTCGTCGGCTCGAGACATCTCTAGAAATTCCCCCAGAGAGACCCCGATCTCATCGGCTTTCTTCTGAGCCGATCTGTTTTCCCTCGACTCTGGTCGGCCTTCCCTGATCTTTACGCTCTTGCTCATATCTGATCGGCATACGGTGGCTCAACTGTACCGGAGAACTCGAAGGCGGCGCTCGGAACAAAACGCGGCGGAGGTCTAATTGGAAATCTGAAAAAAAAGAAGAACAAGAAGAGGGAGAAGAGAGCAAACCTTTTAACAGAGTTTCGCTGAAATGCAGAAGTGAAAATATGAGAGCCGAACCCTTCTTATTTATACAGAAATGAGGACGGTTATCGAGAGTCATGATGAGTTCGGCAACCTTTCGCATTTCTTCTCATTTTATTTAAATCGGCCTCTTCACTTTCCTCCTCTAGTGTTTGATATGTGTCAAGCCTAGTTTTGCATACGCAGACCTAGCCCTAGTCTACATTGTTTTTGGCGGGAACTTTAGGCGGGAGTTTTTTCAAACCCAAATTCACCATCTAACCATCGTTATCGTGTCGATCTGAACTCAAGATAAAACTACGTTTTATATTCTTAACTTTTTCAGCGACCGACCTCATTTCATACCGACCAACACCTCTTAAAGTTCACCAAGTAACGTGTCCTCACTTGCCGAACTGGGGGGACTTATAAATAGAGGAAGTCTTCGACTTCTCAAGGCATCCAAAAATACTCTCTCGAGATCTAGGGCAAACTAAGCAATCTTATTGTTCTTAGCTCTCGATTTTACTTCATAAAAGTTTAGGTCGGCATCCTTATTCTGACGACCTAAACCACCGTGTATCTTCTCAAGCTCCGGCTTATTCTTAATAAAAGATCTCTCTTTAAACCCACAAACTCCTGTTCGTTCTTAGATCGGATTTGAGTTATAACATGGACCTTCCACTTCGAAAAAGTATCCACGCAGATCTTCTCGAGGGCTGCACCTCCCCCTGGGAAGCTCGATCGCCGAAAAGTCAGTAAATAACAATATTTACTCGGAATCTCAATCGTCCACCTGGACAGGATAATAACAAACGAATCCCAGCAGTCGAGCCGCAGCTTCGAGGTTGATTCTCGATCGTACGATCAATTGGACCTTTCACCGTTCCAGGTATGAGCCGTCGATTTCGAATGATTATCTGATACTACGACGTCATCACATTGAAAGCAAAATCTTTCAAAAGTCACATCTTACCGCCTATTAAAGCTCGAGCTCGCTCTCATTAATGGGCTGGAGGGCAATTGTTGGAGCTGGATTTCGCACCATAAATCCGGCCTACTCAAGCCCAACAAGATTCAAACTAAGCACAAATTGGTTGGACTTTGTTCATACAGACCAGGCCCACTTCCTCGCAACGACCCAAACCTGAACAATCGAACGGTCCGTTCGATGAGGTCGAGCTCCAGCTCGACAAAATCCCGAGAAACAAAGAAGGATCCGAGCCAAGTCATAGCATATTCTCGCCAATTCAAACGAACCCAAAATTCACAGAGGAAACCGCTACACGTGGCCGAGATTTCCAGCTGAAGCTGCTGCACGTGGCCGAGATACGCGCTGGAGGTTGGAGCTCGACGAGGCGAGCTATATAAAAGAAACAAACGGCTTAGTTAAGGGACCTTCGGCTTGATCATCTTCTATACTTTCTGATACTCGAAAACTCTATAACTGCTCCTAGAGCTCTATTCATTTCATCTTTTCCAGAGAAATCTTTGTAACCATTTGATTCACTTGATTAATATCAAGTCCTTATTTCAGTTAGTGCTTGCTAATATAGTCAATCTGTTAGAGAGAATCTAGCTTTTAATTTTCTTAAAATTCTTTCTTTACAAAACACATAAATTTTTTGAGTGTGGATTTCTGTATCCGCAATGCAATGTATATATTAACTTTTTAATCTTATTTTTTATTAAAATAAAATCGTTTGTAAAAAAAAACAAAGGAAATGTGTAACCGTTAGATCTAACATTGACACGTGACAGAATCTTACACGAAGGACTAAAACCCTAGCTTCTCCATATTTTATTTTCCGTATAAAACCATGATGCAGAGTTCTCTCATCAGTCAAGCCACCAATTTTCTCTTCATCGGATTAGTATCTCTTCCTACTCTCACCTTCCGATCAAAGGGCTGACTTGAATCTCTTCCTTATTGTTGCTTTACGTATTCCATATATTTGAATTTTCTGGACAGTGACAATTGATATTGGAAGGACTCGTTCGTCGTAATATAGGTCATCACAGCCTATTTGCCGTCCATATTGTTATATCACTACCCATATTCTGAGTCCAATTTGTTTTTGTATTCAATTTTCTGGGTTTCTGTGTTTGTTCATTATCTTAGAATCGGCCGATGATTAAATCGATTAAGACAAGCATATGTCTAAATAAATCCGTGTTGATAAGCCTAATCTTCTCAATGAGGCCGATCTATTTTATTCATTGGTTATGTTTGGTTATTGAATTTATCTGGAAGAAGGGTCAAGTGAGGAATAATAATGCATAGTTCAGATGATATAATCTCCATGATTACAGATCAGTAGCATAGTCTTTCGCTACTATCTGATGACTCCTTTCATTTTTTTTGTTCTCTCTTTACAACTTTGACTTGAAATGTTTGTTTGGTTTTATACTTTTAATTTTTTTGAAAATGTTTGTCTGGTTTTATTGATTTTTATTAGTAAGAGGATATGGCTTTTTGCCCTTTGAACTGTATGGCACAGCTATGATGCATGAGGATGTCATCTGGCTAACGTACGTACCTGGACTTTTGGGATGGTCTCGAAACTTTTTGGAAACGTTTGTTTGAGATGACACAATTATGGGAACGTTTCTCTATTTTTTTTTGTACAAATAAAAAAGTAAATTAACCAAAAAAAAAGAAAATTGTGTGTTTTTGCTTAAGTTTTTTATTGCAACCATCTCTTCTGAGTCCTCTCACGAGTCATGAATGTTGGTGGAGATGATTTTGACTCCAAAAACCCCACATTTTCCATAGAATCGAAATCCTCTCCACCAATATCCACATCTTCGTCTTTTTTTCTTCATATTGATCGGTGATGAAGATGAAGAGACAAACCCAATCGTGACTCGTGAGACCTGAAAGGACGGAGAGAACATGACTGCAATTAAGAATTTAAGTTATAATCCTAGTTTAATCCAATTTTTTTTGTTTCTGTTTACATTTTGTATTTGTAAAAAAAAGAAACATCCCCATAATTGTGTCACGCCGTCTCTGTTAGAGTTGCCCTACCCATCTAGGAGGAAACGTTTCTGAACCATTTCAAGACCCTCCCCACCAAGTCCCTGTCTTGGAGACGTTTCGGGTGGGTATGGGAGACATTGTCTATTGTCCCCGTGCATCATAGACAATGGTACCAGGAATGCCGGTAAACTAGCAATGTGTTTTGGATTTTTCATGGCCATGGATCAACCAAGTGCTACTCTCTTAAGACGTCCTACTCCCTCGTGGCACTCAAGGATGCTAAATTTGGCAACTACTTAGGGTTGGAGCTCTTTGCTGATTAACTCCTCCTGCAAGGCAAATAAGCTGAGTCAAGCTCTACCACTAGTGAGCCGGACTCGTTGGTAATGCAGACTCATCTCCTTTCTTTCTATTTTGTGCTTTTTGAGTGTTGGTTTTTGATTTAAATTCCTTGCTTCGAAGCCTTAAAGTGATTATTGTTATCAGTTTGACTCCTCATTGTGTTGGCAATCCCTAAGTATTACTATTATCGATTCCGAATGAACCGATGCTCACTTGGTGTTAACGGATATGGAGGAACCAAATGAATATTATTGAGTTAGTATGCAAGGGTTTATTACATTATATACACACCTAGAGATCCAATAGAAAAGAAAACATTTATTTCTACTAGATACGTAAGTTATATAAGAATCAATATAACAATAACACAAGTGTCTCTCCTGGAGATGACACGTCATCTTTTTGAAGCTTTATAAACATGACATATCAACAAAAATAATCGCTAATTAAAATATTTTATTAATACAACTCATTTTTTATTTTAATTTTTAAACTTAAGTCTTCCTAACAACAACGAAGCCTCTCTCCAATCTAAGCAGAGCAACAAGGACGATTCCCGACATTGCGAGACAGGAGGCGTCGACGAGTAGAGCACCGGCACAAACCGACGTCTCGAGCTTGCTACAGATGCTCCTTGCCCAGATGAGTAACAACGCTCAATGAGTGAACGAGCGACTCGACGAGCTGGCCACGGCTCAGCACGTCTGTCACGCTCGAATTGACGAGCTCCGAGAGCAGGCGCCAAGACAGGTCACCCTCGCTTCACGAATACAAAGAAACCTCTTCCACGAGACGATCCCGACTCCAGCCGGACAAGTCGAGGAGCCCCCCGCAAATGTTTGACGGGAGCAAGCAACCCACAAACGTCCCGCTACCAACGATCGTCGCCAAAACCGACAGGATGACGAGTTCGAGAGCATGAAGGCCCAAATACGTCAGATGAGCTCCAGAGTCCATCAAGCAACAAGCTCGACGCCCGAAATAGACCGCGTTCTAGAAGAGACGCAGAACACGCTGTTTACAAGCTGCATCGCTAACTCACCGGCGAGACATCTCAGAAAAATGAAAATAGACTCATACGACGGAACCACGGACCCCACGCCGTTCATGACAACCTTTAACGTAGTAAACCGTCGTGTCCCATTCCCCCGAAGAACGCGACATGGGCTACTATCAACTGCTTGTCGAAAACCTCACCGGTGCCGCCTTAAGATGGTTTTCGAGGCTAGAAGCGAATTCAATCAACAGCTACGACCAACTCAGCATGGCCTTCCTCAAGCACTACTCGATGTACATTGAGAAAGGAGCATGCGAGGCGGACTGTACACACTTCGACAAGGCCAAAAGGAGTCACTGCACTCATACATTGGCAAATTCAAGAGCATTGTCTCCAAAGTGTCGATATCGGATGAAGCAGCGATCCCAGCGCTTTGAAACGGACTCTAGTACGAATCCAGTCTCTATGAAGAATTAAAGAAAAATAGACCCCAGACGCTGGAGGATGCACTGCATAGAGCGACAGTCTTTATCGAGCTGGAAAAAGAGAGGATCGAAAAAGCTAAAAAATACGGAGTGCCCAAAGCGCTGACTCCGAAAGAGAAGCCGAAGGAAGAGTATCACGAGCCCCGGCAGCACTTCGATAGCAGCTATCAAAGGAATGATAGAGGGAACAAGCCATCCACTTTCGTCGTCAATGACACACAATTCAACAAATGGCGCGACAGGCGATCGAACAAAACATTCGGCCGAATCACAAAGAGTCACCCGTAGGTTCAAAACCGTTCTACACTTTCCACAATCGTTATGGCCATTTTGACGAAGAATGCCGACTACTGCACGAAAGTATATTCGCACGGTACCAAAGAGAGGTTAGGGAGTCTGGCGGAAGTTCGTTAACATGGCCAAATGAGAAGAAAGGAGACCCCCAGCCCAAGAACGAGGGAGAGCGCTTCAAAATCGCCTAGGAGCAGGCTAGACAACAGCCCGCACTCGCTCTGCCAGGTCCACCACCAGGGTCACCCCCAAAAAGAGGACACAACAGCCAAGACGATGGCGACGCCTAACCCCCCCCGTGAGAAGAAGAATCAACATGATCATGGGAGGACTCCCTACGTGCAGAGACTCGGTCCGTTTAATCAAAGGGTATGAAAGACAGAGTATCGCCGCCCAGAAATGGAAACGCCACGCCATCGATGAATTCAAAGCCGGCCACGACGTATCTTTCAAAGAAGAGGACTTAGAAGGAATAGACACGCCGCACAATGACCCGCTCGTCATAGAGCTTCGAATCGGCGACTGCGAAGTCACCCGCATCCTAGTAGACACCGGCAGCACCGTCGACCTGATATTGAAAAAAACGCTGCAGCAAATGGAACCACAAGGAACCAAGTTCAAAGCAAGCATCAAACCACTTACGGGATCCGCAGGAGATACCACGATGACGATCGACACTATCAAACTCCCAGTGTATGTTGGACACACGACCAAAATAGTTAAATTAGTCGTAATCGACAAACCAGCAATCTACAACGCGATTCTCGGCACCCCTTGGCTACACCAGATGAAAGCGGTACCATCCCCCTACCATTAATGCGTAAAATTCCCGACACCAAGAGGCATATTCACAATCCGAGGAAACCAAAGGATTGCAAGGACCTACTGCATCATCGAACATAAGCTGAGAAAATCGACCCCAGTATATCTGATGACGACTAAGGTGAAAGGCATACTCCCGCCACTGGACGATGAACAGAGAGAAGAAGTCATCAAAGTAAATATCGATATAAGAGATCCGGAAAGATGTGTCGGTATCGGAGTCGAACTAAATGACGACCTCAGGGACAAGCTGGTCGATTTCCTCTGAGAGAACGCCTCCACCTTTGCCTGGAAGACCGACGACATGAAACCCCCCCCCCCCCCCCCCCCCCCCCCACCCTCGCCCAGCACGAGCTACACGTCGACCCAACTTTTAAACCCATCAAACAAAAACGACGCAAGCCCGGCCCCGAACGAGCCAAGGCGGTAAACAACGAGGTCGAATGATATCTCTTGTATTTACACCATTTAGGACTGAATTTAGTACATGTTTTGGTTCTCTTTTGCATGTTTTCCCTTAGTTTTTGTCCCATTTTCTTCTCCTTTTAGATTTAGGTTGCATTTAGGGTATAGTTTGCATTTTCCTTGCATTTTGGATGTTTTTAGGTGCTTTTGGAGCTAAAAGGAGCTTGGAGGAGCTTTGAGGATGATCCAGGATGCTAGCTGGACCAAAGGGAGCAAAAGGGATCAAAGCAGACAATCTCTGCAAAGGTTTTCGGTCAGAGCACGAAGAACATCGATCAAGGGGGTGACCGATACCAGATTTTTGGTCAGGAGCATCGATCATGAGGTGACCGATACTAGTACATCGATCAACAACATCGATCAGAAGTGATCGACACAAACGCCCCAGATGAATTTCGGTCACCACATCGATCACTGCCCAGACCGATGTAATTTACATCGATCAACCCTGACTGTTGTAACTGACCGATGTAAACCCAGTCCGAACCTGTTTTATTAACACTTTTGCCATTACTCTAGGGCTTCCTTCTCTATACTATAAATAGCCTTTTTTCCAGATTTTCGATAAGTCTTATCAAATTACTATTGTTAAGCATTTTCTTTAAGTTTGTAAGACAAATCCTTTGCTTTATTTAATATATTTGAGTATTTGCCTTTAATCCTTCTTTATTCTCTCTTCTAATCATGATTAACATCCTTTTCCTTTATGATTTGGTGTTACACATGAGTATTAGTGAGTAGTTTGCTTAAAATTTCTAGATGTGGTAGATTAGGAGAATTTAGGAATTGATTAAGGCTTGTTTACTGCTTCAGTTTATGGGTTCCTCTCTATTAATCTGTTCTTAATGCTAG
Source organism: Thlaspi arvense (assembly GCA_911865555.2). NCBI lineage: Eukaryota > Viridiplantae > Streptophyta > Magnoliopsida > Brassicales > Brassicaceae > Thlaspi > Thlaspi arvense. The sequence goes on from OU466858.1 coordinate 17,229,556, forward strand.
ATTTATCTTGATCACACTTATCTAGGTTGTTAGCTTTCTCTTATGTCCACCAAGTGTTTGATGAAATGCTGATCTTGTTTAATAAAGGATTTGCTGGCCTTGGCTCAAGAGATTGACTGTGTGAGGAGCATTTTGACTTGAATAGAGTTGTTATCTAATGCTTGCTTAATGTTTTAGCACTAATGAGAGTTAGTTCTTGCTAAGATGTTTAGCAAAGGGCTATTTTACAAGAGATTGGATCTAGCTTGCTTGATTGTGAACTCTATGTCTAGGAATCACCATTGCTTGCTTGGTTGCTTGATCAATGTAGTTTGAAACAGCCTTAGTTAGTCTATGAATTCTCCAAAGTCAATAACCACATTTAGGAACTTGCTTTTCTCTTATTTGAATCTCGGATTTGCTCTGTTTTACTCTGTTTTGCTTGCTTAGTTTTGTTTAGTTTGCCTTTGTCTTTACTCTCTTTGCTGCTTGATTATATTAGGATATTAGGTTGGTTGCTTAGGGAAAAAAAACACTTTTCTGCTTGTTTGACTTAGAGATTTTTACTCTCAACTCTTCTGTTTTCAACTAAAACCCATTTGGATTGATAAAAACCCTATGATGTACTACAACTGACTAGTACAAGCTTGGGTGATTGAATCAAGACCTCAAAAAATCTTGTATCAATTTGGCGCCATTGCCATTTGGGATATGTGTTTGAATCATTAGAGTCTGTAGAATCTTTGAGATCAAGTTTTTAGTTTTATTTGGTTACTCACTCCTTTCCAAGTGTTATCATTTCAGGTGAGTTACAACACACAGCAAGATGTTTTACTTTGAAGACACTACTTACAACAACTTCTACCAAGAGCCTCTACCTATGCACTACTTTGAAGAGAGCTACACTCCTCCCCTCCCTCAGGATCAATTCTATGTCTCTGCATCCAGATCAGATGACATCAAGAGCATGATCATGGAAAGCATCAACCTCCAAACCATTGGCACTCTGGAGATGCATAAGAGATTTGCTGAGCTGCACAACAGGATCGACTATGTTCATGATGACCTTCATGCCAAATTTGATGACCTGGACTCAAGGATACAACTCTTGGAGAACGGTCAAGATGATGCACCATCACCAAGACTTCAGGACACTCTTCCTAGCCAAGCTGCACAAAATCCTCAGGAATTCTGCCACTTACTCACTGAAGAGGCAGAGGAAGAAAAAGAGGAATTCACTGATGATGATGCTTCATTGGAGGAGCTTGACATCATGATCCAAGAAATGTTGTTACATATGGACAGGCTAAGGGTTGAGTATGGAGGGGAAATCAGATGAAGCAACATCACTGATCAAGAAGCTTAGGAAGTTGTAGGGAAGTTTCTCCATGGACTTGATGAAAGCTTGAACAGAGAAGAAGAATAGGAAAGAGCAGCACTGGAAGCTGCTCAGAAAGAGGAGGCTGAGGATACCCTTGCTGCTCCAGAAGAAGATACCACACCACGGCATAATGATTCTGCTGAAGAAATACTAGCAACACAACATGCTTTGATGGTCTTGTCTACCAACAACTCTCAAGACTCCAAAGAAATCTACAATAACCAAGTGGGAAACTCTTCAAGCAGTATTGAGAAGGGTAAAGGACTTGCAATCCAGGACTACAAACCACCAGTTTCTTACCCCATAATGCATTTCACAAAAGCTAGAATGGAGATCTATACAAAGTTCAAGCAAGACATACAAGATGCTGGAATAAAACTCTCACATGGCACCACTTTGCTAGAAGTGAAAGATCAGATTAGGTTTCTGAAAGAAGTTTTTGACAAACTGGAGATTGTGGAACCAATCATTGAGAATGTGGGGGCTCATATGCAGAGAAGAAAAGTGATAAGTCATTACCAAAGCTCCCCAACCCAGGAAAGTTTCTCATCACTTGTGAGCTAGAGATGCTTGACAATGTCAAGGCCTTATGTGATTCATGATCAACTGTGAATGTCATGTCTCTCCATTTAAGCCAAACTCTAGGGATCAAGAAACTACAGCCATCCAGAACCTCTATCACTTTTGTGGACAACACATCCACAAGACCTTTCGGGATGGTGAAAGACTACCCTTTGAAGATTGGAGAATACCTAGTGCCAACAGATTTTGTAGTCATGGAGAAAACATATTCCAGAGAGGTGCCACTTCTTCTAGGAACATCATTCTTGGCAACAGCAGGAGCTTAGTTAGACTTCAAGAGAGGTTCAGTGATTCTAAAGAATGTTGATGAGTTCAAAGCCTACAAGATTAACTCTCCTTCCATAGTGTTCTGTGGAGCAACTGAGCAAGAGAATGAACAGTGTAAGCTTCCAGATAATTTGGAGGATGCTATGAACCTCACTATGAGCATGTTGATGAGTGATCCTTCCCCTACTGAACCAGGAAAGACACTGGATGCTGAGTTGAAGCTTGAAGAGGATTTGAAGGATAATAAGAGCTTCACCACCAAGGAAGTGAACCTTCAACGACACCAAATGTCAAAAAGAAGAGGAATAGGATGTTAACTCGTGGCAAAAACAAACAGCTACCAGTGGGAACATGGGTCTGGAGGAAGAAAGAGGTAGGAGCACCAGCTCCATCAGCCTCTACTCACTAGCCCTTAAGTAAGCAAAGTGAAGCTTAGTGACTTTAAACAAGCACACTTGGGAGGTAGTCACATGGTATCCTTTTGTATATATTATGCTTTCTAGTTTCTATTTTATGCTTTGTTATAGTGTATAGAAGCAGGATTTCGAATTGGGGGTTGGGACAGTCTGAAAGGGACAAAGAACAGTTGTTTTCTGGCTGACATCGATCAAGTGTATCGGTCATGACAAGACCGATACACACATTTCGGTCATGAATATCGATCATATTTGATCGATGTCAGTGGAGCCAGTTTACACCAGTCAACATATCAATCACTTGTGATCGATATGGAAGGAAGTTTGAAAGGGAAATACATTTCGGTCATTCACATCGATCAAGCTTGATCGATATAAACCCGCCAGACTAATTTCGGTCAAGTGTATCGATCAGTTGGTGATCGATGTGATTCTCAGAAACATATCGATCACCAATATCGATCATACACTGATCGATATAAACCCAGCGGATTAATTTTGGTTAAGAACATCGATCATGTGATGACCGATGTGATCCCCAGGAAGAACATCGATCACTAGCATTGATCACTTATGATCGATACTCACCTTTCGGTAAGTTACAACGGTCATTTTTGATCGATGTTCCACCCGAGGTAAGTACTTCACTTTTCAAAAAAAATTCTCTCCTTTGGTTTGGAGCCAAGGGGGTTTAAATTTACACATTGGATTCTTCCTGATCTCTTTCACAGCTTTTGAGCACTTTTGTTCTTGTCCCCCACTCTTTTGATTTTTTGTTCCTTCACCAACCATTGATTCCTTTGGTTCCCCCTTTTTCTCTCTATTTAAACCAACAATCTCCTTCACTTCTCTTCACACTTCAGATCACTACTTCTCTCACCTAAAGCTCGAAATTCTTATTTCTCTCTCTTTTATTTGCTTTCTCTAAGTGCTTAGAAGCTCCACAAAGTTTTGCTTCCTGAACTATCATTTCTTTGCTCTTACTCTATGCATTTGTTCAAAATCGCTTAGTATATGTTTTTAAGAGCAAGTTTTGATTAGTTCTAAGTTTGTGCTTTGGTTTTGCAATGGGGATTTGTTTAAGATAAGCAATTTAGATGTTTAAGATTTGTTTACTGTTCATATATCTCATTACTTGCTTAATTATCATCCCTTTGCATGATCATCATCTCTTTTGCTTAGGAACCATTTTGCTAGATTCACATGCATAACTGCCTATTCTTTGTGCATTATAGCTTATCTAAACTGTTAGCTTTTGATTTCCTCTAGCTTTATAGAAGTTTAATCTTGTTGCTAACACTTGTTAAGCTTTTCTTTAGCCTAGAGAATTTTGTTTTTAAAACTTTTCAGTTATATGGTTCTTCAGCTTTTGTTCTTTCACTTACCCTGTTTTCAAGCTTTGCTTTTGAAGGTACAATGGGGAGAACAAACTTAGCTGCTGGGAAAAAGGGAAAGGCACCACAGGAAGGAGCAACCACTTCATCAAGAGCTAAGAAAGATAAGGGAAAAGGCGCTGCTGCTGAGACTTCATCCAAGGCCGCTGGAAAGAGGCCAGTTGGAGATAAAGGCGCCAAGCAGAGAGGCAAGGGAAAAGCTGCTGAGGAGGACACGCCATCAAGGAAATACAGTGCTAGGGAACTCATGGAGGCATTCACTCAATGCACCTTCAAGCCAACAAGATACCCATGCCCCACTACAATGAAGGAGCTAGGGATCTATGAAGACTACATTTGCCTTTTTGAGCACATGGGGCTTACACAGCTGTTACAGTCTCTTCCCTCTTATGAGCGCTTCACTCATCAGTTCCTCTCCACTCTCAAGGTGGTCAACTATGAGATGAGTGAGCTCTCTGACCGTGATGGATGGATCTCTTTCAAGCTTGGGAACAGCGGTTTACAATCGCCTTCCAAGAACTCTTTAAGGCGTTGGGGCTAAGCACTTATTTTCAAAGAGGAAAGAAGTTCTCAATCCATGAATCACAGTACACAAAGCTATGGAAAATGATTGGAGTTAGGGAATTCAGAGCTGGAACTATAAGGAACCAACACTTGAAGGATCCTGCAGTTAGATATGCACACAAGGCGTTTGCAAACACTTTTTTTGCAAGGAAGGAAACCTCACACCTAACTGGCAAGGAGAGAGACTTCCTCTACAACGGATTGTATACCAGTGTGGACACCAACGAAAATGCAACACCTATTGGTCCACCAAGAAAATTCCCTTGCTTTGTAATACTGTTGATGGAGCAGCTGCTAACCTATCAGAGCTGGGTTATCAACAAAGGAAAAAGGGAGAGGAATCCACAGCTTCACATTGGAGGAGTTGTGACAGCCATACTCATGGCCTGTGATGTGAATCTTGAGGAGCATGCTGAAGATGCTCTAAGTCCTTCCTGGATAGACATGGACTATCTGAAGAGAAGCCATTTCCTTGAGAAGAGTGTTCAAGACATGCATGTCTACCTATTCCTCAATGATCACCAAGAGCCAGTAAAAGTCCTTCTCCCTAACCCAAGGCTCACCTCCTTCACCACAAGGACCAACATCAACTTCAATCTGAGTGAGGAGGAGCTCTACAAAGGCGGTCATATCCCTGGAGAGAGAGAACATGACAGTGAGGAAGGAAACACTGAAGAGATGGAAGAATAAGCTGAAGAAGATCACCAATGGAATGCTGCAGCTGGCGCTGAAGGCCAAGGAAGAACCTATGAAGAAGATGAGCTTGAAGAGGAAGAAGTGTTGAGGTACCGTTCAAGGCAGTTCCACTTCAAACCCTATGAAGCACCCAGCCAAGGAGGCTCTTTGAAGGTTGCTCATGAGCACATCAATGCCCTCCAGAAATGGTGTAAATGGCAAGACAAAGCCATTAAGGAATTGGTGAAAATGGTTAAGGGGAAGTTCAAGAAATACAAGGCTTTCCCACCAAAGCCACACTCATGAGCACACTCCTGATCAAGAAGAGCATCTACAACAAGATGAGCCAACTGAAGAGGAGGAGGCTGTTTGGAACCCCCATGGAAGACACACTTTTCATGCACAGCCAAGTGATCAATGAGGGACATGGGTACAACCAAGAGCTTCATCTTATGAGTCAAGTACCCATGTACCATCAGCTTGGGAACCAACTCTCACTCCCTCTGAAGTTCAGGAGACATGGCAATGGGGTCAACAAGGGAACTCTTCTCAAGCTGAGCAGTTATGGTCAAGTTGGGTTCAACCACCTCAAGAAGCAGAGCATTCTACCAAGGTTTATGAGAGGAAAAACAAGAGGAGAGCTAGCAAGTCTCCTCAGACCTCTGGATCATCCCACCACTCCTACCACTGAACCTACCACATCCTCTCCACTGTTTATACCATTTCATCTTTTTTAGTTTTGTATTATATTTTGTGCTTCTCTCTCTCATTGCTTTCATTACACAAGAGACTGTGTAATTTAAGTGTGGGGAAGAGATTTGGGGTTTGACTTTGTGTTTTGTTTTCTTAGTTTTTCTTTTTCTTTCACTTTGAGTCTCATGCATATCATGCATTCATGTATGGAATAGAAAAACACAAACCAAAAAGAAAGCATGTAGTTGCATTTCATTCTTCTAGGATTGAGTCTAGTGTTGACATATAGGTTGCATTGCATTTGCATATGGCATTATGATGAGTTTTCCTTGTAAAGTGCTTAGTGTTTAGAGATGATTTCAGTGTTTAAGTGGCTAGTTGTTTGATGCATCATATGATTGCTGGAAGTTAAGGCTGAACCATGCTTAGATTGCTAGATTTGGTCTTCTCATCTCATTCTGAAAGCACTTGTTCTCTGAAAATCAACTCTATCAACTTGAACTTTAATTTGGACTTTTAATTATCATGTCTTATGCATTGAAAAGTGAATTCATGGCTACCATATACATATTTGGATCATCTTTTTCCTTTCTACCACTCATGTTGATCTAAATAGCTGATCCTCATACTTATCGGACAGTTACATCCTCACCCTTAACCAAAACCTCCTTTTGAGCCTAAACACTATTGTGAGAGCTGTGAGGCCTTTGCATTGCATTTTTGATTTTATCTTGGCAAAAAGTGTTAGGAATAAGACTGGCAATGATTAGCTCTCTTGTAGATATCAGTTTGCATCTTGAGCTTGATTTTAGGATAGGAGTTTTGGAGTTTAAAAGGGTGGTGTAAGTGATTTGAACTTCATAATTATATGTTTTTCAAGAAAAGGAGAAGATTTGAAATGGTAGAAAAGAGGAAACAGTCTAGAATTGTGGTTAAGTAAAGGGAAGAAAAAGCTCTGAGTACAAAGAAGAAAAGCGCCAGCAACAAAGCTTAGAAAGGTCTAAAGAAGAAAAATCAGACCAGGAGCAATCCAACAAAAGTGATGAAGGTGCCAATGCAACAAAGAAGAGCAAGTTCCAACCAAAAAGAAGCAGCCACACAAGCAAAAAGAAGAAGTTTCCCCAGCCAAGAAGAAGGGTAAAGGGTAGAGTTTAGGAAAGGGTAGACTTAGGGGTTCACTTTTGGGTTTAGAAATGATTAGGATTCATCTTTGGGTAGAAGGGAGATTTGATTTGCATGCATAAGTGTGCTTTTACCTTTAGCATTTTTCCTAAGATGAAATCCTTTTCACTGAGTGATCCCTTATGTTTATTAACCCTTTGCTAAAATGAGATCATTCTTATCTCATAACCTTACCCTTTTCAACCAAATGTCTTCACTTGATTTGCATAAGCATGATTCATGGTTCTGATCTTAATTAAATGTTAAAGAGTTGGTTGATTTGAGCATTTGCCTAAGTTGAGATTTGAGATCATTTTGAAACATGACGAGCATGGCTAGGTTCTTTAAAGTATAGCTGATTATGTTTTCATCCTATAACTAGGCACTTAAGCATTGATACCATCTCTTTACCTTTGCACTTTTGGAATCTGAATGCCCACCTTCAAACCTCACTCTCTCATTTGTTCTTATTTTCTTGAGGACAAGCAAAAGGCAAGTGTGAAGGTGTTGATATCTCTAGTATTTACACCATTTAGGACTGCATTTAGTACATGTTTTGGTTCTCTTTTGCATGTTTTTCCTTAGTTTTTGTCCCATTTTCTTCTCCTTTTAGACTTAGGTTGCATTTAGGGTATAGTTTGTATTTTCCTTGCATTTTGGATGTTTTAGGTGATTTTGGAGCTAAAAGGAGCTTGGAGGAGCTTTGAGGATGATCCAGGATGCTAGCTGGACCAAAGGGAGCAAAAAGGATCAAAGCAGACAATCTCTGCAAAGGTTTTCGGTCAGAGCACGAAGAACATCGATCAAGGGGGTGACCGATACCAGATTTTCGGTCGGGAGCATCGATCATGAGGTGACCGATACGAGCACATCGATCAACAGCATCGATCAGAAGTGATCGACACAAACGCCCCAGATGAATTTCGGTCACCACATCGATCACTGCCCAGACTGATGTAATTTACATCGATCAACCCTGACTGTTGTAACTGACCGATGTAAACCCAGTCCAAACCTGTTTTATTTACACTTTTACCATTACTCTAGGGCTTCCTTCTCTAGGCTATTAATAGCCTCTTTTTCAAGATTTTTGACAAGTGTTGTCAAATTACTGTTCTTAAGCATTTTCTTTAAGTTTGTAAGACAAATCTTTTGCTTTATTTAATATATTTGAGTATTTGCTTTTAAACCTTCTTTATTCTCTCTTCTAATCATGATTAACATCCTTTCTCTTTGTGATTTGGTGTTAAACATGAATATTAGTGAGTAGTTTGCTTAGAGTTTCTAGATGTGATAGATTAGGGGAATTTAGGACTTGATTAAAGCTTGTTTAGTGCTTCAGTTTATGGGTTCCTCTCTATTAATCTGTTCTTAATGCTAGATTTGTCTTGATCACACTTATCTAGGTTGTTAGCTTTCTCTTATGCCCACCAAGTGTTTGATGAAATGCTAATCTTGTGTAATAGAGGATTTGCTGGCCTTGGCTTAAGAGATTGACTGTTTGAGGAACATTTTGACTTGAATAGAGTTGTTATCTAATGCTTGCTTAATGTTTTAGCACTAATGAGAGTTAGTTCTTGCTAAGATGTTTAGCAAAGGGCTATTTTACAAGAGATTGGATCTAGCTTGCTTGATTGTGAACTCTATGTCTAGGAATCACCATTGCTTGCTTGGTTTCTTGATCAATGTAGTTTGAAACAGCCTTAGTTAGTCTATGAATTCCCCAAAGTCAATAACCACATTTAGGAACTTGCTTTTCTCTTATTTGAATCTCGGATTTGCTCTGTTTTACTCTGTTTTGCTTGCTTAGTTTTGTTTAATTTGCCTTTGACTTTACTCTCTTTGCTGCTTGATCATATTAGGATATTAGGTTGGTTGCTTAGGCAACAAAAACACTTTTCTGCTTGCTTGACTTAGAGATTTTTATTCTCAACTCTTCTGTTTTCAACTAAAACCCATTTGGATTGATAAAAATCCTATGCTATACTACAACATACTAGTACAAGCTTGGGTGATTGAATTAAGACCTCAAAAAATCTTGTATCATCAAACGGCTATCGAAGGCGGGATCGATCATGGAATTCAAATACCCGGACTGGTTGGCTAACCCCGTCGTCGTAAAGAAGAAAAACGGCAAGTGGAAGTCTGCGTCGACTTCACGGACTTAAATAAGGCATGCCCCAAGGATAGCTTCCCACTCCCCCATATCGATCGATTGCTCGAGGCGACAGTAGGCAACGAACTACTATCTTTCATGGACGCCTTCTCCGGCGATAACCAAATAACGATGCACCGGACGACCGAGAAAAGACTTCCTTCATCATTGACAGGGGCACATACTGCTACAAAGTCATGCCTTTCGGCCTCAAGAACGCCGGAGCAACTTATCAGCGCTTGGTCAACAAAATGTTCGCCGACCAGCTCGGGGAAACGATGGAAGTCTATATCGATGATATGCTTGTGAAATCGCTTAACGCTGCAGATCACGTCAACCACCTTCGTGCCTGCTTCAAAAGCCTTAACGAGTATGAGATGAAGCTCAACCCGGAGAAATGTACCTTTGCCATCAAGTCTGAAGAGTTCCTCGGATACCTCGTCACCAAAAGAGATAGCTGCGATTCTTGAGCTGCCGTCACCAAAGAACACTCGTGAAGTACAACGACTCACAGGCGCATCGCCGCCCTCAACAGGTTTATTTCTCGATCAACCGACAAGTGTCTCCCCTTCTATCAGCTTCTCTGCAGTAACAAGCATTTTGAGTGGGACGAAAAATGCGAGGAGGCCATCGACCAACTCAAGGAGTATCTACCAACGTCACCGGTTTTAGCGAAGCCCAAGCTTGGCGAAACGCTTTACCTCTACGTCGCTGTATCTCACTCGGTCGTCAACGGCGTACTCGTCAAAGAAGACCGGAGCGAACAGAAGCCGATTTTCTATGTAAGCAAGTCACTGGACAGACCCAAGAGCAGATATCCGACGATGGAAAAACTCGCACTCGCCGTGGTGACTTTGGCCCGGAAGCTACACCCCTACTTCCAATCACACTCGATCACGGTTCTCATGAATCAACCACTACGGATGGTGCTGCACAGCCCAAGTCAATCAGGGCGAATGACTAAGTGGGTTGTTGAGTTAAGTGAATACGACATCAACTACAAAAACAGGACATGCGCCAAGTCTCAGGTCCTTGCCGATTTCCTCATAGAGCTACCACTTGACTCTACTCCCGCCGACTCCCCAAGCGTCATGAAATGATCGCTATACGTAGACGGCTCGCCATCTCGAAACGGATCGGGTATCAGAGTTAGACTAATATTGCAGACTGGAGAAATTCTCGAGCAGTTTCCACCTTGAATTTTCCGCATCCAACAACAAAGAAGAGTACGAAGCTTTTATCGCCAGCCTACGCCTGGCAAAGGCAATGGAGGCAAGGCAAATCCAAGCGTTATGTGACTCCCAGCTAGTCGCTAATCAGTCTAATGGCGATTTTGAAGCGAAAAACAAATGTATGGATGCCTACCTAAAAGTCGTCCAGAACCTTTCGACAGACTTCGACGACTTCGTCCTCACCAAAATCCCACACAATGACAATTCTCCAGCTGATGCGTTAGCCGCCCTCACGTCAACTTCTGATCCAGACCTTCACCGCATGATATCTGTGGAGAGCATCAAAAATCCGAGCATTGAATTGACTAAGGGTACATGTGTAATGGTCAATCCTAGAAGCGGCATCGACAATCCCGACGAAGCCGATTATACGTCAATAGACGAAGCAAGCAAGTCCATACAAATAGAATGGAGGGACGAAATCAAACCGTCCAGAGGCGTGTGCGTAATCACCGTAATCGGAGATGGCCTCGATGACGCCGATGAAACCGGCATCGACGACGCCAAGGAGACCGACTGCGAGCCGATGGATAGAGCCGGCGAACCTGTGCAACTTGATTGGAGAGACGAGATCACGCTGTACATCTCGGATGGAGAAGTACCACCTGACAAATGGGCCGCCCGACGACTTAAGGCACGGAGCACCCACTACACAATGCTCGATGAACACCTCTTCCGTTGGAGCGCCTCGGGGGTGCTGCTGAACTGTATCGACGGAGACGAGGTGCAAGTAGTAATGAAGGAAACCCACGAGGGAGCAGGAGGAAACCACTCCGGGGGACGAGCCCTTGCACTAAAGATAAAGAAGCACGGCATATTCTGGCCATCAATGATAACCGATTGCGAAAAGTATGTCACCCATTGCGAATAATACCAAAGACACTCTCCAACGATAAGGGTCCCCTCCGAACTCCTGACGGCTTCAACCATGGCATATCCTTTCACGAGATGGGCCATGGACATCATTGGACCTCTTCCAGCATCTCGATAGAAACGATTTGTCTTGGTCATGACCGACTACTTCACCAAGTTGGTCGAAGCCGAGTCTTATGCCAAGATACACGCCATCGACGTTCAGAAGTTTGTCTGGAGGTTTATCATCTGCAGACACGGACTTCCATACGAAATTGTCACCGACAACGGCTCTCAGTTCACGTCAGAAATTTTTGAGGGCTTCTGCGCCCGTTGGAAAATCAGGCTAAGTAAATTAACTCCCCGATACCCGCAAGATAACGGTCAGGCCGAGGCAACAAACATAATCATCCTTGCCGGACTCAAAAAACGTCTCGACGACAAAAAGGGATCTTGGGCATACGAACTCGACGGCGTCTTATGGTCACGTCAAACCTCGCCACGCCGTTCAACAAACAGGACACCTTTCTCCCTGTCGTACGGTATGGAGGCCATGTCTCCCGCAGGGGTCGGCATTTCCGGGATCCGACACACGATGATTGCACAAGACGCCGAGCTGAACGATCAGATGATGAAGAACCAACTCGACCTCCTAGAAGGCGAACGCGACCAAGCGCTACTGAGAATTCAAAATTACCAACAACTCGCGTCTCGCTACTACAACAAAAAGTTTTGAGGAAGGCGTTTCGAGGAAGGAGACCTCGTGCTATGGAAATTTTTCGAGAACACACGCCAACCAAATGCAGGCAATCTCGGCGCCGGCAGGGAAGGACCGTACCTCATATCCAAGGTCGTTAATCCGGGTGTATTTGAGTTAACGACGATGGCAGGTGAGGCGATACCGCGTTCCTGGAACATAGTGAACCTCAAGCGTTACTACTACTAAGGAAGAAGTCGCTCGAAGAACAAGACGGATGACAGACCTCATCATCAAGAAATAAGTCACTATGTAATGTGAACAACGATCGGCTTGATCTCCGCAAGGGTACGTAGACAGCCTTCCTCGGAGGGTCCATCTATATCAAAAACATAATATAAAAAAGAGGGAAGAACGACAAACTGCGCCGCCTCCACAGCCCGACGATCCAAGTACGCCGCTCCCACAGCCCGACAACCCAAGTGCGCCGCCTCCACAGCTCGACGATCCAAGTATGCCGCCTCTACAGCTCGACAACTCTAGCTTCGAACATCAAGACCGGCGGACGAGCACGCCGCCCCTCTACCTCAGTAACCTATATTTAAAACATGTATATACGCTCCCTGAAGCTACTTATGTAATACGAACTACGATCGGCTTGGTCCACATATAAGGGTACGTAGGCAGCCTTTTCAAAGGTCCAGCTATTACTTAATGAAAATCTTATTAAGACGTTAATCCGTCCTCCACTCTCAACGCAGCCCGACTGCCCAAAACACATTGACACCCTGGCCAGGTGATCAATCCTATTAAAAAAAAACGCGTCTTCCAGGGATGCAGTGGTGAAATAATTCACGCTTTTGATACTAAATTTTTAGTTCATCGGCACGTAAGCCGGGCCCAGTCCTGCAAAATTTAAAACAGGATAAGCCGAGCCCAGCCTCGCACCCAGAACGAACAAAACCGGGTTCTGACCTACATGAAGAGATTGGAACGAACAAGTAAACCGAACACTTCGTATGTTGCGATTTCAATCTCGGAAAACAATGAAGCCATCGAATCAACAAAGCAAGCATAACATAAGGGGCCGTCCCTACTTTTTTTTTAAAAAAAACGAGGAGAAAACAAAGGATCCGCATTATTACATACCCAGAGTATCAAAGTCTTAGCATAATAGAAGAAAGGAGAACACAGCAAAACAACGATAAAAACAACTAAGGAAGAGGATCATCCGCCTCCCCCCTAAGGGCAGGCACGGCATCAGCAGCAATACTAGCCGATATAGTCCCGTACTGATCCTCAACATGATCGACCGGCACAGTACGCGTCCAGCGCGCAATCATGGCATCAAGCGGCATCATGGCTAAGTCCTCCTCTCCGATAGTCTCCACTGGTACAAGAAGAGATTCTTCCTTCTTGCATTCCACATCCTCCTCCAGTTTGTGCATCGTGTCCTCAGGAAAGCGCATCCCCTGAACCTCGGACGCCTGAAAAGCCTTGTGAAACGCGTTAGCCTGGCTGAACGGTTGCAGAGCATGCTGAACAGCCTTGTTGTTTTCGACAAAACGTGTGAACTTCTTCAAGCGCTTCTCGTATTTTGGAACGACCGATTCAAGGACTTTTCAACCCTTTACATTTCTCTCTTTCCTGAGCCTCGTTGCAGTCGCCTTTGCTGCCCGACGATCCGCCTCGATCGCCTCAAGCTTACCCTTGAACGAATCCCGAGACTGCTTCAACTCCTCCGCCTCCTTGCGGGCCGCCTCAAGCTCCAATTTCATCGCCTCCCTCTCCGCCTTCTCCTCCTCCCGGAGCTTCTGAAGCTGCCCCTTCTTATTCCGTAGCGTCTTCCTCATAATGTAGGCATAATGATTCGTCACCGCCGCCGTCTAGCAAAAAGGGGAGAGGATCAATAAACAAAAATTTTGCCCTATCCAAGAATCAAGATAAACAAACCGGGCAGAAGTCCACAAAAACGAAACTCACCTGCGCATGGCAAAGGGCGATATCAGCAAAACACTCCTCCCCGAAGGGGTCATCAATCTCAACCGGATACGTCGCATCTGGAGATTGTATCATACGATACCTCTTTGAAAGAGCCATCTTGTTATCCACGAACAGTGTAGGCCTGCGGTAAGAGTACGCGAACTCATGGTTAGGAGCAGACCCTTCGACGATGTCCTACGAGCCACCGTTCGCGATACCCTTTCCCGCGCTAGACAACCCGGCCACCACGTCACGGTGACCCGCCGCCTTCGAAGAACTCCCCGAAACACCCTCTTGACGAGGCGGCTTCTTGGCTGTCCCTCTGTCCTGACGATCCTCCTGCTCGGTGAGACCCATTTTTTTTCCCCCACGACTACGATCCGACTCAACACCCTTCCCCTTCGCTGCATCGACTGCCCTCTCTGCAGCAATCTTGGCCATCCCCAGCGGCATCAGACGACCCGGAACCATCCTAGGCAAAAAAATCGAGTACGTCGAAATCTCCTCCATCATCTTGTCCATGCTCCCCACCTTCCGAGTCGAGAAGTCAACTAAAAAACAATGAAAAGTATTAGCGACCCCCCCCCCCCCCCCCCCCCCCCCCCCCCCCCCCCCCCCCCCCCCCCCCAAAAAAAAGAGGAAGGAATAGACTACCCACAACAAATTCCGCAAGCCAAGTCTCTCTGCGCCCGAGCCTTGATAATTGATGACCAACTTTTCGCTCTCAACTGTTTAAACGCTTCAAGATCGTCTTTCACACTCGCACGCCCTCGCTTATCAATCGGATGAGGAACTGCAAAAACAAAAACAACAAAGGGATCAGAGGAGACCCGATAAACCAAACGCCGGAAAGTACCCAAGACTACCATAATGCGCTTTCCACTGAATAAAAACGTCTACCTCCCTGCGACGGATCGAAATCACATCATCCATCACTCGGGCGTAGAAGTAACGGCTCATCCAGCTGTAATCTTTTTTCCATGAAGTTCGAACTATCTTCCTATTTGGCTTCATCGAAACAGTGATCGTTCCCCGAAATAACCGATATTGCCTCAAAAAGGCGAAGACTCATACCGATACCATTGCTCTCCCCCCACGATTATGGCCCCAACGATATTCCAAATCGTACCCGGACATAGCTGCGTAAACGCAATCTGTCTACCACTGCAGTAATCCACCAACAAATCAGGAAATGGAAGCCACAACTCGCATTTTTTAAACCAAAACTCGTAAAGACAGATGAAGCCGGGGGGAGCATTCCAAGGGCGCTCATGCGGCTCGGGAACCCGAAAATCAAGGCCGGAGACTCCACAACGTGACTGAATACCTTCCAAAGATTCAGGAATTGATAGGGATTTCAGGAAATCACAAAAACTTTCCTCCATGTCTTTCTTAAGAGCCAACTCCCGACTCGGTACTAGAATCCTCACAATCCTCGACACTCATTCTGCCATAATTTTCCGTGACGACTTCACCCGTTTCGCCATGATCCTCTGTGACGACTCCACCCGTTTCACCATGATCCTCTGTGACGACTCCACTCATCGCCATATTCTCATCATGACAACCATCGGATCACCCTCAACTCCCTCATTATCTACAAACTCCGTTCTGCTCGAGGAAACAGATCTTCTGCGACTCGAAGGGGAAGACCCAGCAACGCTAGAAGAGGTCGATCCTCTAGAATTAAGAGAAGAAGACGACCCTAGCAAAAACGCCGACAAACTGTCACCCTCCATCAAAAACCAAGCGTGCCACCCAAGGAGCCGGTGTCATCCGGGGAGCCGGCGTCACCCGAGGAGCCGGCGTCACCCGAACAGCCGGCGTCACCTGAGGAGCTGGCGTCGCGAGCAGGCCTCCCACGAGCGGATCTCCCGAGCGGCCTGCATCACCCGAGCAGTCGGCGTTGCCCAAGCAGCCGGCGTCGCCTGAGCAGCCGCCCTCGTCCGAGCCCCATCTACGCCGGGCTCTCTTTGACATCTCGACGCCGGATCCCCTGACCTCACCGAGCTGCCGATATCGCGAAGCTCCCTTAACGCCGTGACGATCCGACAGTCGAAGCCCCCGCTGTCTGCCGGCTCATCCAAAAAGAGAAGCCGAACAAAACAAGAAGAGAGAAGAGAAGAAAGGGAAGAGAGAGAAGAAATTACCTCTGTTGCTGCTATTGGGAGAATGACCAAAAGAAGTGAAGAAATGAAGATAAGACTATTTATAGGGAAAAGGAAGGGACTGAAGATGTCTCCATTTTTTTACCTAGGAATTGCCTCGGAAACCGTGCTGCCTCAAAAATTATGCCGACTGAAAAACTGACGTCTCGAGAACCACGCCAGGCCAATTAACCTCGAAGAATTCGTCATGTTTCGAACAAATTCTTATCTAACAGACTGGAGGGACTTACTGTTGGTACCGGGCCTAAAAGTCCATTGAATAGGCTCAGATCATTTACAAATAACGGGTCAATATAGAAGAAAGCTCATTAGCGAAGTCAACTCAGAGTCAACAGAAAGAGATGACGGCCCGACCCATTTACGAAGAATAACTCGGCCCATTTGTGGAGAAAATCCGTGAGCCCAATATTTGGTGCTACCATCAAGGTACTATAAATAGCACAGTACCTTGATGTGATAAGACATCTGATTTTCGGACTGAAAGAACGTTTTTCTCGATTCTTGTACTCGGCGAGTCCTCATTTCCCGAAGTCGACTTCTCCCCGAGAAAGAACAGACGTTCTTTCTCTTTTGACGGCTCCTTGACGACCCTAAAACTCGGAAAACGGGCCGTCTTATTTTTACTTAGAGTTTTTGACGACTTCGTCTTTGCTTTTCCCCTCTTTGTACTTGTCGTTTCGATCGAAGAAAATTCTCAAATTCGACTTCTTACTTGACTATTTTACTTAGTGCGGATTCTAATACTAACAGGTTTCTCTGAACTTTAAGCAATTACAACGAGAAAAAAAGATATTAAGAACAAAATTAACAGAGAAGCGTGCTAAGAAACAAGTTCTAGCCGTAACAAGATTACAATGATCGGAGAGTCAAATATTATCGTAAAACCAGAAACCTCTTGCGCTTCCCCAAGAGGCAAGAAGGCGCATGAGTTTTGACTACATGTCCCAAGGGAGTAAATATTTTGTCTTCAAGACAGATGCTTCCATCAAAGTGCATCGATTAATGATAAACCGTCCAAATACATCCATTCATTTTAGACTTTGTAACTACGTCTTGTTCTTTAAGTACACGGTATCTTCCTTTGTAGATTAATCAAATCTCCTCAGAAGATTTATTGTCTTCTCCATCACGTTTTGTATTGAGTTTTGAGATTAAGCATGTCTTGTGACAATGGGAAGAGTATGGAGACCATTGAACCAAGTGAGAACGGGACCGTACAGATCACACTACAAGATTTGGGTCCTATCACCCGCCTTACTGGATTCAACATCAGGAATGGGAACCTGAGTGAGGCGAAAAGCTTGGTGGTTAGAGCGAACATAAGCAGGACATGGCATTGGTCACCAATAGAAGGTCTTAAACCTGAGAGAGCTAGCGATCAGTAAGACGTATGATTTCATAAGGCAGGAGATTGCAAGGATGACCATCCATCCTGAAACTGGTGTCAAGTCTACCTTGAGGCGAAAGAAAGGTATTGTCATTGGAGTTGCCAGGGCTGTATCCACTGAACGGTATAGCATACTGGCCTGCCGCCTCTTTTCCGAAGAAAATGATACCGCGAAACTGGCGGTGGGCCATGACGGCGACGCCATTGTGATCAAAGACGACGTTGACTCAAACTGGAAAGAGGAACTTTCCAAACCTCTGAATTTATCTGAAATTGAGAAGAAGGTGACTCCCAAGCTTCGTCTCCTTTCACTTGGAACGATTCCCCTACAGGGCTACTCTCTCTTCACGTCCTCACACCATTATGATTACCAATACATGAAGGCATTCACCGCCGTGGAGAAACAAGTATGGGATAGTTTTGACCAATTCTCTTGGTGGTGGAAGGAGGATGTGAATGCCTTAAGGGATGCCTTGTGGCACAAGGCTGGACACCCAGTGAAGATATCTTATAAGAAAGGAATGGCTAGCAGTACCAATGTTAAGCAGGTTTTGGTTGAGGCTGGTGTTGCGAGCGTTGCTGCATGGCTCCCGTTCCTTGAGACGGAAGTTAGGAAGGCTAAAACCTACATAACCCTTTTGGAAACTGTGTTGCCTTCCTTAAAAAGCTGGGGAGGTGAGATTACGTGGGACACTCTTGATGAGAAGCTGGCCTATCTGGAGAATTTCCCAGTTGGGAGGCCAACCGAGATTGTGACCGTCAACAACGCGCCTAGTCACCTCAGGAGCTTGGACACTAGAAAGAAGGTGGTGGCATGGATCGAACAGTGCATCAGGAATGCCGGAAACGTAGCTATGTATTTCGGATTTTACATGGCCATGGCAGAAAGAAGTGCCCGGTTTGAAGGTCCGCACACCCTTAAGACGTCCTACTCTCTCTTGGCACTCAAGGAGGCTGAATTTGGCAACTACTACTTAGGGTTAGAGCTTTTCGCTGATTACGCCGCCTAAAAGTCAACCTCGGACACAGTAAGCCGGATTCGTTTGTGATGCAGACTCATATCCTTTTTCTATTTTGGGCCTTTTTTAGTGTTGGCTTTTTGTTTAAAGTCCCTTGCTTCAAGACTTAAAAGTTGTTATTGTTATCAGTTTGATTCCTCTCTGTGTTGGTTACCCCTAAGTATGGTTATGGATTCAGAATAAAATGATCCTCACTCTTAAATCTAAATTTATGGAACCACATAATATTAGTGAGTATGCAAGGCTTTACACTTATTAAACCATTGGAAAACAAAACGGTGATTTGTACAAGATACAAAAGTCAAGAATCAGTCTTTCAATCTTTCAAGACTTTTATTTTGGTACGCCCAATCTTTGAAGACTTGTTGTAACTTATAATGCCATTTATTATTTTTCGTAACATTAAAATAAATATAGTTCAATCATCTAAGATCTAGTTTAAGTTTATGTTACTTGATTACCTCTAGAATATGAAATTAGTATTGGTCAAGAAGGGTAAACAAACAAAACCGCATTCAACATAATCATCTTTCAAAATAAAACAGGAGTCTTACTTTGGTAATAAACCCAACATTTAGTGTAAGTGAACGCATTAAGAAATAAACACTCATCTTTTGGGGTTTTCTTTTTTATGTTTTACAACAACAGCAAAATAAAATAAAAAACTAGTGGTGTTGAGACAATCCATAACTTAGCTATCATAAGGTTTTGTATCGCCGACTTGTTCCTCAACCTTCTGCTGCTTCCGAGTGTAGAAGCTAATTATCTTCTTATCAAGTTTGTAGTATGCCTCCATTCTCTTTAGTGGTTTCAGGCTTAGATCAATGAAGTGTACCTACAATTTCCCAATCCAAATATCAGATAAATTAAAAAGAAAAAAGCTGAATCCTTTTCACATCAGACTAATACTGTGAATACAACATTTCAAGACTCGAACCAAATGATCTTAGCAGATATTTCTTTCACCATTAAAAAGAAAGACCAAGAAACAAGAATGTGTGTAAATGGATCATACCTTGTAATCAAACGTTTGATTGGTCGATTTTAGACAGAGAGCATCACAAGAAGGTCTTGAATCCCAAGAAGCATTCTTCAATCGAAAACTGATCATAAGACTACAGTCTTTAGCAGTTGCAGCTATCATATACTCCTTCACGATCTTTAAGCTTTCCTCTAAAGGTAAAGCATGTAGAGACGAGTACTCCTCCTTCAAAGGTCCACTTTCTTTACATATAGGACAAGGATGGTTAATTACATCGTAGTAACAATGAATCGCTCCTTCAATGTCTAATTTATCTAGCTTCTGAACTTCAAGAAGACTATCAAGAACTCCTGAGTCGTAGACAGCATCAGAAACTAGCTGTAGAAAGCATTCTGTCCTAAGACCATCGTTTGATCTAACGAAGCCTTTGAGTGAATCCTCAAGGGCGTACGCAGTTTCAGGGCTGGTTCTCCCGGTGCTTTCCCCGGAACCTCCTAATATGAGAGATCCATTCAAGAACACGCGGAAATTGTTCTGTGGGATTGAATATAAGGCTTTTATAGCTTCTGAAACTCTACTTTTGGATCCAGAGAACAGATCAAGAGGATCATATCCGCTTACTTCAGTTATCTGCCGAATAGTGACATACTAAAGCCTCAATCTATGTACCTCTTAATGAGTAAAAGGATAAAGGAAGTTCCATTAAGATGTTAAGCTACAAGTGGTTTGGTTATTACCTCGTTATACTCCAACTTCATGATTTGGTGCATTCTGAAACGGCTTACGCTTCTTTTGAGCATGTTTTCTTCACTTATGAACTGTGAGGTTGGAAGAAATCCGCATTTGGGCTACTTCATGGAATTAAGGACAGCGAGTTTAGGTCAAAGATGAGAAAGACAAACGTAAAAAACAAAGGATTTATCAAAAGAAGAGTACCTTTATTTCAACACTAAAGCAGTCACCACCATTAGAAATCCCTGGCATTGATGAAATATAATAGAGCAAACACCATATTGTTATGTCTAATTTACAACTCACGCATAGCCTTGCAATTATTATCCTAATTTTTCCAGGTATTCTCAGAATCAACGGATTACTTTTCTAATCTATTAGAGCTTCCGCTACATCAACTCTTTAAGATATTCGGTTTTCTTGATGACAATGGTTACCTTGACAGAAGAGTGAATGATCATTCAAGATAAGAGCAGAATCATGACTGGTATCAACATTTGCTGCATTAACACGCCATGGCGGACGCTGCTTAGTCACTTTCTTGTCAACAGATTCAAGAAACTCCTTAGACACAGAAACACGTACCTGTCAAGTCACAATACCCTGAACTAAGCCTCATAGGGACTAAAGGGAGTACAAGAACATATGAATGATATTTACTTACTCCTGCATGGACATGTTTAGGACCCAAGAGTGGGATGATCACATTCTTAACATAACTTTGTTCAAGAACCTCCTTGTTTGAAGATGAAATCAGCTCACTGTTCTCCTTCCACAGAAGCTGCTCATCGCTCGTTAAAACAGAAACAACGCCATTCACAATCTTGTTTGCTTTATCGTTCTTTCGAGCCTTCTGTATACGTATGACCTTCCCCACCTAATGGAAAGTTTAGACAGCTAGAATTAAAGATCAGTCCACAAAAATCTAAAAAAAATCAATAGTTAAACATGAATCACAATTATAATCAAAGTGTAACAAACCAAATCAATCCAGTCCAGAGCATATTACAATTGGAGTTAATGTAATTCTTTTGACACTAATCAAGACTTACTCATTTTTAGCACATTTTGCATAGTTCCTCTACAATAGAGTTCAACAAGAATACAATCATAATCAAAGTGTAACAAACCAAATCAATCTAGTACATAACATTTTACTATTGGAGATAATGTAATTCTTTTGACACTAATCAAGTTGAGAAACAAATCAAAAGTATTCTAATACAAGATTTACTCATTTCTAGCACATTTTGCATAGTTCCTATACAATAAAGTCTGTCCATTTATATATGTACAAAACTCATATAGCAGAAAAAGTCAGTGAAGGCGAGAATCTGAATTACTTGAATTAACAAGATCGAAGAAGTATGATAGAAAAAGAAGAAGAAGAAACTAACGAAAAGAGGAGATGATCCAGCGTAAGCAAGGACGAGATTGGCACCTCCTTCGCCTCTGTAAATCCAATCGGATGAATCTTTCTCTTCCAGAATCATCTCTTTTTTCGTCTTCCACACCTTTACAAATTCTTCGATTTCGAAACGAATCAGGACAAAACAGATAATCAAAAAAAAGGAAATTCGATCAATTCGAGGCAGGAAACTGAAACTTACGCAATGGTAATAAATCAGACGATGTTACAAGATCAGAGAACTGGATTGAGTTTATAGTTGAATGAAGAGAAAAGAAGAAAAAGAGATCGATCAAATCGAAGCTCCTTCTCTCTCTGTGTGTGTCGAGATTTAACGTTGTGGACTACATCAAAGTCTTGCGGCTTTTGATTTCTTCTTTTGTCTTTCTTCTCGTTTTCTGTATTCGGGTTTTTGCGGAAGAGTCAAGTCAGACCTTTGATAGAAAAAAAAAGCGTATCCTATTCTGTCTATAAGAACCACGTGGAGATGGAAAGCTCCACTTGTTTTCTATCTCTTATTTTATTTGTTTGCTGGGTTTGGTTTTGGTTCAAAATAACTTTACAAAAGAAACAAAATTGCGGAATGAATATAAAATATTATTGAAAAAAAGAGAATCAAGTTTCAATTTTTTTGTTGCTCATTGTTCTTCTTCAATTTTGAATAAAAAATAAATTTGTTCTATAATTGTTTTAGAAAAATGAATTTAGAAGAAGGAATAGAAAAAAACCATGTTTGAATATTGGAAAGAAGCTTTCCATCTCCACGTTTCAAAAAAGAAGCTTCTCCAATTGGTAGTATAATTTTTCAAGAATATAATATTTCTCTTTATTTTATTTCCTCCAAATGAGTAGCTAATCCAAGTTTTCAGATGGAAAATGGATATGATAACTTAAAAATTCAAAATATTTGAATTTGAATAATTAAAATTATCTGGATCTAAATATGTGGTTAAAAATAACTTGGGAATTTAAAGATATACAACAATGATAATATGAAAGAATATTCAAAACTCATTGGTTTAAAAATGTTAAATCTTAGACTATCTGTCCATAATTTTTTTTTTAACATCTGATTGAAGAACGAATTGAAAAACTAAACTGATAGAATTAAATTGAAATAAATCAGATTATTAAAGTGATTTCGAGCACTTCATAATTACTTGTTTTGTGTTCTGTGCGGATAGAATGTATGTGCTAAAAAAATCTGATTTCCTCTAATTCTTCTCAAATTTCTTCATAAATATTAAAAATGTTGGTTATTCCGTTGGTTGAAACATCATTTTTATCAATTGAGAATGTATATGGCAAAAGCCATCTTTCACCTGTGATTCAATTATATTATTTCTTTTAAATCCCCTACCTATTAATTAATAATGTAGTTTAATAAAAAATGCTGATTTGTTTTATTTGATTGGTTAAAATTCTTTCTCTATCCTAATTAAATATAACATGAAAATGATGATGTGTAATGATGATGTAATTGTGACATGATATTTACTAACACATGTGGTTTATGACATGGCAAAAAGATTTTTTGTGATATTTTCATTTATAAAAAAATTAATTAGATGACAAATTTAGTGTACTAATAACTAAATGAATGGTTCGTCAGATGCATTATGAATAGTCTGATATTATTATTCATCTATATGGGTAATAGCATATGAATTTTGGGCTGAACGTGATGATTTTAATACACATATATATATATATTATAATACTATAGATAATACTATATTATATATATTAAATTTACTATAGCTCTGTCGTGGATCACTGTAACTTTCCATATAGATACACATATATCTATATATATATATATTATAATACTATATTCATATGGAATACATGCACATATATTTTCATATATTTCAGTAGGCAAAATTATAATAACAAAATCATATTGATCAAATCGTTTACTTAATAATTCATACTTTTTGTAAAGGCGGTGCTCCATTTACGTGCACATATGTTTTCACATACTTTAGTTGACAAAATTATAATAATAAAATAAAATATTATTGTGATCTTCTGTAGAACATTCAAAATTTTAAAATATTAGTTTAGTTTAAAAATAGTAACATATATAAATATAAGATTTCGATTTAGTAATCCTCTATATTATTTTTCGTAACAAAAGTTAAATATCTTAAAAAATCAGCGTGCATCTAATGAAAAACCAAAATCATTATCCTCTACATTATTTAAAATATTTAATGTCCATTTAATAAAAACCAAAAAGATCCATATAAAATCACGTTCATCCCAAATAACTAATGAAAAAGTTAGATACTCGGATCTTTATATAAGAAAACATCACAACACAATGAGTATCAAACAAATCAAACCCTAACTCAAAGCGCGGACATGTCAATTCTACCAATCCATTTATCTAAATCGAATATGGCTAAAATGAAACTTGAAGGTTGTATAGACTCCAATCGTGAGTGTAATGAAGCAAGGTTTTATCGCTACACTGAATTTCCAAACAAATGGGTTTGGCATTAAAAAATTAAGAAGTGGCTCCCTCGCAACAGAAAAAAATAATGTTCCCTACGATATTAGCCTTCCAGAAGTTTCAGAAGAACATGGTGAACTTTTCTACCTTAAAATGTTGCTAAATGTTCAGAGAAGACCAATATGTTTCAAAAAATAATAGAACAGTAAACAGAGTTTTATATTCAATCTTCGCTG
This sequence comes from Thlaspi arvense, assembly GCA_911865555.2. NCBI lineage: Eukaryota > Viridiplantae > Streptophyta > Magnoliopsida > Brassicales > Brassicaceae > Thlaspi > Thlaspi arvense. The sequence continues at coordinate 17,253,977 of OU466858.1, forward strand.
AAACATGTCTTGCAATAGGGTTAATTGAAGCATTTGATGCTTAAGTGGAGATGGTCTTGCAATTATTTGTAGAGTCTACTTGATAAAATTATAAGTAGAAAAATCGCACATATAAGTAGATTGAGACCAACAATGACGGAATCCTTGAAGAAATAATGCTTTAAATTGAGGAAGATTATAGGAAGACAAAGAAAATGAAAAACGTTTGTTCAAAAAAAATACAGAGAAGATAAAATTTGCAGCTTGATCCACATTCGAAAAAGGTAACCAGCTATCTACGGGTTTGATCCATTTGACCCTCTAACATAACTGGTCAAGTTTTACAAAGCCTGATCATGAAAAAATAAGTTTTGTGTTTTCCAAATTTAATTACTATTTTTCAAGTCTGTCTCAAAATATAAATGAACCTTTTGTTATAACAAAATATTTAGTTAAAATTAGATCATATTTTACTACTTAATTTAAAGTCTTATAATTCAAAAAAATAACCTTGAGTTTCATATACTACAAAAAATTAAAATATTTAAAACAGATTTAGATATTGTATTTAGATAATTATATTTTAAAAATTGTTTATGCCTGCACATACGTGCGGACCAATATCCTAGTATAGCATTAAAGAATTACTAGAATAAAATAAAATATATATTTTATGTAATTTTAAATATTGTTATAACAATGTTAATGTTGAAAGATAAAACTAATGAACTAAGATTTATAAAGAAAAACCCACGTAAAAACGAATTGGAAAGCTATATTGATGGATTTGAATTGAAATAAATTAGATTATTAAAAGTGATTTGGAGTACTCCCTAGTTATTTGTTTCTGTGTTGTGTGCATATAGAATGTATATGATAGAAAAAAACCTGATTCCCTCTGGTTCCTCTCAAATTTCTTCGTAAAAATAAAAAATATTAGTTATTATGTTGGTTGAGATATCATTTTTTATCAATTCAGAATATGTGTGGCAAAATCCATCTCTCATCTGTAATTCAATTATGCTACTTTTTATAAATATAACATTAAAAATTATTAGAATAAATAAAAATACATATTTATGTCATTTTAAATATTATTTTAATAATATTAATGTGGAAAGATAAAACTAATGAACCAAAATTTATAATGAATAACCCATATAAAAGCACTAACCTAGATTGTACTACACTGGACAGACCCTAGACTAAGGCAGATGAAGCGCCCAAACGCCAAAATTGATATAACGAACATCAACTACGGAGAAAAACCCATTAGTACAATGGTTTTGTTAGAAAATGTGATTATTCATCACTTATGTATATGTGTCATTCTATTAAGTTATGACTCATCATATTATGTGAATTATCATCACCTATATGTCATGTTTAGAATATCTTTTATTAATTATAAATAGGATGTAATCAAAGTTATAAGAACATAAGCTAATAAGAAGAAAACTCTTAAAAAGCTCTTGTCTAATTTTCCTTTCAATTTAAGCTAATGCTTCTACTTGCTTATCTTCTTAGTACACCAACCAATACCATAGTTTATTGTACAGAAAAGTATATTATTTCACAACACGTTATCAGCACGATTGTCTCTCAATTCGTTTATATTCTAAAAGGTAAGATTTATTTGTCTTTCTATTATTCAATAACCATGTCAAGTTTGGCAAAGCTCGAAATCGTCGTTATTAATCTATTAAAAAATATATATATTTGGCTTAAGCGGTATGTGCAAATTTGCATCAAAAAGAAAATAATCTCTTGAGCATTATTGATAAATCAAAAATGATATCGGATAAAAATATGGCAAAAGCCATAATCTTCTTATGCCACCACATCTATGATGGTTTGTAAAATGAATACATTATGAGAGTAAAAGATCTTTAAGATCTTTGGCAATGATTTAAAACAAAAATGAAAGGTCAAATTATTGGGAGAGAAGATTCACCAAACACTTGAAGTTGATAAAAATAATCTGTGTGGCTAAGCGAAATAATTATCTCATGATAATAAATCATCAAACTCGATAATTGGATCAGCTCCATTCGCAGAAGTAAATATCAAGTCACCCATTTAAAACGAATGAGATGGATGAGTTCATATTATAAAAAAAAAGGATAACTGTATGAATAAAAATGCTCATAAAACATATAGGGAAGTTCTAAAAGAACTATATAATAATGTTCATCTAGAAGATGAGTTTCATTTGTTTTATAGTTTAGTATTTAAATTACTATTTTTTATTATCGTAAATTATATGAAAGGTTCTGCATGCTGAAATATTTTTTTAAACTAAATTGTTTAAATTACTTAATCCATTTGGTAGATATGTGAGTTCTATAAGAACTACATAAAAATAATTGAAAGGTTCATATAAGCAAAAAACCTCCAAAAGAGCAAAACTTTCCAGAAAATTAAAATGGTTCAGCAAAACAAAAGCTTTAAATAGCTTATGATGGAGACAAGTATAAAGATGGCCAAAAATGTATATGATAGTAAACTTGAAGTTTACTAATATATAGAATAACCGATTAAAGCTATCACGATCCATTAAAAATATGTGCGGTAAAATTAGAAGTTTTTCACAGAACATGTCTTGGTAATAAAATAAAATAAAATAAAAATGAGACTATAATGAGAGATGAATCACCATTTTTTTATATCTCATTAGATATAGTGATTGATTTATTTAAGCAGACCCCCAATCACATCCTGAATATAACTGATTTAAAGGCAAAAAATAAAATTCAAGATAGATGGACAGAATAGCCATTATCTTAAAAAAGGTATTAAGAGTTTCACATCAAAAGGATTTGATACATAGTACATGACCTAAAATGGGAAACTGTAAATGTTATTGATCCTGGATTTGATACATAGTACATGACCTAAAATGGGTGACTGGAAATGTTATTAATCCTAAAGTGAGATTCAATTCGAGATGGATGGACATGAAGTGTTATCATCTCGAGGGAGAGAATCAAAGAATCCCAGTAAGTAAAACATCCATAAGATGTTCACACCCAAAATGAACTTGATAATTCTATGAGATGACAAGATCAAGTATGGTGAATTATTATCTTCATGATTTGGTATAAAACACGCAGTCGTGCATGGAGTAATGATAGATACAATCTTATAATGATTAAAACAGCTGATGGATAAGATTTCGTGAAATGAAATATTATTATGGATCATTGTATAAATGAATATGAACTTTAAGATAGTCCATTTATAGAATGTTATTAAACGATTGCTAGACATATTATTAAAATCAGAAATCTCACATTCCAGCTCAATTTTTCCAATAAGGATATATGTCTTTGAAAGACGATTTATTAGAAGTAACTCTATTGCATATTAGAAGCATGATAGAACTATTTTGGTTCCAAAGATAAAAAATTCTCGAAAAGAAAATGAGCATATTTATAATTGTTAAAAGGATGATAGATCTCATAAAGAGACTATTGATATGTTTATAATATAATCAGATATCTAAATGAAATCAATGATAAAGAGATTTCGATTAACCATATCATTAAAACAAAAAAAGATAGAACTAAAGATAAAATAATTATCGACATATAAGTGATATAACGTGCGATATAATAAATGAGGATCAAGAATCTCTATTTTGTGGATGAGTGTAGAAAGATAATTGTTACAAAATCAAATCAAAGAATGATAATCATCAGAACTTCTAAAGAGTTTTTTGAAGCTGTATAATATTTCATGAAATTATTTTGTAATAAAAAGCCTTGGAAAGACATTATTGTTCTCACATGTTACAAAAATTAAACAAAGTATAAAAGATGTGCTATCTTAAAATGTCCTTGAAGGATATTACAGTTAAAAATTTGTAAAGAAAATGCTAGCTAGTCTTGAATTACCTTATATGAGCAATATTAGTGGGTTCATGTATCTTGCAAATTACATTTGACCAATATAGTTTTGCTAATAATATACTTGCAAAATATAGCTCATCTTCTATACACAGGCATTAAAACAGAATAAAATATATATTTTGTTATCTCGAAGGTATGGATTATTTTCTGTTTATTCTATTAAAGAAACTTCGAGTTTGGTGTAGTTGGTTTTGCAGATTCAGACTATTTAACGGATCTACATAAAGCTCAATCAACCCTGTCACAATTTCACAATGAGATCATATAGAGAATATGTGTAGCTGAGATCAATGACTAACTACATTCAAGAATCAAGTGGAATAGTTATCAACAAGGAGCCAACATAAATATTTGAAGATAATGCAGCATGAATTGCACAACTCAAAGAAAGCTTTATCAAGAACAATAGAATGAAGTTTACACATCCAAGGTTTTTCTCTTACACACAAGAGCTCGAGAAGAATCAAGACATGGATATTCAATATGTTCGCTCAAGTGACAACGCAGCAGATCTTTTCACAAGGCCGCTTCCAACTACAACATTCAAGAAATATGTTTGTAGTATTAAAATGCGACATCTACGAAATCTATGAAGAGAAGATGATATCTATCATTTTCAGGGGGAGCTGGCATCGCTGTACTCTTTTTCCCTTTATCATGATTTTTTATCCCATTAGGTTTTTCCATGGAAAGGTTTTTAACGAAGCAGTATGCAACAATCATATAGTGATGAATACTCAAGAGGGAGTGTTAGAAAATGTGATTATTCATCACTTATGTATAAGTGTCATTCTATTAAGTTATAACTCATCATATTATGTGAATCATCATCACCTATGTGTCATGTTTAGAGTATCTTTTGTTAACTATAAATAGGATGTAATCAAAGTTATAAGAACATAAGTTAATAAGAAGAAAATCTCTTAAAAATCTCTTGTCTACTTTTCCTTTCAATATAAGCTAATGCCTCTACTTGTTTCTCTTCTTATTATACAGAAAGTATATTATTTCACAACAGGTTTATGTAGTAGTGCATGACTTCAGATTGATGGTTTGACCGTCTGAATTCCGAAACTGTATTTTTATTATTACTAGGTGATGTTTGCGTATACACGCGGTTTACATTATAGTATAGAGAAAATTATTTTGGAAGTCACTTTTTCAAAATGCATTAACATAATAAATCACTTTATGGTACTGAGTCACTTTAGCAATATAAAAATACAATAATATCTTTTATCAATTGAATCATTAATTTTTTTTCTTTTTTCTTTGTTGACAAAAAACAAAGCTTTATTATTGGAGTGATTGAAGTCGCTAGATTTCAGAGTACATGGGAGAACAGAGGTGAAAAAAGCATCCCTTCTTCGTTATCTGAAATCGAATATCTCTTCTTGTTGCTATTTCCTCTACAAACCGGATTTCAGATGATTGTTAAACTCTGAACTCGAGATTTGAGGGGTTTGCTGCTTATTATGGCTTTTCACGGAGCTTCCATTATAAAGCTTCGAAATTGGATGAGAATATGAGTTCAAAGTTGAAATTTCTAACTTTTGTCTTTCTACAACTTACAAATTAAACTATACCCTAGATCTAAAATTAGCTTTCTCTTTTCAGGCTGGATGCATATGAGACTCAATTGGATCTAGTTTGTTTGTCTATATTTGTTGCCTTTCAAAAAAAAAAAAGATTGGATGCATATGAGAATCAACTAGAATTGTTTGACATCAAAGATTTATCGAATTTTACAAGATCAGAACCACCTGCTCATGTGGATGAACATTCGTGGACAACAAAACAAGTATTATTCAAATTTTTTTATCCATTTCGCAAGTGCTTCATGGATGAACTTTTATAGACAATTAGATATGATTACGATTACTTTTGTTACCATTTTTTTGTCCACATGTGTAACACATGTATCTCTAACTTGTTCGAGACGACAAGTTACAAAATTAATATAATGAACTTAATTAAAAATAAAAAATAATTAAATATCTTTCTGAAATCTGTTCTTGTATTTCTTAAACCAAATGTATCAAACCAACCACTATAAACTGTCTTAACCAAAAAATTTATTTATCTTAAATAATCATAAAAATAAAATCAAACTAGTCTTAAAACACTAATCCGAATGAAACGTAAATAATCCTTCCTGAAAACTAGCATTCGAATAATCCTTGCCTCGAAACTTAGTCCTCACCTGAAAAGGGAAAGGGGAGGGGGGGATGGGGCAAGGAACGAATTACTCAGTGAGATAGGTCATGTCTGTCCACATAATTTTTAACACCACTATTTAACAGTACACACAAATACTATATCTAGAACAAGCAACAAGAAACAATCAATAAGTATTTCTAATCACTGACACATCACAATATATATCAATCATATCACATCTCAACACATATCACATGACATTGGCCTGGTCGGGCACCTCGAAAGGTCTTCCACCACCTGTGGCTCATCAGCCGGTTAACAAGCTTTAATGGGATCACCATGTCCTTGTTCTCTGTCCGACTGCACCGAAACAATACACTTTCATGGAATCGTCATGTCCTTGTGTTCAGTCCGGCTTCACAAAACATCATATACTTTTAACCAAACATATCATACTAACTTAGCATATCTCATTTAACAGACATATCCAATCAATTATCATCAATCTCTCACATCACCACAATCTACAAACAATTTCTTTGACCTAGCATAGACAGATACTAACTAACTAAAGGCCTTAAGAATCTACGAATCTCGCCCTCACCTTAGAGTTTTGGTTTGAAGAAGACAGTAGCAACGAAGCTGGACAAGGGCATTGAGATAATGAAACGGATCAGCAACAGTGGCAAAAACCACAAAAATGAAACAGCAACTCAATGTGTGAATGGAGGAAGCTTAAGGCTGAAGGTACACAACAAAGGTGAATCCATGTTACATGTATTCTCGAGAACATATGGATGCTACAAAAGTGGTGAAAGAAAATTCGGATCTCTTACCACCAACAATTCATGGCTGGAGACGCAGCAACCCCAACAACAAAACGAAGTGGACAGGACAAAGCTTGGAGTTTCAACAACTGCAACAATGGAGATTTCAAAGCAAGTTCACAATTACTCTCGGGGAAAAACTAACGGAGGAGATGATGAGATAGCATGAATTGTTTACTCACGTGAAGACTCAGGAATGATGGTGGTGACTCGGAACAATAAATCACCAGTGGTGGCGAATGATGACGGCATGATCTAGAAGATGACAGGTTGGAATCGATTCACAGTGGCTTCTCCTCATGTTTAAGTTCAAGACTACTTATTTGTTCCCTGAATAATTGTCTGCTTAATGATCTCTGATTTCTGCGAAATGTCATGGACCTAACGCTTGCTTTAATTGATTTCTACACCATTTTAATTGCTATTTTTGTTTACATTACAACCTGATATCTCTTGTATTTACACCACTTAGGCCTGTATTTAGTACATGTTTTGGTTCTCTTTTGCATGTTTTCCTTAGTTTTTGTCTCATTTTCTTTCCTTTTAGGCTTAGGTTGCATTTAGGATATAGTTTGCGTTTTTCTTGCATTTTGGATGTTTTTAGGTGCTTATGGAGCTAAAAGGAGCTTGGAGGAGCTTTGAGGATGATCCAGAAAGCTAGCTGGACAAAAAAGAGCAAAAGAGATCAAAGCAGACAATCTCTGCAGAGCTTTTCGGTCAGAGCACGGAGAACATCGATCAAAGGGGTGATCGATGTAAGATTTTCGGTCAGGAGCATCGATCAAGAGGTGACTGATACGAGCACATCAATCATCATCATCGATCAGGACTTATCGGTACAAACGCCCCGGGTTAATTTCAGTCACTACATCAATTACTTCCCAGACCGATGTAACTCTACATCGATCAACCCTGACCGTTGTAACTGATCGATGTAAACCCAGTCCGAACCTGTTTATTTACACTTTTGCCATTACTCTAGGACTTCCTTCCTTAGGCTATAAATAGCCTCTTTTTCCAGATTTTTGACAAGTCTTGTCAAATTACTGTTCTGAAGTATTTCTTTTGAGTTTGTAAGACAAAACCTTTGCTTTATTTAATATATTTGAGTATTTGCCTTTAATATTTCATTATTCTCTCTTCTAATCATGATTAACATCCTTTTCCTTTGTGATTTGGTGTTAAACATGAGTATTAGTGAGTAGTTTGCTTATAGTTTCTAGATATGGTAGATTAGGGGAATTTATGACTTAATTAAGACTTGTTTAGTGCTTCAGTTTATGAGTTCCTCTCTATTAATCTGTTCTTAAACTAGATTTGTCTTGATCACACTTATCTAGGTTGTTAGCTTTCTCTTATGCCCACCAAGTGTTTGATGAAATGCTGATCTTGTTTAATAGAGGATTTGCTGGCCTTGGCTCAAGAGATTGACTGTTTGAGGAGCATCTTGACTGAAGTAGAGTTGTTTATTAATTCTTGCTTAATGTTTTAGCACTAATGAGAGTTAGTTCTTGTTAAGATGTTTAGCAAAGGGCTATTTTACAAGAGATTGGATCTAGCTTGCTTGATTGTGAACTCTATGTCTAGGAATCACCATTGCTAGCTTGTTTGATTGATCAATGTTGTTTGAAACAGCCTTAGTTAGTCTATAAATTCCCCAAAGTCAATAACCACATCTAGGAACTTGCTTTTCTCTTATTTGAATTTCGGATTTGCTCTGTTTTGCTTGCTTAGTTTTGCTTAGTTTGCCTTTTTCTTTACTCTCTGTGCTGCTTGATCATATTAGGGTATTAGATTGGTTGCTTAGGCAATAAAAACACTTCTCTGCTTGCTTGACTTAGAGATTTTTACTCTCAACTCTTCTGCTTTCAACTAAAACCCATTTGGATTGATAAAAACCCTATGCTATACTACAACTGACTAGTACAAGCTTGGGTGATTGAATCAAGACCTCAAAAATCTTGTATCAATTTGGCGCAGTTGCCATTTGGGTTTTCTGTTTGAATCATTAGAGTTTGTAGAATCTTTAAGATCAAGTTTTTAGTTTTCTTTGGTTACTAATCTCTTTTGACTCTCATTTCTGTCTTCCAGGTTTATGAACTTGAGATCCAGAGGTTCAAACAATCTTGTGGACTTCATAGACAACATCAATCTGCTGGATAGAGGACATAGAGCAAGGAGACAGCAAGAAAGGCAGCAACACCTGCAAAGACTTGGGATGAACAACCAAGAACAAGTCATGGATGATATCAGATTTCAGGGTCCCCAAGGAGCTGCTGGCGCTCAGGGTATACAAGGACATCAAGGTGTTCAAGGCTTACAGGGTTAGCAAGGAACAAGAGCTGCTGCACAAGCTCCAAGAGCAGCTAGACCCATTAGCGCTGGTGATGCACCAAATGCCTACAACAACAGGACATGTATCATTCCACCAGCTGTCCAAAACAACAACTTTGAAATCAAGTCTGGATTGATTTCAGTGGTTCAGAGCAGTAAGTTTCATGGGCTGCCACTTGAAGATCCTCTAGATCATCTGGATAATTTTGATAGACTATGCTCCCTCACAAAAATCAATGGAGTGAGTGAAGATGGCTTCAAACTCAGGTTATTCCCTTTTTCTCTTGGAGATAAAGCACATCAATGGGAGAAGAACCTGTCCCAAGGGAGTATCACCAGCTGGGATGAGTGCAAGAAAGCTTTTCTAGCAAAGTTCTTCTCCACTCTAGAACTGCAAGAATAAGGAATGAGATTTCAGGGTTTGCACAAAAGAACAATGAAAGCTTTGGTGAAGCTTGGGAGAGATTCAAGGGCTACACACAGCAATGCCCTCATCATGGCTTCTCACAAGCCTCTTTGCTCTCCACTCTCTACAGAGGAGCCTTGCCTAAGATAAGAATGCTTTTAGACACTGCATCAAATGGGAACTTCCTGTCAAAAGATGTGGATGAAGGCTTGGAGCTGGTAGAAAATTTGGCTCAGTCTGATGAAAACTACAATGAGGAATTTGAAAGAGCTCCAAGAAGTGCAAAGGATGAGTTAGAGTATAGCAGGAAAGAAATCAAGTCTCTACATGAGAAGCTGGACTTGTTGCTAATGGAAAAGAAATAGGTTCACTTTGTGGGAGACATGGTTCAGCTTGATGACCAGGAACAATGCCAAGTTGAGGAGATGAACTACTTGGGCAATCAGGGTGGTTACAACAACTATGGGAACTACAGACCCAATCCCATCTTGTCTTACAGGAGCAACAATGTTGCCAACCCACAAGATCAGGTTTACCCTCAACAGCAACAACAAGCTGCCCCAAGACCTTTTGTTCCCTATAACAATCAAGGTTTTCAGCAAAGGAACAACAACTACCAACCTAAAGCGCCCTACAACCCTCCATGATTCAATGCTCAAGCTCAAGGACAAGCTTCCCCCAGCTCTCAAGACACTGAACTCAAGACTCTCATGCAACAAATGATCAACACTCAAGTCACCACAACCTTGGAAATGAACAAGAAGTTTGCAGTGGTCCACAACAAAATTGATTCAGTACATTTAGAGCTCACCAACAAGTTTGAAGGGTTGGCTGCAAGAGTCAAAACACTGGAAAACAACAAAGGCATAGCTGGTCCCAAGCCTCAAGGACAATTTCCTGGAAAACCAGAAGCTAACCCAAAGGAGTTCTGCAATTCCATAGTCATAGAAGAAGAGAGCTTCTCAGCTGAAGAGGAAGCTATCATTGAAGAGTTCCTCTACTTGTTCACCGAGGACACTGAACCTCAAGGTGGGGGGGAAGAGTTCTTAGAAGTTGAAACTGACCAAGGAGCTGTAGAAGAAGAACCCTTTGGAGATTAGGAAAACTCAGATGAAGAAGAGTGGTGGGCGCCACATGAAGTTGTTGACAACACAAAGGACTACTTGATGGAAGCTGCTGATGATAAAGAAAAGGCTCAAGCTGCTGACCTCCCTGTTTACCAACCAACCATCGCTTTTCCAGGAAGATTCAAGGAACAACTTGTGCAAAAATATGAAACCCTCTATGCTGCTCAAATGGAATTGAGGGGTTTGGATGGCCAAGAAGAGCTTGAGAAGCTAAGGGTAAAAGCTGGAACATCAGAGGTTAGAGAGCTTACTATCAAGAAACTTGGAGATCCAGGATGCTTTACTCTCCCATGTGAGCTTAAAGGGCAGACTTTCAAAAGCTGTCTTTGTGATCTTGGAGCAAGTATCAACCTTCTCTCATCCTCTACTGCTAAAGCTCTTGGCTACACTCAACTTCAAGAGAGTAATGTGTCCCTTACTATAGCTGATGGGACAGTGAAGACACCACTTGGGAGCCTCAAGGATGTACCAATGATGATTGAAGGAGTAACCATCCCTACTGATTTCTTGGTGCTTGATGTGGAAGGCCATATAAAGAATGCTATCATTCTAGGAAGACCTTTCTTAGCCTCAGCTAGAGCAGTGTTTGATGCCAAGGAGTACACAATTGAGCTGAGACTAACCAGGAAGAAGGTTCTAAGGTTTGACTCCAAGGGGAATAAGCTGGAGAATGAGCAAGCCTTCTCAATGGACATCAAGAAGCTGAAGCAGCTTGGGAAACATTGGCCAGAGTTTGAAGGCTACCAAGGGGAGAGTTTTGATGGCTGCTGTTTGCCAAGGTTTTTTGAAGACACCACTGAAAAGAAGGTCCTTGAAGTGAGTAGTTACAAGAATCTGAATGATATTAAGCTGGTTACTAACAAAGGAGAGGTGGTTTTGCAACCAAGTGTCTCTAAAAGGGGAGAGTATAGCTTCAAGCTTCAGCAAGAGGGGAAGACTATGCCTTTTGACAAGATCAGGATGAATGGAACCTCTGCCAGAGTCAAAAGGAGCAAGCCACCACCAAAGAGTTCCAAGACTCCTTCTCCTCACCTCCACTAAAGAGGTAATCAAAGTCAAGCTTAGTGACTTTAAACAAGCACACTTGGGAGGTAGTCCCATGGTATCCTTTTGTATATATTATGCTTTCTAGTTTCTCTTTTATGCTTTGTTATTGTGTATAGAAACAGGAGTTCGAATTGGGGGTTGAGAAAGTCTTAAAAGGACAAAGAACAGGTGATTTCTGGCTGACATCGATCAACTGTATTGGTCATGACGAGATCGTTACCAACTTTCGGTCATAAATATCGATCATATTTGATCGATGTCAGTGGAGCCAGTTTGCACCAGTCAACATATCGATCACTTGTGATCGATATGGAAGGAAGCTTGAAAGGGAGATGCATTTCGGTCATTCACATCGATCAAGCTTGATCGTTGTAAACCCGCCGGACTAATTTATGTCAAGTGTATCGATCAGTTGGTGATCGATGTGATTCTCAGAAACATATCGATCACCCAAAACGATCACACACTGATCGGTATAAACCCAGCAGATTAATTTCGGTCAAGCACAACGATCAGGTGGTGACCGATATGATCTCCAGGAAGAACATCGATCATTAGCATCGATCACTTATGATCGATACTGACATTTCGGTAAGTTACAACGGTCATTTTTGATCGATGCTCAGCCCGAGGTAAGTACTTCATTTTTCAAAAAAATTTCCCTCCTTTGGTTTAGAGCCAAGGAGGCTTAAATTTACACATTGGATTCTTACTGACCTCTTTCACAGCTTCTGAGCACTTTTGTTCTTGTCCCCCACTCTTTTGATTTCTTTGGTTCCCTCACCAATTATTGATTCCTTTGGTTCCCCTTTTTTTTCTCTATTTAAACCAACAATCTCCTTCACTTCTCTTCACACTTCAGTTCACTACTTCTCTCACCTAAAGCTCAAAATTATTAGTTCTCTCTCTTTTATTTGCTTTCTTTAAGTGCTTAGAAGCTCCACAAAGGTTTGCTTCCTCAACTATCATTTCTTTGCTCTTACTCTATGCATTTGTTCAAAATCGCTTAGTATATGTTTTTAAGAGCAAGTTTTGATTAGTTTTAAGTGTTGTGCTTTGGTTTTGCATTGTGGATTTGTTTAAAATGAGAAAGTTAGATGTTTAAGTTTGTTTACTGTTCATATATCACATTACTTGCTTATTTATCACCCCTTTGCATGATCATCATCTCTTTTGCCTAGGAACCATTTTGCTAGATTCACATGCATAAGTGCATATTCTTTGTGCATTATAGCTTATATGAACTGTTAGCTTTTGAACTTCTCTTGCTTTTTGGAAGGTTAATCTTGTTGTTAAGACTTGTTAAGATTTTCTTAGCCTAGAGAGTTTTCTTTTCAAAGCTTTCAGTTATACGGTTCTTCAGCTTTTGTTCTTTCACTTACATTATCTTCAAGCTTTGATTTTGAAGGTACAATGGGAAGAACAAACATAGCTGCTGGGAAAAAGGGAAAGGCACCGCAGGAAGGAGCAACCACTTCACCAAGAGCTAAGAAAGATATGGGAAAGGGCGCTGCTGCTGAGACTTCATCCAAAGCCGCTGGAAAAAGACCAGTTGGAGACAAGAGCGCCAAGCAGAGAGGCAAGGGAAAAGCTGCTGAGGAGGAAGCTCCATCCAGGAAATACAGTGCTAGGGAGCTCATGGAGGCATTCAGTCAATGCACCTTCAAGCCAACAAGATACCCATGCCCCACCACAATGAAGGAGCTAGGGATCTATGAAGACTGCATTTGCCTCTTTGAGCACATGGGGCTTACACAGCTGTTACAGCCTCTTCCCTCCTATGAGCACTTCACTCATCAGTTCCTCTCCACTCTCAAGGTGGTTAATTATGAGATGAGTGAGCTCTCTGACCGTGATGGGTGGATCTCCTTCAAGCTTGGGAAGCAGCAGTTTACAATCACCTTCCAAGAACTCTCTAAGGCGTTGGGGCTAAGCACTTATTTTCAAAGAGGAAAGAAGTTCTCAATCCACGAATCACAGTACACAAAGCTATGGGAAATGATTGGAGTTGGAGAATTCAGGGCTGGAATTACAAAGAACCAACACTTGAAGCACCCTGCAGTTAGATATGCACACAAGGCAATTGCAAACACTTTCTTTGCAAGGAAGGAAACCTCACACCTAACTGGCAATGAGAGAGACTTCCTCTACTCTGGACTGTATACTAGTGTGGCCACCAACGAAAATGCAACACCTATAGGTCCACCAAGCAAATTCCCATGCCTTGTGAGACTGTTGATGGAGCAGCTGCTGACCTATCAGAGCTGGGTTATAAACAAAGGAAAAAGGGAGAAGAATCCACAGCTTCACATTGGAGGAGTTGTGACAGCTATCCTCATGGTCTGTGATGTGAATCTTGAGAAACATGTTGAAGATTCTCTAGGCCCTTCCTGGATAGACATAGATTATCTGAAGAGAAGCCATCTCATTGAGAAGAGTGTTCAAGGCAAGCATGTCTACAAATTCCTCAATGATCACCAAGAGCCAGTAAGAGTCCTTCTCCCTAACCCAAGGCTCACCTCCTTCACCACAAGGACCAACATCAACTTCAATCTGAGTGAGGAGGAGCTCTACAAAGGCGGCCCTATCCATGGAGAGAGAGAACAGGACAGTGAGGAAGGAAACACTGAAGAGATTGAAGAAGAAGCTGAAGAAGATCACCAAGGAGATGCTGCTGCTGCAGAAGATGAGCTTGAAGAAGAAGAAGTGTTGAGCTACAGTTCAAGGCAGTTCCACTTCACACCCTATGAAGCATCCAGCCAAGGAATCTCTTTGAAGGTTGCTCATGAGCACATCAATGCCCTCCAGGAATGGTGTAAATGGCAAGACAAAGCCATTAAGGGATTGGTGAAGATGGTTAAGGGGAAGTTCAAGAAAGACAAGGCTACATCAGCAAGAACTTCCCACCAAAGCCATACTCATGAGCACACTCCTGATCAAGAAGAGCATCTACAACAAGCTGAGCCAACTGAAGAGGAGGAAGCTGTATGGAACCCCCATGGAAGACACTCTTTCCATGCACAGCCAAGTGATCAATGGGGGACATGGGCACAACCAGGAGCTTCATCTTATGAGCCAAGTACCCATGTACCATCAGCTTGGGAACCAACTCCCATTCCCTCTGAAGTTCAAGAATCATGGCAATGGGGTCAACAAGGGAACTCTTCTCAAGCTGAGCAGTTATGGTCAAGTTGGGTTCAACCACCTCAAGAAGCAGAGCATTCTACCAAGGTTTATGAGAGGAGAAACAAGAGGAGGGCTAGCAAGTCTCCTCAGACCTCTGGATCATCCCACCACTCCTACCACTAAGCAAGTACCACATCCTCTCCATTGTTTATACCATTGCATTTTTTTCAGTTTTGTATTATATTTTGTGCTTCCCTCTCTCATTGCTTTCATTACACAAGGGACTGTGTAATTTAAGTGTGTGGGAGAGATTTGGAGTTTGACTTTGTGTTTTGTTTTCTTAGTTTTTCTTTCTCTTCACTTTGAGTCTCATGCATATCATGCATTCATGTAAGGCATAGAAAAACACAAAAAATCAAAAAAATTTGAATTTTTTTGTATTTTTGCAAACCAAAAAGAAAGCATGTAGTTGCATTTCATTCTTCTAAGATTGAGTCTAGTGTTGACATATAAGTTGCATTGCATTTGCATAGGGCATTATGATGAATTTTCCTTGTAAAGTGCTTAGTGTTTAGAGATGATTTCAGTGTTTAAGTGGCTAGTTGTTTGATGCATCATATGATTGCTGGAAGTTAAGGCTGAACCATGCTTAGATTGCTAGATTTGGTCTTCTCATCTCATTTTGAAAGAACTTGTTCTCTGAAAATCAACTCTATTAACTTGAACTTTAATTTGGACTTTTAATTATCATGTCTTATGTATTGAAAAGTGAATTCATGGCTACCATATACATATTTGGATCATATTTTTCCCTTCTACCACTCTTGTTGATCCAAATAGCTGATCCTCATACTTATGGAAAAGTTACATCCACACCCTTAACCAAAACCTCCTTTTGAGCCTAAACACTATTGTGAGAGCTGTGAGGCCTTTGCATTGCATTTTCGATTTTGTCTTGGAAAAAAGTGTTAGGAATAAGGCTGGCAATGATTAGCTCTCTTGTAGATATCAGCTTCCATCTTGAGCTTGATTCTAGGATAGGAGTTTTGGGTTAAAAAGGGTAGTGTAAGTGGTTTGAACTTCATGTATATATGTTTTGAAAGAAAAGAAAAAGTTTTGAAATGGTAGAAAAGGGGAAACAGTCTAGAATTGTGGTTAAGTAAAAGAAAGAAAAAGCTTTAAGTACAAAGAAGAAAGGCGCCAGCAACAAAGCTCAGAAAGGTCAAAAGAAGAAAAATCAGACCAGGAGCAATCCACCAATGGTGATGAAGGTGCCAATGCAACAAAGAATAGCAAGTCCCAACCAAAATAAGCAGTCACACAAGCAAAAAGAAGAAGTTTCCCCAGCCATGAAGAAGGGTAAAGGGTAGAGTTTAGGAAATGGTAGACTTAGGGGTTCACTTTTGGGTTTAGAAGTGCTTAGGATTTATCTTTGGGTAGAAGGGAGCTTTGATTTGCATGCATAAGTGTGCTTTTACCTTTAGCATTTTGCCTAAGATGAAATCCTTTTCATTGAGTGATCCCTTATATCTATTAACCCTTTGCTAAAATGAGATCATCCTTATTTCATAACCTTACCCTTTTCAACCAAATGTCTTCACTTGATTTGCATAAGCATGATTCATGGTTCTGATCTTAATTGAATGTTAAAGAGTTGGTTGATTTGAGCATTTGCCTAAGTTGAGATTTGAGATCATTTTGAAACATGATGAGCATGGCTAGGTTCTTTAAAGTATAGCTGATTATGTTTGCATCCTACAGCTAGGCACTTAAGCATTGATACCATCTCTTTACCTTTGCACTTTTAGAATCTGAATGCCCACCTTCAAACCTCATTCTCTCATTTGTTCTTATTTGCTTGAGGACAAGCAAAATGCAAGTGTGGGGGTGTTGAAATCTCTTGTATTTACACCATTTAGGCCTGCATTTAGTACATGTTTTGGTTATCTTTTGCATGTTTTTCTTAGTTTTTGTCCCATTTTCTTCTCCTTTTAGACTTAGGTTGCATTTAGGATATACTTTGCATTTTTCTTGCATTTTGGATGTTTTTAGGTGCTTATGGAGCTAAAAGGAGCTTGGCGGAGCTTTGAAGATGATCCAGGAAGCTAGCTGGACAAAAGGGAGCAAAAGAGATCAAAGCAGACAATCTATGCAGAGCTTTTCGGTCAGAGCACGGAGAACATCGATCAAAGGGTGATCGATGTAAGATTTTCGGTCAGGAGCATCGATCAAGAGGTGACCGATACGAGCACATCGATCATCAGCATCGATCAGGAGTGATCGGTACAAACGCTCCAAGTTAATTTTGGTCACTACATCGACCACTTCCCAGACCGATGTAACTCTACATCGATCAACCCTGGCCGTTGTAACTGATCGATGTAAACCCAATCCGAACCTGTTTATTTACACTTTTACCATTACTCTAGGGCTTCATTCCTTAGGTTATAAATAGCCTATTTTTCCAGATTTTCGACAAGTCTTGTTAAATTACTGTTCTTAAGTATTTTCTTTGAGTTTGTAAGACAAAACTTTTGCTTTATTTAATATATTTGAATATTTGCCTTTAATTTTTCATTATTCTCTCTTCTAATCATGATTAACATCCTTTTCCTTTGTGATTTGGTGTTAAACATGAGTATTAGTGAGTAGTTTGCTTAGAGTTTCTAGATGTGGTAGATTAGGGGAATTTATGACTTGATTAAGGGTTGTTTAGTGCTTCAGTTTATGGGTTCCTCTCTATTAATCTGTTCTTAAACTAGATTTGTCTTGATCACACTTATCTAGGTTGTTAGCTTTCTCTTATGCCCACCAAGTGTTTGATGAAATGCTGATCTTGTTTAATAGAGGATTTGATGGCATTGGCTCAAGAGATTGACTGTTTGAGGAGCATCTTGACTGAAATAGAGTTGTATATTAATGCTTGATTAATTTTTTAACACTAATGAGAGTTAGTTCTTGTTAAGATGTTTAGCAAATGGCTATTTTACAAGAGATTGGATCTAGTTTGCTTGATTGTGAACTCTATGTCTAGGAATCACGATTGCTAGCTTGTTTGCTTGATCAATGTTGTTTGAAACAGCCTTAGTTAGTCTATAAATTCTCCAAAGTCAATAACTACATCTAGGAACTCGCTTTTCTCTTATTTGAATTTCGGATTTGCTCTGTTTTGCTCTGTTTTGCTTGCTTAGTTTTGCTTAGTTTGCCTTTATCTATACTCTCTTTGCTGCTTGATCATATTAGAGTATTAGATTGGTTGCTTAGGCAATAAAAACACTTCTCTGCTTGCTTGACTTAGAGATTTTTACTCTCAACTCTTCTGCTTTCAACTAAAACCCATTTGGATTGATAAAAATCCTATGCTATACTACAACTGACTAGTACAAGCTTGGGTGATTGAATCAAGACCTCAAAAATCTTGTATCACAACCAACAAACCATATCATTGTCTTAGCTTACTTTCACCTCAAAGAATCATAGTGTAACCTTGGTCCTTATGGATGCGATCCCTACATTACTACAACACTTGTCGTGCACTTGCAGTAGTTTATATAGGGTTAAAACTATGTGGATCAAGTTTTTGGCGCCGTTGCTGAGGACCAATTGTGTTGCCTGAGAATCTAAGTAATAGCTCGTTTATCAGTCACGGTATGGATAAATTGATTGAATGTTTTAGTTTGACTTTTATTTATTTTTTTCTTTTTTGTTACCTAATGTGTCATGGAAACGGGTGTGTAAGTGTCAATTTCTTGTGAGACACGCTCAATTTTTATAAAATATACTAGGAGAAGGTCTGCGCGTTGCATGTATTTGTGATAATTTAAATGCTTTAATTTTATGATTTATTTTATAGTATTTTTAATAAAGTTTTGTCGGTAAATATTTTTTTAATTTGTGAATACCATGTGGTTTTATTTTTGTATTGAAATATTAATGAAATAATAATATATAAAGTGAATGAGAACTTTTTTTTATTCATCATAAGCATATAAAATATCAAATTATTTATTTCTTCTAACAATAAAAACATGTTATTTTTGCTGTATAATTAATCTGAAATATATTTGTGGTGAAATTTGTGAATCTAAAATAAAATGATAATATTTTTTTTGACACTTGTAGATTATCAAAACATATAGCACAATTGTCGTATTTTTCTTGTGTAACTTGTGTTTGTTTTCTAAGTCTCCAATTACAAAATAAACATCTAGTCTTTTTGATGCATTTGGACTGAAATCAGGAATTTCCTAAAAAAAACTTTTGAGGCATTGTGCATTATGTAGTCGACATGATAGTATAGATGTCTAAATAAAGTTTATTAAACTCTCAGTTAATATACTTGATGTTGTGTCATCCATATCATGATGAGTGATGTAGAAGTTAAACGCATCTTTAAAGATAGAGTTATTTGCTTGTACTATTTGATCGGTGCTAAAAAGAATTGTATAGTCGATGATCTATTATTACGGAGTGGATGTGTGATTTTGAGACAAAGTTATTTGCTTGTACTCACCCCTTCAGCTTTGCCTCAAATCTTATTGACAAACCGTTTAGAATGATGGCAGAAATGATGAATGATGGTAGAGATGATGGTGGAACTTGGGATTGACTCTCTCAATCCTTGGGATACTGATTCACTCATACATTGGAGAACTTTTTTTGTCTGAATAACACAAATATTTACAATCATATAATCTAAAGAATCAGATGAATTTCTGAAATAGAACTAAACATAAATTGTATAAACAAAAACATTCTTTGAATAAAAAGAAATCAAACTCTATATTATAATTTATGTTGATTTACAAATAAAACAAAGCTAAGCTTATACGTGCTTGATCTACATGTCTTATACATTAACTTGAAGAGAAAATTATGCAAAATTCGTAGAAGAGGTTAAAGGGATTTTCAGCCATTTGATGAGTGATTGAGAAATGGGCTGAATGAAGGGTATTTGTTGAATTTTATCTTGATATCTTGATGATGAATTGTCTCCACAAGTAGTTTTTGTCTTGGATCAAGAAGAGGAAGAGCAGTTGGAGAGTGATGGCACCACGTGTGAATGCATCCATATATGGTAAGTTTATAAACAATGGGATCTGCTTGATCGTGTGAGTGCTGGTGTAGGGAAAGCTGCTAGCTGACTTTTCTGGATGGTTGGATGTGCCTCTTGAATGCTTAGATATTTCTTCTGGTCACCAAAGTCTTGTTTGTAAGTAATTAAACCTGTGAGCTCCCATATAAGGCAAATAGAGAATCCACCGGTTTAGAAGTTGAGTAACTGGTAAATCGTAATGAATTTTGTCATGAATCCAACTATTCGTATGCTTATGATGAGTTCAGAATCCAAAATAATTGGATCTTTTTCTTGGTTCATCCTTCTTTGGCTGGAGTGATTCGATGAATGATTGTATATCTCCACCGAGTCCATTGAATAAATGCCAAATTGTATCTTTAATATCTTCTTCATATGAAATTCTTTTTGGCTGATTCTTCTTTGTGGTAAAGTCTAGAAGTGTTAAGCATACTCTCCAAGTTTTGGTTGAGTTGAAAAGTTTTGTCTTGGCTTCCATTTGAGCTGAACTTAGCTTTCATGTCTCCTTAGCTTACATCAACTTCATGCTCTCCTCCTCATGCCTCCTGGTTCCGTTCTTTTAGGTTGATGATGACTGAATGTCCTCATCACTGTTCATCCGACCTCTTCACCTTGTGAGCTTTAATGTTTTACTTATACTTTTCTTGGCGGGGTTTTTATTGACTCTGCGAGTCCTGTCGATTAGGCCTGCAGCCTATAGAATTTTTCAACAACCATGGTGCCGGATTTCTATTCTAGCTGAGAGTGTCCGCTACGCTTCATGTGAAGCCTACCAAGAAGAGATCTTGTTTAGTTGATCCCTCCGTTATTATGGAGCCTTGTAATTAGTGTTCAGAAAATCAATCCCAACAATATTATCTAATATTTTCTATAGAAAAAATATAGTTTAACAAGTGTTTAGATGCCTCATATCAAACTCTCTAAGATTGTGTTTCTAATCTAGTACTAAGTACAAGTCCAATGACTCCAACCACAATCATATTTATTCTACACATGAGGGGTGAAATTTTAATTGTTAAATAAAAAAATATAGATACAATTATTCTATTCTATAGTTTATATGTTGACAAAGAAATCTTTGGTAAATTTTATTTTTAAAAGTCAAAAAGATATTTGTTAAAAGTATTGTTGTTTGAGGAAATGCTCCAAAATAATCCAGAATAAGAAAATAATATGAAACGGTACTCCATTGAGAAAAAACTGTGAAAATAACCCATATTTTATGATTTTTTTTAAATACCAGTGCTACATTTCTAACTATTTTTACTTGTAGTCTAATGGCATACTGAATGCAGAGTACTGGCAGACTGATTGGTCTTACAATTGAATATAGACTATTGGCAGACTAAATGCAAATTACTGACAGACTAACGACAGATTAAAAGCATATTAGTGGATCCTGCTTATGGATCATTTGAAAAAGGTTCATGTTTGGTAACAAAATTACCAAATGAATAATTTCAAAAATTATCCCATTTGAGTAAAGTATATTTTTATTTTTGGCTAATTTCTTCTTTGAATTAACCCAAATTATGGTGTTTGTAAATTGTAACTGTGATTTTTTTTTACATCAAGAAGTGAATGGTTGACAAAAAAAAAAGAATGATTAAGGTTTAAATACTAAACTCGTATATTTAAATTATAAACTTTTCGAATTCATTTTTTTTAATTTTATCAATCTTTAGAAAAATATTATATGTTTCTAGAAAGTTTCTATAAATTCTAATGTGTTTACCATTAAAAATATATTATTTATTTTCCTCATTTGAAATATCAATTTATTTATATATAACTCATAATTTTAAAAATTTATATATCAACTCATGTCAAAATTTTAATTTCATATCAGTTTATTTCAATAATGTTTTTACACGTATTAAAATCTAATCAATTACACTCTTTTATTATTAACAAATTTGACGTATTAAATTTTATATGATAAATTTTGTTAACGTATTAAAATAATATAAACTCTTCTTGTAGTTTAGTAACAAAATAAAAAAATTACAAAAAACAATAAGTAAGAAAAGGAAACTTCAACTCTTGTCGCTATCTCACTAAACAAACAAGCAAACCCATTCGGCGTAGTTCACCCACCAGTACAACTAAAACTATATCCTAAAAAATAATAAAATCAAACTTACCAGTTTGTCACGTACCACACAACCCAGTCCTTCGCCAACCAACGTTCCTCACGTGCTTCGCCGGTTGGTACTCACGTGACCGGCAGCTTTCTAATAGCAATTCTCAATACATATATAATCTCTTCATACCAAAGCTACATATATAGTCTCTTCATACCAAAGCTACATAGCAAAGTCTATCCCAAAGCACAGTCCATCTTTATAATACACAAAAATGGTTAGTCACAAAGAGACCGTGTGTGTAACAGGCGCATCGGGATTCATCGGTTCATGGCTTGTTATGCGATTATTGGAGCGTGGTTACTTTGTCCGTGCCACTGTTCGCGACCCCGGTACGTATATATGTTCTTACAAACTAACTCGTTAATTAATTTTTCCTAAGATTAATTAAATCTATGTGTGGCTAATTTACGGGTTTTATTGGGTTATTTATATAGGAAATTTGAAGAAAGTGCAACATCTTGTTGATTTACCTAACGCCAAGACGCAACTCACTCTATGGAAAGCCGATTTATCTGATGAAGGAAGCTACGATGACGCCATAAACGGATGCGACGGCGTTTTCCATGTAGCAACTCCCATGGATTTTGAATCAACGGATCCGGAAGTAAGTTATAATATGAACCTCTTTTAGGTTTCATATCAACCCTAAAAGATCTTGTTGGTTAAATTTTTTTTTTTTTTTAATCAGAACGAAGTGATAAAACCAACAGTGAATGGAGTGTTGGGGATAATGAAAGCTTGTGATAAGGCAAAAACAGTACGAAGAATCATCTTTACTTCTTCTGCCGGAACTGTTAATGTCGAGGAACATCAGAAAAATGTCTACGTTGAAAATGATTGGAGTGATCTTGACTTTATCATGTCCAAAAAGATGACCGGATGGGTAAATATATATAAATTATATATCAAACATCACACTAACCCTAAGTTTATTCTTCTTCATAGTTATTTATGTTTTAATAAAATGTTTTTGGCAGATGTATTTCTTGTCGAAAACTTTAGCCGAGAAAGCAGCGTGGGATTATGCGAAGGAAAATGGATTAGACTTCATTAGTATAATTCCTACATTGGTGATCGGTCCATTCATAACAACATCTATGCCGCCTAGCCTCATCACCGCGCTCTCTCCTATCACTCGTGAGCTCTCACTTAATTTCTACTCTTTTTGTAAACTAAGAGATTTCTTGACCTTAGGCCAGGTCTTGCTCATAAAATCAATGTCCACTGAGCAATATTCTATTTTATAAGCCTAATAATCATAAATGGCAAGGAAAACAACCTATTTTTTTTTAAAGAACCTTAACGTCTAACCAAAAATTACAAAAAGTTATATGGACCCAATGCAAATACATCTTTGGCACATGCCAAGAACCGGATCGTAGGAAGATCTTTCTGGCTAGCGACTAGAGCATGTCAACTAGTCTCTTCTATCTTCCATCTTCTTTTGTTGGAATTTGAAATGTTAATTTTTTTTAAAAACGGTGAAAATGTTTCAGGGAACGAGGCACATTACTCGATCATAAGACAAGGGCAGTACGTGCATTTGGACGACTTATGCAATGCTCATATATTCTTGTACGAACAAGCTGATGCCAAGGGACGTTATGTTTGTTCCTCTCACGATGCCACGATTCTTAGTATCTCTGAATTTATTAGGAAAAAGTACCCCGAGTATAACGTGCCTTCAACGTAAGATTTATAGATTTAAATTACGGAGTTTAAGCCTTGTTTTGCTTAAGCAATCAAGATCGTTTGCTGAAAAACTATTTGGAACAGGTTTGAAGGTGTGGATGAAAATCTAGAGAGCATTGTGTTCAGTTCGAAGAAGCTGATTGATATGGGATTTAGCTTTAAGTATAGTCTCGAGGAGATGTTGGTCGAATCGATTGAGACATGTCGTCAAAAGGGTTTTCTCCCGGTTTCTTTACCAGATCCATCAATATTTGAGGACAAAGTTCCGACTAGTGATGACAAGATTGAGCACAAAACCGGAGCTGGTTTACCCGATGATGTGGTGCCCTGTAAGAAGACAGAACCGGTGGTAATCCGCGAGAAAACCGATGCTTGCATGCCGGCAGAGCAGATGTGTGCTTAGAGATTTAACCGGTATCTATTATATATCAATTGTCGTATCGTTTTAGTATTGGATGTGTGTTTTGAATTTGTTACTTTCTGAATCGTAGATTATTATTGAAGGGTGGTATGGACTGATTCTGATAGTAACATGATTGAGTGTAACATTATGAACTTTTACATATTTAAGAAGCAGAGTGATATTTAAACAATGTTGCCTTGAGTCAAATTAGTCGTGTAATGTCGCTTGAATGCTTCCATAATCTATAATTAGACAATTTCAACATCTCAATCGCAGGCATGCATTTCTTAACAAAGAGTTATATATTCGGTGGTCACTGGAAATATTTTATACATATATAATATAATTTAACTACTATGCAGATTACAGAGTATAAGAAAACAATTCTTGGCTAAATAGATTTTCAGTTACAAAATAAAGAAAAACCAAATGACTGAACTTTTTTTATTTGAAGAACAAAAAATGAAAATTTAGTCGTTCGAGTTAATTTACGGATCCTATCAGCTAAAAATAATTTAGTTCTGTTGAGATGTCCATGCTTTTTTTGGAATTTGGATTTTCCTTTTTCCATATGTGAAACCTTTCCATATACCAAAAACTCTATCATCAAACTACCCAGCCTTTGTATCTCTATGCCAAAAAAAAAAAATTAAACAAAATCTTTAATTTGAAGTCGGACTGTCGGAGTATATGGTTTTTCTTGTACGTACGTTTTCCAAATGCTTCAGTAAATTGCTCTTCGAAGTCTTTCATCGTCAGCTGGAAAGAAATACAAAAGTGATTCCTCTTGTGCCTCAAATGTTCTTTTGTAGCTTAGGAGAGGATATTGGGAGATGGGTTTTAAAGAATTTTTCAAATTTTGAGATTCTATTGTTTATAAATTTTTAAAATCTTAATAGTTAATATTGTTATTGGTTGAAAGATTTTAAAATTCTATCCAAAATCCTTTGTTATTTAAAAAATTTAGCTTTTAAAGATTTTATGATTTATTAAAATCTTGTGTTATTGGAACATGAATTTTAAACAATCTAACTTATAAAATAATTCTTTCAAAATACTACCTATATAGCTTAGATTCTCAAAGTCATTATAATAAAATATTTTGATAGATTTTTTAAATATAAAAACTCTTTCCAAATTTAACAAATATTTTTTACAAGTTTAACAAATCTCCCAACTCTTGAAATCAATCAAAACTTTATAATTTCATCTCTTAATGACCCTCCCTTACTCTTTGCTTTTTGTTGTTTGTTTCTCAATTCCAACCAGACAATTAATGGAAGAGTTGCTGACTGTTTCTCGGTAGCTTATGAGATTAAAAACTCAGAAATCCTATAGATCTTTTGTGCTCTGATATCATATGGTTAGACTTAACCTCGTGCGATCATTCAAACTATTGCATCAAAAACTACACCAGTCGAAATTTGTAAATGTAAAAATAGTAGGATCTGGTTCATCTTTAATAAAACAAAAAAATTGAACGACCTTTTGAAAAATAACCAAGAATTTAAGCTAAAAGAGAGTGTCAAAACGGTTTCAACGTAAATTAGAGAGATTATTGCAAAAATGACTCAAAATTTGAGTTAAAATGCGAATCTAACACACAAAATTCATCTTCTCAACATTAGCCATTTTGTGTCCAAACAATCCTTCTCAATTCTAATTATTTACGAAATTGTCATTATTTCAAATTAATTTCTTTTATTTTTGGATATCAAATTGACCAAAAAATGCCATCATCATCAATTCACCAACTACAATTTTCAACCAATTTCGAGCTTTAATGGCACCAAAAATCCATTTTTGAGCTTGGATAGCTCATTATTTTTCTCTTAAGTTTCTATTCTTCCATTTTCTCTTTATTTTCTTCCTAAAAACTCTATAATTTGATTATTTAAAAGTTCAAGTTCATATATATTTCTATATTCCGGCGAGTTGGTCATTTTTTGCGGTTGTGTCTCCTTCATGGTGGCTAGAATCGAAGATCTCGAATAGAAAAGAAGCTAGAGACGAGTGGTAAGTCAAATTTTCAGTCAATTTTAGTGTTTTTCAGTTCTGGGCTGCGAAAGTAGACTTCTCTTCACCACTGTGAAGTTTACTAGTCAACGCCCAAGTTAGTTTTGCAATTGACCGCATGAAAAATGTAGACTTCCTTTGGTCCAAATGAAGTCTACTCCATTTCCTTTGATAACAAAAAATGGCGTAGACTTTTCGAGTAGACTTCTTTAGAGGCAGGTCATTTTTGCAATTGACCAACCTTTGACTTTGTAGAGTAGACTTCTCCAAGACAAGTAGACTTCTCACATGTCATTTTTGCAATTGAAAAATCTTTGACTTTTTGGTCAATTGCAAAAATGACCTGTGAGAAGTCTACTTTCGGAAGTAGACAGTAGACTTCTCTGAGAGGTCTACTTTTCGTGGAGAAGTCTACTAATCTTTTGGCAATTGCAAAACTAACCTGCGAGAAGTCTACTTTTCTCTGAGAAGTCTACTTTACTTTGAGAAGTCTACTTTTCTTGTTTTTTTTAAGAAATTCATTTTTATACAATATATAACGAATTTTTAAGATTTTCGTGATCCTAAGCTTCTGTTAGTAAGTGTTCTTGCCTATGCATAAGTTTTACATGTTTATATTTTATAGGTATACTCGAATCAGTTTTTATGTTTTATATCATACTTAGCTTCTTGATTGCAGACTTCTCCAAGAAGTCTACTCAAGAAGTTTACTATGTAGACTTCATCCGACTTTCAGAGAAGTAGACTTCATCCGACTTTCAGAGAAGTCTACTTATTCAATTTTGATTTCTAATGTGGTTTGGATTTTTTGTTTTACAGCGAATGGTTCACATACCCGCTGTTTATGGAGAATGGTTGAGGAGTGAATCAGTGTGGCAGTTCGAGGTGGATAATAGCAAAGGAGGGCGTATGTTGTTCTTAATAGATGACTGCACACATGGTGAGCTTCTTGGAATGATGCAAGAGGATTATATGCTGGAAAAGGAAACAAAGGTGGATTTATCCTATTCCTTACCACCTCTGATGCTTCAACAAATGCCTGCTGATTCTCCGCCTATGCATGTCACAAACGATAGACACGTTCAGAGCTTGATTGAGTTAAGTAAGATGCATGGTGTACGCCTTTGCGTTTTAAGTAGGATAGTAGACCATGAGAATGATGATGTGGGTGGACATGCAGATAAGTGCTCTGATGCTGAAGAAGATTGGGATGAAGACGCTAAAGACTGGGATGAAAACATTAAAAATGAGGATGAAGCTGATAGTTGATAGGGTCAGGTTTTATCCAAATAAAACTACTGCAAGTGCACAGCAAACGCAGTTGTAGTACAAGGGGTTATCGAATCCCAATGGAGTATGTAAACCACACTAGCGATTATAGATTCAGATTAAGCTAAGCGATAAATAATGAATGTAATGCAAAACAGTAAAATAAATGCAAGAGGGCGTTTTTATGCTTGTTCTTAAAGTTCAGAAGGCTAAAGGCGCTAAGTCAGGACAGTTCGCAGGTTGAATCCGAGAGTGTAGAATGCATGCAATCAGGAATGAATTAAAACCGTCTTGAACATGAATCACAAAGATATAACTAATCAATTCTCATTGCAGAAGTTATCTATGTCTAAATCAGAGAGTTTCAAATCTCTTTGCAAACCCTAACAACCTAAACATGCAGTAATGATCAGGTTCAATTGTTCACAAACTCCTAAGCCAAATCTCTTTGTACTAGGGCGTTTTGCTCATCTAATACTAGTTCAGGTTATCAATAATGCTCTCACATCTATCAAACAACCTAGGGTTTCGAATTCCTAGTTGATGTGTCTAAGAAATCGATATGAATGCAAGCACAGATGAAGAACCACTGAATTTTCCTAATAGTTTAGCAATTCTACAAACTCTTCTTCAACCTTTGAAAAGCCCTAACTTAACTAACAAACTACTCAGACATGGTGATTTTAGAAAACATCATGAAAAGAATAGATTGCATAAAAGAAATAAGAAGTAGAAATAAAGGAGTTCGAAATCTGCTCTGAAGGAGTCTGATTTGTCTCTCCAAAAGCTCTGCTACAAAAATCTCTCTCTAAAGCTCTCAAAAATAATAAGATACAAGATATCTGCCAAAAGAATGGCTGAAAAACCTAATATACAAGCTAAAACACGATTTGGGGCCTTTTTGCAAATACTGGAACTTTTGGGCCAAAACTGCAAATAATCTCTATATTTTAGAAAACAGCCACGACCCCTTCCTTTCTGGGTGACGAGCATCACCCATATGCATACTTTTCTTCTTCGAGCTAGGTACTTCGTGGCTTCAACTCATAATGCTCCAAAAGGTTCCAAAATCTCCAATTATGCTCCAGACATGCTATAACCTGCAAAGATTCTTCTAGGACTCTAAAAAGACCAAAAAGACTCAATAAAAAGGACTTATATCATGGTTAAAAACCATAAAAACTATGATATATCAACTCCCCCAGACTTAGCTTTTGCTTGCCCTCAAGCAAACATCAGACAAAGAACAAGGTCGAGGTTTGAAAACAAGAAACAGTCAGTCAGTCATCAGGAACACAATACTAGTTAGAGATTTCGAATCCACATACCACATAGTCAACACTAGATCAAATTTCAGTTTAATCATCACAAGCTTAGCAAATCTCTCAAGTCCAGTCCAAATCCCTTCAAGAAATCCGAAATTTCTACTGTCAACTCCTTATTTTAATCTAAGTGTGATATCTCATCAAGGTTCTATCATCTCAATCACTTTACAGATTCTTTTCCCTTCCTAACATCTGAACAAATAGATCACAACACAGCTCTCCTATTTTCTCTTCCCTTGATCTTTTCCTTTGGATATTTTCGATTTTTCACTTTTTTTTCTCAACATTTACAGTCTAAGATATGGTGCTACTCAATACTTGTGTTCCTTGTGAGGAGACAGGTTCTTGATGTGTTCACTACTGTTGTTCCTTGTGAGGAGACAGGGTCATGAATGCACCATTCT
Source organism: Thlaspi arvense (assembly GCA_911865555.2). Lineage (NCBI taxonomy): Eukaryota > Viridiplantae > Streptophyta > Magnoliopsida > Brassicales > Brassicaceae > Thlaspi > Thlaspi arvense. Next base: position 17,283,245 of record OU466858.1, read on the forward strand.
TTGGACTTAATCTTTTTAAAACTACATCAGGGAAGATCAAAGAGAGACTGTATCTTAACCTTATTGTCAGTGCTGAAAGAGAGAATCAAGATCAATAAGAATCAATCACCAAGACAAGAAGTTTAAAGTATATCAAGGTGGAGCTAACAGCAAATTTTCCAGATTCTCTAAGAACCTAAACCTTCATTGCTAGACTGATCTACCTATGACTTTCAACTTAGTGAGACTTGTAATCAACTACTGTGGCAATGGTTCTTATCAGCAAAAACGTCCTATGGTTAGTTCCAAGAAAAACTGACAGTTTCTGAAATTTTGACTCTATAAAACAGGTTTTTGACTCAACTTTTAAGACTCTATAGACATGACACAAAGCACACAATGTCAGTAACCACCTCCCCCAGACTTAAACAACACTGTCTCCAGTGTTATTAAGCCAAGAGTCTGTCAAAATGAAGCATGAGAACGTGTAAAACCAAGGTGGAAAAGTGGTACCTCGCGAAGGAGCTAGTGACGAGCGTCACCAGATTGGTGACGAGCGTCACCATCTCTGATACTCCAGAAATCGAAATGTTGGATGTTTAAATGCTATGCCATCATGTGTACTCCGAAGTCAAACTGTAAGAGCACTAAAAACACACATCAAAACATCCAAACAAAGCATAATCCATGGTCCAACAAGTTCACAAGACATCATCCAAGCAAACTGAACAAAGTGACTCTTTTTTTTTTCTCATGTTTTTGGGTTTTTTTTAGCTATGTAATAGTAAACTAAACTAATATATGAAAAAGAAAACTTACCAGTGGGTTGCCTCCCACTAAGCGCTTGTTTAAAGTCATTAGCTCGACTTTGAATGCTGCTCAGACAGCTGGTGGAGCAGAAGGAGGCATTGAATGCCTTGGAGGAGAATATCTCCTCATCCATGGTGGTTTATAGGCAGTAGATGCATGGATTCTTCCAAGGAAGTGAGGAACATCAGCAGGGTGGGTCGTGGGTGTGGGTGGGACATTTCGTTTTCCTGCAGAATCATCAAAAGAAACACCAAGCTTTCTACGAGAATCTCGTTGCTTGCATAAGTGTGAAGCATCTTTTGTATCTTTTAAATTCTTATTGATTAGATTAGGAGGTTTAGATTTGGTTCCAAGAAGTGCATACCTTTGCCTAGTTGCAGGTTTCTGGGTTGTGGAATGGTGAATTTTCGGTTTGGCAACATAAGATGGACTTGTAGAGCAAATATCATGTCTCTCTTTAGTGTCCAGGTTGGTGACGAGCGTCACTAGGTCAGTGACACTCGTCACTGACTCTGCAGTTTGAGTTTCTGCAGTTTTCCTGCAGTTCAGCTCTGCAAGTCTTGCCTCCATCACAAACACGTCTTCCTCCAGCAACTTGGCATTCATTAGAACCTCTTTTTCAAGCCCAGTCATGAAGATATGATCCTCACTGCAATCTTCAAACCCAACAGCTTTTGCAGAAGTTTCAGATATTGCCTCTTCAATAGCCATCTTGTTCACTTGCCCACTTGTATCAGATTCAGTGACATGCCCAGCAGTAGTGTCTTCTGAATGCTCCATGACAGTCTCTTCATCTCTAGAAGTTCTTACAGAAAAGGTCTGACCATCTATGGTAGAACTCTTTCTTAACTTATCCATGTCAAAGTTCATGACAACATCACCAAGATCAAGCTCAATGTTCCCCTTTCTCACATCAATGATGGCTCCAGCAGTAGCCAAGAATGATCTTCCCAGAATAAGAGGATCTTTAGGTTCTTCAGCATATTTCAGAACCACAAAATCTGTAGGAATTATGCAGCCTTCAATGTTAACATGAACATTCTTTAACATGCCTTCTGAGGTCCTTATGGATCGATTTGCTAGGATGAGAGAGATCCCATCTGACTTGAAATCAGTCATTCCAAGTCTAGCAGCAACAGAGAAAGGCATCAAGTTAATACTTGACCCTAGATCACATAGAGAGTGGGGAAAATGTCCTGCAAATATTGAGCAATCAAGCACAAAGGTTCCTGGATCAGATAGCTTCTCTGGAACTCTGCTTTGAGTGATGGTATTGACTTGTTCAGAAACAGTCACCTTCTTCTTCTTCTTTGGAACTGTACTCAAGAGGATTGCACTGATGTCTCTGGTAAGCAATGCTCCTTCCTCAGGACTTACACCATTCACAACCATTCTCTTTACATACCTTCTTAGAGCTGGTGAAAGCTTGACTGCATCAACAAGTGGGATCTCAAGCATCAGCTTGTCTATCATAGCTTTGCATCTGGCTTCTTCTATCTCATGTTTAGACTTTCTAGGATGCTTGGGGAATGGTGTTTTGGGTTTATAGACACGTTCCTGGTCATAATTTACAGTTACAGGTGAAGCAGCTTCGTTCTGGGGTGGGTGACGACCGTCACCAGGGTGGTGACGCTCGTCACTCACTTGTGACAACCCCCGATATCCTTGTAGGTTGGTGAAGAGCGTCACTCCTCCTTGGTGACGCTCGTCACTCACCTCTGAGACAGAAAAATTTTCATCTTCAGACTCCATGAGTTGCACGATCTGTTCTGCACTCAACCTCTTTTTCTGCACTGTTTTAAGCTCCTTTTCATTCCTTACTGTGATGGCATTAACCTGATGCTTGGGATTGTTGTCAGTCCTTCCAGGAAGGAATCCCTCTTGCCTTTGAACATCTCCTGCAGTTTGAGCAACCTGCACATCAAGCTTCTTCATATGAGAGTTCAGACTCTCAATTTTTCCATTCAGGTCTTGATACAGCGAATCTAGCTTGCCATTGAAGTTCACTGTCATCTTCTGCTGTCCTTCAAGTACCTGATCCAGCATAGCTTCCATTTTATTGTCTTGTAGAGGTGCAGTTTAGTAGGAAGAAGAACCAAAATTCCTGCTGTTTTGGTAAGGTTTCTCAACTTCAGTCTTCTGGAATGGGGGCTTAGGAGTGTAACCAGGCGTGCTCTGTCCTCCTGTAAAGGTACTCTGCTGATTATTGCTGTTGTAGCCTCTGTTCCATTGCTGATTTCTAAACTTTTGGCTCTGAAAACCCCCTCTATTGATGAAATTAACATCTTTCTGCTCAAATTCGTCAGGATTTTCGAAACTCTCCACTTCTGCAGCAAACTGAACTGACTTCTTTCCCACCAGAAGGATGTGCATGCTGTCTAACTTAGCCTTAACTTCAGCTATTTGGTTTTCATCATTCAAACCACTCTGTTTCATTCTCTGAAAATCTGCATTCTTGGTGCTGTTGCTGCAGACCAAGTTCTCAATCAACCTGATTGCTTCTTCTGGTCTGTTGGTGTTGAAGTTTCTTGCACTTGCTGCATCCAGCGCCATCTGGTACTTCCAGTCAATGCCTCTGAAGAAGATACCAAGCAGTTGCACCTGATTGAAACCATGATGAGGACAGTCCCTTTGATAAGACTTAAACCTGATCCAAGAAGCTTTAAAAGCTTCAGTAGGGCCTTGTGTAAATGATGCAATTTTCGTCCTCATGTCCTCTGATCTTGCATCATCATAGAAGTTATTCAAAAAGGCATTCTTGGTGTCTTCCCAAGTGGTCAATGAAGCAGGTTCCAGTTGCTTCAGCCAATATGCAGCTTCTCCTTCAAGAGAGTAAGGAAAAAGCTTGCAGAACAGAAAGTCATTGCTAACCCCATTAGCTTTGACACTGGAAGCCAAGTCCTCAAATCTCTCTATGTGATCCATAGGATGCTCATGAGGTAAGCCATGGAATGGATGCTGGCCAACCAGCTGATAGTAGACTGGTTTAACCTCAAAATCGTTCCTCTGGAAGGCAGGAGGTCGGATTGCAGCTCTGTTGGCATAGAACTGATCAGGTCTGTTGTAGTCACCTAGAGTCCTCTGAACAAAACGCCCAGCAGCGTTATTGACAGCAGCACGGACCCTCACGTTCTCAGCCACTTGCTGAACCTGCTGTTCAACAATGACATTCCCCTCTTGATCAATTCTCTACCCCTCTTCGTTCCTCCTGTTTCCTTCCCTGTCAACCAAGTGACCTTCTGCATCTTCAACCAAGATAAGTGGAGCGACCATTGTAGATTGCTTCTTAGCTTTCCTGTTAGTTCTCTCCAACCTAGCAAGCTCGTCGATGCTCAAAGTCACAAGCTCCTTCTCTTTGTTGCTTCTGGTACTGCGATTAGGCATACATCTGAAACAGGAACAAAATAAAGTAGCTGAAAGTCAGTAAACAAATTAAAACTTAGACAAAATCCTAATACTAAAAATCGATAGGCAACTATTACTCCCCGGCAACGGCGCCAAAAACTTGATAGGGTCAGGTTTTACCCAAATAAAACTACTGCAAGTGCACAGCAAACGCAGTTGTAGTACAAGGGGTTATCGAATCCAAAGGGAGTATGTAAACCACACTAGCGATTATAGATTCAGATTAAGCTAAGCGATAAATAATGAATGTAATGCAAAACAGTAAAATAAATGCAAGAGGGCATTTTTATGCTTGTTCTTAAAGTTCAGAAGGCTAAAGGCGCTAAGTCAGGACAGTTCGCAGGTTGAATCCGAGAGTGTAGAATGCATGCAATCAGGAATGAATTAAAACCGTCTTGAACATGAATCACGAAGATATAACTAATCAATTCTCATTGCAGAAGTTATCTATGTCTAAATCACAGAGTTTCAAATCTCTTTGCAAACCCTAACAACCTAAACATGCAGTAATGATCAGGTTCAATTGTTCACAAACTCCTAAGCCAAATCTCTTTGTACTAGGGCGTTTTGCTCATCTAATACTAGTTCAGGTTATCAATAATGCTCTCACATCTATCAAACAACCTAGGGTTTCGAATTCCTAGTTGATGTGTCTAAGAAATCGATATGAATGCAAGCACAGATGAAGAACCACTGAATTTTCCTAATAGTTTAGCAATTCTACAAACTCTTCTTCAACCTTTGAAAAGCCCTAACTTAACTAACAAACTACTCAGACGTGGTGATTTTAGAAAACATCATGAAAAGAATAGATTGCATAAAAGAAATAAGAAGTAGAAATAAAGGAGTTCGAAATCTGCTCTGAAGGAGTCTGATTTGTCTCTCCAAAAGCTCTGCTACAAAAACCTCTCTCAAGCTCTAAAAAATAATAAGATACAAGATATATGCCAAAAAAATGGCTGAAAAACCTAATATACAAGCTAAAACACGATCTGTGGTCTTTTTGCAAATAATGGAACTTTTGGGCCAAAACTACAAATAATTTTCTATATTTTATAAAACAGCCACGACCCCTTCCTTTCTGGGTGACGAGCATCACCAAATTGGTGACGAGCGTCACCCATATGCATACTTTTCTTCTTCGAGCTAGGTACTTCGTGGCTTCAACTCATAATGCTCCAAAAGGTTCCAAAATCTCCAATTATGCTCCATACATGCTATAACCTGCAAAGACTCTTCTAGGACTCTAAAAAGACCAAAAAGACTCAATAAAAAGGACTTGTATCATGGTTAAAAACCATAAAAACCATGATATATCAATAGTTCGAATGAAGTTGAAATTGATCCGAATATGAAAGAAAAGTATGATGACTCAGATGTGGATTACAGTGTGTACGGGAAAGTTAAAGATGAGGATGAAGTTAAGGGTATAAGAGAGCGTTGTGGTGGTTTTGATCGACTGGATACTAGCTGGTCCTCTAAAATCTTTGTTAATCAGAGTTTTCCTAGCAAGGAGAAGCTTGTATATGAGTTGCGATTGATGGTAGTTATGCAAAGATTTGCTTTTAAAGTATATAAGTCTACGACGGTTTTGTTTGTAGCAAAATATTCTGTCAAAGGATGCGTTTGGATGCTTAGAGCGGGTGTGAAGAACGAAGCAAACACATTCTGGGTGACAAAGTATCTGAAGGATCATACTTGTTCTGTGTTAGACTGATCAGCTCATCGTAGACATTGTACACCTAAGTACATTGCGGCTCTATTGGAAAACGAATTGGCATAATCGATGGAATTGTGCCAAAGCATATCAGAGATTCCATGAAGGTGATGTTTGGTCTAAACCTCAGTTACACCACATCTTATAGAGCTTTGATATATGCTCAACAATTGGTGAGAGGAACAGCAGAAGATGGATATGAGATGCTGCCTTCTTATTTGCGTCAAATTGAGAGAGCTAATCCGGGAAGTGTCACAGACTTTGTATGCGATGAGATGGATTGATTTAAGTACCTGTTTATTTCATTTGGAGCTTCCATAGCTGGTTTTCAGTACTTGAGGCGAGTGATTGTTGTGGATGGGACTCATCTAACTAGGAAGTATGGAGGTGTTTTGCTAGTGGCAGCCAGACAGGATGGTAACTTTCAGATATTTCCTTTGGCTTTTGCAGTTGTGGATGTTGAGTGTAATGCTTCATAGAATTGGTTTTTCACTAAATTGAGTAGATGTTTCTCAGATGTGTATCCGCTTGTCATAGTTTCTGACGGGGACGACTCCATCGCTGACTCATGTAAGAATGTCATACCATGGGCAATACGAGGTATATGTTACTATCATCTACAACATAACATAGTGACAAAGTTTCACGGGAAGCAACTCATGTACTTGGTGAAAGGTGCTGGATATGTACATACGACTTACGATTATAATCGATACATGGGCGCAATCCAAGATGTAAACCCCAGACTTGCTCAGTATTTGGAGACTGCGGACCCGAGGTTAAGGTCACGAGTTCATTTCCCGAGAGACAGGTACAACATAAAGACTAACAATATCGCATAATCGATCAATGCGGCTGTTAAGGAAGCCAAAGGGTTTCCCATCACATTTCTGTTGGAGTTTATAAGAGCAATGCTCGGGAGATGGTATCATAAAAGGCGTGAAGTTGCTCTAAGTCTCACAACGAGCCATACCCGTAGAGTAGAGTATCTATTGGTGATTCGGGAATATGAGGCTGGAGATTTGAAGGTAGAACCCATAGATGGCTGGTGTTTCTTTGTTAAGGGTGGAGCACGAGATTGTATTGTTGATTTGGAACAAAGGAAGTGTTTTTCTGGTGTGTATGATGTTGAAAAAATCCCTTGCTCACATGTTATTGCAGCCGCAGAAGAGGCCAACGTGAAACTGTCAACACTTGTGTGTCCATCTTATTCACGGGAATCGTTATATGCGGCCTACTCCCATCCCATTAACCCTCCTGTTACTGATGAAAACGATGTCATGAAGGAACCATGTTGTGTTGCGGTCATGAAGATTCCTCCTGGAAGAAAGAAAAAATCTAGATGGAAAACTTGGCTAGAAATGTCAAGGAAGAAAGGCACAAGGCTAAGTAAGATGCATAAGCAATACAGTTGCTCCAAGTGCAAGCAACATGGTCATACTCGCCCCTATTGTGTAAGTTAATCTATACATTGTACTTGTTGTGTATTGTTTTATCTCCTGCCAAGTCGTTATAAAGTCTTATTTTATTACGTAGAGATTCGATGATGGTGCTGATTGAATCTGAACAAGTGGAGAAGTCTACTGGAGAGAAGTCTACTTCAGAAGTCTACTCGAGATAAGAGAAGTTCACTCGGTTGACAAGTTATGTAATATAAATGGGGGAAATGTCCCTCTGAACCAACTTTAAGTTATGTAAAATTAATGTCTTTAAGATGTCTACTCGAGACAGGAGAAATCTACTCGAAAAGTCTACTCGATACAAGAGAAATCTACTCGGTTGACAAGTTATGTAATATAAATGGGGGAAAGGTCCCTCTGAATCACCTTTAAGTTCTGTAAAATTAATGTCTTTAAGAAGTCTACTCGAGATAGGAGAAGTCTACTTGATACAAGAGAAATCTACTTGGTTGACAAGTTATGTAATATAAATGGGGGAAATATCCCTCTGAATCACCTTTCAGTTATATAAAATTAATGTCTTTAAGAAGTCTACTCGAGACAAGAGAAGTCTACTCGAGAACTCTACTCGAGAACTCTACTCGAGACAGAAGAAGTCTACTCAGTTGACAAGTTATATCATATAAATGGGGGAAATGTCTCTCTGAATCACCTTTAAGTTATGTAAAATTATTGTCTTTAAGAAGTCTACTCGAGACAGGCGAAGTCTACTCGAGACAGGCAAAGTCTGCTCGAGACAGGCGAAGTCTACTCGAGAAGTCTACTCGGTTGACAAAAAAAGTCTACTCAAGACAAGAGAAGTCTACTCGGTTGACAAGAGAAGTCTACTCGAGACAAGAGAAGTCTACTCGGTTGACAAGAGAAGTCTACTCGAGATAAGAGAAGTCTACTCGGTTGACAAGAGAAGTCTACTGAAGAATTCAACACAATCCATGTTATATATTAACTTACATATTCTGTTCTATGACAGGTTACACCAAAAACTTTCTAACCACATCAACAGCTACAAAAGATTACTAGTGGGGTACTAAAACCTCCTCCACCGTAATTAGTTCGTTACAAAAAATAATAAACTTCACAAACATAAGTAAGGTGGTGTCATATAACCCCATATCTGCCCAATCCTGGTTTGAAGGTCCGTAGCACTGGGTCTCGTGGTATATATCCACTGAAAGTTTCTGTATGATAACTTTTATGTTGGCGGCACACAATGACGAAGGAAATGGCAGTCCAAGAGCATGATATTCAATAAACTTAAGGCAATAAACTCCATAATCACCACCTGGACCTTGCTGTGGCTCCTCCTTTGCTTCTAGCCGTGTGTGCATAAAATGGCCAGCTGGGAACTTCTCTTTATCTTCTCGGGCTAGCCACGTCCCAAAGCCGATAAGGCAGCATGACTGCAATAGGCTCAACTGCTTTCACTATTTCTTCAGCGCTAGAATGACCAATGAGGCTGTCCCAAACGAGAATGTGCCTCTGAGGTCTACACGAGAAGTCTACTCGAGAAGTCTACTCGAGAAGTCTACTCGAGAAGTCTACTCGAGAAGAAGTCTACTCGAGAAGTCTACACGAGAAGTCTACACGAGAAGTCTACTCGAGAAGTCTACTCGAGAAGAAGTCTACTCAAGAAGAAGTATACTCGAGAAGAAGTCTACTCGAGAAGAAGTCTACTCAAGAAGAAGTCTGCTCGAGAAGTCTATTCGAGAATTCTGCTTGAAAATAAAAACTAACTGTGTCTGAGAGCTGTGACGTCCTCAGCAGCCACTAACAGTGGTTTATTGGTAATTTCTTAGCATGTCTATTCAGCCCATTTCTGCAAATTAGTATACAATAGTCAGACTATATAGACCAATTCTACTAAATATATAATACAACTTGTTTCCATAGGGAGAACTTACGGAAGACGTTTCAGCCACTCATTTAGAGCTTTATTCTTCGCTGCATCAATGAGAGCAAAATGATCATATCCAGCGCCTAGTCTAGACAACCTCCTTATCTTGTCGGCGGTCTTGGCTCGTGACACAATTTGTGCAGCCTTCTTCTTTGACATCTGTTTCCTTAACTGCTCATCCACATCCTCTTTCGTTAGTTTCCGGTTCCCTACATAGACGGCACTTGGTTCTACATCCACATCCTCGCGGTTGACACTCTCACATGGTTTTTTTTTGAAATAATGCATTATAGATGTCACTGAGAAGAACAAGAACAACATTACAGAATAAACGGCTTTATTTATTGTAATTGGTTCAACTAAACAAAAAAAAGTGAAACGGTACAGGTCTAGTTCCTTTTAGACTGGTTTCCCCTCGCTCTTGCCTTAGTAAGCCTAACGACTGGAGTTAACGAAAGCTTAGCAGTCTTAGAAGTCTTTTTAATAGATTTGAGAGAGGGATCGGTACTAATCCGACCATCGTTTGACTTGACATGCTCCTCATCCCTTGCCTCGTTAATCTTGGCAATAATATGCTCCACGGTGCCAACCTTTTCAGAGAGGAGGTCAAACTTCTTATCGCACGCCTCAAACCCAACCTTCATTTCCCCAGATAATGTTTTGCAACATTCTGAGAAATGTTGTTTCATCGCCTCGGCCAAACTCTTCCAACCCTTTGCTTTTATGGCAGAAGGAGGCACTGGATATGTCATCTTCCGGCTTTTATCGTCTGGGTCAACGCGGCTTCATTGTCTGGTTTAATGCTTCTTTTTTTGGCCTTTTGTGGCCTCTAACTTCACGACGATAGACTCCTCAACACTTTTGGACCACCAATCACTGGGCTTCCACTTCCAACCACCAGCACCAAACTCCCCAAACATGGCTTTGATAACATTCTCGGTAAGGACATCATCTACCTCATCATCCCAGGTAGGGAATCCTGTTCCTTGACAGAAAAGTTGTTGAAGCTAACCTGCAAATAATTGGGATATATATGTTATAGACGTCTACACAAAGAATTATTCAAAAAGAAGTCTACTCGAGAAGTCTACTCGAGAAGTCTACTAAAAAAATTAACTCGAGAAGAAGTCTACTCGAGAAGAAGTCTACTCGTGAAGTCTACTCGAGAAGACTACTCGAGAAGTCTACTCGAGAAGCAAATATAATTTGGGATTACCTGTTTCAGCATAGCTTCTTTGATGTATTTTCGTCCTCGGCAGCCGCTGTAAACCATCACCGGTGGAGTTGGATTGTTTGGAAAGGGATTTCCGTATTGCCTGCCCAAATCTGGCATAGCATTATACGCCCAAATTTGGAGCACTTCGACAAACCCATAAAGAATAACTGTCCTCGTCAAATCGGCTCTTTTGACAGACTCTATGTGGGTCTTGAAAGCCACTCTTCCCCACGGGTAATTTGCAAATGCCTTTACATCCATGACTAGCCTGGCATAGTTCAACCGTGTGGGTGAATCCCTCTTCTTTGCCTCAATGATTCCAGCGTAGATGCATAAAAATCCTAATCTAAGCTTCTCATCCCTCGTCCAGTCCCTAACATGCTTACATGTTTCTGTAAGATTGTCAACGGTAGGGCCAACATCTACACTAACGCCAAGCTTCTTCCAAAAAAGTTTCATCTCAGGAGTAACTTCTGCTTCCTCTGGTTCCTCAACATTGTCGCAGTTGAGACCGGTGAGGTATTCAAACTCATTGAGTGAGAAACTCAGTGGAATTGCATTTATGAGACTCCATATCTTATACTTCTTCTTGCAGTCCAGCTGAAAACCGAGTATAAACTGCACCACCCTCGACGCCCAGCCAAAATTTAGTTTGTAAAACTCTACAAAAACACTGAGCCCTGATTCCAAAAGCTCTTCCCATACATCTTCTTCCAGTACTGCTTCCAATGCAAGAAACAGCTTCCTATCGTTTCTGTAGTAGGCTATACTTTTTCCAGGTCGGGGCTCCTCGCCCTTTGTGAATAATCTCCTTGGAAATTTGGGCTTCTCTATCGTGCAAAACCAAAGACGACATAAATAGGCAAGAATTATATAATTATTGGAAAAACCCTGAAGTCTAGTTCATAAAGAAGTCTACTTTTCTCTGAGAAGTCTACTTTTCTCCGAGAAGTCTACTTGAAAGAGAAGTCTACTTAAAGAGAAGTATACTTGAAAGAGAAGTCTATTTGAAAGAGAAGTCTACTCGAGAAGTCTGATACGAATTCTAAAATAAACCACTAGTTACATAAATTACCATTGCGAACACTGAAATCTGGCGGATACAACAACCAGCGTCATCGACATCTGTAAATCCAAACACAAAATTTCCAAATTAGTGGCAATGATATCTAGGGCAAAAAATTGAATCTAACAGATGCCGGACAAAGAGAAATGATGACAGAATTACCAGTAGTGACGAGGCGACGATGAAAAGAGATGAACGAAATCTATTAAGGTCTATATACAGATAAAGAGATATACAGAAGTGAGAAAACTGAGAGTGAGGAACATAGATTACCTTCGTTGACAATTTCCAAACGCTGGTGACGAGTTCAAGTGGCGGCGGCGACGACGATAGAGGACGACGACAGAAAAGGCGATAAAAATCCCCCAAACGGTGGTTACGAGTTCAGAGAAACTAGGGTTTGTGCAATAAAAAGTAAATGCTGCTCTTTGTGATAAAATGGAATATATAGGCTGGTTAGTAATGGGTTAGTAAAATTGTTCGATTAAGCCAGAGTGTTTTTATTTTACTCGGACATAACCGGTCAAAGAAATCTCCTTATGAGTCTAATTTGGTCCGAGAAGTCTACTCGAGAAGTCTACTTCGGTCTGAGAAGTCTACTTAACCCTAAACCCTAAATCAAAATTTTTGATTAAAACTTATTTGAAAACAATAATTTACTTACCATATTGACAACTCATAGTTAAAATAACAAATATATGAACCCTAATTTATTAACTGAACCATAAATTATGATTCATATAAAATTTGTGCAAACCCTAAGAATTACACTCTTATACCCTAAATCCTAAACCTCAACCCTAACCCTTATGAATTGTATACTCATGAAATTTATAAACTGATTCATTTGCATGAAATTTTATTTTATATAGATGCTAATTGTCTATGTTTTAGTTGTGTATATAATTGTTTACCAAATTATTTTTCCTTATTTTTTAATAAATGGTAAAGAAATTATTAGAGAGTAGACTTCTTAGAGAAAGTCTACTCGAGAAATCTATTGGAGAAGTCTACTTAGTATTGGTTTCTAACCTAATTTATCTATGATAATTTAAATTGATTATTTTGTATTGAATTTTATTTTTAATAGGTGTAAAAAGTAGATGATTGTGTTATTTATCAAAAATGTTTTATCAAATTATTTTTCATTATTTTTAAAATTAATTGTAAAAAAATTATTAAAGAGCAGACTTCTCCAAGAACTCTACTCGATAAATCGAGAAGTCTACTCTAGAAGTCTACTCGATAAATCGAGAAGTCTACTCGAGAAGTCTACCTAGTATTGATTTCTAACCTAATTTATCTATGATGATTTAAATTGATTATTTTGTATCAAATTTTATTTTTAATAGTTGTAAAAAGTATTTGTTTGTGTTATGTATCTATTTTTTTATTAAATTATTTTTTCATGAATTTTAAAATTAATTGTAAGCAAATTATTAGATAGTAGACTTCTCCAAGAAGTCTACTCGAGAAGTCTACTCAAGAAGTCTAGTGGAGAAGTCTACTTGAGAAGTATAGAGGAAAGGTCTATCTAGTATTGATTTCTAACCTAATTTATCTACGATGATTTAAATTGATTATTTTATATCAAATTTTATTTTTAATAGGTGTAAAAACTATATGTTTGTGTTATGTATCTGATACAATATGGAAAAACACTAAATCAAATGTCTTCATTATCTGGATTTATTATTAGAATTTAGTCTTCATCATTATAAAATCAAAGAATTCTCATTCAAGTCTAAAGAGAAATTTGTGCCAAGAAGACTTTTATTTTATTTAGCTTATTTTTCTCATTTTGTTTAAATTTAAATAATTTTATTTAAGAGTATTTATTTGTAAAGATCATTTGTAAGAGATATAAAAGCTCATTGTTCTCATTGTAAAAATATATAGAAATTTTTGGAAATTAAAAGAGATTTTTTCTCTAAAGCTTTGAATTTGTTTTTGTTTATCTAAGCAAGATGGAATTCTTCACTTAATAAACATTTGAATCTATGTCTTTTGTATGCGATGCCTTGAGACTAGGTTTGTGAATTCATCACAGGGGCTTTTACACCCTTGAGTGGTGTTCTTCGATCCACCCATCTATTCATCTCATCTACTGATCCAGCTTGAAAGAGACTCGAGTCCAGCAGGATTGATCCCATAACCATCCACTTCTTGAGCAAGTAAAAAGAGACTTCAGTCCAGCTGCTTGCTTCCACCCATTCACCCAAGCATTATATGATCATACCCATTGATCTTATATCATTTGGTATCAGAGCTAAAAGCTCCTATCCTCTATCTTTTTTATTTCTGTTTTGTTTTTGTTTCTTGTTAGATCAAGATTCCCATTAAAAAGAAAAAAAGTTTTAGTTGCTTTTATTCTTTAATTTTTATAAACTTAAAAAAACTCAGACAAATAGTTTTATGTTTTTGTTCTTTGATTCATGATTTTTTTATTTTTAAAAACATATAAAAAATCAGTGTTTTCCCTTAAAATTGAAGTTTATTTCTTTCATTAAAAAACAAAAAAAAACTCTATTTCTATTTATGTTTTTTGTTTATTTCGATTTTCTGTTATAAAAAATATAAAGTGAAAAAAAAGTTTTATTTATTTTCTAAATATCATTTGCTAAAAAGTTTATAAAAAAAAAGTTTTGAGGACAAAACCATTTGAAGAGGGAGAAAATGATACAATATGGAAAAACACTAAATCAAATGTCTTTATTATCTGGATTTATTATTAGAGATCCTGGCAAAGTCATCAAAAACAGTTATAATGCCCTCTATTGAGCGCAATTTACCAACCGTAAAGATAATGAGATCATTGGTGAAGCATAGGTGTGAGTTTTAAGTTCTTACAATTTGTGTGGTACCCAAACTTGGGTTCTCCTGCTGCCTTGTTCAGAGACATCGAGAGAACATGCATACTGATGACGAATACATACGCCGAAAGAGAGCATCCCTGACGCAAGCCTCTACTTCTCTGAAAATATCCTGCTAATTTCCCTTTTGCTTGAATCGATAAAGATGGAGTAGTGACACAAAGCATAATCCAATGAATAAACTATTCTGGGATACCCATAACATTTAAGACATTTCTCAAGAAGCTCCATTGTACCGAGTTGAATGCTTTGGAGATATCTATCATCATTGCACAACAAGGTGATAATGTTGGCTTATGATAGTCTTTAACAAGCTCACTTGCCAATAGTACTTTCTCCATAAGCAGCCGTCTTTTGACAAATGCTGATTGGTTTGTGATACAAGACTTTTTATGTCTTGTGACTCAATTCCTCAAGTCTAAAATCATGTCATTGAAGAAATTTGAGGTATCAATCCTTCATGGGGATATTGTAATGAAGATGCATAATATTGTTAAGCTAAGCCAAAAAGGGTTTTAAGAGGTTCACACTCAACAATCAAGCAAGTGCAGATAAGTAACTAAGAGACCAAACTATGAACACTTAAAGACATGAAAATCAAACTCAACAAGTGAAAATATGGTGATCTCAAAACAGAGAAAACAAAGCAATTACTAAACAAATTCAAAATTTAAAAGGCAAGGCTCAAGACTAAGGCAATATGACTTAGGTAGTTCTAATTCATTTTCAAAGTATTCAAACAAACAATTCAATACATTAATCCCTAATGATACAAGCTTTGAGCGTCCCACTCGACTTGTTGCATGTTAGTATGAGAACCATTGGTCGATCTCCAAGGTATGATCAGTTTAGATGAGAAATTCGAATCTAAACAAACCGGAGGAACTTGGAATGGAAGCGTTGTTGGTGTAATAGCTGAAAAACTCGAGGATATTAAACCGGGGAACCTTGATGAACGTGTGAGGGGTGAAGCGAGGTGTACCACAAGGGCTGTGAAAGGCCGTTGATAAAGCACAAGGGATTCTCTAACAATGGAGGACTGGTCTCGCAATTGTAGAAAGAACAAGATTTTGCCAGAAATTTTAAGGAAAAAAATGCCCATTTTTATTAATTATTTCAAAATGTGTCGAACTACATTCCTGCAGGGGAACCTTATAAAAAGGTTCTTCAGCTTTAAGACAAAGGAAAGTAAAAATATAAAAGTGTAAACCGAAAATACAAAAGTGCATTGAAAACAAAAGATCTAGAAATTAAAACTAATGAAAATCACAAAGAGAAAATGATGGGATTAGTCAAGATATAAGTGTAATGAAATATGTTTAAATGCTTGCCTTTCTTACCATTGATATATAGATTAATTGGCGTGAATGATAAATCTCATAATGGCCTTTGAAAGCTTAGTTTAACCGAATGATTAAGTTAGGCGGTTTGATCTTCTCTTATGGTGGTAAGGACTTGTACTTGGGCTTGTCTTGGTAGTATGGGCCAAAGTTTTTCCTTCTTTAAGCTTGTAGTATTTGATCCTTGAATGTCCTCACAAAGTCCCGTCCATGGTTTATCTAATGGTTCTTCTTGTATGTTTTGAATGGCTTGGAGGAGGGCTCGATCATACTTGTCTTGCAAGGCTCTAGCTCTTTGCATTGTCATAACTCCTTTTTACTTCAACTGGTAGCTCTACTTCTTGAGTATCTTGTAGCTGCGGCTCAGTCAAGTCTGGCTTGGTTTGAAGGTCCTCATCATTCCCTCCCTCTTGTTGAGGTTTTGACCTCAAAACTTGATTATCTGCAAGGTTAGGAGTAATATCTGAAACATTGAATGTAGAAGAGACATTAAAGTCACCTGGTAGTTCTAGTTTGTAGGCGTTGTTGTTGATTTTCTCCAATATTTTGAAAAGGCCGTCTCCTCTTAATGCTAGCTTTGAGCTTCTCTGACTTGGAAACCTTTCTTGCCTCATATGTAGCCAACCCAATCCACTGGTTCAAAGATGATTTCTTTATGCCCCTTGTTAGCATGCTTGACGTATTGTTCAATTCTTTTCTCCAAGTTTTTTCTGGCCTTCAAGTGAAGTTTCTTAATATTTCTGCCTTTCTTTCTCCATTTAAGCTTAATGATTCAGCATGTGGTAAGGGAGTCAAATCTAATGGAGTTGTAGGATTGAAACCATATACTATCTCGAATGGGGACATCTTTGTAGCTGAGTGTTGAGCTCGGTTTTATGTGAACTCGATGAACGGTAAGCACTCTAGCCAGTTTTTCAAGTTCTTACCAATGGTAGCTCTAAGTAAGGCTGATAATGATCTGTTGACCACCTCTGTTTGGCCATCGGTTTGGGGGTGACATGTGGTGGAGAATAAGAGTTTTTTCCAAGTTTCTTCCATAAGGTCCTCCAGAAGTGACTCAAGAACTTGCTATCTCGGTCTGACACGATGGTCCTTGGTATCCTATGCAAACGTAAGACTTCTCTGAAGAATAGCTCGGCAGTTTGAGAAGCATCATTGACTGCGGCGCATGAAATGAAGTGCACCATCTTAGAGAACCGGTCTACGACGAGGAATATAAAGTCTTTATGCTGAATCTTTGGTAGTCCTAAGACAAAATCCATAGATATATCTACCCATAGGGCTGTGGGGATCGGTAGAGGCATATAAAGACTATGCGGGTGTACTTTAGACTTGGCTGTCTTACAAACATTGCATCTGACACAATGTGCTTCAACTGTCTTCTTAAGGTGAGGCCAATAGAAGTGCTTCTAAACCATGGACAATGTCTTGTTCACTATGAAGTGTCCCATAAGGCCCCCACCATGTGCTTCTCGTATTATAAGATCTCTGAGAGAACATTGCGGGACACATAACCTCCTTTCTCTGAATAAGAACCCATCAAATATGTAGAATTTTCAATAGGCTTCTTTAGTGCATTCGTTGTATGCTTTTTTTAGGTCCAGGTCTTCAGCGTATAACTCCTTGATGTATTCAAACCCTATAACTTTTCTCTCCATGGTAGTGATGAGTGCATGTCTTCGTGATAAGGCATCCGCGACAACGTATTCTTTTCCCTTCTTGTATTTGATGATGTAGGAAAACATTTCTATAAACTCCATCCATCATGCATGTCTTCTCTTGAGATGTGTTTGGCCCCTTAGATGTTTAAGCGTCTCGTGGTCAGTATGAACCACAAATTCTCGGGACATAAGATAATGTTGCCATGTCTCCAAGGCCATCACAAGCGCATACAACTCCTTATCATATGTAGGGTAGTTGAGAGTGGCTCCTCCTAGCTTCTCGCTGAAAAATGCTACTGGCTTCTTGTATTAGGTTAGTACGGCTCCAATGCCAATACCCGAAGCATCGCATTCTACCTCAAAGGTTTTGTTGAAGTCAGGTAAGATAAGCACGAGTGCTTTTGTACCCCAATTCTTGAAGATGTCAAATGCTTTCTGTTGTGCTTTTCCCCACTTAAAACCAACACTTTTCTTGACCACTGCCGTGAGAGGGGCTGCTATGCTGCTGAAGTCTCTAACAAATCTTCTATAATAACTTGCTAAACCGTGGAAACTCCTCACTTGACTGATGTTTGTTGGAGCTGGCCATTCCCGAATAGCTTTAATCTTCTCTTCATCAATTTGTAAATCCTGTGAACTTACAATAAAACCAAGGAAGACTAGTTGGTTAGTGCAGAATGAAAACTTCTTAAGGTTTGTATAGAGGCCCCCTTGTCGAAGAGTCTCTAATACAAGCTCAAGGTGTGTTATGTGATCAGATTAGCTTTTGCTGTAAATTAAAATATCATCAAAATATAAAACAAAAAACTTACTGATATATGCTCTAAGTACTTGATTCATTAGGCGCATGAAAGTACTAGGAGCATTGGTGAGTCTGAACGACATTACCATCCATCCATACAGTCCTTGTTTTGTTTTGAAAGCTGTCTTTTATTCATCTCCTTCTTTCATCTTCACTTGATGATACCTACTCTTCAAATATATTTTATAATAAAAAACAGAACCATTAAGCTCGTCAAGCATATCATCTATCCTTCGTATCGGATGTCTGTATTTGATGGTAATGTTGTTGCCGACTCTACAATCAACACACATCCTCCAAGAACCGCCCTTCTTAGGCACTAGTAGAACTGGAACCACACAGGGGCTAAGGCTCTCTCTTACATATCCCTTGTCTAGTAGTTCTTTGACTTGTTTCTCAAGTTTTTTGGATTCTTCTGGACACATATGGTATGCTGGCTTGTTGGGTGAAGCAGCATTGGGGATAAAATAAATTTGGTGCTCAATTCCTCTTAAAGGTGGTAATCCTTCAGGTATGTCTTCTGGAAACACATCTTTAAAGGTGTTAAGTAGCTGAATGATTTTGGATGGTAAGTCTAATGCTCCATGTCCTGCACTCAAAACCTCCTTAAAGATCATTAATAGCATTGTGTGTTTAGAAGAAATAGCTTTCTTAACATGGCTAGGCTGAATAAGAAAATTAGACTTAGAACTAATTTATTTTTCTTTAGCCATTTGAACTTGCAAATCATGTACTGGAGATGGTGAAAGAGGTGCTAGGCTAACTTGGCGTTTGTCATGAAAGAATATATGCATATTAGTTCGACCATCATGCTTAGTTTCTCTATCAAATTGCCAAGGTCTACCTAACAATATATGACCAGATTGCATAGCAACCACATCACAAATAACTTTATCTTGATATTTTCCTATGCTGAATGGAATAACTACGTGATCACTGATTTTTAATTCGACCTTATCATCAAGCCACCTTACCTTATAAGCCGGGGGTGTTTAGTTCTCTCATGGTCTAATTTATCAACCATGTGAGAGCTTGCTACATTAGTACAAGACCCACCATCAATGATCAAGTTACATACCTTGCCTTGTAAAATGCAGCGAGTATGGAAGATGTTTTTCCTTTGCATTAACTCGGCTGGTTCCACCATGGCATTGAGAACTCTATGGGTGACAAGGAGTTCTCTTGAATACGAATTAACTATGGAAACCATAGTCATCATTGGCTTTTTCGTCTTGTGATTCATACTCACCTGTTTCGGTAATGAGCATGACCCTTTGATCGGGACATTCTCTTTGTATATATCCTCGTCCTTACACTTGAAACATGTGATATCTCTCGAACGTTGAGGATTAGTACTTCTGTTGGGTTTTGCTTGGTTGTCTTTACTTACTTCAGGGGTTTTGCTTTTGAATCGGGATTCAATCTCTACTCCTTTGCCTTTATCTAAGGGCTTAGCACTATTTGATGTCCATGCAGTTTGGGTCTTGCTCCGGTTGCTGATGGTCTTCCTCTTAATGTGCTTCTCGGCTTGAATGGCTAAATAGAATAAGTCTTTGAAGTCTTGAAAAGATTGTCTTCCACTTTGCGACTGATTCTTTCTTGTAAACCATCAAGAAACTGAGCAATGAGAGACTCATCATCATCATGCATATCCAAACGGTTTCTAAGTCTCTCAAACTCTTCGTAATATTCTTACACTGTCCTCGTGCCTTGCTTGTGACCTTGGAATCGCTGATGCGAATCCCTATGGAAATGAGGAGGGACATATCTTTGTTGCATCATGTCTTTCATGTCAAGCTACGAATCAATAATTCTCAGCCGGCTTCTTCTACGATCGGACATCACTCTATCCCACCATATGAGAGCATTATCAGTCAGTTGGGCTACAGCAAGGGCTACTCTCTTCGAGCCAAGATGGTTATGGTAGTCCAATTTGTTGTCCATGCGCTTCTACCACTCCAGATAAGCTTCCGGGTCAACTTTTCCAGCAAAACTTGGTGATGTTAGCTTGATGTTGTCAAAGTTTTGACGTGGTGGTGGTGGTGCATATTCGTCATCTATGGGTCACCATAATCTTATGGTACCCTTCTTTGACGAGCTTTAGGGTTTTATTGGTGATGAGGAATGGGCTCATCTTCTTGAGATGATTCATCATCTCTCGGGTTGGCATTAACAGACTCATTGATCCATACTCCATTGAATTGTGGGGCTCCTCCCATTGGCGTTTGATTAGCGGTGTTGTTGGTGCCTAGTCCTCCAATATTTTGGATTGCGGGTATAGCCACCTTTGGTGTTTGCTCAACACGGGTTAGCTTTTCTCCAAACTCTTGTCTAAAGAGTTGAAATTGCTCTTGCATCATGGCCATCATCGCAGCATTGACACAATTTTTTTTTTTTTTTTTTTTGACTTTTTGTTTAGATGTGGCGAGGAAAACAATCACACTAGAGATGGATGCGATTATAACTAAAAGCAAGAGTTGATATGATCAAACAAAATGAGATTAAATGTATTTATATTTTCTTATAGAGATGCAATGAAAACTAAATATATGTAACAAATATTTTTATTTTTTTTGTGAAATGAAAATCAAACAAGGGATTCAACAAAGAATGAAACTAATGCAAAATATTGAAAGAGCGAATAGATAAAACTTGGCTGAAGGAACTTCAGCTCTGATACCAAAATGATACAAGCTTTGAGCGTCTCACTTGACTTGTTGCACGCTAGTATGAGAACCGTTGGTTGATCTCCAAGGTATCATCAGTTTAGATGAGAAACTCAAATCTAAACAAACCGTAGGCACTTGGAGTGGAAGCGTTGTTGGTGTAATAGCCTAGAAACTCGAGGATATCAAACAGGGGAACCTTGATGAACGTGTGAGGGGTGAAGCGAGGTGTACTACAAGGGCTGTGAAAGGCCGTTGCTAAAACACAAGGGATTCTCTAACAATGGAGGACTGGTCTCGACAATTGATTAGCGAAAATCTTAAGGAAAGAACTGCCCGTTTTATTGATAATTTCAAAAAGTGTTGAACTACAATGCTGTAGGGGAACCTTATAAAGGGATTCTTCAGCTTTATGACAAAGAAAAATAAAAATACAAAAGTGTAAATCGAAAATACAAAAGTGCATTGAAAACCTAAGATCTAGAAATTAAAACTAATGAAAATCACAGCATGACATTCTAAGCATCTATTTCAAGACTTAAATCACTAAGACATTTCATCAAACACATGGAGTGCAGGATAAAACGCCCATGATTCTTATCTAATCCAAAGAGGTACTATGCATTAATGATCAATTCAGCAAGAAGAGGAATGAGATCTAGCAACCTAACACATCAAACATCCAAAAGAAACACTTTTGCATCACAAAAAATCATGAATCATCAAACCCTAAAGAACAAATTCGAAATTAATAAAAGCAAGACCAAGACTAAAAGATTAAACACTTATGATTAAAAGAAGAAGAAAACATAAATAAAAGTATACACAAGTGATCCAATCTCATCCCACAAAGAGATTGTTCTACTTCTTTGAAAAACCAAAGCAAAGCTTTGGGGAAGAGAAAGTATACAAAAAATAGATATATATTTAGTTATTTATAGGGGACATCCCCAAAATAGCCTTAGAAAACAAAAATAAAAAGTCAAAGATGGTCAAAGATAGTTCTCGGACCAAAACCCATCGATCAGAAGGAAGGAGGTGATGCTCGATGTAAGTGATCGATGTGAACTCTTGGTTGCGGACAGTGATGCTTTAACCACCGTATCCTTTGAACTACCGATCGGATTAGCATGATTCAACCTTCGTTGGAAAGCTTATTCAATCCTCTACAACGTCTATGCAGGACTCGAAGGATGAATTGCAACGGAAAACCTTCTATTCGACCCATACATTTCACATCAACCTGCATATTGAGCAGGTTTCTCTTAGCTTTGGTCGATACAGGACTTTGGTGCAGCCTAAAACCCGTCATCTTGGCCATTATGCTTGGTTCTTCATGTCCACATCATCCACCATTCTCTAAGTGTCCTCTATAGCTCCATTTAGACTTGAAAAAGACTCCAAACCATGCAAAATATACAATACCTATTCTAAAACCTAACATGTCTAATATGAATGCAAATGGAGCAAAACATGATGAATGAATGCATAAGAATAAACAAAACCTAAACTAAATGTATGCTAAAACATGGTAAATAATGAGGTTATCACCCTATTTCTTTAAAGTAATGCAACTCTCCCGAGAAAAGTCTCAAAACGCCTTATATACTCGCAAACCCCTAAGTAACTCAGTTAGAACCGACGTTTCCTGGTTCCAGTAGAATTTATCCCGGTTAGTTCCACTTTCTCTTGGATATAGTCCGTACTGGCTTGACCATACGCGCGATAAACCACATTTAAGCCGACCTAAACTCATGGCCCACATCCCAGCCTAATTCCTCTCTGATTAAACTTAATCCCTTCGGCTATTTTCTATTTTCTCACGGACACTTCTCTTTTTCTCCGGACATAGTCCACTTTCACTCGGACTAAACCTTTTTTTCTCGGATATGGTCCATCCACCTCGGCTCATCCCAGCCATCCGTCGACTATTTCCCAGTCATCACCCGACCATAGTCTGAACCTTCCATCCATATGAATTTTCCACTTGACTGAACTCACTAATCCCTCGGAGAACGCCCTGTCCTGTCTCGATCATTTCAGTTTTCTCGGATACGGATGCTACAACTCTCCACTACTTGATTTGGATTCGCCTTCAAATCTAGTTCCTCAGTCTGTAGCTTGTCAAAACATTTGGAAAACTCGGCTTTCATCCTAGCTTCCTGTTCCCACGAAACCTGTTCCTGACCATCGCAATCCATATGACCTGGATCATCCTGACTACCTTTGCTCGCTTAGTCTTCTCCTTTCTGCCTATAGCACGAACCCGCCTAGCCACCACTGCAGGGTCTTCTTGGAAATCTGCAGGCGATTCCTCTATAATCGTCTCTCACTCGGTTATGTGCTTTCTTAGCTGTGACACATGGAATACATTATGGAATGCTCCCATTTCCGATGGCAAGTCCATTTTGTAAGCCACTGCGCCAACTCTTTCCAGTATTTGATACGGTCCCATGTACCTTTGACTCAGCTTAGCGTACTTCGACGTCATATCTGTCCCCTTATACGCCAGTGCCTTTAGGTAGACCATGTCCCCTACACTGAATTCCAAGTCCTTGCAATACTTGTCCGCATAAATTTTCTGCCTGTCAATTGCCTCTTTCAGCTTAACCTTTAAAAACCTGATGTTTTCCGTAGTGGCCTCGACTACTGCTGGCCCCATCACGCTACACTCCCCCACTTGTGTCCAACACAATGGTGTCCTACACGTCCTGCCATACAACGCCTCATATAGAGACATCTAAATGCTCCTATGGTAACTATTGTTGTATGCAAATTCTGCCAACGGTAAGTAATCCTCCCTGTTACCACCCCAGTCCAACACGCATGCCCTCAGCATATCCTCCAAAGTTCTAATCGTCCGTTCTGACCGTCCATCAGTCTGCGGATGATATGTTGTACTCATATGCAACTTCCGGACTCAGCCTGGAACTCTTTCCAAAACCTCGAAGTAAACTTCGGATCATGATCTGAGATGATGCTCACTGGTACTCTATGCAACCTCGCGATCTGATCAATGTACATATGCACCAACTTTGGTACCTCGTCTGTCTTTTTCATTCGTAAGAAGTGAGCAGATTTGGTCAACCGATCCACGATGACCCACACTCCGTCATGCTGCTTCCTAGACTTCGGTAAACCCAGTACAAAGTCCATGGTGATCATATCCCATTTCCATTCTGGCGTTGTTAATGTTTGCAACAAACCACTCGGAAACTGGTGTTCCGCCTTAACCATCTGGCAGGTCGAACAACCGGCTACCCACATAGCCACATCCCTCTTCATCACGACCCAATGATAGTACCGTTTCAGATCCTGGTACATCTTGGTCATCCCCAGATGAACAGAAAACCTTGACTGATGTGCCTCCTTAAGGATCTCATCCTTTAACTCCTTCACGCCAGGACCACACACCCATCCGTTCACAACAATTGTCCCATTGTTTGAAGTCTGATATTCTGTCTTGTCATTCTTTGACATCTTGATCAGATTCTCATCCTTCTCCTGCGCAATCTGAATCCTAGTCAACAAATCAGCTTGATCCGCGGCTCCTAAGCCCAACGGTTCCACCCCTTCTGTTATTGCATTCAACTGCAATGTCCTTAGCATGTTTACAATGCTTCCAACGTCCCGTTCTGATGATATGCTAGCTCTCCTTCGGCTCAACACATCCGCAACAAGATTGGACTTTCCTGGATGGTATGTTATTTCCAAATCATAGTCCGCTACCAGTTCCATCCATCTACGCTGTCTCAAGTTCAAATCCGGTTGAGTAAAGATATACGTTAAACTCTTATGGTTGATACTAGAGGTTTTCACTCTTTCTCAATCACCCCAGTATATAAATCAGTTGTAGTATAGCATAGGGTTTTATGTCAATCCAAAAGGGTTTTGTTGAAAGCAAAAGAGTTGCAAGCAGAAGTCCTTAAGTCAAGCAAGCAAAGAAGGTTTTTGTTGCCTAAGCAACTAAATTAGCAACCTAAAGTGATCAATCACCAAAGAGAACTCAAAAGAGACAGTTTAGCAATGATCAAAGAAGTAAAACAGAGCAAATGAACAGAGTACTAAAGCAAATTCGAAATTCAATAAAAGAGAAAGCGAGTTCCTAGATGTGGTTATTGAATTTGGGGAATTCAGAGACTAACTAATGTTGTTTCAAACAGCATTGATCAAGAAAACAAGCTAGCAATGGTGGTTCCTAGACATAGAGTTCAAAAACAAGCAAGCTAAGTCCAATCTCTTGTAAAATAGCCCTTTGCTAAACACCTTAGCAAGAACTAACTCTCATTAGTGCTAAAACATTTAACAAGCAATAACAATCAACTCTATTCATGTCGAAATGCTCCTCAAACCGTCAATCTCTTGAGCCAAGGCCAGCAAATCCTTTATCAAACAAGATTAGCATTTCATCAAACACTTGGTGAGCATAAGAGAAAGCTTGAATCCTAGATAAGTGTGATCAAGAAAAATCTAGCTTTAAAACAGATTAATAGAGAGGAACCCATGTAATTAAACACTAAACAAACTTTAATCAATCCCTAAATCCCTTTAATCTACCACATCTAAGAACCCTAAGCAAACTACTCACTTATACTCATGTTTAACACCAAATCACAAGAGGAAAAGATGTTAATCATGATTAAAAGAGAGATTAGAGAAAGATTAAAGGCATATACAAACTTATATTAAATAAAGCAAGAAATTTGTCTTACAAACTCAGATAAATAACTCAAGAACAGTGTTATGACGTGACTTATCGAAAATCCCAGATTTAAAGGGGTATTTATACATAAAAGAAGGAAGCCCTAAAGTAATGGCACAAGTGTAATAAAAGACGGGTTCAGACTGGGTTCCTATCGGTCAGTTGTGACCGATAGGGTGATCGATAGGGATCCTATCGGTTTAGAAGATGATCGATAACATGACCAAAATATACACAGTGCACTTCTATCGGTCACTTCTCTGACCGATAGGTCTGGTCGATAGTCCTTCTATCGGTCACTCCTTGACCGATAGGCGATAGGCTCTGCAGAGATCGTCTGCCTTGGTCCCTTTTGCTCCTCTTGGCTTAGCTAGCTTCCTGGATCATCCCCCAAGCTTCTCCATGCTCCTTATAGCTCTAGAGGTACCTAAAAACATCCACAATGCATAGAAAATGCAAACTATATCCTAAATGCAACCTAAGTCTAAAAGGAGAAGAAAATGGGACAAAAGATAAGGAAAACATGTAAAAGAGAACCAAAACATGCACTAAATGCAAGCCTAAATGGTGTAAATAAAAGAGATATCAACACCCCCACACTTGCCTTTTGCTTGTCCTCAAGCAAGTAAGAACAAATGAGAGAGTGAGGTTTGAAGGTGGGCATTCAAATCCAAAAGTGCAAAGGTAAAGAGATGGTATCAATGCTTAAGTGCCTAGTTGTGGGATGCAAACATAATGAGCTATACTTTAAAGAACCTAGCCATGCTCATCATGTTTCAAATTGATCTCAAATCTCAACTTAGGCAAATGCTCAAATCAATCAACTCTTTAACATTCAATTAAGCTCAAAACCATGAATCATGCTTATGAAAATCAAGTGAAGACATTTGGTTCAAAGTGTAAGGTTATGGAATAAAAATGATCTCATTCAAACAAAGGGTGCACAAACATAAGGGATCACTCAATGAAATGATTATATCTTAGGCAAAATGTTAAAGGTAAAAGCACACTTATGCATGCAATTCAAAGCTCCCTTCTACCCAAAGATGAATCCTAAACACTTCTAAGCCCCAAAGTGAACCCCTAAGTCTACCCTTTTCCTAAACTCTACCCTTTACTCTTCTTCATGGCTGGGGAAACTTCTTCTTTTTGCTTGTGTGGTTGCTTCTTTTTGGTTGGGACTTGCTCTTCTTTGTTGCTTTGGCACCTTCTTCACCTTTGGTGGATTGCTTTGGGTCTGATTTCTTCTTTGGATTGACCCTTCAAAACCTTTAAGTTGCTGGCGCCATTCTTTCTAAACACTTAGAGCTTTTACTTCCCTTTACTTAACCACAATGTTAAACTGTTTCCCCTTTTCTACCATTTCAAACTCTTTCCTTTTTCTTTCAAGACATATATACATGAAGTTCAAACTACTTAACTCTACCCTTTTATCCCAAAACTCGTATCCTAGAATCAAGCTCAAGATGCAAGCTGATATCTACAAGAGAGCTTATTATCGCCATCCTTATTCCTAACACTTTTTGCCAAGACAAAATCAAAAATGATATGCAAAGGCCTCACAGCTCTCAAGATAGTGTTTAAGCTCAAAAGGAGGTTTTGGTTAAGGGAGTGGATTAACTGTCCCATAAGTATGAGGATCAGCTACTTGGATCAACAAAAGTGGTAGAAAGGAAAAAGATGATCCAAATATGTTTATGGTAGCCATGAATTCATTTTTCAATGCATAAGACATGATAATTAAAAGTCTAAATTAAATTTCAAGTTGATAGAGTTGATTTTCAGAGAACAAATGCTTTCAGTATGAGATGAGATGATCAAAATTAGCAATCCAAGCATGGTTCAGTCTTAACTTCTAGCTTTCTTATGATGCATCAAACAACTAATCACTTAAACACTGAAATCATCTCTAAACTCTAAGCACTTTACAAGGAAGATTCATCATTATGCCCTATGCAAATGCAATGCAACCTATATGTCAACACTAGACTCAATCCTAAGAGAATGAAATGCAACTGCATGCTTTCTTTTTGGTTTGCAAAAATATGCAAAATCTTTCAAATTTTTCGATTTTTTTTTTTTTGTGTTTTTCTATGCCTTAGATGAATGCATGATATGAATGTGACTCAAGATGAAAGTAAATGAAAAACAAAGAAAAGAGAACACAAAGTCAAACCCCAAATCTCTCCCTTACACTTAAATTACACAGTCCCTTGTGTAATAAAAGAAATGAGAGAGAGAAGCAACAAAATGTAATACAAAATCGAAAAAGATGCAATGGTATAGAAAATAAATAGGATGTGGTACCTTTTTAATAAGTGGAGTGGTGGGAGGATCCAGATGTCTGAGGAGACTTGCTAGCTCTCCTCTTGTTCCTCCTTTCATAAGTCCTTGAAGATGGCGCTGCTTCTTGGGGTGGAGGAACCCAGCTTGACCATATCCTTTCAGCTTGAGAAGAGTCACCTTGATTACCCCATTGCCATGTTTGTTGAACCTCAGAAGGGATGGGAGTTGGTGCCTCCCATGCTGATGGTATATGGGTCCTTGGCTCATAAGATGAAGCCCTTGGTTGTGCCCATGTTCCCCATTGATCACTTGGTTGTGCATGAAAGGAATGTCTTCCATGGGGGTTCCAAACAGCTTCCTCTTCTTCAGTTGGATCAGCTTGTGGCATTGACTCTTCATGGTGAGAAGTATGCTCATGAGTGTGGCTCTGATGGGAAGCTTCTCCTGATGTAGCTTTGTTCTTCTTGAACTTCCCCTTAACCATCTTCACCAGCTTCTTAATGGCTTTGTCTTGCCACTCACACCATTTCTGAAGGGTGTTGATATGCTCATGAGCAGACTTCATAGAGCTCTCTTGGCTTGGGCCTTCATAAGGTTTGAAATGGAACTGCTTTGAGTTGTAGTTCATCACCTCATCTTCATCAAGCTCTTCTTCTTCCTCTTGGGTTTCTCCTTGGCTTTCAGCGCCAGCAGTAACATCTTCATGGACTTCTTCTTCACCTTCTTCTCTTCTCTCTTCTTGAACCTCTTCTGGTTCTGCTTACTCAC
Source organism: Thlaspi arvense (assembly GCA_911865555.2). Classification (NCBI taxonomy): domain Eukaryota; kingdom Viridiplantae; phylum Streptophyta; class Magnoliopsida; order Brassicales; family Brassicaceae; genus Thlaspi; species Thlaspi arvense. Next base: position 17,311,890 of record OU466858.1, read on the forward strand.
TAGCTTCTTCTCTCTCTTCAGGGACAGGGCCTCCATGGTAAAGCTGACTCTCATCCTTGTTGAAACCAATGTTGCCCCTGATGATGAAGGATGTTTACTGTGGATTTGGGAGGAGAATTCTCGCTGGTGTTCTGAAGTCCTTGATGAAGTTGTAGACATGCTTGCCATTGATGCTCTTCTTAAGGAAGTGGCTCTTCCTAAGCTAGTCTATATCAATCCATAATGGCTCCAAAGCATCATCTTCATGTCCCTCAAGGTCAACACCACTGGCCATGAGAATAGCAGTCACAACCCCTCCAGTGTGGATTTGTGGGTTCTTCTCCTTCTTCAGTTTACTTAAAACCCAGCTTTTGTAGGAATAGAGCTGCTCCATCAGCATGGTCACATAACATGGGTATCCTTTCGGCGGCTGTAGAGGTATTCCATCTTTGCTGGTACCCACAAGTTCATACACCCCTTGGTATATCAAGTCTCTCTCATTTCCTGTGATGTATGTTGTTTCCTTCCTTGCATAGAGTGTGTTTGCAAGTGCCTTGTGATCATATCTCACAGCAGGATGCCTCATGTGCTGATTCCTTGTGGTTCCAGCAATGAATGGCCCAGCTCCAATCTCGCATCATAGCATGGCGTGTTGCTTCAGGGAGATATCGAACCTGTTCCACTTGTGGGCATAGGACTTTAGACCAAGAGCTTCAGCGATGGTCAGGAAGGTTGCGGTGAACTTCTGCTTGCCAATCTTAAAAGAAATCCACCCATCTCCATTAGAAAGCTCACTCTCTTCATACCAAACCACCTTGAGAGTGGAGAGGAACTGGTAAGTGAGCTGTTGGTAGGAGGGGACCGGTTTTTCCATGAAGTCTCCAAGTCCCATGTGCTCAAATATGGCCTTGCAGTCCATGTAGATCCCAAGTGCCTTCATTGTGGAGTTGCAGGGGTATCTTGTGGGCTTGAAAACACATTGGTTGAAGAGTTCCATGAACTCTCTAGCACTAGGCTCCTTGTATGGGATCTCTTCTTCAGTAGCTCTGCCCTTTCCTTTATGCTTGGCGCCTTTGTCTCCAACTGGTCTCTTCCCAGCAGCTTTTGATAATTGTCCAGCAGAAGTACCCTTGCCCTTATCTCTTCTAGCTCTTGGAGAAGTGGGCGCTTCCTCCTGTGGTGCTTTTCCCTTGCTTCTAGCTGAAGTTCTTGATTCCCCACGGTACCTACAAAAACAAAGCTTGAAGATACTATACGTAAAAGAACAAAAGTTTGAGAAACCAATAACTGAAAGCTTTAGAATGAATTTCTCTAAGCTAAAAGAAGTTTAACTAGTCCTTAAACAAGATTAAACTCTCAAAAAGCAAGAAGAATTCACATGCTAACAGTTTAAACATGCTAGAGTTCATAAATGAAAATCAAACATTTATGCATGTGAACCTAGCATGGTGGCTCTAAGCAAAAGAGGAAATGATTATGCAAAGGGATATTAAACAAGAAAGAACTGAGGTCTAAGAACAGTAAACAATGCTTTAACAATCAACTTGCTCATCTTAAAGATATCCACCATGCAAAATCAAAGCACAACATCTCAAACTAAACAAATTCTGTTCTTAAAACCATATAAATGATAACTTTAAACACATGCATTCATTAAGAACAAAAGATGAACACTTGAGAAAGCAAACCTTAGTGAAGCTTCTGAGCACTTAGAAAAGATAAATAAAAGAGAGAGAGCTAAAAATTTCGGACATTGGTGAGAGAAGTAGTAAAATGAAGTGCGAAGAGAAGAGAAGAGGTTGTTGGTTCTTAAAGAGGGGAGTGGGGAACCAAATGAATCAAAAGTGGGTGGGGGACAAGAATAAAAGTGCTCAGGAGCTCTGCAAAGTGTCAGAAATGAGCCAAAATTTGAATTTAAACCTCATTGGCTCCAAGCCAAAGGAGGAAAAGTTTTTTGAATAATGAAGCACTTACCTCGCGGGGCTATCGGTCACATTGTGACCGATAGGATTGACCGATAGGGTGCCTATCAATCATAAGTGATCAATAGCACTGACCGATAGCTTCCTGTAAATCCTATCGGTCTCTAGCTTGATCGATACACTGAACAAAATACATCTGATTACTTTGTATTGGTCACTCTTTAGACCGATAGAGTGACCGAAATACAACCGATGCATTTTCATCGGTCAGTATCTGATCGATAGCTAGACCAATAGAATTCTCACTTAGCAGACTCCTTTCCCTATCGATCACAAGTGACTGATAGGTTGACTGGTGCATTCTGGCTCTACTACTATCGATCACAAGCTGACCGATAGCATGACCGATAGGGTCTGTATTGGTCTTGTCTTGACCGATATTGTGATCGATAGTAGCCAAAATACACCTGTTCTTTGTCCCTTATACACTTTTTCAACCCCCAAACTGAATTCCTGCTTCTATACACATTAACTAAGCATAAAAATAAACTAGAAAGCATAATATATACAAAGGATACCATGGGACTACCTCCCAAGTGTGCTTGTTTAAAGTCATTAAGCTTGACTTTGCTTGCCTGACTAGTGGAGGTGATGAGAAGGAGTCTTGGAACTCCTTGGTGTTGCAGTGTCCACTTTGATCTTTTTGGTGACTCCATCAATCTTCAACACAGCAAAGGGCTTTGGCTTATCTCCCCCTTTCATCTTGTAGTGGACTTCACTATTCTTAGAAACAAAGGGCTTCAAGACAACCCCATCTTCTTTGTTACCCAACAAAATTTCATTGATGCAATCAGAAACACCCATTTTGAGGACCTCCTATTCAGTGGTATCAGCAAACAACTTGGTTAAGCAGCAGCCATCAAAACTTGCACCAACATAACCTTCAAACTCTTGCCAATGCTTCCCAACTTTCTTCAACTTCTTGATCTCCATTGAGAAGGCCTACTCATTCTCTAGCTTATTTCCTTTGGAGTCAAACCTCAGAACTTTCTCTTTGGTCAGTCTCAGCTCTATTGTGCACTCCTTGGCATCAAACACTGCTCCAGCTGAAGCTAAGAAAGTCCTCCCTAGAATGATGGCGTTTTTGATCTTTCCTTCAACATCTAGGACCAAGAAATCTGTAGGTATGACTACTCTTTCTATCATCATTGGCACATCTTTGAGAGCCCCAAGTGGTTTCTTTACTGTCCCATCAGGCTATGGTAAGAGACACATTACTCTCTTGAAGTTGAGTGTAGCCAAGAGCCTTAGCAGTAGAGGATGGAAGAAGGTTGATGCTTGCTCCAAGATCACAAAGAGAGCTCTTGAAGGTCTGCCCTTTAAGCTCACATGGTAGAGTGAAACAACCTGGATCTCCAAGCTTCTTAATGTTAAGCTCCTTAACCTCAGATGCTCCAGCTTTAACTCTTAGCTTCTGAAGCTCCTCTTGACCATTCAGACCTCTCATTTCCATTTGAGAAGCATAGAGGGTCACATACTTCTGCACTAGCTGCTCTCTGAATCTTCCTGGAAAAGGGATAGTAGGCTGATAGATAGGGAGAACAGCAGCTTGAGTTTTCTTCTTGACATCAGAGACCTCAACAAAGTCTTCCCTTGTAGCATCAACAACTTCATGTGGCGCCCACCACTATTTTTCTTCCAGAGATTCTTCCTGTGCAACTCCATGGTTAGCATCTCTTTCCAAAAACTCTCTCTCCCCCCCACTCTGAGGTTCAGTGTCCTCAGTGAACAGAGAGAGAAACTCTTCAATGATAGCTTCCTCTTCAGCTGAGAAGCTATCTTCTTCAGTAACCATGGCATTGCAGAACTCTTTTGGGTTAGCTTTTTGTTTTCCAGGAAAGTGTCCTTGAGGTTTTGGACCAGCTATGCCTTTGTTGTTCTCCAGTGTTTTGACTCTTGCAGCTAACCCTTCAAACTTGTTGGTTAGTTCAACATGTACTGAGTCTATTTTGTTATTGATAAACATATTGTTTGTGCAAGGTGAAATATCAAAACCCAAACCACTGTAATGATGTAGTATAGCAGTAAGGGGTATCAATCCAGCCTAGGATTTAGGAAGAACACTAAGAATGCAAGAGTGAAGTAAATCTATGCAGATCGGGTAAATAGATGGTAAATTCTAAGAAAACTAAATGCAACGACCAAACTACTACGAAAACTATTTTAAAATCACTGGAAGAGGGTTAACTACCACTAAGAAAAAACAGAAGATTAAAAATGCAAATCTACTAAGAACTAAAAATCGAGAGCCAAATCAGCTAAAACAGATCGATCTAACAACTTAAAGGCAAACGACTTCTAATGAACAAGATGCAAGCTTCGAAACTAAAAGATGATTACTTGAGGTTTAAAAATGCTAAAAGAGGGTTCAGGATCTAGGGTCATATTCAAGAGTGTTCAAGGGTCAAATTTTGGTTTGAAAACATTTAGATCTACTCATTGATGAGCTTTCCCTAAGCCTTGAGAATCTTAAATAGACTCATCCATGGCGTGTGGTATGATTCCCTTCTTCAATCTCTCCCCCAAACCCATGGCTTTTGGTGGAAAAAGAGATCGAAGAGCATGGATTACAGATCTCAACAAACGGCTTAACTAACCTCCTCTACAACCATGGCGTTTGGGAGAGGTTAGATTAGTCTCTAGGATCTGGTTTTCTAGGATATCTGAATCCAGTCAGGGTAAGACAGCCTTGGAATCATAGAGATCTTTTCCAAGACTCTCTAAGCCTTAAGACCCCAAAATCCTAGAAAGGAATGAATGAAGAACAAGAAAAACACAAGGCTTAAACCCCTTAAACCCTTGAATCGCCTCGATCCCTTAACCCAAAAAGAACTACTCACTACTCATGTTTAAAACCGATTGAAATGCAATAAAAGATGAACTAAGCATGATTAAAGAGCGATTAAAGAAAAACTGCTTAATATTAAAAAGATTCAAGTTCAAAACATGAAAAACTCAAGAACCATGACAATGGCGGATAATCGCCTCCAGAAAAGCTTAGAAAAGATAAGGATGAAAGAAAGTTGTAGGATAATGAAAGTGACATCCTCCTTTTACCCAAAATAGCTTAACCGCCAAATGGTCCCCTCACTACGCTCCAAAAATGGTTAAGGCCCCAGAGATCGACCTTGAGATCGATCAGCTCACTCGATCTTCTTCATGGATCACCATCTTCTGCTTGATCTTCAAGTCGATCTGGTTGGATGGATCGAGCACTTCCTTCGATCTTCTACTCAATCCTTGGATGATCGAGTCATGGTCTCGATCTGGCTCTCGTTCTGCATGGCGTCATCTACGTCCGTACTCCTGATCGATCTCCTCTCTCGATCTTGGTCTCGATCTTTCCCCTTGAATCGACTTGGGTCACTCGATCTTCTGGTCGATCTCGTCTAGATCAACCTGCCTTGCTCGATCTGCTACTTGATCTCGGGTCCTTTGCATGCACAGCTGAGTTCTCTAAGTGTCCACAAGCTTCTAGCTGATCCTCCTCACGTCCATATAACCTCCACAAATCCAGAGTGCTCCAAACAACCTGATAATGATGCAAAAGTGCAAGAAATATGCAAAATGCGAATGCAAAGGGACCTAGGACCTAAAATGCAACAAATGGAACAAACTAGCCTATAATGCAAGATGAATGCATGAAAAACTATCCTAAATGCATGCAAAATATGCGAAATATATGGTAATATCAACTTCCCTAAACTTGCCTTTTGCTTGCCCTCAAGCAAACAGAATTCAAGAAAGGAAGAGAGGCTTGAAAACGGGAGTTCAAAACTAAAGATGTCAATGGAGAAACTGATTCAATGCCCAAGTTATAAGTTGTAAGATGCACAGAGGTTGTTCTACTTTAAAAGCTTTAGCCATACTCATCAAAGCAAACAAATGAACTCTAGCCTAGCCTACACAAGCATTCAAATCAACCAACTCCTTAACATTCATTGAACGGTAACAAATGGATATAGTTTGTGCATATCAAGAGAAAGCATTTGGTCAAGGGACATGGTCATGAGATGAAGATGATCTCATTCAAATAAGGGCTTAAAAATTCAGGGGATCACTCAATGAAAGAATCATATCTTTGGCAAAATGCAAAAGGTAAAAGCACACTTATGCATGCAAGTTAAAACTCCCTTCTACCCTTTTTACCCAAGATGATCCTAAAAACCTCTAAAACCCCAAGTGTAACCCCTAAATCTACCCTTTCCAAAAGCGCTTGATCTCTTCATCTTTCTCAATTGGGGGAAACTCCTTCTTCTTCAGTCCGTGTGGTTGACTTCTTTTTATTTGAACTTGCTCTCCTTTGTTGTATGCTTGGCGCTTTTTTCATCACCTTTGGTGGATGGCTCGGTCAGATTTTCTTTTTTTTGAATGACCTTTTGTAAGCCTTGTTGCTGCTGGCGCCTTTCTATTTTAACACTAAGAGCATTCTTTTTTTGCATTCTTTTTTTGCATTCTTTTTTCTATGTTACTTAACCACAAACGATCTGTTCCCCCTTTGCTACCAATCCTAATCTTTTCCTTCTTTTGTAAAGATGTAAACATAAAACGCTTAAACCATTTAAACAACCCTTTTCCCAAACTCCTAACCTAATACCAAGCTCAAAATGCAAGCTAGTGTCTACAAGGGAGCTTCTCCTTGCCAACCTTATTCCAAACACTTTTTGCTAAGATGTGATAGAAAATGATGTAATATAAGGCCTCACAACTCACGCAAAAGTGTTTAGGTCTGAAAGAAGGTTTGGTTTAGGGCGAGGTTAACTGTCCCATGATGATGAGGATCAGCTACTTGGATTAACAAGAGTGGTAAGAAGGGAAGAAGATAATCCAAGTATGTATAAAGGTAAGCCATACAATCACTCTCAATGCACAAACAAGATAATTCAATGTCAAAATTATGGTTCTACTAAGATGGAGTTGGCATCAAATCAAAGCGAGTTTCAACATAAGACTAGAGTATCAAATGCAAGTAATCAAAGTATGGTGCAGCCTTAACTTTAAACTCACTAGATGCAATCAAACAACAAACAACCAAGGCATTGAGAACAGTTCAAACATTAACAACTTAACCAGTGTTTATCATTCACTCCCTATGCAAATGCAATAACCTAAATGATTTTAAAAATTCTAGACTCAATCCTAAAATATTTAACAATGCAAATGCAAACTATATGGTTTTTTTTGAATTTTTTTTTAAAATTTTTCATATTTTTGTATTTTCTATGCCTTAGATGATGCATGATGACTCAAAGGATGATAACAGAAAATAAGATCAAAGAAAACATGTCAAACACACCACACACTCCCCCAACCTTGAATGACACCGTCTCAGTGGCAAACAAAGTTCAAGAGAGTCAAAACACAAAGAAAAAATCAAAAGATGTATGGTATATACAATGGTTTGGTTGTTGGTACCTCGGAGCTAGGCTCGGCTGGAGCTGGAGGATGCTCCAGACTTCCTGCTCTTGCTAGGAGGGTCGTGAGTGACCGCCTTGCCTTTCTCCTTGGTTTCTCCTTCGTGTAGAGAGCGGCGTGCACCTTTGTTGTCGCCTTGGGGCTCACGGATCACTATCCCACCAGTTGATCTCCTTCTCTTCTCGGGTTGCTCAACCTCTTCGCTTGAAGATGCCTCAGATGATTTCTTCTTCAAGTCCTTGATCTTCTTAGCAAGCTTTTTAATCATCTTGCTCTGCCATTTGTTGATCTTGAGCTGCATCTCGACGACTGAAGCAAGGAACTTGCTGGTTTTGCTTCTTGGCTCGAAGTCAAGCGTGGGAAGAACAAAGCTCTCGGGCATCTCAGCGTCGGATGTAGGTGACTCTGAACGTGGGCGAGCAACTCGTGGAGGTGCGGCTGTGGCTCTTAGAGGTGCATAGCATTCCTCAACACTTGGCAGAAACTCAACATTGTCAACACCTAGCAGCTTCGTTTCTTCCTTGTTTGGCAAGATGCACACTCTCTTCTCATTTTCGCAATCAATGGACAGGTAAGCAAAGAATCCCTCAGCTGGCGTGCGTCCCAAGCTGTCTGTGTTTCGCATGTAAACCTCATCCATATAGGCTCTATCCGCGCAAGGTACAAAATCGGGAAGAGGTACACCAGCTTGAACAAACAGCGGCGTAAGGAAGCCCCCTATCAGCGCTGAACTCGCCTTGCATCTCATTGCCCACGCCTTGTACTTGAGTAGAGAGGAAGCCAGAATGCATCCATAATTGACATCATCACCAAGCTCGTCTTCCATCGGCTCGTCATTCTCCTTAAGGTCGCATAGAAGGTGCTTAACGCCTTGGAAGAGAAAGCACAGCTCATTCTTGGTGGCTGTGGGAGCCACGGACCTTCCACTAAAGGTGTTGGCGATGAGCTTAAGCGTGTATCTCAAAACGGGGCTGTGGACTCTCTTGATCTTCGCCGTGTTTGCCTTGTAATCATCGTTGCTTATCTGATCCCACAAGTCGTTACCTTGGGTGAAAGGTGGGAACTCCACTTGCTTGGCATCACCCTTCAGACCATAGGCTTGGCAAAGCTCTTGGATGGAGAGATGATAGGCTTGTCTCCTGATCTTGAAGGTGATGTGACCTTGAGAAGGAGTAGGAAGACTTGGATTCTCGTAAGTGAACTCCAAAGTGACGAGGAAGTCTATGGTTGCCTCGGGATAGGTTGGGCAATCCATTCTTGATAGGCACCGGAGCCCAATGTTCTTGAGAAGCTGATCAAAGTCTCCCAAGATCCCCATCTTAGCCAACAGATCCCTGCTTGCGAACTTTGTGGGATCGAACCTTAGCCTTTCCAGCCGTTTCTTGGCTTGTTTCTCCTCTTTGGTCCATCTAACCATCTCCTGAACCACTTCTTGAGCTTCTCCTTCTTGTGCTGTCTCTTCTCTGGTTCTCTTTGGTGCCATTGGTACCTGAAACACAAATCTCAAGGAAGAGAATGAGTATAGGCGGCAAAATTGAGAGAAAGACAAGGTTAGAAAGAAAAACTTCTAACAATAACCCTAGAATTTTGGGGAATTTATAAAAATTATAGCTGGATAATAGAGAAGAAAATCTAGAGATAAGATTAAATCTAGAAAATTTCCTAATATCTAGCTATTTCTAAAAATTATCATAACTCCCTAACAACTACAATCATCCTAAACATCTAAAAAGACAATTTTCCAAAAAACTTTAAACATGAAATCTATAAGCCGAAAATACCTTTTTAAAAGGAAGAATGCAGATGCTAAAAGCCTTAAAGACAGAACTCACACTCTCTCTTTACTTTGAAAATGGTTTCGAACACAAAAATGAGAGAGTGCGAATGCATGTGAATATAAAGGCTAACAAAACCATGGGCAAACAAGTGGTTTCTGACAAAAGTGTGGTCAAGGCACATCTTTCATGGTCAAAGGTGCTTGACTTGACCACAATTAAAATTTAAAAACCGGAGGGAAAGAAGAAAAGAGCGAAAAAATTTACTTACCTCGACACGAGATTGAGTCCATTTGGTCGATCTAGGACTCGATCTCATGCCCATGTTGGCGAAGATCGAGAGGTTTGATCGATCAGAGACACGATTCAGATTGCATCGAGTCTTAGATCGATTGTGCCCCCTCGTTCCATGATTTTTGGTCACTCAGGCTATGCTCCTTGGATCGAGCCACGTGATCGATTTGGGGGTCATTTGGGCGAAGATCGAGTGGCAGATCGAGTAGACTGATCGATCTAACCTCAAGGATCGAGTGTGGTCAGTCGATCCACACCTCGTTTGCATTTCAAGCTAAACGTATGGGTGGTTTATCCTCTCATGATTGACCGACTCACTCGATTGTCTACTCGATCTCGTCTAGATCGATTGACTCCTCTCGATTCACTAGCTCGATCTACTAAAGATCGAGCCAGGATATGTCGATCTAGCACTCGATCTCTAGCCTATAATTCTCCCTTCTTGCCTCTTTTGACTCCAAGATCATGATCTCCAATCACCTATCCTTTCACCTACACACTCAAACATAAAAAGCATAAAACTGAAATAGAAAGAAAGCAAAAATATGTACAAGATAGACATGGGAATGCCTCCCAAGTGCGCTTTCTTTAACGTCTTTAGCTAGACTTTACTTGGTTTAGGCTTGAGGTGGGTCTTGGAGAAGCATTTTGGTGCTCTCCTTGCTTCAATCACTCGCCAGGTAGGGCTTGACTCTGTGCCCATTGACTGTGAAAGCCTTTCCACTCTTGCCAACCAAAGTAACCGCTCCATAGAGAAGAACTTCCTTGATCTCAAACGGTCCACACCACCATGATTTGAGCTTGCCCGGGAACAGCTTCAACCTCGAGTTGTAGAGTAGCACCAGACTGCCTTCCCTTATCTCCTTATAAACCAGCTTCTTGTCATGAACCGCCTTGGTCCTTTCCTTGTAAATCTTAGCACTCTCGTAGGCGTCTAACCGCAGCTCATCAAGCTCATGTAGTTGAATCAACCGCTTCTCCTGCGCCGTCTTGAGACTGAAGTTCATCTGCTTCACAGCCCACAGTGCTCTATGCTCCAACTCAATAGGAAGATGACATGCCTTGCCGTATAGAAGAGTGAAGGGAGTGGTACCAACAGGAGTCTTGAAAGCGGTCTGGTAAGCCCATAGAGCATCATCTAGTTTAACCGCTCAATCCTTCCGAGTTGCTCCTACTGTCCTCTCTAAGATAGCTTTGATCTGTCTATTCGAGACCTCTACTTGCCCACTAGTTTGTGGGTGATAAGGTGTTGCTACTTTGTGCTTCACTTCATACTTCTTCAAGAGACTTTCAAACACCTTTTTGATAAAGTGGCTGCCCTCGTCGCTGATCACTACTTTTGGTACTCCAAACCGTGGGAAGATGATGGTCTTAAAGAGTTTAACCACCACCTTTGCATCATTGGTTGGAGAAGCTATAGCCTCAAGCCACTTAGACACGTAATCAACAGCCACCAAGATGAATTTTTTGCTGTAAGAAGATGGGAACGGTCCCATGAAGTCTATCTCCCAAGCATCAAACACATTAACTTCAAAGATTGGCACCTAAGGCATCTCGTTCCTCTTCGTGATGTTTCCAGCTCTTTGACATGCTTCACAAGACTTAACAAACTCATGAGCATCCTTGAATAGCGATGGCCACCAAAACCCGGCTTGTAAGACCTTTGTTGCCATCTTGAAAGAAGTGAATTGTCCTCCATAGGATGAACTGTGGCAGTGTAGAAGGATGTCCTGCGCTTCTTATCTTGAGGCACATCTTCTATACAAGCTGTCTACTCCCCTCTTGTACAAGTAAGGCTCGTCCCAAAAATAATGAGAGATGTCTCTCATGAACTTCTTCTTGTGGTAGTGGTCAAGATGAGTAGGTTCCTCTCCACAAGCTAAGAAGTTCACTATATCAGCATACCAAGGCAGGTTCTCTTCTCTCAAAGCCAAAACATCTTCAAACTGATCCTATTATGATCCTCCCAAGGAATCAGCACTTATCAAGTTGAGAGATGGATAAAGGTGGCTGTGAGGCCGTGATGATGGATGATGGTTTGAATGATTGATGGTTATCAGCGAAGCTTGCGGAAAGAGCTTCAAGATAACGACTTAAACTACTCTGGATATACACACCAAAGAGTCTAAGGATTTTGCTGGAAATACACACAACAAGATGATCTTCTTTAGAAAGGGTAAGATGATTTCGTCCAGAATACATAGAGGACTTATAAAGAAAAGAGAAAGAGAAGAAAAACAGAAAAAGAGGTAATTAAGACAAGTCTTGGAACATGCTCCAAGACTAGGCTCGAAAACTAGCAAAATATTAAAAACAGGGTTTGAATTCGAAAATAACTCTTGCACTCCCCTTTGGCCATGAAAATAATAGAGTAGAATAGAATAGACTAGGATATAATAGAATAGAATATGGCCTGATGATGATTAACAAAATGGACTATGATGAAGTGAAACATAAGCCTCGTTGAAAACCTTCCTTTGGAAAACCCATTGGGACAAAACCAAAGGTAAGGGAAAAAGAGCACCTATGAATCACTTATCCATTTGTTGAATCACTTAGCTTGTATGGAGACCAAAGACGTGTTGAATCATGTCTTCATTGTGTTTTGTTTGGCTCCAAATGTGTTTAAGTAATCCCCCAATGACTTGGTTGAATGTCTTGGCTCTAGATTGAGTCATAGGTCCAATTGGTGTCACTAGAGCATCTTCTGCTATAAGCTCTTCCTCAGCTACAAGCTCATCTGGTTCTTGCTCCAAGTCCTTGCTTCTGTCCATGATCATATCATCCCCTCCCTCTTCAAAAGGATTTGACCTCAAATCCGTTTCATCTGCAATTAAATAGATCAAATTAATACCAATATAATCAAAAAGGGTTAGAGAGATACATCCATATCGGTTTTGGCTCAGTTTTGGCGTGAATGCTGCATCTGATGGCTCTTCTTTCATCAGTATGAAACAACTGATGTTTTGGTGTTTGTACTGGTTCACATCAGGTGGCTTAAATCGGTTGTCTTCCTCCCTCTTTTCGGTTCTTCTTGTGAGCTTCAAGGTTGCTTTAAAACCTGTAATTGACACTTTTGACAAAGACAAGCGAATTATATCTGTGTGATGAAGGGCAAAATAATCCTTTTCATGAATGCCAATCTTTTTGTCATAAATCAGAATGTGATGAGAACACCAAAAATCCTTAACAGAATTTAGAACAAGGAATATTTTACTAGAAAGAGAAATATCCTTTACAAACTTAGAAAAACTTTGTTCAAAAACATGATATTTGGAAGTTGATTTGCAAGGTTCATTAGAATCACAAAAAATGTTTCGTTCCATCTTAGAAAAAGTTTTAACCATCACAAACTCTGCCTTAGTCCTAAACAACTCAAATATGTTGCTAAACAAAGAAACTCTCAAAGAAGGTTCAAATTTACGAAATTGGTCAAATAAAAAATCTTTTGGCTTAAAGAACTTTTCATGAGGAATAGTTTTAAAATTTGGAATCAGTTTGCCAAAAATAGATTTTAAAACACAAAATTCTTTCACAGGTTCTAAACCAAAATGTTTTTCATCTTGAGCAGGAACCAGCATAAACAAATTAGGTTCAGTCCTAACCAAATCAAATTCCTTATAGTGCTTTCTTTGATGATCTTTAGGAAAGGGATTAGGGACAGGTTCTAACACAAGGCTGTTATTCTGCTCCAAGTCAGTAGTCAATGGTGAACTCCTTTGTTCTTTTTCTGGTGATTCTTCTTCTGTTTCAGATCTCTTTGACACAGACAAGTGCATCAAACTAGTAATAGACAAATCAGGTACTCCTTTATCTAAAGAAGAACTTATCTGAGCTTTTGTTTGAACAATGCTTTGCTCTGGTTTTGTTGCTGGCTTGCTCAACGTTTCATGACTGAGAACACTATTCTTCTTCGTGCTTTTCAAAAAGCTACTCTTCTGATCTTGATGGTAGCATTGAGCTTTCTGGTCCTTCGCTTGATTTCTCTGTTTAAACTCTTTTCGAAGTAACTCAAGCTCTTTGTCTATAAACTCCTTCATTTGATTAATGATTCCTTCGAACAGAAACCTCCATCCTGCAATAACAGAAACAACAACACTAGTAAAAAGTTACAAGAAAAAATTACAACTAAATAGAAGAAGATGAGCAGTCAATTTCATTCTTATGATCAGATGAACAGAAAAATATTTATTTATTTTTTTTATTTTTTTTATTTATTTTCAATGCAAGTTCGAAAATAGATGATGAAAATCAAACAAAAAAAAATTGCTGAATAAAAAATAAAATAAAATAAAAATATGAAACAAAAATATGAAACAAAAAAAATGCAAAATAAAAAGATAGAAAACTTAAAATTCAAAGTGTGCTCTGATACCACATAATATGATCCTCCCAAGGAATCGGCACTTATCAAGTTGAGAGATGGATAAAGGTGGTTGTGAGGCCATGACGATGGATGATGGTTTGAATGATTGATGGTTATCAGCGAAGCTTGCGGAAAGAGCTTCAAGATAACGACTTAAACTACTCTAGATATACACACCAAAGAATCTAAGGATTTTGCTGGATATACACACCAACAAGATGATCTTCTTTAGAAAGGGTTTTTGATTAAAAAGAAAGATGATTTCGTCTAGAATACATAGAGGACTTATAAAGAAGAGAGAAACAGAAGAAAAACAGAAAAAGAGGTAATTAAGACAAGTCTTGGAACATGCTCCAAGACTACTCTCGAAAACTAGCAAAATAATTAAAAACAGAGTTTGAATTCGAAAATAACTCTTGCACTCCCTTTTGGCCATGAAAATAATAGAGTAGAATAGAATAGACTATGATAGAATAGAATAGAATATGGCTTGATGATGATTAACAAAATGGACTATGATGAAGTGAAACATAAGCCTCGTTAAAAACCTTCCTTTGGAAAACCCATTGGGACAAAACCAAAGGTAAGGGAAAAATAGCACCTATGAATCACTTATCCATTTGTTGAATCACTTAGCTTGTATGGAGACCAATGACGTGTTGATCAAGTCTTCATTGTGTTTTTTTTTGCTCCAAATGTGTTTAAGTAATCCTCTAATGGCTTGGTTGAATGTCTTGGCTCTAGATCGAGTCATAGGTCCAATTGGCGTCACTAGAGCATCTTCTTCTATAAGCTCTTCCTCAGCTACAAGCTCATCTGGTTCTTGCTCCAAGTCCTTGCTGCTATCCATGATCATATCAGATCCTCTAGCTGTGTGCATACAACCGTGTTGATCATCATGAGTTGCTCTTCAGGAAGTGAATCATCCAAGGGTAAGGCTTCATTCACTCTCATCCTAGAAAGGTGATCAGCATCACCATTCTCTATTCCCTTCTTGTCTTTGATCTCCATATCAAACTCTTGTAAAAGGAGAATCCACCTTAAGAGCCTCGGCTTGGTATCTTTCTTTGAGTAGATGTACCTCAAGGCCGCGTGATCAGTGTATACAACAACCTTAGAGCCCACCAAATATGATCTGAAGTTCTCAAAAGCAAACACAACGGCCCATCAGCTCCTTCTCGGTTGTAGCATATCTCACTTGCGTGTCATCCAAGGTACGACTGGTGTAGTAGATAACATGCAACCTCTTGTCTTTCCTCTGACCAAGAACAGCTCCCACGACGTAGTCACTCGCGTCGCACATTATCTCGAAGGGTAAGCTCCAATCTGGTGCTTGTACTATAGGTGCCGTGACAAGAGCCTCCTTGATAGTCTTGAAAGCGTGAAGGCACTCCTCATCAAACACGAACTCAGATTCTTTGCACAACAGCCGTGTAAGAGGGCGAGCTATCTTGGAGAAATCCTTTATGAATCTCCTGTAGAAGCCTGCGTGACCCAAGAAACTCCTTATACTCTTCACATTAGTCGGCGGCTCAAGACTCATCATGACCTCAATCTTCGCTTTATAAACCTCTATCCCCTGCCCAGATATCTTGTGACCGAGCACAATCCCTTCCTTCACCATGTAGTGACACTTCTCCCAGTTCAGCACCAGGTTTGTCTACTCACATCGCTTGAGTACCTTGCAAAGATTCAACAAACAAGCAGAAAAAGATGCACCATATATAGAGAAATCATCTATAAACACTTCCACCATTTCCTCTATAGGATCAGAGAAGATAGACATCATGCACCTTTGAAAGGTTGCTGGTGCATTACATAACCCAAATGGCATCCTTCGATATGCGAAGGTACCATAAGGGCATGTAAAAGTCGTCTTCTCTTGATCGTTAGGATGGATTGGTATTTGAAAGAAACCACTATAACCATCAAGAAAGCAGTAATATGGGTGATTAGCTAATCTCTCAAGCATCGTATCAATAAAGGGAAGAGGAAAATGATCCTTTCTAGTAGCTGAATTGAGCTTCCTATAATCTATACACATTCGGTGACCAGTAATGGTTCTAGTAGGAATCAATTCATCTTTTTCATTCTTAATGACTGATTTCCCCCTTATTAGGCACCACGTGGACAGGAAAAACCCATGTGCTGTCACTGATGGGGTATATCACATCAGCCTCTAACAGTTTCAGAATCTCTTTCTTAACTACTTCTTTCAAATTCGGGTTTAAGCGTCTTTGATGTTCAATAGAAGAAGAGTTTTCATTATCTAAGTGAATCCTGTGGTTGCAAAGCATTGGTGAAAGGCCCTTGATGTCACTTAGAGAGTACCCAATGCCCTTCCTATACTTTCTCAGCTCATTAAGGAGCGAGTGCAACTCACCATCACTCAAGTTTTCATTCACAATCACGGGATAAGTCTCATTAAGCCCTAAGAAAGCATACCTAAGCCCTTTTGGGAGCTCCTATAGGTCCACCTTTGGGGCTAGCAGCTCGCTCCAGTCCTCCTCGTGGCTTGTGTTGACATCACTGTCCTCACTGCCCTCTTTAGAACCCGAGTCATGAGCTTTAAGGCTGCCATCTTGAACCGTTGTTCCCTCAGAGATCGAGTCATCCAGTCGATCTTCCACTCGTTCTGGTCCGGATCGAGTAACTTCACTCGATTCACCTACTCGATTTGATGTGGATCGAGCAGGAGATCGAGTCCCCGACTCGTTCTCTGAACTGATTGATTGGCCTCTCTCGATCTTCTCATTGTTCTCTTCTCTGGATCGACCAGCCTCCTCGATCTTCTTGTCGATTGCTGTCCTGGATCAAGTGATCTCCTCGATTTCCTGATCGATCTCTAGGCATCCGCCTTCATCTTCCTTCACAGCCTTGCGAGAATCAAGGATGTGAACGTATTCTTGAGTCTGCTTGTCCAGGAAGCCATACTCTCCACACTCCTTAGTCAAAGCTAGCTGCAAATGATCTTCTTGTGCTAACTCCTCAAGCAACTCATCGGCTAAAGCGTCTAGAGTCTCAATGTAGAAAGCTTGTCCTCCAATGGTTGGCTTCTTCAAGACTTCATTGATATCAAAGTCTAGCTTGATGTCCTTGCCCAAGTGTAGAGAGATCTTGCCATTCTTCACATCTATGATGGCTCCAGCGGTTGCAAGAAACGGTCTTCCAAGGATAAGAGGATCCTTTGGCTCTTCATCCATTTCAAGAACAACGAAATCTGTTGGCACGTTAACTCCACTGTTCCTCACAGGCAAATCTTTAAGCATACCCACAGGAAGCATTATGCTTCTATCAGCTAGCACGAGAGAGATCCTATACTCTTTAAACTTTGAGAAACCGAGCTTCTTTGCAATGGAATGGGGCATGAGATTAATGCTTTCACCAAGATCACATAAGCAGCTATCAAACTTCAAGGGACCAAGAGCACAAGGATTGGTGAATGATCCTGGATCTCCTAGCTTCTTAGGAACAATCTCCTTGTGAATAATAGCACTGCACTCTTCACTAAGCACCAAAACTTCTTCACTTTCCTTGTTCTTCTTAGTAAGCGTATCTTTGAAAAACTTGGCACACTTAGGCATCATGGCTAAACAATCCACCAAAGGTAGCTTGATCTCAACATCTTTCAAATGCTTCTCAAAGACCGCTCTATGCTTCTCTATCAGCTGTTTCTTGAACCGGCCAGGAAAAGGAAGCTTCGGCTTGTATGGTGGAGGAACAAATGCATCTTTCTCTTTGCTCACCTCCTCTACCTTCTTCTCTACAACCGCTTCTTTACCCTTTCTTGGTCTTTCAATCCACACATTATCAAAGGTGATTTCTTCATCAGCTGAAGGCTTACCCTCCCCTTCTTGAACTACAATTTCCTCATTGTCTTTTGGTACAACTCTCGGCGGAAGCTCTTTACCACTTCTCAAGGTGATAGCGTTTGCATACTCCTTGGGATTTTGCTCACACTTGCCCAGTAAGCTGCCTTGACCGCTTGTGCTAGCTTTGCCCTTCTCTAACTGCTTGATCTTGTTGTTCAGATTAGTGATCTGAGTAGAGACGTCAGTAAGAGAAGAATCTAGCCGGTTGTTCATCTCAACAAACTTCTGATTTGTAGAGGCTTGACCTTGAAGCAACTGTTGAAACATTGCTTGAACCGGATCTTGAGGAGGCGGTTGAGCTTGTTGCTGTTGAGGCATGAAACCAGGAGGAAACATAGGAGTGTAACCTTTGTTGCCTTGCTGTTGCTGCTGAAATTTAAAGTTCCCTTGCCTCTGACCTTGATATCCACCATTTTGTTGAAAACCCTTGTTGTAACGAACAAACGGCTTTGCTTGTTGAGGGGGGTACACCTTATCCTTTGGATTCTCAACGTTGGAGCTACGGTATGAGAGATTGTTGTTGCCCTGGTAGCCTTGTGAATATCCCTGAGGCTTGTTGTAGTTCTGACCAGCAATCCAATTAGCTTCTTCTTGACTCAACTCTAGCTCCTCTAAGACATCATCGGCTTCTCCATGAACTTGCTTCTGATTTGCAAGAACTAGCTTGTCTATCTTCTCATGGAGGGACTTAAGCTCTTTTTTGTGTGACTCCAGCTCAGAACCTCTAGGTGCTCGGTCTTAGTCCTCGGTGTAATTCCCATCACTCAAAGCCTTGTTTTCTATGAGCTCCATACCTTCTTCCACTTCTTGACCAAGAAAGTTACCCTTGCTTGCCGTATCAAGCAACATTCAGATCTTTGGTAATGCTCCTCGGTATATTGTGCTCAAGAGAGTCTCTTCACTGAAGCCGTGGTGAGGACACTGAATGGTATAGTCCTTGAATCTCTCCATAGCTTCATTGAATGTCTCGTTCTGCCTTTAAGTGAAGCCACTAATCTCACTTTGCAGCCTAGCTGTTCTTGTGCTCGAGAAAAACTTTGAGAGGAACACCTTCTTACATTCAGCCCAAGAGGTAATAGTGCCTTGTGGAAGGTTCTTCTCCCAATGCCTAGCTTTATCTCCAAGAGAAAATGGGAAGAGCCGTAGCTTGAAAGCATCTTCCGAGATCCCATTGATCTTTATCATCCCACACACTTGCTCAAAGTTGTCAAGGTGCTTCAAAGGGTCTTCCATAGCCAGCCAATGAAATTTGCTGTTCTGAACCATAGAGATGAATCCAGGCTTTATCTCGAAGTTGTTATTTTGGACTGGTGGGGGAGTGATCCCAAAACGGTTATGATGTGTATTTGGAGCATCTCCAGCACCAATAATATATGGTGGTCTAGCTGCGTGGTTGGGGTTTCCATTACCCCTTCCTACACCACTGTGAGCTGGTGGAGGTCCCTCAGGATGTTCTTGCTCAGCCATTGTTGCAAAGTCTACTGAACCAGCTTGCACAATCTCTTCAAAGGCTTGAGCTTGCTCTCTTGCTCTTCTTTGTCTTGCGTGTCCGAGTTGGTGAATATTGTCCAGGGGTTTAAGTAAGTTGTTGTCACCCCTGGAGTGTAAGTTCATGTACCTGAGATCAGAAACAAGAAGGTAGAGCAATGAGTAATCAAAATAAAAGTAAAAGGCTTACTCTTTGCTAAACGCCAAATCTTAATGCTTCCTAACAATCCTAAGATGGCAACGGCGCCATTTGATAAACAGATTGTTTGTGCAAGATGAAATATCAAAACCCAAACCACTGTAATGATGTAGTATAGCAGTAAGCGGTATCAATCCATCATAGGATGTAGGAAGAACACTAAGAATGCAAGAGTGAAGCAAATCTAAGCAGATCGGGTAAATAGATGGTAAATTCTAAGAAAACTAAATGCAACGACCAAACTACTACAAAAACTATTTTAAAATCCCTGGAAGAGGGTTAACTACTACTAAGAGAAAACAGAAGATTAAAAATGCAAATCTACTAAGAACTAAAAATCGAGAGCCAAATCGGGTAAAACAGATCGATCTAACAACTTAAAGGCAAACGACTTCTAATGAACAATATGCAAGCTTCGAAACTAAAAGATGATTACTTGAGGTTTAAAAATGCTAAAAGAGAGTTCAGTATCGAGGGTCATATTCAAGAGTGTTCAAGGGTCAAGCTTTGGTTTGAAAACCCTTCGATCTACTCATTGATGAGCTTTCCCTAAGCCTTGAGAATCTTAAATAGACTCATCCATGGCGTGTGGTATGATTCCCTTCTTCAATCTCTCCTCCAAACCCATGGCTTTTGATGGAAAAAGAGATCGAAGAGCATGGATTACAGATCTCAACAAACGGCTTAACTAACCTCCTCTACAACCATGGCGTTTGGGAGAGGTTAGATTAGTCTCTAGGATCTGGTTTTCTAGGATATCTGAATCCGGTCAGGGTAAGACAGCCTTGGAATCATAGAGATCTTTTCCAAGACTCTATAAGCCTTAAGACCCCAAAATCCTAGAAAGGAATGAATGAAGAACAAGAAAAACACAAGGCTTAAACCCCTTAAACCCTTGAATCGCCTCTACCCCTTAACCCAAAAAGAACTACTCGCTACTCATGTTTAAAACCGATTGAAATGCAATAAAAGATGAACTAAGCATGATTAAAAAGCGATTAAAGAAAAACTGCTTAATATTAATAAGATTCAAGTTAAAACATGAAAAACTCAAGAACCATGACAATGGCGGATAATCGCCTCTAGAAAAGCTTAGAAAAGATAAGGATGAAAGAAAGTTGTAAGATAATGAAAGTGACAGCCTCCTTTTGCCCAAAATAGCTAAACCGCCAAATGGTCCCCTCACTACGCTCCAAAAACGGTTAAGGCCCCAAAGATCAACCTTGAAATCGATCAGCTCACTCGATCTTCTTCATGGATCACCATCTTCTGCTCGATCTTCAAGTCGATCTGGTTGGATGGATCGAGCACTTCCTTCGAACTTCTACTCGATCCTTGGATGATCGAGTCATGATCTCGATCTGGCTCTCGTTCTGCATGGCGTCATCTACGTCCGTACTCCAGATCGATCTCCTCTCTCGATCTTTCCCCTTGAATCGACTTGGGTCACTCAATCTTCTGGTCGATCTCGTCTAGATCGACCTGCCTTGCTCGATCTGCTACTCGATCTCGGGTCTTTTGCATGCACGGCTGAGTTCTCCAAGTGTCCACAAGCTTCTAGCTGATCCTCCTCACGTCCACATAACCTCCACAACTCCAGAGTGCTCCAAACAACCTGATAATGATGCAAAAGTGCAAGAAATATGCAAAATGCGAATGCAAAGGGACATAGGACCTAAAATGCAACAGATAGAACAAAGTAGCCTATAATGCAAGATGAATGCATGAAAAACTATCCTAAATGCATGCAAATATGCGAAATATATGGTAATATCAGTTATGAACCTCAGCAAACCTCTTGTTCAATTCCAAGTTGTTGGTAGTCTGATTCTGAAGCAACTGCTGAACCTTTGTCTTGAGCTCAAGATCTTGAGAGCTGGAAGAAGCTTGTTCTGGAGCTTGTGCACTGAATCCTGGAGGATGGTAAGGCGATCTTGGCTGGAAGTTGTTGTTTCTCTGCTGAAAACCTTGATTGTTGTAGGGAACAAAAGGTCTTGGAGCAGTTTGCTGTTGTTGTTGTGGTGGGTACACTTGATCCTCTGGATTGGCAACATTGTTGCTTCTGTATGACAAGTTAGGATTAGGTCTGTAGTTCCCATTTCCATTGTATCCACCTTGATTGCCCAAGTAGTTCATCTCTTCCACTTGGCATGTCTCTTGATCATCAAGCTGAACCATATCACCAACAAAGTGAACTTCTTTCTTCTCCCTTAGCAGCATATCCAGCTTCTCATGTAAGGCCTTGATCTCTTTCCTGCTAGACTCCAGTTCATTTTTAGCACTTCTTGGAGCTCTGTCATATTCCTCATTGTAGTTTCCATCAGACTGAGCTAGATTCTCAACAAGCTCTAATACTTCATCTACATCCTTTGACAAGAAGTTCCCATTTGATGCAGTGTCCAGAAGCATTCTTATCTTTAGCAAATCTCCTCTGTAGAGAGTAAAGAGTAGAGAAGCCTGTGAGAAGCCATGGTGAGGGCATTTCAGTGTGTAGCCCTAAAAATCTTTCCCAAGCTTCACCAAAGCTTTCATTGTTCCTCTGTGCAAACCCTGAAATCTCATTCCTGATTCTTGCAGTTCTTGAAGTTGAGAAGAACTTTGCTATGAAGGCTCTTTTGCACTCATCCCAACTAGTTATGCTTCCTTATGGCAAGTTCTTCTCCCATTAGTGTGCTTTGTCTCTAAGAGAAAAAGGAAACAACCTCAGCTTGAAGCCATCTTCACTCACTCCATTGATCTTTGTTAGTGAGCATAGTCTATCAAAATTATCCAAATGATCTAGAGGATCTTCAAGTGGCAAACCATGGAACTAACTGCCATGAACCATTGAAATCAATCCAGACTTGATTTCAAAGTTGTTGTTTTGCACTGCTGGTGGAATGATGCCAGTTCTGTTGTTGTATGCATTTGGTGCATCACCAGCGCCTATGGGTCTTGCTGCTCTTGGAGCTTGTGCAGCGCCTCTTGGTCCTTGCTCACCTTGTAAGCCTTGAACACCTTGCTGTCCTTGTATACCTTGAGTGCCAGAAGCTCCTTGAGGACCCTGAAATCTGATATCATCCATAACAGGTTCCTGATTGTTCATCCCAAGTCTCTGCAAATGTTGCTACCTTTCTTGCTGTCTTCTTGCTCTCTGACCTCTATCCACCTGATTGATGTTGTCTATAAAGTCTACAAGATTGCTTGAACCTCTGGATCTCAAGTTCATATACCTGAAAGACAGCAATGAGAGTCAAAGGAGATTAGTAACCAAAAACTAAAGAAACTTGATCTTAAAGACTCTACAAACTCTAATGATTCAAACAGAAAACTCAATTGGCAACGGCGCCAAATTGATACTAGAGGTTTTCACTCTTTCTCAATCACCCCGGTATATGAATCAGTTGTAGTATATCATAGGGTTTTATGTCAATCCAAAAGGGTTTTGTTGAAAGCAAAAGAGTTGCAAGCAGAAGTCCTTAAGTCAAGCAAGTAAAGAAGGTTTTTGTTGCCTAAACAACTAAACTAGCAACCTAAAGTGATCAATCACCAAAGAGAACTCAAAAGAGATAGTTTAGCAATGATCAAAGAAGTAAAACATAGCAAATGAACAGAGTACTAAAGCAAATTCGAAATTCAATAAAAGAGAAAGCAAGTTCCTAGATGTGGTTATTGACTTTGGGGAATTCAGAGACTAACTAAGGTTGTTTCAAACAGCATTGATCAAGCAAACAAGCTAGCAATGGTGGTTCCTAGACATAGAGCTCACAAACAAGCAAGCTAAGTCCATTCTCTTGTAAAATATCCCTTTGCTAAACACCTTAACAAGAACTAACTCTCATTAGTGCTAAAACCTTTAACAAGCAATAACAATCAACTCTATTCATGTCAAAATGCTCCTCAAACAGTCAATCTCTTGAGCCAAGGCCAGCAAATCCTCTATAAAAAAATCATCAAACACTTGGTGGGCATAAGAGAAAGCTTAAATCCTAGATAAGTGTGATCAAGTAAAATTTAGCTTAAAAACAGATTAATAGAGAGGAACCCATGAAATTAAACATTAAACAAACCTTAATCAATCCCTAAATCCCCTTAATCTTCCACATCTAAGAATCCTAAGCAAACTACTCACTAATACTCATGTTTAACACCAAATCACAAGAGGAAAAGATGTTAATCATGATTAAAAGAGAAATTAGAGAAAGATTAAAGGCAAATACAAACTTATATTAAATAAAGCAAGAAATTTGTCTTACAAACTCAGAAACATAACTCAAGAACAGTGTTATGACATGACTTGTCGAAAATCCCTGAAAAAGGGGTATTTATACATAAAAAAAGGAAGCCCTAAAGTAATGGAAAAAGTGTAATAAAAGACAGGTTCGGACTGGGTTCCTATTGGTCAGTTGTGACCGATAGGGTGATCGATAGGGATCCTATCGGTCTAGAAGATGACCGATAGGGTGACCGAAATATACACGGTGCACTTCTATCGGTCACTTCTCTGACCGATAGGTCTGGTCGATAGTCCTTCTATCGGTCACTCCTTGACTGATAGGCCTTGTGTCTTGATTGATAGGCTCTGCAGAGATCGTCTGTCTTGGTTCCTTTTGCTCCTCTTGGCTCAGCTAGCTTCCTGGATCATCCCCCATGCTTCTCCATGCTCCTTATAGCTCCATAGGTACCTAAAAACATCCACAATGCATAGAAAATGCAAACTATATCCTAAATGCAACCTAAGTCTAAAAAGAGAAGAAAATGGGACAAAAGATAAGGAAAACATGCAAAAGAAAACCAAAACATGCACTAAATGCAAGCCTAAATGGTGTAAATACAAGAGATATCAATGGTCCTTGTATATCTGCACCTTCTCTCCATACAGGTACGACCTCCATATCTTCAGTGCAAATACCACAGCTGCCATCTATAAATCATGCGTAGGGTAATTCCTTCATGCTTCCGCAGCTGCCGTGATGCATAAGCTATCACCTTACCATCCTGCATCAGGACACACCCCAGTCCCTTCCGTGATGCATCCGTGTATACCACGTACGGCTCACCCGGTTTTGGTAACACCAGTATTGGTGCACTAGTGAGTAACTCCTTTAACTTTGAGAAGCACTCTTCACACTCCGCTGACCAGACATACTCCACGTCCTTCCCTGTCAGCATTGTCATCGGCTGAGCCATGCTTGCAAAGCCCTTGACAAACCGTCTATAATACCCGGCTAACCCCAGAAAACTCCTTATCTCTGATGCATTCTCTGGTCTCGGCCAATCTGTTATGGCCTGAATCTTCTCTGGGTCCACGGACACTCCCTTGTCTGACACAATATGACCCAAGAACCCTATATGCCGTTGCTAGAAGCTACACTTACTGAACTTGGCATATAACCTCTGTTCTCGCAACTTCTCCAGAATAGTCCTCAAGTGACCTCTATGCTCCTCCTCACACTTTGAGTATACTAGAATATCATCGATGAAGATGATCACAAACTCATCTAGGTACTTCCTGAATACGCCATTCATCAGCTTCATGATGCAGCTGGTGCATTAGTCAAACCAAATGGCATGACAACAAACTCGTAATGACCATACCTAGTCTGAAAGGCAGTCTTACGCACGTCTGTCTCTTCCATGGGTATTTGATGGTACACTGAGCCAAATCGATCTTAGAGAACCAAGTAGCTCCCCTGAGTTGGTCCAGCAACTCGTCTATCCTGGGAAGTGGATACTTGTTCTTTACGGTTACACAGTTCAACCCACGGTAGGCAATGCAAAGCCTAAAGCTTCCATCCTTCTTCTTTTACGAACAACACTGGCACATCCCTTGGCGAACTACTGGGTCTTATGAACCCCTTGTCCAGCAATTCTGTTAGCTGCTTCTTCAGTTCCGCCATCTCAGCTGGTGCCATCCGGTATGGCACTTTGGACAATGGAGCTGTCCTCGGCTCCAGTTCAATCCTGAATGGATCTGAACGAGCTGGTGGCAGTCCAGCCAAAGCCTGAAATACATCCTCAAAGTCTCGCACCACCGGTATACTTCTCAGGTCTACATCCGGCCCTCCTTATGTGGTAGTGATCGTGGCCAGATAAGCCTCACAACCCTTCTCTATCAGCTGTTCTGCTTGAATCGCTGATACCACTAAACTTCCCGAGGTTGGTCTAACTCTCTGGTAAACCAAGACCTCACCGTCCCTCTCGAACCGCACCCTTCCTCAGTGACAATCCATGTGGGCTCTGTACTTGCCTAGCCAGTCCATTCCCAAGATTTCATCATAGGACTTCACATTGCAGATCACCAAATCTGCTGGCATATTAACTTCGCCAATCCAGGCAGAAACATTTCTAACCGTTCCTAGTGAGAACATCACTTGGCCTCCAGGTGCCTGTACAAATCCGAAATCCTCTCCGAGTTCCTTTCGGAACTCCCCTTTTCCAATCATCTCTGGATTAACAAAACAATGACTCGCTCCGAAGTCAAACAGAACATGGGTTTCAACCTCACCCATTAGCAAGGTCCCTACACATTCATTCCCTAGAATGGTAAGACACTATACTAACACACAACAGGCAACAATTCACGCAAAACTGTAAGTACCACACTTACCATTAATCGGATGAGAAGTGCTCGTTTCGTCGGCTGCTGCTGCACTCCTCGTGTACACCCTCCGCATGATGGCCTCTCTCTTGGCTGATGGTGTAAGCACCTCCCCTGCTCGCTTCCCGTGCGACATACCCTGCTCCACCACTCTTGCTTTAGGACACTCACGCTTAAAATGCCCCGATTCTCCACAACCGTAGCACACCCGAACCGCACTGTCACTGCCGGACACTCGGACCACTCGCAGATCCTCCTCCGGACAGTCTCGTACCTAGTGCTCCAAGCTCCCTCACCTGTGGCATCCTTCACCACTGCTTCTACACTCTCCAACGTGAGCCTTTTCACACTTGCTGCACACGCTGCGACCTCCGGTCCCCTTGCTCGCTACATTCTTCCTGAACCTCCGATTGTGTCCACTAGACTGACTCGCCTTGGCCACGGCTGACCCTGCCTCAGCTTTCATCAAAGCTGCTTCCGCCTGTCCTGAGTCCAACAATGCCGCCTTCTCCATTAGCTCGGCCACTGTCCTAAAGTCACGGACCAAACATCTGTTTCTCAGTTCTACTCGCAGTCCGCTCATGAACCTACGAATCAGGTTCTCCTCGGTATCAAACTCAAGGGCCATGTACTTCCTCAGCTGGTTAAACTGACTCTCATACTGCCTCACGGTCAGTGTCCTTTGGTGAAGGTACAGAAACGCCTTCTCTAACTCGTTGTAAGCTTCTTGGGGGAAGTACTTACTTCTGAACAGTCCGCGTTCACCAACCTCCCAACGATCCCTTTCCACCACGTGTGTGCAACTCTCTCCAAGTAGTGCACGACTATGTCCCTCTTGTAGCCCTCAGGACATCGGATAGACTCAAAGTTCATTTCCAGCCTCATCCTCAACTCATCCGCCTCAATAGGCGTGGTTCCACTGAGAAAGAACTTGGTTCTTAACCGCACCATATGATCCAACACTTTGAGGTAAGTCGGAACCCTCTCCACTTGGTCTGCTTCCTCCCCCAGTGCATCTGCATTAGCCCCACCGGGCTGGACTACTTGTGGTGTAGCTGCTACCGCCGGAGCAGGAGCCACCACACGAAGTCTGGCCAGTACATGTGTCAACATCCCCAGCCCAGCCTCTAACCCCAATGGTGCCACATTTGCAGCAACTCCAGCCGCGTTCCCAGCGACCCCAACTGCTACACCCGCAGCATTGCCTGCTGCCTCATTCACTGCGTTTCCGGCTGCATTCGCTGCATTCTCGGCTGCAGCTCATGCCGCCAGCCCCTTGGCATTCCTTGACATCTCCTGAACACCATTGTTCATAGAGTTCACAGAACCCTCGGCCTATTGCCCCGCATTGTTTCTCACAGTTCTCCTGGTTTCAACCATCTGCAATTACAATCATGCCAATTAGCTGAAGCTAACTCAATCCATGTTCACACACACAACACACAAAACCTTACCGCGAGACCTGGCAGTGAAGAACGGATCGAACTCCAGTAACCCCCACACAACAATCAACAACAATAACCAGCAACCAGTCTTCGAAGTGTAAATGCTATGATACCAACTTGTGGAGACCCGACTCGGCTAACTAAACCGCAGCCTTGCCTCACACTACACCCTCACGGCTAGTTATATACTTAGGCAATATTTTTAGCTTTTCTTTGCAATTTTAATACACAGCGGATTTAACCAACAAACTCATTTCAATATAACTTGAATAAAACACTTAAACAAGATTCAGGTTCAACAAAAACAAAGCACAACGGTTCGCTAACAATACATCATATCATCTAGCAACCTAAAACGACCGACACCAAAGCCCATTAGACAAAACACAAGTCTTATAATATAAAAACACCCAAAATCCCCGATCTATCCATGTCCATCACTGCCGCGGGTCTCGCTTCACTTACTGCTTAGATCCTGCACACTCAAACAAGAGAGGCATAAGTATTGTCATAAATACTTAGTGAGTACGGTCATCCCATAACACCTTAGCCAGTACCATTTACGCATTCATACTATCGGATTCAACATCCACACAATCAATTAGCAAGAAACATAACTATATAAAACGGCCTTGATCATCTACCCTAACCCACAGTCAATCCTTTTTAAGACCCATGTCTACTTCAGCGAGAATTCCACATCCCCTAAGCTAGCACATGATCCGGATTACCCTGAGGTTAGTTAATCATCATCCTTGCCATGGTAAACACCTCACAATCGCATAACATAGAATCGTTTAACACTTGCTAAGCACATAACATGAGAATCACACAATCAATCATGCAAAACATCAAAGCCTAGCAATCCTACGATCCTAGATACTAGCCACAGTCACGCACTCATCTTAGACAAGGTTGGAAACAGATTGGTTGGAAGAAATCTTGGTGAAACTCGCACAGAAACGAAGATAGTCAAACACCCTAGGGATTTCTCGGCTATCACTACGATCCGATCTCCCTCTCCTTGGCTATCTCACGATTCGTTCACCTTTCTTTGGGACATACTTTGTATTCCCTCAAAAACACCACAAAACACACCGATTAGTTCGAGGTTACCCGACGAAAACTCGGCACTAATGGAAATATCCAATCGCTTACCAGGTTATCTCGGCGATGGTCAGATCCGTACGGCTATGGCTCGATCTCTCTCGACTATTCTCAGAATAAATCAGGATTTCTAGGGTTTTCTCTCGACTAATCTCTCTCTCTTGCTTTATTTCTTTAAAATAATGCAACTCTCTCGAGAAAAGTCTCAAAAACACCTTATATACTCGCAAAACCCTAAGTAACTTGGTTATAACCGATATTTCCTGGTTCCAGTAGATTTATCCTGGTTAGTTCCACTTTTTCTCGGATACAGCCCGTATCGTCTTGACCATCCGCGCGATAAACCACGTTTATGCCTACCTAAACTCACGGCCCACAGCCCAGCCCAATTCCTCTCTGATTAAACTTAATCCCTTCGGCTATTTTCTATTTTCTCTCTGATACTTTTCCTTTTCTCCGAACATAGTCCACTTTCACTCGGACTAAACCATTTTCTCTCGAATTTGGTCCATCCGCCTCGGCTCATCCCAGCCATCCATCGACTATTTCCCAGTCATCCCCCGACCGTAGTCTGAACCTCCCATCCATACGAATTTTTCACTTGACCGAACTCACTAATCCCTCTGACAACGCCCTGTCCTGTCTCGATCATTTCAGTTTTCTCGAATAAGGATGCTACACGTTCTCTCTCAGCCCGTGAAATCCTCCGGATCGGCCCTTGTTGTACAGTGAATCATATATTGCATCGAGTAGGTTGTTAGTAGCCCTCGTCGATATGGCTGCTCGGTGCAATGCTTCACCACCAAAGTTGAAGTCTTGTATACCAGAACGTTGGAGGTTCGTCGGAGGCTCATCAGAGTCTATACCATGGAGGGAAGAGTTACCCTTCTCGGTATGACTGCTCGGTATGATCGCCTCCAAGAAAAGTCATCGGGTACGGAATGCCATGCACGATGGAATGTACCGGGCAGGTTCGTCGGTGTACGGTGTGCCCTCGTCGGTGCAAATCACCTCAGTGCAAAGCCATCGGTGTACGGACACGCCTTCCTCGATATGATTTCTCGGTACAGAAATAAACCTTTTTCCTTTGGCCATTTTAAACCTTCTTGTTGTACTTATTGAACATCTGATTGACCTGAAACACTCAAATAAAACATATTAATAGTAAAAAGAACTAATATATACATGGATATACATGAGAATACCTCGGAAGTGTGCTTGTTTAAAGTCACTAAGCTGGACTTTGCTTGGTTTAGAGATCAATGAGGAGCATGAAAGAGAATCACATTCCCTTCTCCTCTCTTAGAAAAGAGGTAGTTGACTCCTGATTGAGCCTTCTTCTTGACCTTAGGATACTCATTATCAACCCCAACACTTAGACCTTCAAACATCACCAAAAGGCTTTCTCTATCAAAGTTTTCTCCTTGGTACTCATTGTGGTCTAATGGGTTGTATTCTTCTTGGACATCAACACTGAAGCTCATAGCATGTTCAACCACTTCAGGAAGCTGCTCAACACTTGGCTCCTCACTTACAATTATTCCACAAAAGATTCAGTAAGGAGGCTTGAATTTATAACCCACATCATCATTGACATTCCTAAGCACCACTCTCTTTCTTGTTGAAGTTGATTTCAACACCAGCTGTGTTCAAGAATGGCATCCCAAGTAGCAAAGGAAGATCCTTAGACTGCCCCATGTCTGTTACTATGAAATCTGTTGGGATTGTGCAATTCCTAATTTTTAAGGGATAGTCTTTAAAAAACCCCATAGGCTGCCTTGTTGATGAATCCACAAAAGAGATTGTGGACCCATAATCCTTCAGCTTGGTGATTCCCAATTTCTTTGTCATCTCCAATGACATAACATTGACACTTGAACCTGAATCACACAATGCTTCCATCTTCTCAAAAATTCCAAGCTCACAAGCAACAACAAACTTCCCTGGATTTCTTAGCTTTTGGAAAACCCTTAGCTTATCTTTTGGCTTGTTATAACCATCAAGATAGTTCACTAGAGTCTCTACCATTTGTGCATTCTCAAGGAGGTTCCTCGTGATGTTTAGTTGGTCCTTGACTTGCATCATTGTATCAAGAGCGGGTAAGGGAATGCCAGCTTCATGCATTTGCTTCCTAAACTTGGAGAGAGTAGCCTTTAAGGTTTTAGTGAGAATCCTCCCAGGAAAAGGAAGTGGAGGTTTATACTTGAACAAATCCTTCAAAGAAGCTTCTTCTTCTTCTTCTTCTGATGGCTTCTCATCAAGCTTCTTAGATTCAGCTTGTGCTTATAGAGGTGTCTTCTTGGCAAGTGCTTTCAAAGCATGGAAAACATTAATCAATTTATCATTTTCACTCACATCAGCTTCTCGTCTCTTCACCACTCCAGCTTCATTAACTTCATCATCTTCATTGATACTTAAGAGAAACTCGTCAATGGTGTTGTTCTCCTCTTCAGCAGGAAAACTCAAACTAGAGGCACCCCCCCCCCCCCCCCCCCCCCCCCCCCCACACACACACACAACACACACTTAGACTTAATATCCTCATTGGTGATGGCATTGCAATAGTCCTTGGGGTTTGCTTCACTTTTTCCAAGAAGTTACATTGGCTGTTTGGATGAAGAGTCGCCTTTGCTTTCAAGGAACTTCAGCCTTTGGTTCAGTGCATCTATCGTGTCATTCAGATCACAAGTTGAAGTATCAATTTTGTTGTGCACCTCAACAAATCTCTTGTGTAGCTCAATGGTTGTTGTAGCTTGTCCATTCAAAAGCTTCTGCACCATTTGCTTGATCTATTGATCTTGTGAACTTAAAAGATCCTTGTGCATTGCCAAATCATGGTGTGGCAAATGCTGGCTTTGACTGGAAGTTATTCTGCTGAAATCCTCCTTGGTTCCCTTGGAAATGTGGTCTAGGGACGAAAATTTTCTGCTGGTTGTAGGGGATAAATGGCTTGTTTCCTTGACCTTGTGGAGCTCCTTGGGAAGGGTAAACTTAGTCTTATGAGTTAGCCACATTAATGCTTCTATAGGAGAAGTTGGGATGATTTCTGTAGTTTTTGAAACCACCACCTTCTTGGTTCATATAGAAAGCTTCTCCTTCTTGATCATGCAAGAAATGATAGATGCAATGAGTCATGACAATCAAAACACCATTTTCAAGCTATGAACCTCAATTAAGCATTTTTAACAAACACCTTGGATGCAAACTAAAAATGCCTAGGATCTATTTCTCATAAAAGGAGATACTTGTCTTTAAGCACAACATATAAGAAGAAATTAATAAAGATTTAACACCCTAATCACCTTAATCAATCATTGAAACCACCCTAATCTATCCTAATCTCAAACCTAAAGTAGACTACTCACTACTATGGCTAAACATGATTACAAGTAGATAACAAGCAAAGATTAAAAGGAAAGAACAAGACTTTAATTAAAGATAAACTTTAAGATCAAATTTAATCTCAAGATCAAATTCTCTTAAGAAAAGTTCTTACAAAATAAAATGAAAGGTTTTTGGTTATTATGTGACAAAGCAATAATAAAAGATGGATAAGGTTTTTTGGACCGAGTATAATTTATAGGAGAGACCCAAAATAGACTTGGTCAACATAAAATAACCTAGTCAACTAAGTCAACCTTTGGTCAACAGCCCAGAAATAGCTTATACTGAGGCATAGACAGGCCCTCCACAGTACATGTTCTTGGTGCGCGCTGAAGAGTTTGCATCTGAAGTTTGGTTCAGCTGAAGTCTCGGATCTTGGTCCGCACCGTGTAATGCATCAGATAACCCTCGATGGTATGGTCCACGGTATGTTATGTCTCCTCTAATACCGGGCTCGATTACTGAACCTCCTTGGTGCGGTTGCACGGTATGGCATGACTCAATATATCGGTCATGGCCTCAGACTTTGTATGCACCAGACAGGGACATCAAGGGCCCTCCATGGTATGGCTTCACGGTATAGCTTTTGGACGCCTTGAATGTCTTCTTCCAGCTCGGCTCCCTTTCTCCATTGGTTCACCATTCTCCTAGTGTCTCCTCAGCATCTCAAAGACTTGAAAATACACTTAAAATGCAAGCATGTATGCAATCAAAATCTAAATGCATGTTATGTCTAAAATAGATGTAAATGGGACACTTTTGGACTTAGAATGGATGAAATGCAATGAAAACATGTACTAAATGGTTCCTAATATGAAGTAATAATGCACGCTATCAGGAATTTTTGGATTTGAGCACCCACCTTTAAACCTCTCTCTCTTATTTGTCTTTCATTACTTGAGAACAAGCAAAAAAAAAGTGTGGGGAAGTTGATATCCTCTATATTTATACCATATTATCATGCATTTAGCATAAGTATTTAGTCTCTAAGCATGCATTTTTACTTGTTTTAGACCAAATTGCATTCATTCTAGACTTAGTTACATGTGTTTTAGGACAATCATTGCATGTTTTGTGCATTTGAAGTACATCACAGGTGCTTTTGGAGTTTTTGGAGACCATGAGGAGCAATGGAGATGATCATTGGATCAAGCCAAGGTGAAAGGACCAAAGGAGAAGATGTCTCCTGTTGTAGCGACCAGAAGAACCAACTGAAAGAACAGCTCGGTCGAAGGGTCTCCGTTTTGATTTTTGCTTCAGAGCTCTGCTTGAAAGTCATTCCGATAAACGGTTCAAGAGATAACATGATTTTTGTGAGACCACTACAAAAACATCTGACCACACCGGGCACCACATCGACAACCATTGCCCGGTGTGGTTTCTTCAGGACATCCACATGAACCATCAAATCGAACAGATGAGGGCCAATGCACTCGAACAGGGGGACACATCGACATAGGCTGCCCAGTGCAGAGTTCCATGGAGCCACATCGACCTGCCTTGCCTGATGTTAACCATTCGAACCAAGCCATTTTTGGTTTAATTTCTGGTTTATTAGGGGGTCCCTCAGACACCTATATATATATATATATATATTTAAGACCTAATTTTTTAGGCAGCCAAGTTTTTATGTCTCTAAGATTTTGAGAACTCTCTTTTCTAAGTAATTTTGTAAGAATCTTGCATTTGTTGAGTGAATTTATGTACTTCTTTTAATCTCTTCTTGTTATATCTCCTCTTAATCATGTTTAGCCATCTTATCCTTATAGATTTCGTGGCTCATGTCATGGTTAGTGAGTAGTACTTTTTGGTTCGAGATTAAGGTAGATTAGGGTGGTTCTAATAATTGTTTAAGGTGTTAGATTGTTAGATCTTTACATTTCCCTTCTTGTGTGATTGTGCTTAATGCTTAGTACTTCTTTGTTGGAGAATTAGTTGATCTTAGGTTTTATGTGTTTGATGAAATGGTTGAATGAAGTCCAATGCTTGAAAATAGTTTTTAGATAATCATGAGTCTTTGCATCTATTATTTTTTGTTTGAATGTGCTTAATGCTTAGTACCACATTGGTAAATAAATTGCCTTTAAATGTTGATTATGCATGGGAATGTGAGTTAATTTTTGATCTATTGCACAAGAGATTAGTAGCCTAGCCTAAGAGATTAGTTGTCTAGGATGCTTTTTGGCTTCATGGACTTTGTAATTAAAAGCTTCTTTGTCATATATACACCATTGACCATGAATTTAAATGTGATAAGACAAAGGGATTAGTACCATGGGATTGTATTACTCTGTTCTTTGCTTAGGTGATGAGGACCTCCAAACCGAGCCACACTTGACTGAACCGCAGCTACATAATACTCAAGAAGTAGAGCTACCCGTTGAAGTTAAAGGAGCTATGACAAGGCAAAGAGCTAGAGCCTTCCAAGACAAGTATGATCGAGCCCTCCTCCAAGCCATTCAAAACATACAAGAAGAACCATTAGTTAAACCATGGACCAGACTTTGTGAGGACATTCAAGGAGCAAATACTACAAGCTTAAATAAGGACGAACTTTGGCCTATACTACCAAGACAAGCTCAAGTACAAGTCATTACCATCATTAGAGAAGATCAAACCGCCTAAGTTAATCACTCGGTCAAAATTAAGCTTTCAAAGGCCATTATGAGATTTATCATTCACACCAATCCATCTATATATCAATTTGCATCACCCATTTGTGGAAAGTTGCCTTTAGATAACCGCAATAAACCGAACCAGTGAGTAGTTGTCTGATATATTGCAGCACGTGATAAGTAATCACACAAGCCATCAAAAGTGGAGGTATGAGAACTTGTTAGATTTTATGGACCTTGTGCTTCTTGCTTGTTTGTTGGTAAATACACCACTAACCATGGGTTTGACATGCCATTGAATAAAGTAGCTTGTCTTGTTTTAGATGTCCTTATCTAGAGTTGAATTGTTCTTAATTTGATTTGATCCCTTAACCATAAGCATGATTCACTTTGTTATCACTTTAGTCTTGAACCTTGCCTTTTTTTGTGTTTTGCTTTCTTCTTGTTCATCTTTAGGTTATTAGATTTCCTTCTTGTTCATCTTAGGTTGTTAGAGTTCAATTCTTTCTCTTTATTTGGCCTAGCTTAGCAAGTTTTCTGCATCTTGATTGTTCCTTAGCCTCTGGATTGGATTGACACCTCAAGTACTGCAATGACATGTGTGTTTGAGGATAGAGTTAAGGTCTAAAAACCTCAACATCATAGGACAAGAGAGAGAGAGAGATTAGTCGAGAGAAAACCCTAGAAATCCTGATTTATCCCGAGAGTAGTCGAGGGAGATTGACCCATAGCCGTACTGATTCGACCATCGCCGAGATAACCTGGTAAGCGATCAGATATTTCCATTAGTGCCGAGTTTCCGTCGGGTAATATCAGACTAATCGGTGTGTTTTGTGGTATTTCTGAGGGAATACAGATTTTGTACCGAAGAAAGGTGAACAGATCGTGAGATAGCCAAGGAGAGGGAGATCAGATCGTAGCTATAGCCGAGAAATCCCTAGTGTGTTCGACTATATGCGTTTCTGTGCGAGTTTCACCAAGATTCCTTTGTCCAATCTGTTTCCAACCTTGTCTAAGGTGAGTTCATGACTGTGGCTAGTATCTAGGATCGTAGGATTGCTAGACTTTGATGTTTTGCATGATTGATTGTGTGATTATCATGTTATGTGCTTAGCAAGTGTTAAACGATTCTATGTTATGCGATTGTGAGATGTTTATCGTGGCAAGGATGATGTCTAACTAACTTCAGGGTAATCTGGATCATGTGCTAGCTAAGGAGAAGTGGGATTCTCGCTGAAGGCCGTTTGATATAGTTATGTTTCTTGCTAATTGATTGTGTGGATATTGCATCCGATAGTATGAATGCGTGAATGGTACTGGCTATGGTGTAACGGGATGACCGTACTCACTTAGTATTTATGACAATACTTATGCTTCTCTTGTTTGAGTGTGCATGATCTAAGCAGTAAGTGGAGCGAGACCGGCGGCAGTGATGGACATGGATGGATCGGGGATTTTGGGTGTTTTTATGTTACAAGACTTGTGTTTTGTCTTATGGGCTTTGGTGTTGACCATTTTAGGTTGCTATATGATATGATGTATTGTTAGCGAACCGTTGTGCTTTGTTTTTGTTGAACCCCAAATCTTGTTTAAGTGTTTTATTCAAGTTATAATGAAATGAGTTTGTTGGTTAAGTCCGCTGTGTATTGAAATTGCAAAGAAAAGCTAAAAATATTGCCTAAGTATATAACTAGCCGTGAGGATGTAGTGTGAGGCAAGGCTACAGTTTATTTAGCTGGGTCAGGTCTCCACAGAACGAGTCATAGCACACACCGTTCACATAAACCGATGAGGGTATGCAACCAGCCTGCTCGGTGCGTGCAACTCCCGAGAAGAAATTTAGACGGTGCATGCACACCCGTACCACAAGACCCGATATACCGACCATGGTACGCACCAAGGGACCTGCTCAGTATGAGTTAAATTTTTCAAATTTTAAAAATTTGCACAAAACACCAAGTTAGCTGGGTCCTAGGTATAAGCTCCGGTGCAGGTAATGTTCGTTTCCCTACTTGGACCAAAAATTTTAAATTTTAGAAAAAATACATTAAATATTTTATTATAATTTTTTCTCTCTTTTATTTAAACATCTTTCTTTCATTGGCATAGCATTCACTCTCGTTGTATCTCTCTCCACCACAAAATTTGAAATATACTAAGCATTTAGCATTCCTCTCTTTAAGCTGTCATCTCTCTCATCTGGTGCATACTTCTTATTTACAAGTGATAACTTGCTATATTGTAGTATTTTAGAATTTATTTTATACATACTTTCTCTTGTTCTTGCATTATATCTTATCATTTTAGCCCCATTTGCAACTAAAAGTATCCATGCACGCATTTAGATTAAGAATACACACATTTACATGATTGAGGTGTATTTCAGGTGAATTTGGAGGGTTAAGAGCTTGGAAGAAGTTCGGAGCTACAAATGTCCAGGGAGGTGTCGTTG
The DNA here is from genome assembly GCA_911865555.2 of Thlaspi arvense. NCBI lineage: Eukaryota > Viridiplantae > Streptophyta > Magnoliopsida > Brassicales > Brassicaceae > Thlaspi > Thlaspi arvense. The sequence continues at coordinate 17,348,843 of OU466858.1, forward strand.
ACAAGCTGTCATGCAAGTTCTGGTGGTGCATCAACCAGACCACTCACAGAGTACGCCCGATATGGACGACAGAACGAAGAGCAAGAGGTTTGATCGAGAAGACCAGAATTGCATCATGATAGCATGTCGAGCAGGAGAGGCCGTACTGGCCAAAATGGAGAAACAAGACATATCGAGGTCCAACATCGAGCAGAACCCCCGACTCCCTTCCCGATACGACCCCAAACCCATTTGATGACGAAGGACCATCCGGACAGTCGAGCCGAGATAGAGAAACACTGCATCGAGCATGACGCATCGAGCATGACGCATCGAGCAGAACATCTGTCCATACTGTATGTGGTATAAGATTCGGACTGGCCGGATCTTACAAGGGTGGGAACAAATGTGCTGGCCGTAGACTCTCCCACCTTGCGTTTGATCTGTTGTTCTATCTGAACGGCTAAGTGTAAGAGCTTGTGCATCCCACTATACTGAGTTATCTCCACCTTACGGGCTATACGCTCATGTAGGCCATCAATGAATTGAGCCATCAAAGCCTCCTTGGACTCCTCTAACTCTAATAGGTTCATAAGCTTCTCAAACTCTTCGTAGTACTCATCTACCGTCTCGGTTCCCTGCGACAATTTTCTAAAACGTTTTTGTAAGTCATGATGATAAGAATCAGGAACATACCTCGACCGTAGCAAGAATTTCATGTCTCGCCAGGTGGTGACAAGAGCAAAACAGTTTCTCCTCCTCTCGGCTACGTTTCTATCCCACCATGGTGTAGCGTTGTCAGTGAGTTGGGCAGCAGCTAAGGCAACTTTCTTACGGTCTCCATAACCATAACATTCGAAAATGTATTCTAGCCTCCTCTCCCAATCTAAGTAGACATCGGGATTAGATTTGCCAGCAAAGGTTGGAGGGGTCAGTTTGATCTCCATATTGCCCTCTCTCAGGGCCTCTTCTCACCCTTGTTGTCTCCTTAGTGGGTCTTGGGGCTGTTGCTGTTGTTGATGCCACAGGTCGGATGGGATGTCAACCTCTAGCTCGGGCATGTCCTCGTCTGGCTCCCTCAGAATCCTAATGGGAGCCCTCGGGGCAGGAGCCGGTGGTACTGTGGCTGTGGTGGTGGAGGTGGAGGTGGTTGCTCCAGCCATGAGAATCTTGCACCAAACTCTTCTTGCATGGCCCTCATCTCTTCTTGGAAGACCTTCATCATCTGTATAATAGTGTTTTGAGGAACTTTTTCTCCCATGGTATTCCTATATCTCACAAAAACAACAAGCAATCAAACATCACAATAAAGTTAAAGCTAATTTAGACTAGCAAAGCCTAGGGACAAATTCTTTTGGTTTTATAAAAAAGCAATGAACTAAGCAAGCAATAAAAAGGACAAATCTCTTTTGGGGTTTTCTTAATAACGTAAACGCCCTAAACAAAGAAACAGTAAACACTTGATTCAACAAGTAAAGGCAATGGAAACCTCTTGACTAAGATGTATTGAACAAGTATGAAACAAACAAGACAATTGTTTTTTAGGTTTTTAAATATGAATAAAAAAGAAAGCAAAGCAAAGCAAGCATAAGCAAACAGCTATTTTTATGGAGTTTTTCTTATTTGCAAGTGATAGCTTGCTATATTGTAGTGTCATAGGATGCATTTTATACATACTTTCCCTTGTTCTTGCATTATTTCTTATCAGTTTAGCCCCATTTATATCTAAAAGTATCCATGCACGTATTTAGATTAAGAATGCACACATTTGCATGATTGAGGTGTATTCTAGGTGCATTTGGAGGGTTAAGAGCTTGGAAGAAGTTTGGAGCCACAAATGTCCAGGGAGGTGTCGTGGAGAATCTGTCATGCAATTTCTGATTCTATATTGGGGTGGTGCATCAACCAGAACACTGGCAGAGTATGCCCGATATGGACCACAGGACAAAGAGCAAGAGGTTTGATTGAGAAGTCCAGAATTGCATCGAGATAGCATGTCGAGCAGGGGAGGCCGTACATGCCAATATGGAGAAACATGACATATCGGGGTCCAACATCAAGAAGAGCCCCCCGAATCCCTTCCCGATAAGACCCCAAACCTATTTGATGATGAAGGACCATCCGAACAATCGAGCCGAGATAGAGAAAGACTGCATCGAGCAGAACATCTGTTTGTACTGCCTGTGGTATAAGATTCGGACTGGCCGGATCTTACAAGGGTGGGAACAAACGTGTTGGCCTTAGACTCTCTCACGTTGGTTCTTTATATGACAAGCGATGGGTGATTGATGGCACTACAGAGAGGATTGAAGGATATCTGATACAGCAAGCACTCGGATCATATGTGAATCACACACACAAGCAAACGAGCAAAGGTTCTTTAGCAAGCGGCGCTTAAAAAGATAAAAGAACTGCCTCGTTTATTGATTAGGTAAAAAGTTGTATCGGACTACAAAACCGAATGGAGCCTTATAAACAGCTTGGCGGCATGACCTTCTAGGGTTTAAGCAATTTAAATGAAAAAGAAAACTAACATTCGGTCCTAAGAAAAACAAGAAAATAAACGAACTACTAATGTTTTCACAACATAACAATATGGGAAATATCTTAAAAACTGGAATAAATAAAGTGACGTCGTCTTGGCCCTTATTCTTTGATCTTTGGACGTGTTAACTTAACCAAGGCCGGTTGGATTTGATCGTGTACCTGCATGCATAATAAATATGGAAAGTACCTTGGTTTCTCACATGAACGGGCCGATACGTTGGAGATTAGTAGAGTTTATTCTCGTGGCTTCTTTGGCGTCGCTGCTACCCTCTTGATTACTTTGATGAACCATGGAAATGATGCCAAAAGGATCTTCGTGAGGCTCCTTGTCATTGTCGTACTCTAGCTGTTTTTGGTCCGGTATTGGCCTTGAATCGCCGGTGTGGGTTTGGTCGGGTAAGGGTGTCTCGGCTATCTTGCTCTCTTGAAGGTTTTGACCTGCCACAAAAGACATTGTACCTTTCTTTGGCCTGAGTGAGGGCTGAATATCATTGTGCTTTGGCGGTTGTACTGTCCCGGGTAGGACTGGTTGGTCGGGTGCGGGTGGACTTACCGTGTGGTACATGATATCTGGACTGATCATCTCCATAAGTTCTTCTACGACTAGATTGAATTTTTGGCATAAGGCTTTCTCCTTTTGTCGAGTCATAGGGCCTTCTAGGACCATGGGGATTACAGCTTCATTAGGCTCAGCTTCTGAGGTTACACCATTCCCTCCTTCTTGAAAAGGCTTTTCCCTCAAAACCGTTTCTCCTACATCAAATGGTGATAAATCAGATACATTGAAGCTGTGTGAAATATTGTACTCACCTGGAAGCTCCAGTTTATATGCGTTGTTATTGAGCTGTTCTAGAATCCTGAAAGGGCCATCTCCCCTTGGTGCGAGCTTAGAACTCTGTTTTTGGTGGAACCGCTCTGGCCTCATATGTAACTAGACCCACTCTCCTGGTTCAAATATGATCTCCTTACGTCCCTTATCCTTGTTTTTCTTGTAGTCCAGCATCTTTCTCTCGATGTTCTCTTTGGCTTGTTGATGTAGCTTCTTTATGAACTCGCCACGGTTAAGTCCATCGAGGTTAGTTTGCTAAGCCGGGGGTAGAGGTGTGAGATCCATCGGGGTAAGAGGATTGATTCCGTAAAAAACTTCAAAAGGGGATAACTTAGAAGCCGAGTGAGTAGCATGGTTATAAGCGAATTCAATAAATGGAATGCAATCTAACCATGTTTTCATATATCTACCAAGACTAGCTCTAAGTAAAGTTGATAAAGTATGATTTACCGCCTCTGTTTGGCCATTCGTTTTGGGATGACAAGTAGTAGAGAAGAGTAATTTAGTCCCCATCTTTCTCCAAAAGGTCCTCCAGAAATGGCTGAGGAACTTGGCATCTCTATCAGACATGATTATTGGGGAATGCCATGTAAGTGTACTACTTCCTTGAAGAACAAGTTTGCAGTTTGGGTAGCGTCATTCGTTTTAGAGCATGGTATGAAGTGGGCCATATTAGAGAACTGGTCCACCACAACAAATATTGAATCCTTATGGTGAATATTGGGCAATCCTAATACAAAATCCATAGACACATCTACTCAAGGGGCGTTAGGTATTGGTTAAGGAGTGTATAAGCTGTAAGGATGCAACCTGGACTTCGCCTTTTCGACATGTGATCCATCGCGAACAGAACCTCTCTACGTCTTTCTTTAAGTGTTGCCAAAAGAAATGATCCATGAGAACAGTGAGGGTCTTGTCTACTCTGAAATGTCCTATTAGACCACCACCATGAGCTTCTTGAATCAATAGCTTTCTTAATGATCATTGGGGGATGCACAAGCATTTATCTCTGAATAGGAACCCCTCAAAGATGTAGAAAGATCCATAAGCTCCTTTGCCATTTTCTTCGTATCTTTCTTTGAAGTCTGGGTCCTCCTTGTATAAGCTATTGATGTGTTCAAAACCTAACACCTTGGCCTCCATAGTACTAATCAGCGTATCTTCTTGATAAAGCATCGGCTATAATATTCTCTTTACCCTTCTTGTATTTGATGACATAGGAAAATGTCTAATGAACTCCAACCACTTCTCGTGTCTTCTCTTTAAGGTTGTTTGGCAGTGCTGCCATGTCTCTAACGCTCTAACTAGTGCATGGTCGTATGTAGGATAGTTTAGCGTGGCTCCGCTTAGTTTCTAACTGAAAATAAGTTACGGGTCTCCCTTTCTGTTGTAGTACTGCTCCTATTCCCAAACCAGAAGCGTCACATTCCACTTCAAACATAACCTCAAAAGTTTGGTAGAGTTAAGATTGGTGCCCAGGTAAGGCTCTCCTTTATAGTTTTGAAAGCGCTTTCTTGTGCTTCCCCCATGAAAAGGGGACATTCTTCTTAATGACGGCCGTGACTGGGGCAGCTACAGTGCTGAAATCCTTGATAAACCGGCGGTAGAAGGAGGCTAAACCGTGAAAGCTTCTAACATGGCCGATTGATGATGGCGTAGGCCAGTCTTGAATGGCGTTAATCTTCTCCTCGTCCACTAGCAGGCCATGTTCACTTACTACAAAACCTAGGATGACAAACTTTTTAGTACAAAATGAACACTTCTTAAGGTTAGCATATAAGCCTTCCTTGCAAAGTGTTTTTCAAACAAGCTCTAGATGAGTGATATGATCGGGTAAGCTCTTGCTATATACGAGTATATCGTCAAAATATACTACCACGAATCTACCAATAAAAGTTTTTAGAACCTGGTTCATAAGGCGAATGAAGGTGTTGGGGGCATTGGTTAGCCCGAATGGCATAACTAGCCACTTGTAGAGTCCTTGCTTGGTCTTGAAGGCGGTTTTTCACTCATCTCCCTCACACATTCAAACTTGGTGATACCCACTCCTAAAATCAATCTTGGAAAAGATAGTGGCTCTGCTAAGTTCATCTAACATGTCATCTAACCGCGGTATTGGGTGGCAGTAATTGATGGTGATATTCTTGATGGCGCGATAATCAATACACGTTCTCCACGTACTGTCCGTCTTTGGAACTAGGAGAACCAGTACGGCATAGGGGCTAAAGCTCTCTCGTATGTAGCCCTTGTCTAATAGCTCCTTTACTTGCTTCTCAAGTTCTTTAGTCTTCTCCGGGTTCATTCGGTAAGCGGCTGTATTAGGTAGGTACTAAGTCCACTTGATGCTCTAGCCCACGAATAGGAGGTAAACCAGCTGGAATCTCTTCAGGAAACACATCACTGAACCTCGCGAGGACAGCTTGTACATTGCTGGGTACTTGTAACTCACTAAAATCTGTACTTAAACATTCTTTGTAATACATTAGTAGCACGGTGCCATGGGCATACATGGTCTTGTAAATTGTACTAGGTTGAATGAATAAGTTAGAATTACTTACCTCGGGTTCTTTGGACATATGGGTTTGCATTGCATGAACCTCACTTGGGCTCAGGGGGCCAAGTTGTGTGAACAAACGAGTAGTAGCTGGTCCTACCATTGTGATTTGTGGCTCGGTCAAACTGCCATGGCCTCCCCAGCAGAAGGTGTCCGACTTGCATAGGTACTACATCGCATGTTATCCCATCTTGATATTTTCCCACGCTGAATAGTATAACGACCCTCTCGGATATCTTTATCTTGGTTTGATCATTCAGCCATTTAAGTTTGTAGGGCCTTGGGTGGTTAGTCTTAGTTAACCCTAACCTGTCCACCATGTACTTGGAAGCAACATTTGTACAAGAATCGCCATCGATGATAAGATTACATACCTTGTTTCGGATGGTGCATCTTGTGTGGAAAATGTTCTCTCTTTGTACTTACTCTTCTGGCATGATGAGTGCACTCAAGACTCGCCTTGTAATGAGCATCTTGCCTTGATCAGGGTAGTCTATCTCTTCTTCTAACTCATCAAGTTCTCCCTCTTCTTCTTCGTCTTGGGATTCATAGTCCCTGCTTGGTGTCATGATCATCACTAGTTGGTTGGAACATTGTCTTGACATGTGTCCTCACCCCTGATATTTGAAACAAATAATCTCACGAGTTCTAGGGGTATTAGGGAACTTTCTGGCATCTGGTCGGGAAGTTTTAGGGGTCTCCGGGGTTTTGCTTTTAAACCGCGAATCAACTTCAACGGCTTTCCCTTTATGTAGGGGTTTTGATCTAATTGCGTTCCACAGTTGAGGTACTTTCATACGGTTATTAAGGAAAACCTTGCGTTTGATCTGTTGTTCAATCTGAACGGCTAAGTGTAAGAGCTTATGCATCCCACTATACTGAGTTCTCTCCACCTTACGGGCTATACGCTGCAACAATTTTCTAAAACGTTTTTGTAAGTCATGATGATAAGAATCAGGAACATACCTCCACCGTAGCAAGAATTTCATGTCTCGCCAGGTGGTGACAGAAGCAAAACAGTTTCTCCTCCTCTCGGCTACGTTTCTATCCCACCATGCTGTAGCGTTGCCAGTGAGTTGGGCAGCAGCTAAGGCAACCTTCTTACGGTCTCCATAACCATCACATTCGAAAATGTATTCTAGCCTCCTCTCCCAATCTAAGTAGACATCAGGATTAGATTTGCCAGCAAAGGTTGGAGGGGTCAGTTTGATCCTCTCTCGGTGCCTCTTCTCACCCTCGTTGTCTCCTTAGCGGGTCTTGGGGCTGTTGCTGTTGTTGATGCCCAAGTCGGGTGGGATGTCATCCTCTAGCTCGGGCATGTCCTCGTCTGGCTCCCACAGATTCCTAATGGGAGCCCTCGGGGCAGGAGCCGGTGGTACCGTTGGTACCGTGGCTGTGGTGGTGGAGGTGGTTGCTCCAGCCGTGTGAATCTTGCCCCAAACTCTTCTCGCATGGCCCTCATCTCTTCTTGGAAGGCCTTTATCATCTGTATCATAGTGTTTTGAGGAGCTTCTTCTCCCATGGTATTCTTGTATCTCACAAAAGCAACAAGCGATCAAACACCACAATAAATCTAACGCTAATTTAGACTAGCAAAGCCTAGGGACAAATTCTTTTGGTTTTATGAAAAAGCAATGAACTAAGCAAGCAATAAAAAAGACAAATCTCTTTTTGGGGTTTTCTTAAAAATGTAAACGCCGAAAACAAAGAAACAATAAACAATTGTTTCAACAAGTAAAGCCAATGAAAACCACTTGATTAAGACGTATTGAACAAGTATAAAACCAACAAGAAAATTGTTTTTAGGTTTTCAAATATGAATCAAAAGAAAGCAAAGCAAACAGAAGTAAACAGCTATTTTTATGGGGTTTTTCTTATTTGAAAGTGATAGCTTGCTATATTGTAGTGTCATATGATGCATTTTATACATACTTTCCCTTGTTCTTGAATTATTTCTTGTCAGTTTAGCTCCATTTGTGTCTAAAAGTAGCCATGCACGCATTTAGATTAAGTATATACACATTTGCATGATTGAGGTGTATTTCAGGTGCATTTGGAGGGTTAAGATCTTGGAAGAAGTTTTGAACCACAAATATCCATGTTCTGATTCTATATTGGGGTGGTGCATCAACTAGAACACTGGCAGAGTATGCCCGATATGGACCAGGGGACGAAGAGCAAGAGGTTTGATTGAGAAGTCCAGAATTGCATCGGGATAATATGTTGAGCAGGGGAGGCCGTACATGTCGATATGGAGAAACAGGACATATTGATATAGCTGCATATTCCATGCATTTTATATACATATAAGTTAGTTTCTCACGCTTATGCATTGCATTTTAGGATAGTTTGCATCACTTTAGGTCCTAGAGTGTTTTCGCATCAGCATATGCATATTTTTTGCATTTTGCATCGCATACAGGTTGTTTTCGGCTACTTTGGAGTCTTGGAGGGTTCGTAGACATACTGAGGCTCGTAAGGAAGTTCGTGAGACTTGAAGAATTTGGGAATGCTTGCTAAGGACCAGAGATCGAGAGGAGGTTCGAGCATGGCCTGTCGATCTAGATGAGCTTGACCAGAAGATCGAGTAGCCCAGCCGATCCAAGGGAATTGATCGAGACGGAGATCGACTGAAGCAATCGATCAAGGAGTAGGGACGTAAATGACGCCATGCAGAGCGAGAGCTGGATCGAGTCCACCACTCGATCCGCCGAAGATCGATACCAAGATCGGATGCAACACTCGATCCATCGAAGAAGATCGAGACACAGATCGAGCTGAAGACACGATGTCCGAAAGTGATCGAGAGAGCTGCTCGATCCCGAAGTTGATCTCTGTCATTTCAACCGTTTTTGGCCGCTAGCGAGGGGGGGACCATCGAGCTGTTTGGCCTACTTTGGGAAGGCGGCGGTCACCTTTTCATACACGCTTTCACTTTTACATTTTATCATCTTTCTCTCTTGTTTTGAAGGCGATTCCGCCATTGTTAGACTTGGAGTTTGTTCTTGGATATTTTGAATCGTTTAAGCTTAATCTATCGTTTTCATGTTTATCGTTTCGTCTTTCATGCTTTGCTTGGTTTACTTAATGTGTAGTGAGTAGTTTAATCGGGTTTTGGGGTTGAGAGGATTCAAAGGGGTCAAAAAGGTTTTCAAAGCTTGGTGTTTTCTTGTTCTTAATGGCTTTCTTTTCTAAGATGTTGAGTTATTAAGGCTTAAAGAGTCTCACGCCAAGATCTTTATGATCATAGAGAGCTCTTACCTTGACAGGATCCAGAGATCTCTGAAAGTCACATCTTAGAGGCTAGTTACTCTTTCCCAAACGCCATGGTAGTTTAGAGGACTAGTTAAGCCGCGTGTTTGAAATCTGTTTTCCTTGCCTCTCAATCTGTTTTTCTGCCAAACGCAATGGGTCTGGAGGAGAGAATGAGAGAGTGATCCATACCACACGCCATGGATGGATCTTGTTTTGTTTTCAAGGCTTAAAGAACCTCACAAAGTAAGTAGATCTAAAGTTTTCAACCCAAGCTTGTACCTTTGAAACCCCTGAACGTGAATCTCAACCCTAGACCCTCTTTTTAGTATTTCTTAATCTCTGTTAATCATTTGCTTGATACTTATTGCATCCTGGTCATTAGTTTCATTGCATTCACACTTTTAGACGAGATCGATCGTTGTTGCTCGATCTAGTGGTCGATCCTGTGGTCGATCCACTAGTCAATTTTTATAAATTCATAGCCTTGCATTTTAATCATTCTGTTTGTTCGTCGTGATAGTTCACTCTTTCCTAGTAATTTTAAAATAGTTTTGCATTCCATTTTACTGCTGCATCTAGTTTTTAGAAATTTTTCCAAATCATTCATCATTCGCATAGTTTTACTCGATCCTTGCATTCTCATTGCACTTTCTAACTCCTGGATTGGATTGATACTCGCTTGCATACTTTACTACAACTAAGTGTTGCATTTGAGCTTTGATAACCTCCTGTTGCATACACATCCGCATCTAGATGAAAACAATTGTTGTCAAATGGCGCCGTTGCCATTCTAGGAGTGTTTAGAAAGCATTGAGATTTGGGGTTTAGTAAAGACTAAGCATTTACTTTGTTTAAGGTACTAATTTCTCTACTCTCAAACGTGTGTCTTTCAGGTACATGAACCTTCCTTCACGGGGAAACAACAATCTACTTCAACCCGTGGACAACATTCATAGACTTGGTCATTCACGGCAAAGAAGAGTACGAGAGCAAGCACGAGCTTTTGAGGAGATTTTTCAGCACGGTTTGGTTGACTTTGAAGCTATGGCTGAGCACGAGCACCCAGAGGGACCTCCTCCAGCTCACAGGGCAGTGGGAAGGGGCAATGGAAACCCCCAACACGCGGCTAGACCCCCAAGGATCATAGGAGCCGGAGATGCTCCCAATACTCATCATAATAGGTTTGGGATCACTCCTCCTCCTGTGCAGAACAATAACTTCGAGATTAAGCCGGGTTTCATCTCTATGGTGCAAAACAATAAGTTTCACGGGCTAGCAATGGAAGATCCCTTGGAGCACCTTGATAACTTCGAACAAGTATGTGGGATGATCAAAATAAACGGCATATCCGAAGATGCTTTCAAGCTGCGTCTCTTTACATTTTCTCTCGGAGACAAGGCTAGGCATTGGGAGAAGACACTTCCACAAGGCACCATCACTCATGGACTGAGTGTAAGAAGGCTTTCCTCTCAAAATTCTTCTCTAGCACCAGAACGGCGAGGCTAAGAAGCGAGATCAGCGGCTTCACGCAAAGAAACAAAGAGACTTTCAATGAAGCCGTGGAACGGTTCAAGGACTATACTATCCAATGTCCTCACCACGGCTTCAGCAAAGAGACTCTTCTAAGCACTATCTACCGAGGAGCTTCACCAAAGATTCGCTTGTTGCTTGATACGGCTTGTAAAGGCAACTTCCTTGGTCTAGAGGTAGAAGAAGGCATGGAGCTGATTAAGAACTTAGCACTAAGCGACGGCAACTATGCCGAGGACTATGACCGTGCGCCGAGAGGTTCTGAGCTAGAGTCTCACAAGAAAGAGCTTAAGTCACTACACGAGAAGATTGACAAGCTGGTGTTGGCGAATCAGAGGCATGTTCACTTTGTTGGCGAAGCGGATAAGAGCCAAGAGGAGCTTGAGTTGAGCCACGAAGAAGCCACTTGAGTGGCGGGTCAAAACAACTACAAACCTCAAGGCTACACTCACGGTTACAACCAGAACAACAATCTCTCATACCGTAGCACCAATGTCACGAACCCTAAAGATCAAGTGTACCCTGCTCATCAAGCAAAGCCTTTCGTACCTTACAACAAAGGCTTTCAGCCGAGTGGTGGTTTCCAAGGGCAAGGGCAGAACAATTTCCAAGGGCAACAGCAGGGAAACAAGGGTTATACGCCAATGTACCCTCCGGGCTTTGCACCTCAGCAGCAACAACCGATGCAACAACAAGTTTATCCTGTCCAAGCTATGTTTCAACAATTGATTCAAGGGCAAGCCTCTACAAACCAGAGGTTTGCCAAGATGAACACACGCTTAGACTCGTCTCTCATGGACTTCTCTTCTCAGATCACCAACATAAACAACAAGATCAAGCAGTTAGAGAAAGGAAAGGCGAGTACAAGTGGTCAGAATAGCTTACCGGGCAAGTGTGAGCAGAACCCTAAGCAATATGCCAACGCCATCACGTTAAGAAGCGGAAAAGAGCTAGCGCCTACGGTTACTCCTAAGAACAACGAGGACGTTGTAATTCAAGAGGGGGAGGGTAAGCTTTCCGTTGATGATGAGATCAACTTTGACAATGTCTGGATTCAAGGGCCAAGAAGAGGAGAGAAAGCGGTTGTTGAGAAGAAAGCGGAGCAAACTACTAAGGAGAAGGATGCTTATGTACCTCCACCGTATGTACCTAAGCTACCTTTTCCTGGCCGTTTCAAGAAGCAACTCATAGAGAAGCATAGAGTCTTGTTTGAGAAGCATCTTAAGGATGTAGAGATCAACCTACCTCTCGTGGACTGCCTTGCAATAATGCCTAAATGCGCCAAATTCTTCAAAGACACTCTCGTGAAGAAGAATAAGGAAAGCAAAGAGGTGCTTGTTCTAAGCGAGGAGTGTAGTGATGTGATACACAAGGAGATAGTCCCTAAGAAGTTGGGAGACCCTGGAAGCTTCACTATACCTTGTGCTTTAGGTCATTTGGAGTTCAAGAGTTGCCTTTGTGATCTCGGAGCTAGCATAAATCTGATGCCTCATTCCGTGGTAAAGAAGCTTGGCTTTACCCGTTTCAAGGATTGTAGAATCTCATTGGTACTAGCTGACAGGAGTGTGAGGTTACCCGTGGGTTTGCTTGAGGACTTGCCAGTGAAGATCAGTGGAGTAAATGTGCCTACAGACTTCGTTGTGTTGGAAATGGATGAAGAACCGAAGGATCCACTAATTCTTGGTAGACCTTTCTTAGCCACCACCGGAGCTATCATAAACGTCAAGAACGAAAAGATTGCCTTGCACTTGGGTAAAGATATAAGGCTAGACTTCAATATCAATGAGGTTTTGAAGAAGCCTACGATAGAAGGGCAAGCTTTCTACATTGAAACGTTGGATGCTTTAGCGGATGAGTTGCTGGAAGAGTTGGCTCAGGAAGATCATTTGAAGCTGGCACTGACTAAGGAGCCAGGAGAGTATGGTTATATGGATCAGAGGACTCAAGAGTACGTCAACTTGCTTGATTCAAGGAAGGTTGTGCTAGAAGGTGAAGGCGTTTGCCTAGAGATCGGCTCTGAGATCGATGACATTACTCGATCCTGGGGTCACATCGACAAGAAAATCGAGAGCATAACTCGATTCGGTTCAGCAATCGACAGTCAGATCGAGGAGGGTGATCGATCCAGGAAAACAGTCGAGTCCAAGATCGAGAGAAGCCTTCTGATCAGTTTGGGGTCTAATCTGGAGATCGAATCTGCGTCTCGATCTCTCACTCGATCCACATTAAATCGAATGAGTGAATCGAGCGAAACTGCTCGATCTAGACGACATCGAGAGCAAGATCGACTGGATGACTCGATTTCAGAAGGGATAGCGGTTGGAGAAAGCAGCTTCAAGGACCATGTCTCGGGCTCAAAGGAAGGTTCTAAGAAGGAAAACAACAGCAACCGCCACGAGGATGATTGGAGCGAACTTCTTGCCCCGAAGGTCGACCTTAAGGAGCTCCCGAAAGGGCTAAGGTACGCCTTCTTGGGACTTAATGAAACCTATCCTGTAATTGTGAACGAAAACTTAAATGATGATGAGTTGCACTCACTCTTAACTGAGTTGAGAAAGTACAGAAAGGCTCTTGGGTACTCCCTAAGTGACATTAAGGGCCTTTCTCCTATGCTTTGCACTCACATGATTCATTTGGATAATGAGAACGCCTCCTCTGTAGAACCTCAGAGGCGTTTGAATCCTAATTTGAAAGAGGTTGTCAAGAAAGAGATTCTTAAGCTTTTAGAGGCTGACATGATCTATCCCATAAGTGACAGCACGTGGTTTTCTCCCGTACACGTGGTGCCTAAGAAGGGAGGGATCACGGTCATTAAGAATGACAAAGATGAGCTTATACCTACTAGGACTATTACTGGACACCGTATGTGTATTGATTAAAGGAAGCTTAATCTTGCTACTAGAAAGGATCATTTTCCCTTACCTTTTATTGATCAAATGCTTGAAAGACTTGCTAATCACCCCTACTATTACTTTCTTGATGGATATAGTAGATTTTTCCAAATACCAATCCATCCAAATGATCAGGAGAAGACGACATTTACAAGCCCTTATGGCACCTTCGCGTATCGAAGGATGCCATTCGGGTTGTGTAACGCACCGGCTACATTTCAGCGGTGTATGATGTCGATCTTCTCTGATCTAATAGAAGAGATGGTAGAGGTGTTTATGGATGACTTCTCGGTCTATGGTGCGTCCTTTTCTGCGTGTTTGTTAAGGAGGGGATCATTCTTGGACATAAGATATCAGAGAAGGGTATTGAAGTCGACAAAGCAAAGATTAGATTGATGTAATGACAAGCCTTTAGCCGCCAGTTAACGTAAAAGGAGTGAGATGTTTCTTGGGACACGCCGGCTTCTACAGGCACTTCATCGAAGATTTTTCTAAGATTGCACGCCCTCTCACACGGCTATTGTGCAAGGAGGCTGAATTCGCCTTTGATTAGGAGTGTTTGAAGGCTTTCGTGACCATTAAGGAGGCCCTAGTATCCGCGCCTATAGTGCAAGCACCAGACTGGACTCTACCTTTCGAGATTATGTGTGATGCTAGTGACTACGCCGTGGGAGCTGTTCTAGGCCAAATGAAGGATAAGAAGCTGCACGTGATATACTAAGCTTCAAGAACCTTGGACAACACGCAAACAAGGTATACAACTACGGAGAAGGAGCTATTGGCAGTAGTCTTCTCCTTTGAGAAGTTCAGGGCTTACCTCGTGGGTTCCAAGACCATTGTTTACACGGATCACGCAGCTTTGCGCTACATCTATTCAAAGAAAGACACTAAGCCGAGGCTTTTGAGATGGATCCTCTTACTCCAGGAATTTGACATGGAGATCAAAGACAAGAAAGGGATAGAGAACGGCGTTGCTGATCATCTCTCTCGGTTAAGGATCAACGAGGCTCTTCTTTTAGACGATTCTCTTCCCGAGGAACAACTCATGGCAATCACTACGGCTGTTTGTTGGAGCATAGAGGGGCAGTTTGAGGAAGTTTTGAGCTTCGAAGAGGAGGATCTCCCTCGGTACGCGGATATTGTGAACTACTGGGCATGTGGAGAGGAGCCGTCGCATCTTGACAGCTACCATAAGAAGAAGTTCATGAGAGACGTGAACCACTACTATTGGGTGATGTTACTACATATTACATACATTTTGCATACTCATTAGTTAGATTTTCATGCATTTACATCACATTTTAGATTAGATTGCATCACTTAGAGTCCTAGAGCATTCTTGCACCAGCATACGCATGTTCCTTGCATTTTGCATCACAATCAGGTTGTTTCTGGCTGCTTTGGAGTCGTTGAGGTTCGTGGACGTGCTGAAGCTGTTGTAGCGGTTCATGGAAGCTCGGATATTTGCTAAGGACCAGAGATCGAGGAACAGATCGAGCATGGCAGGTCGATCTAGGATGAGATCGATCAGAAGATCGAGAAGACCAGGCGATCCAAGGAGAATGATCGAGACGAAGATCGAGTGAAGCAATCGATCAATCGGTATGGACGTAAATGACGCCATGCAGAGCGAGAGCCGGATCGAGTACACTACTCGATCCAACCGAAGATCGATACCGAGATCGGATGCAACACTCGATCCGCCGAAGATGATCGAGACCCATATCGAGTTGAAGACACGATGTCCGAAGATGATCGAGAGAGCCGCTCGATCCCGGAGTCGATCTCTGTCCTTTCAACCGCTTTTGGCCGCTAGCGAGGGGGGGACCATCAGCTTGTTTTCGCCATTTTGGGAAGGCGGCGACGTCCTTTTCCCACACAACTTTTCATCCTTATCTTTTTTATGTTTTTCTCTCTAAACTCGAAGATAGTGACCATTGTCGAACCTTGAGTTTTTCTAAGCTTTTGTAATCGAATCGTTTTCAGCTTAATCTAGTTTTCTTTTCATGTTCATCATTTCCTTTCCATGCTTTGCTTGATTTATCTTATGTGTAGTGAGTAGTTCATTTGGGTTCGGGGTTGAGAGGATCTAAGGGGTCAAAAAGGTTTCGATCTTGGGGTTTTTCTAAGTATTTAATGGCTATCTCTTCTAGGGTGTCGAGTTCTCAAAACTTAATGTCTCTCACGCCAAGAGCTTTATGATCCGAGAGGTTCCTTACCTTGACAGGATCCAGGGACCTCTGAAGATCACACCCTAGAGACTAGTTACCTCTTCCCAAAAGCTATGGAAGTTTGGGGGACTAGTTAAGCCACTCGTTTGAAATCTGTTTTCCATGCCCTTCAACCTCTCTTTCCACCAAAAGCCATGGGTTCGGAGGAGAGGGTGAAGGAGTGATCTATACCGAAAGCCACAGATTGATCTTGCTTAGTTTTCAAGGCTTAGAGATTCTCACAAAGTGAGTCGATTTAAAGTTTTCAACCCAAGGTCAAACCTTTGAAACCCCTGACCATGAATCTCAACCCTAGGCCCTCTCTCTTAGCTTCTTTACATCTTCTCTCGTCATTCGCTTGATCTCTGATAGCATCCTGGTCCTTAGTTTTACTGTTCTTGCATTTTTAGACGAGATCGATCGTTATTGCTCGATCTAGTGGTCGATCCCATGGTCGACCCACTAGTCGAATTTTAGTAATTCGTAGCTTTGTCCTTTAATTATTCTGTTTGTTCCTCATGGTAGTTTGATCATTCCTGGTAATTTTAAAATAGATCTGCATTCCATTTAGTCATTGCATCTAGTTTTTAGGGATTTTCTCAAAACCTATCTCGTTTCGCTTAGATTTGCATAGTCCTTGCATTCTCTTTGTATTTTCTATCATCCTAGGTGTGGATTGACTCTCTCTTGCTTACTGTGCTACAACCTGTCTTGCATTTGAGTTTGATAACCTCTTTGCATACTCACCCTTGCAAAGATATTGTTTATCAAATGGCGCCGTTGCCATCCTAGGATTGTTTAGAAAACATAGAGATTTGGGACTTAGCAAAGACTAAGTCTTTACCTAGTTTTAGTTACTAATCTTTCTACTTTCAAACGTGTGTTCTTAAGTATATGAATCTTCGTTCAAGGGGAGATAACAATCTACTTCAACCATTGGACAATATTCATCAGCTTGGGCATATACGGCAAAGAAGAGTACGCGAACAAGCCAGAGCCTTTGAGGAGATTGTTTAGCACGGTTTGGTTGACTTTGAAGCTATGGCAGAACACGAGCAACCAGAGGGACCTCCTCCAGCTCACGGGGCAGTAGGAAGGGGCAATGGAAACCCCCAACACGCGGCTAGACCCCCAAGGATCATAGGAGCCGGAGATACTCCCAATACTCATCACAATAGGTTTGGGATCACTCCTCCTCCTGTACAAAACAACAACTTCGAGATTAAGCCAGGTTTCATCTCCATGGTGCAAAACAACATGTTCCACGGCTTAGCAATGGAAGATCCCTTGGAGCACCTTGACAACTTCGAGCAAGTATGTGGGATAATCAAGATCAATGGCATATCCGAAGATGCTTTCAAGCTGCGTCTCTTTCCCTTTTCACTCGGAGACAAGGCTAGGCATTGGGAGAAGACCCTCCCACAAGGCACCATCACCTCGTGGGCCGAGTGTAAGAAGGCCTTTCTCTCAAAGTTCTTCTCTAGCACCAGGACAGCACGGTTGAGAAGCAAAATCAGCGGCTTCACTCAACGAAACAACGAGACATTCAACGAGGCAATGGAGCGATTCAAAGACTACACGATCCAATGTCCTCATCACGGTTTCAGCAAGGACACCCTACTTAGCACCATATACCGTGGAGCTTCACCAAAGATCAGGTTGTTGCTTGACACAGCTAGCAAAGGGAACTTCCTTGGTCAGGAGGTAGAAGAGGGAATGGAGCTGATAGAAAACTTGGCATTGAGTGATGGCAACTACGCTGAGGACTATGACCGTGCACCAAGAGGATCCGAGCTAGAGTGTCACAAAAAGGAGCTGAAATCTTTGCATGAGAAGATAGATAAGCTGGTGTTAGCCAACCAGAAACATGTTCACTTTGTTGGTGAAGCGGATGAGAATCAAGAGGAGCTTGAGTTGAGCCAAGAAGAAGCCAATTGGGTGGCGGGACAGAACAATTACAAACCTCAAGGCTACAACCAAGGCTACAACCAGAACAACAATCTTTCCTACCGAAGCACCAACGTTGCAAACCCCAAGGACCAAGCAAAACCTTTCATCCCTTACAACAAGCAAGCAAAACCTTTCATCCCTTACAACAAAGGTTTTCAGCCGAGTGGTGGTTTCCAAGGTCAAGGGCAGAACAACTTCCAAGGGCAACATCAGAGTAACAAGGGTTATACGCCTAACTACCCTCCGGGCTTTGCACCTCAGCAGCAACAGCCGATGCAACAACAAGTTGATCCGGTTCAGGCAATGTTTCAACAGCTGATACAAGGGCAAGCCTCTACAAACCAGAAGTTCGCCGAGATGAACACTCGTCTAGACTCGTCTCTCACTGACTTCTCCACTCAGATCACCAACCTAAACAACAAGATCAAGCAGCTAGAGAAGGGGAAAGCGAGTACAAGTGGTCAGAATAGCCTACCGGGCAAGTGTGAGCAGAATCCTAAGGAGTATGCCAACGCCATCACGTTAAGAAGCGGCAAAGAGCTAGAACTTCCGGTCTCTACTAAGAACAACGAGGACGTTTTAATTCAAGAGGGGGAGGGTAAGCCTTCAGCTGATGATGAGATTAACTTTGACAATGTCTGGATCCAAGGGCCAAGAAGAGGAGACAAAGCAGTTGCTGAGAAGAAAGCTGAGCAAACTACTAAGGAGAAGAATGCTTATGTGCCTCCACCGTATGTACCTAAGCTGCCTTTTCCTGGCCGTTTCAAGAAGCAACTCATAGAGAAGCATAGAATCCTCTTTGAGAAGAATCTTAAGGACGTGGAGATCAAGCTACCTCTTGTTGACTGCCTTGCAATGATGCCTAAATGCACCAAATTCTTCAAAGACACTCTCGTGAAGAAGAATAAGGAAAGCAAGGAGGTGCTTGTTCTAAGTGAAGAGTGTAGTGCTGTGATACATAAGGAGATAGTCCCTAAGAAGTTGGGAGACCCTGGAAGCTTCACTATACCCTGCGCTTTAGGTCCTCTGGAGTTCAAGAGTTGTCTTTGTTGTAACACCCCCGGTTTGATCTAGACATAGATAAACCGAAAGCGCCACAATATGATCGCCGAGAGCATTCAAATCCTAGTACTAAGAACGAATCCAAGACTAAATCTTAAATACTTTCAGCAATCGAACCTCTACACCTTTGTCCTAAGGCTTTTCAACCCGTACCAAGGTTTCGAGTTGTGTTAGCCCGGACTAGGCTAATACCATTGAACACAAGCCATTTTCATAAAACATATTCCATATATTAGACCATTCCAAAATAAGGATTCTTACAAACATTATAAGTTTCAGCTGAAGCCTAGAGCCAAAATATTATACATATTATACAACCAACCGGTTTTACAAAAGCCAACGCCAATCTACTCCGGTTTCGTTCCGTAAGCCCTTACTGATCTCTTATAGATTTCCTGAAACAAATAGGTGAGGCATGAGCAATCTAAGATTACCCAGTGAGTCCAGGACCCTCTAAACAACAGTTAATTTCCCACCCCAAAATAAACAATGCAATGCATGCTTACACCATGCAACAATATCAGAGAAATAACACAAGCGGAAACTCAAACAAGGATGGCATGTCCATAGTAACCTCACTGTTACTATGCACGCCGAGGCTATAATAACTGCAGTTACTAAGCCTAACCGTTGAACATCATCCTAGCCTCAACGCTAAGTATGTTCAACACTTCACGAACATCATCCTAGCCTCAACGCTAAGTATGTTCAACACCTCACGAACATCATCCTAGCCTCAACACTAAGTATGTTCAACACCTCACGAACATCATCCTAGCCTCAACGCTAAGTATGTTCAACAGCTCACGAACATCATCCTAGCCTCAACGCTAAGTATGTTCAACAGCTCACGGACATCATCCTAGCCTCAACGCTAAGTATGTTCGGATGCTGGCAGGGTCTTTTGAGATCTCTAGGAATATATCGGTTCACGGTTGCCCAAATACTAAACTTGAACACCCGCACCTACTTACCACAAAGGACCATAGGTCGGAACATCAACCCGACCTGTCCTTGCCTCGACAGTCGGCCCGAATTGCCCTTGCCTCGACAATCGGATGCATCGTCATGCATTACTCGGCCAAGGGCGCGACCCAAGTCACTCCGAGTCTGCGGGACCGCCGATACACCGCCCTAACCATCACACGTGGTCTTCGACCCATGTGATCCACTCATAACAATTCACAACATTTCTGCAGCGTAACTCTTTATAAAGTCCGTCTTATGAAAGTTAACACGACATACTTATCAACAATATTTCTGCAACATAACTCTTCACAAAATTCACTTTTTGTGAAAGTTATACAGCATACTTATTCACAATTTTTGCAGCATAACTCTTCACAAAACTCCTCTTCTGTGAAAGTTAATACAGCAATCCTACTAAAATTTCTGCAGCATAACTCTTCACAAAACTCTCCTATTTAAGAAAGTTATAAAGCAGAACCTCTAACAAACAACAATAACTTAAGATGAAAACACACATAGTGTTTCATCCTTAAGCTACAACCTGCATAAGAATTCATTAGCATGATTCTATACTACCGGGACTCACCTTGGACTCTCCTAGCTTAGTGGGATCCTTATTCTTTAGATTGTCTAAGCTCTACTCTTCTTTACGCTTACTATCTCTTGACTACTCTCTCTCTCTCTCTCTCTCTAGAATTTTCATTTTACCTTTGCTGTGGCTGAGAATGGTTTGAAATAATGGCCTCAGGGGGGTATTTATAGGGGAAGGAGTGCCTTGGACGTGGGTAGCTCATCCAATGGCTACGTGACATTCATTCGTTCCTATCTACTAACCAGTGAAGACGAAACAGCAGTCCATGCTTATCCTCGAACCAAAGAAGACGAAACAGTAGTCCAAGCTTATCTCCTCATCTATATGGACGTAATAGGAGTCCATTCTTATCTCCTTATCCACAAAAACGAAATAGGAGTCCATGCCCATCTCTTTATCTCTTCAATTTGGGTGTTTTCGCGTTATTGGCTGAAATCGGGATAAGTATCAACAAGACCCTTATCTTCAAGCTTTTATCCCGTGTGTTGTCACTTCATTGGCCATAATCACGGCCCTTATCTTCTGCTCTGACCATAGTCACGAGGCTTATCTCATAGCTTGGTTACGGTTTTGTCTCCATTGATCTCCTTTTTAGACTGGGTGTTCTTGCGAGATTGGCTGTGTCGTTTGATCTTATCTTCTGATCCATAAGCTATAATCACGAGACTTATCTCTTAGATTAGTAGCCTATCCCTTCTCATGGTGACAGCCACGGTTTTTGTCCCATAGATTGACTCAATCCACGTTCATCCATGATTGGTCCCCAATGGTGGCTGGTTTTGTCCTTATAGATTCACCTTTGGTTTCGTCTTTATAGATTCAGCTTTGGCCATCATTATTGGTCCGTCCTTGGTGGCTAAGACTTTAAACTTCTTTTATCATTATAGATGTGATCCATATCCACGAAAACTAGTCACACTGAGACATCTCCTGCTGCGGTTATAAGTTGGTCAAGTAGTTGCTTGGGTGTCGTCGTCTGATTGGTCGAATTTAGACTTCGACTATTTCTTCTTCAAACTTTATTTTCTTGACAAATAAATGTCTCTCCTTCATGTGCCACTGTTGGAATGAAGCTTAGTCCTCATGTTAATCTTCTATCCGAGCCTTTCGAGCTTCAGATGACCACTTTGCTTCTTCTTCGAACGCTTGTAGATTTTCTTGATAATTCTTCAAACTTCTTTTTACCAGTCACTTAGATTTATTATTCTAAGTGTGTTAACTCTTCATATTTTAGCTCCATTAATCAATCCAAATCAACTCCTCCTTGTAGCTGGAATTTCGGCTTTTGGCTTGTCCATTTTTGGTCATCTTTACGTCTGCAATGGTCTTCTCTTGGCCATCTTAGGTTGCATCCAAGATTTTCTTCTTCAGCTTCAACCAAAGGGTTAATTTTGACCTAGGCTATTGATCCAAGTCATCCTTATGTGGATTCGATGATTTTGGTTTTTCGGCCAAAGTTATCTCTCCTGGCCGTTCGGTCTGGCCGTCCTCTTCTCTCGCCCGGGTTATTACATTTGTGATCTCTGAGCTAGCATAAATTTGATGCCTCATTCCGTGGCTAAGAAGCTTGGCTTTACTCGTTTCAAAGACTGTAGGATCTCGTTGGTGCTGGCTGATAGGAGTGTGAGGCTACCAGTGGGGCTGCTTGAAGATCTACCGGTGCGAATCAGTGGTGTGAACGTGCCTACGGACTTCGTCGTGTTGGAGATGGATGAAGAACCTAAGGATCCACTCATCCTAGGAAGACCATTCCTTGCAACCGCCGGGGCTATCATAGATGTCAAAAACGGGAAGATTGCCTTGCACTTGGGAAAGGACATAAGGCTAGACTTCGGTATCAAAGAGGTTCTGAAGAAGTCGACCATAGAAGGGCAAGCTTTCTACATTGAAACGATGGATGCCTTAGCGGATGAGTTGCTGGAAGAGCAGGCTCAGGAAGACCATCTGAAGCTGGCACTAACTAAGGAGCCAGGGAAGTTTGGCTATGTGGATCAGAGGACCCAGGAGTACGTCAACTTGCTGGATTCTAGGAAGATTGTTAAGAAGGATGAAAGCTGCTGCCTAGAGATCGAACCCAAAATCGATGCTATCACTCGATCCAGGAGTCAGATTGACAAGGCAATCGAGAACACAACTCGATCCGGTGCAGCAATCGACAGACAGATCGAGAGGAATGATCGATCCGGAAAAACAATCGAGTCGACAATCGAGAGAGACCTTTCGATCATTTTGGGGTCCAATCAGGAGATCGACTCAGCGTCTTGATTCCTTACTCGATCCACATCAAATCGAGTAAGCGAATCGAGCGAAATTACTCGATTTAGACGACATCGAGAAGGACTCGATTTCAGAAGGGATAGCGGTTGAGGAAAGCAGTCTTAAGGGGCATGCCTCGGGTTCTAAGGAGGGTAACAAGGAGGAAAGCAACAACAACAGCCACGAGGATGACTGGAGCGAGCTGTTAGCCCCAAAGGTGGACCTTAAGGAGCTCCCAAAAGGGCTAAGGTATGCTTTCTTAGGGCCAACACCTATCCCGTGATTGTGAATGAAAACTTAAGTGATGATGAGTTGCACTCGCTCCTGACTGAGCTGAGAAAGTATAGGAAGGCCATTGGGTACTCTTTAAGTGACATCAAGGGCCTTTCACCAATGCTTTGCACTCACAGGATTCACTTGGATAATGAAAACGCCTCTTCTATAGAACATCAAAGGCGTTTGAATCCTAATTTGAAAGAGGTTGTTAAGAAAGAAATCCTTAAGCATTTAGAGGCTGACGTGATCTATCCAATAAGTGACAGCACGTGGGTTTCTCCTGTACACGTGGTGCCTAAGAAGGGAGGGATCACGGTCATAAGGAATGATAAAGATGAGCTTGTTCCTACTAGAACCATTACTGGTCATAGGATGTCTATTGATTATAGGAAACTTAACCTTGCGACTAGGAAAGATCATTTCCCTTTGCCTTTTATTGATCAAATGCTTGAGAGACTTGCTAATCACCCTTACTACTGTTTCCTCGATGGGTATAGCGGTTTTTTTCAGATACCAATTCACCCAAATGATCAGGAGAAGACGACCTTCACATGTCGCTACGGTACCTTCGCATATCGAAGGATGCCGTTTGGATTGTGTAATGCACCGGCTACATTTCAGCGGTGTATGATGTCGATCTTCTCCGATCTAATAGAAGAGATGGTAGAGGTGTTTATGGATGACTTCTCTGTCTATGGTGCGTCCTTTTCTGCGTGTTTGTTGAATCTTTGCAGGGTACTAAAGCGTTGTGAAGAGACAAACTTAGTGCTAAACTGGGAGAAATGCCACTTTATGGTTAAGGAAGGGATCGTGCTTGGTCATAAGATATCAGAGAAGGGCATTGAGGTTGATCAGGCTAAAGTGGAAGTCATGATGGGTCTTGAGCCGCCGGTTAACGTTAAGGGAGTCAGAAGTTTCTTGGGACACGCCGGGTTCTATAGGCGCTTCATCAAAGATTTCTCCAAGATTGCACGCCCTCTTACATGGTTGTTGTGCAAAGAAGCTGAGTTTGTGTTTGATGAGGAGTGTTTGCGAGATTTCGTGACCATCAAGGAAGCCCTTACATCAGCCCCTATAGTTCAAGCACCAGATTGGTCTCTACCCTTTGAGATCATGTGCGATGCTAGTGACTACGCCGTAGGAGCCGTTCTCGGTCAGAAGAAAGACAAGAAGCTACACGTGATCTACTATGGTTCAAGAACCTTGGATGACACGCAAACAAGGTACACTACTACGGAGAAGGAGTTGCTTGCAGTGGTGTTCGCCTTTGAGAAGTTCTGGTCATATCTTGTTGGTTCCAAAGCTATTGTCTACACGGATCACGCTGCTTTGCGATACATCTATTCGAAGAAGGACACTAAGCCACGGCTCTTTAGGTGGATTCTCTTGCTCCAGGAGTTTGACATGGAGATTAAAGACAAGAAGGGAATAGAAAACGGACTCGCTGACCATCTCTCACGGCTAAGGATCAACGAGTCTCTCCCCTTAGATGACTCTCTTCCACAAGAGCAACTCATGGCGATCACCACGGCTGTTTGTGGAAAGCTAGAGGGGCGGTTTGAGGAGGTGTTGAGTTTCAAAGAGGAGGATCTACCGTGGTATGCTGATGTCGTGAACTATTTAGCGTTTGGTGAGGAGCCAACACATCTCAACAGCTATCACAAGAAGCGGTTCATGAGAGAAGCTAGTGACTACTTTTGGGACGAGCCCTACTTATACAAGAGAGGAGTGGACAGTTTGTACCAGAGGTGTGTTACAAAGGGAGAAGCTAGAGACATCCTCTATCACTGCCATGGTTCTTCCTACGGAGGACACTTCGCTTCATTCAAAACTGCCACGAAAGTGTTGCAAGCCGGTTTCTGGTGGCCGTCCATCTTCAAAGATGCACACGAGTTTGTGAAGAACTGTGAGGCATGTCAACGAGCAGGGAATATCACTAAGAGGAAAGAAATGCCTCAGGTTCCCATCTTCGAGGTTGACGTGTTCGACGCGTGGGGCATAGACTTCATGGGGCCATTTCCTTCTTCATATGGCAACAAATACATCTTAGTAGCAGTGGATTATGCCTCTAAATGGGTTGAGGCTGTTGCTTCCCCTACAAACGACTCTAAGGTGGTAATCAAGCTGTTTAAGAGTATCATTTTCCCGAGATTTGGGGTACCTAAAGTGGTTATAAGCGATGGAGGAAGCCACTTCATAAACAAGGTCTTTGAGAACCTCTTGAGAAAGTATGGCCTTAAGCATAAGGTGACTACACCATATCATCCTCAAACAAGCGGTCAAGTGGAAGTCTCCAACCGGCAAATCAAGGCTATACTGGAGAAGACTGGCGGAGCAACAAGGAAAGACTGGGCAGTGAAGCTGGACGACGCTCTTTGGGCTTACCGTACCGCCTTCAAAACACCGATTGGTACAACCCCTTTCACTCTACTCTATGGCAAGGGCTGTCATCTCCCGGTTGAGCTGGAACACCGTGCGTTGTGGGCTGTGAAGAGGCTGAACTTTGATCTCAAGACTGCTCAAGAGAGGTGCCTTATTCAGCTACATGAACTGGACGAGTTAAGACTGAACGCTTATGAGAGCTCTCGGATATACAAGGAGTGGACTAAGGAAGCTCATGACAAGAAGTTGGTTGCCAAGGAGCTTAAGGAAGGAGGTTTAGTGTTGCTGTACAATTCAAGACTCAAACTCTTCCCGGGAAAGCTGAAGTCAAGGTGGAGCGGGCTGTTTGTAATCCAAGAAGTGTTGCCTTATGGAGCTGTTACATTGATGGGAAAGAGTGGCAGTGCATTCACCGTCAACGGACACAGAGTCAAGCCTTACTTGGCAGACAGCTATTACAAGGAGAGTACCTCGATGCTTCTCCAAGACCCACCATCCGCCTAAACCAAGTAAAGTCTAGCTAAAGACGTTAAAGAAAGCGCACTTGGGAGGCATTCCCATGTCTATCCTGTACATATTTCTGCTTTCTTTCTCTTTCAGTTTTATGCTTTTATTTTGCAAGTGTGTAGGAACATGTATGAGGAGTCTAAACCTTAATCTTGAAGTCCAAAAGAGGCTAGAGATTGAGTGCTAGATCGACTGATCCTGACCCGATCTTTGCTAGATCGAGTCAGTGAATCGAGAGGAGCCAGACGATCTAGACGAGAACGAGTGATAAGATCGACCTTGACGAAAAAGGATCGATCGATCCAAAATGGATCGACCGATCTAATTTCTCTCGGGAAAATCTGTTGAAAACAGATCGATCACTCGACTCGATCCATCACTCGATCTATGCCAAATCGACCCCTAAATTGAGGACGTAGCTCGATCATGAGGACTTAGCCGTGGAGCCAACATCTCAACGATCGAGGGAGCCAATCGATGAATCGAGTCTCAAATCGAGTAACCCTCTCGATCTAAGCCATTATGGGCATGAGATCGAGTCCTAGATCGACCAAACGGACTCGATCTCATGCTGAGGTAACATTTTCTTTCCCTCCTTTATTCTTTTCCCTCCAATTTTTAAATTCAAAACTTGGTCAAGGCAAGCATCTTTGACCATGAAAGATGTGCCTTGACCAAGACTTTGTCAGAAAACCACCTTTACTACCCATGGTTTTGCCTTTTGCTAGTCTTTAAATGTTTCAACAACTTCTCACCCTCTCATTCTTGTTTTCTCGAAAATTTTAAACAAAGAGAGTGAGAGTTTTCGGTTTTCAAAGGCTAGCAAAGGTTCTTTAACATTCTTACAAAGGTATTTTCAGAGTTTAATGAAATATTTTTAGGAAAATTTCCTTTTAATTCGCAAGCTATCGTTCTAGAAGATAGGGCTGTTTTTGAATTTTAAATTTTAGCTAAGTAAAAGGATTAATTCTAGATTTTCTAGTATCTAAAGATTTGATTCTCCTTTATTTAGCTATAATTTTTATTAATTCCCTAAAATTCTAGGGTAGTAGTTATAAGCTTTCTTCTTCTCCTCTCTTATTTTCTCATCAAACCGCCATTTTGCTTATCAAACTTCTTGAGAAATTTGTTTCCGGCACAATGGCCCCCAAAAGAACAAGAGAAGAGACAGCACAAGAGGGAGAAGGACAAGAGGTGGCTGTTCAAGAGAGGGTCAGGTGGAGTAAGGATGAGAAGAGGGACAAGAAACGGCTTGAAAGGCTTCGGTTTGAGCCTACCAAGTTTGCTGATCGAGAGCTGCTGTTCAAGCTAGGGATCTTGGGGATTTCGACCAACTCCTCAAGAACATTGGCCTAAGATGTCTGTCACGGTTGGATTTCCCAACCATTCCAGAAGTGACAATAGACTTCCTTGCCACGTTGGAGTTCCGTTACGAGAATCCTAGCACACCCGTTCCTTCACAAGGTTGCCTCTCCTTCAAGGTTGGACGTCAAGCCTACAGCCTCTCCATCCCCGAGCTATGTCAAGCGTATGGTCTCAACGCGGATGCCAACAAGGTCGAGTTCCCAGCCTTCAAGAGAGCTAACGACTTTTGGGACCTGATTTGCAACGAGGACTACAAAGCCAACACCGCCAAGATCAAGAGAGTGAGAAGCCCGGTGCTGAGGTACACTCTGAAGCTGATTGCCAACACGTTTAGCGGAAGATCAGTTGCTCCCACGGTCACAAAGACCGAGCTTTGCTTCCTGTTCCAAGGCGTGAAGCACTTGGTGTGTGACCCGGATGAAAATGACGAGCCTATGGAGGATGAGCTCGGCGACGAGGTGAACTACGGTTGTGTGCTTGCTGCCTCCTTGGTGAAATCTACAAGGCTTATGCCTTGCGGTGCAAGGCAACTTCTTCTTTCATTGTCGGCTTCCTCACTCCTCTATTCTTGCAAGCTGGTGTGCCTATACACGACTTCGCACATGTACCAGCAAGAGCTTTCATGGATGAGGCATACATGAGGAGTACCGACAGCTTGGGACGCACGCCAGCAGAAGGGTCCTACGCTTACCTCTTCATAGACGACGAAGACAAGAAGAGAGTGTGCATCCTGCTAAACAGAAACGAGACCGAGCTGCTTTGTGTTGGTAACATCGAGTTCTTGCCCACGGAAGAGGAGTGCTTTGCTCCTCTAGGAGGACCACCTGCCTCGGCGATTGCTCCTCGTCAAAGGTCCGAGTCTCCAGCCACGGAAGATGAGATGCCCGAAGCCTACACACTTCCCAAGTTAGACTTTGAGCCGAGAACCAAAACAGAGAAGTTCCTAGCATCTGTTGTGGAGATGCAAAGGAAAATCAACAAGTGGCAAGGCAAAATGCTCAAGAAACTTGCCAAGAAAGTCAAGGCACTTCAAGGAGGCTTGCCTAAGAAGGATACAAGTGAAGAGATTCACCAACCCGAGAAGAGGAGGCTCTCAACCGGTGGAGTTGTCATCCGCGAGACACAAGGCAGCACCATTCAGCCGGCGCGCCATTCTCTCCAAGAACCAGCCGACAAGGGCAAAAGCATAGTCTCTAGCTCCTCTGGAACATCCTCAAGTTCCAGCCGAGACTAGACCAGAGGTAACAATCTTCTTCCATTGTACATAACCGTTCATATTTGCTTCTTTTTGCTTTGTGTTTTGGTGCTCCTTCGAATGTGTTTGCCACCAGGACAGTGTCAAGCAAGTTTGGGGGAGTACATGTGTGGTTTGCCATGTATTTTCTGATCTTATTTTCCTTTAGCATCCTTGAGTCTTTAGTTCATGAAAAATTGGTAAAAACTTTTAAAACATTTTCAAAGATTCATGTAGTTGCATTCATCTTGTCAAAACATGTTAGGATTGAGTCTAGAATTTCTCTTAGCATCTAGGTTGTTTGCATTTGCATAAGGGGTTAAAGTTTCTTAAATAGGTGTTTTATACTCATGAATTGTTTCAATGCCCTAGTTAGTAGTTCTCTAATGCTTTGCTTATGCTTTGAAAGTAAGTTCTTACCATGCTTGGATCACTTGTTATGATTTTCGTGACTTGAATTGAACTCTCATGATTTGAAACTTGTCCTAATAAGTGAGAACCTTAATTTGAAATTTTAATTATCATCCTTATGCATTTGAAAATGAACACATGGATTTTAAAATATTTAGGCTCTCTTCTTCTTTTTTTACCACTCTTTGTGAGCCTAAGTAGAACTCCCACCTTGACCCTTACCCTTCTTTGAAGCCAAATATTTCTTGTGTGACATCATTGTGAGGCCTTCTTTTCGGTTTTGAACTTAGCATAAAGTGTTAGGTTTAGGCGACATGATTTGATTCTCATATGATTGCTAGCTTTGCATTTTGAAGGTAGGTATAGGCTTAGGATAAGTTTGTGGGATCATTGGGGTTGTTTTTATTTCTATTTGTTCTCGGTTTCAAAGAGTTTGGTGTTTAAAAGAAAGAAATGGGTTTTAAGTGAAAGGTAGTGTTTAAAAGCTATATATGCTCTAATAAATTTCAGGAGGTAGCTCTCCCAAATAAAAGTAAAAAGAAAAAGAAAAAAAAAAGAGCCTAAGTGCCAAATAAAAATAAAAAAAAGAGAAAAAAATAAATAAATAAGAGAGCTACCAATAAGAAATAATTAAAGAGCAAAGTTATTTTCAAAAACCTTTTCACTAGCCTAAAGAGTTTAAAAATGTTTTTGTTTCGAATTGGGGAATGCTAAGCTTTGAGAAGAAAAAGGGTAGATTCTAAGTGGTGAGTGAGGATAAAAGTTGATAAATGATAGGGGTTTAGGATCATTGTTAGTTTACATGGGTAGATGAGAATCTGATCATGTATGCATCAATTGCCTTCACCTTTAGCATTATGCATAAAGTTCTTGCCATTTTTGAGAGAAACCCTTGTTTTAAATTGTAAACCCTTTTCAAATGAGATCATTCAATGCTCATAACTTACACCCTTATCCAAATGTATTTTGCTTTAAAGTGCATAAGTTTGATTCATGGTTCGGATGTTAATGAATGTTAAAGGATGAGTTTCTTTGATTGTTAGGAATAGGAGAGTCATGATCTGAATTTCTTTGTGTGATGAGTATGGCTAAGTTCTTTGGAGTATGAGTGTGTGCATAACATTTTAGAGCTATTAACTAGGACATTGAGATTGATTCATTTGAAAGACACCTTTGCAAGAAGCTTAAACCCCCATTCGTTTTTCTTAAAACCTCTCTTCTTTACTTATTTTCTGTTGCTTGAGGGCAACCAAGAAGTAAGTTTGGGGGAGTTGATGTTACTACATATTACATACATTTTGGATACTCATTAGTTAGCTTTTCATGCATTTACATCACATTTTAGATTAGATTGCATCACTTAGAGTCCTAGAGCATTCTTGCACCAGCATACGCATGTTCCTTGCATTTTGCATCATAATCAGGTTGTTTCTGGCTGCTTTGGAGTCGTGGAGGTTCATGGATGTGCTGAAGCTGTTGTAGTGGTTCATGGAAGCTCGGATATTTGCTAAGAACCACAGATCGAGGAACAGATCGAGCATGGCAGGTCGATCTAGAATGAGATCGATCAGAAGATCGAGAAGACCAGGCGATCCAAGGAGAATGATCGAGACGAAGATCGAGTGAAGCAATCGATCAATCGGTACAGACGTAAATGACGCCATGCAGAGCGAGAGCCGGATCGAGTACACCACTTGATCCAACCGAAGATCGATACCGAGATCGGATGCAACACTAGATTCTTCGAAGATGATTGAGACCCAGATCGAGTTGAAGACACGATGTCCGAAGATGATCGAGAGAGCCGCTCGATCCTGGAGTCGATCTCTGTCCATTCAACCGCTTTTGGCCGCTAGCGAGGGGGGGACCATCAGCTTGTCTTCGCCATTTTGGGAAGGCGGCGACGTCCTTTTCCCACAACACTTTTCATCCTTATATTTTTTATGTTTTTCTCTCTAAACTCGGAGATAATGACCATTGTCGAACCTTGAGTTTTTCTAAGCTTTTGTAATCGAATCGTTTTCAGCTTATTCTAGTTTTCTTTTCATGTTCATCGTTTCCTTTTCCATGCTTTGCTTGATTTATCTTATGTGTAGTGAGTAGTTCATTTGGGTTCGGGGTTGAGAGGATCTAAGGGGTCAAAAAGGTTTCGATCTTAGGGTTTTTCTAAGTGTTTAATGGCTATCTCTTCTAGGGTGTCGAGTTCTCAAAGCTTAAAGACTCTCACGCCAAGAGCTTTATGATCCGAGAGGTTCCTTACCTTGACAGGATCCAGGGACCTCTGAAGATCACACCTTAGAGACTAGTTACCCCTTCCCAAAAGCCATGGAAGTTTGGGGGACTAGTTAAGCTACTCGTTTGAAATCTGTTTTCCATGCCCTTCAACCTCTCTTTCCACCAAAAGCCATGGGTTTGGAGGAGAGGGTAAAGGAGTGATCTATACCGAAAGCCACGGATAGATCTTGCTTAGTTTTCAAGGCTTAGAGATTCTCACAAAGTGAGTCGATTTAAAGTTTTCAACCCAAGGTCGAACCTTTGAAACCCCTGACCATGAATCTCAACCCTAGGCCCTCTCTCTTAGCATCTTTACATCTTCTCTCGTCATTTGCTTGATCTATGATAGCATCCTGGTCGTTAGTTTTACTGTTCTTGCATTTTTAGACGAGATCGATCGTTATTGCTCGATCTAGTGGTTGATCCCATGGTCGATCCACTAGTCGAATTTTAGTAATTCGTAGCTTTTTCCTTTAATTATTCTGTTTGTTCCTCATGGTAGTTTGATCATTCCTGGTAATTTTAATATAGATCTGCATTCCATTTAGTCATTGCATCTAGTTTTTAGGGATTTTCTCAAAACCTATCTCGTTTCGCTTAGATTTGCATAGTCCTTGCATTCTCTTTGTATTTTCTATCATCCTAGGTGTGGATTGACTCTCTCTTGCATACTGTGCTACAACCTGTCTTGCATTTGAGTTTGATAACCTCATTGCATACTCACCCTTGCAAAGATATTGTTTATCATTGGGATGACCCCTACTTGTACAAGAGAGGCGTTGACACTTTATACCGGAGGTGTGTTACAAAAGAAGAAGCCAAGGACATTCTCTTTCACTGCCATGGCTCTTCCTACGGAGGACACTTTGCTTCGTTCAAGACTGCTACGAAAGTGTTGCAAGCTGGTTTCTGGTGGCCGTCTATCTTCAAGGATGCACACGAGTTTGTGAAGAGCTGTGAGGCGTGTCAAAGAGCAGGGAATATCACTAAGAGGAATGAGATGCCTCAAGTTCCCATATTCGAGGTAGATGTCTTTGACGCGTGGGGCATAGACTTTATGGGGTCGTTTCCTTCATCATACGGCAACAAGTTCATACTCGTAGCTGTAGACTACGTCTCTAAATGGGTTGAGGCCATTGCTTCCCCAACAAACGACTCTAAGGTGGTGATCAAGCTCTTTAAGAGCATTATTTTTTCAAGGTTTGGAGTTCCCAAGGTGGTGATAAGCGACAGAGGGAGCCATTTTATCAACAAGCTGTTTGAATATCTGCTAAAGAAGTATGGCGTGAAGCATAAGGTAGCTACGCCTTACCACCCTCAAACGAGTGGCCAAGTGGAGGTCTCTAACCGTCAGATAAAGGCTATACTCGAGAGAACAGTTGGGATCACTCGGAAGGACTGGGCTGTGAAGTTAGATGACGCTTTGTGGGCGTACCGGACCGCCTTCAAGACGCCTATTGGTACCACTCCTTTCACTCTTCTCTACGGTAAAGGGTGTCACCTTCCTGTCGAGTTGGAACATAAGGCGTTGTGGGCTGTGAAGCGGTTGAATTTTTATCTGAAGACGGCTCAGGAGAAGCGGTTGATCCAGTTGCACGAGCTTGATGAGCTAAGGCTGGATGCTTACGAAAGCGCTCGGATCTACAAGGAACGTACCAAGGCTGCTCACGACAAGAAACTGGTGCCTAAAGAGCTTAAGGATGGGAGTTTAGTGCTGCTTTACAACTCGAGGCTCAAGCTTTTTCCAGGGAAGCTAAAGTCACAGTGGAGCGGTCCGTATGAAATCTAGGAAGTTCTACCTTACGGAGCTGTCACGTTGGTTGGCAAGAGTGGGGATGCATTCACAGTGAACGGACACAGAGTTAAGCCATACATGGCGAGTGCATTTGACAAGGAGAGCACCTCAATGCTTCTCCAAGACCCACCATCTGCCTAAACCAAGTAAAGTCTAGCTAAAGACGGTAAAGAAAGCGCACTTGGGAGGCATTCTCATGTCTATCCTGTACATATCTTTGCTTTATTTCTTTTCCAGTTTTATGTTTTTGTTTTGTGAGTGTGTAGGAACAAGTGTGAGAGACGCAAGCCATGATCTGAGTTCCCAAAGGAGTAAGAAAGGGGCGAGTATAAGCTAGAGATCGAGTGCTAGATCGACTCATTCTGGCTCGATCTTTGCTAGATCGAGCTAGTGAATCGAGATGAGCCAGTCGATCTAGACGAGATCGAGTAGACAGATCGAGTGACGAAGTCAGGAAATTCTTGGAGTTTAGATCGATCGATCCAAAATTGGACCGACCGATCTATTTTCTCCCGGGAAAGTCCTTCGTAGACAGATCGATCGGTCAAATCGATCCACCACTCGATCCAAGCTAAATCGACCCCTGAATCGATAGCATGGCTCGATCACGAGGACTTAGTCGCGATTTCAAAAACTCAAGGAACGAGAGAGCCAATCGATCCATGACTCGATTCAAATCGAATCTTGTCCCAGATCGAGTAATTCTCTCGATCCAAGCCATTATGGACATGAGATCGAGTCCTAGATCGACCAAAAGGACTCGATCTCGTGCCGAGGTAACATTTTCTTTTCCCTCTCCCATTCTTTCCTTCTACTTTTTAAATTCAAATCTCGGTCAAAGCAGGAATCTTTGACCCTGAAAACTGTGCCTTGGCCGAGACTTTTGTCATAAACCACTTCTTCCACCCATAGTTTTGTTTTTGTTAGCCTTTAAATGTTTTCAACAACTTCACTCTCTCATTCTTGTTTTCTCGAGTTGCTAAGTAAAAGAGAGGGAGAGTTCTTTGTTTTCTAAAGGCTAACAAGCATTTTTCACAATCCTTGCAAAGGTATTTTCGGATCTTGAGAAAATCTTTAAGAAAATCACTTTTATTTCGCAATTGATTGTTTTAGATGTTAGGGCGGTTTTGAATTTTTCAAACTACCTTAATAATAGGAAAAATTCTGGATGTTCTAGTATCTCTAGATTTGATTCTCTATTATTTTGCTATATTTTTTATAAATTCTCCAAAATTCTAGGGTATTAGCTATCGACTTTCTTCTTTGCTTCTCTCTTTCTCTCAAAATTTCGCCGATTTGCCCATAGCTTTGCTTGAGAACTTTGTTTCAGGTGCAATGGCCCCCAAAAGAACGAGAGAAGAGACAACACAAGAGGGAGAAGGTCAGGAGGTAGCTGTTCAAGAAAGGGTTCGCTGGAGTAAGGATGAGAAAAGGGACAAGAAGCGGCTGGAAAGGCTTCGGTTCGAGCCTACTAAGTTTGCGGACAGGGAGTTGCTGTCTAAGATGGGGCTGTTAGGAGACTTTGATCAACTCCTTTGAAGAATGGGGCTCAGATTTTTGTCACGGATGGATTGCCCAACCTATCCTGAAGTGACGATCGATTTCTTTGCCACCTTGGAGTTCCGGTACGAGAATCCTAGCATCCCAATCCCCTCTCAAGGCCGGCTCTCATTCAAGATCAAACGCCAAGCTTTCAGCCTCTCGATACCTGAGCTTTGTCAAGCCTATGGCCTAGCTGCTGATGCCACGAAAGTTGATTTCCCCACCTTCACTCAAGCGAACGAGCTGTGGGACGTCATAGCCGATGATGACTACAAGGCGAACACAGCAAAGATCAAGCGAGTGAGGAACCCAGTGCTGCGCTACACTTTGAAGCTGCTTGCTAACACATTCAGCGGACGGTCAGTGGCCCCCACGGTGACCAGAACGAAGCTTTGTTTCTTGTTCCAAGGCATCAAGCATCTCTTGTGTGACCCGGATGAGAACGAAGATCCGTTAGAAGACCAGTTGGGAGACAACGTCAACTACGGGTGCATCTTGGCTACTTCGTTGGTGAAATGCAAGGCGTATGCCTTGAGATGCAAGGCAAGCTCTTCACTCATTGGCGGCTTCCTAACTCCTCTATTTGTGCAAGCTGGTGTACAACTCCAAGACTACACACCTGTTCCGGAAAGAGCATTTATGAACGAGGCCTACCTAAGGAACACAGATAGGTTGGGATGCACGCCAGCCGAGGGTTTCTTTGCCTACTTGTTCACTAATATGGAGAACGAGAAGAAGGTCTGTATCTTGCCAAACGGCGAGGCTGAGCTGCTAGGAGTAGGGAACATTGAGTTTCTCCCGAGCAACGAAGAGTGCTCTGCTCCTCTAGGAGGAACGCCTGCCCCAGCGATTTCTCCACGACCAAGGTCTGAGTCCCCTGCCACGGAAGATGAGATGCCCGAGGCTTACACCCTTCCAAAGATCGATTTCGAGCCGAGAACCAAGACGGAGAAGTTCCTAGCATCTGTTGTGGAGATGCAAAGGAAAATCAACAAATGGCAAGGCAAAATGCTCAAGAAACTTGCCAAGAAGGTCAAATCGCTTCAAGGAGGCTCACCTAAGAAGGCTGCAAGTGAAGAGGTTCATCTGCCCGAGAAGAGAAGGCTTTCAACCGGTGGAGTTGTCATCCGCGAGACACAAAGCAGCAACATTCAACCGGCGTGTCTCTCTCTTCAAGAGCCAGGCTCCAAAGGCAAAGCCGTAGTATCTAGCTCCTCTGGAACGTCCTCAAGTTCCAGCCGAGACTAGACCCGAGGTAACAACCTTCTTCCATTGTATATACCTTTCATCTTTGCTTCTTTTTGCTTTGTGTTTTGCTGCTCCTTTGAATTTGTTTGCCACTGGGATGGTGTCATTCAAGTTTGGGGGAGTATGTGTGTGGTTAGACTTGTTTATTTTGATCTTATTTTATCTTTGCATAACTTGAGTCTTGCATGCATCTAAGGCATAGAAATGAAAAGAAAAAATTTGTAAATTTTTTTAAAAAATTTTCAAAAAGATTCATGTAGTTGTATTCATCTTGTTAAGCATTTTAGGATTGAGTCTAGAATTTTTAAGCATCTAGGTTGTTTACATTTGCATAAGGGGTTGAAGTTTTCTTAAAAAGGTGTTTTAAGCTTATGAATGGTTTCAATCTCGTCGTTGGTAGTTCTCTAATGCTTTGCTCATACTTTGAAAGTAAGTTCTTACCATGGTTGGATCACTAGTTTTGATTTTCGTGACTTGAATTGAACTCTCATGATTTGAAACTTGTCCTATTAAGTGAAAACCTTAACTTGAAATTTTAATTATCATACTTATGCATTTAAAAATGAACACATGGATTTTAAAATATTTAGGCTCTCTTCTTCCTTTTACCACTCTTTGTGAGCCTAAGTAGAACTCCCACCTTGACCCTTACCTTTTTTTGAAGCCAAGTTTTCGTGTGTGACATCATTGTGAGGCCTCTTCCGGTTTGAACTTAGCATAAAGTGTTAGGTTTAGACGACATGATTAGGTTCTCATATGTTTGCTAGCTTTGCATTTTGAAGCTAGATATAGGTTTAGGATAAGTTTGGGGGATCATTGGGGTTGCTCTCTTGTTTATATGCTTTCGGTTTCAGAAGAGTTTGGTTTTTGAAGTAAGAAAAATGTTTTAAGTGAAAGGTTTTGTGTTTAAAAAGTATATTGCTTCAATAATTTCAGAAGATGGCTCTCTCAAAAAAAAAAAAAAAAAAAAATATATATATATATATATAAGAGCCTAAGTGCCAAAATAAAAAGAAAAAAAAAAGAGAAAGAAAAAAATAAGAGAGCCATAGAAAAAAAATAAGGAGCTTAATATTTTTAAAACTTTTTCACTAACCTAAAAGAATTAAGATGTTTCATATTTTGATTTGGGGATTGCTAAGCTTTTGCTTTGGGAAAAAGGGGTAGATTCTAAGTGGTGAGTGAGCTTAAAAGAAAATAAATGAGAGGGGTTTTTAGGTTCATTGTTAGCTTACATGGGTAGATGAGAATCTGATCATGTATGTATCAATTGCCTTTACCTTTAGCATTATGCATAAGGTTCTTACCATTTTCGAGAGAAACCCTTTGCTTAAAACAAACCCTCTTTAAAAATGAGATCATTCTATGCTCATAGCCTTTACCCTTAGCCAAATGTGTTCTACTTTAAAGTGCATAAGTTTGATTCATGGTTCAGTTGTTAATGAATGTTAAAAGATGAGTTTCTTTGATTGTTAGGAATAGGAGAGTCACGATCTGAAATTCTTTGTGTGATGAGTATGGCTAAGTTCTTTGGAGTATGAGTGCGTGTATTGCATTTTAGAACTAGTAACTAGGACGTTGAGATTGATTCATTTGAAAGACACCTTTGCAAGAAGCTTAAACCCCCGTTTGTTTTAAAACCTCACTCCCTTCTTTAATTTTGTTTGCTTGAGGGCAAGCAAAAGGTAAGTTTGAGGGAGTTGATATAGCTGCATATTCCATGCATTTTACATACATATAAGTTAGTTTCTCACGCTTATGCATTGCATTTTAGGATAGTTTGCATCACTTTAGGTCCTAGAGTGTTCTCGCATCAGCATATGCATATTTCTTGCATTTTGCATCGCATACAAGTTGTTTTCGGCTACTTTGGAGTCTTGGAGTGTTCGTAGACATACTGAGGATCGTAAGGAAGTTCGTGGGACTTGAAGATTTTGGGAATGCTTGCTAAGGACGAGAGATCGAGAGGAGGTTCGAGCATGGCCGGTCGATCTAGATGAGCTCAACCAGAAGATCGAGTAGCCCAGCCAATCCAAGGGAATTGATCGAGACAGAGATCGAGTGAAGCAATCGATCAAGGATTACGGACGTAAATGACGCCATGCAGAGCGAGAGGCGGATCGAGTCCACCGAAGATCGATACCAAGATTGGATGCAACACTCGATCCATCGAAGAAGATCGAGACACAGATCGAGCTAAAGACACGATGTCCGAAAGTGATCGAGAGAGCTGCTCGATCCCAAAGTCGATCTCTGTCCTTTCAACCATTTTTGGCCGCTAGCGAGAGGGGGATCATCGAGCTGTTTGGCCTACTTTGGGAAGGCGGCGATCACCTTTTCATACACGCTTTCACTTTTACTTTTTATCATCTTTCTCTCTTGTTTTGAAGGCGATTCCGCCATTGTTAGACTTGGAGTTTGTTCTTGGATATTTTGAATCGTTTAAGCTTAATCTATCGTTTTTCATGTTTATCGTTTCGTCTTTCATGCTTTGCTTGGTTTACTTAATGTGTAGTGAGTAGTTTAATCGGGTTTTGGGGTTGAGAGGATTCAAAGGGGTCGAAAAGGGTTTCAAAGCTTGGTGTTTTCTTGTTCTTAATGGCTTTCTTTTCTAAGATGTTGAGTTCTTAAGGCTTAAAGAGTCTCACGCCAAGATCTTTTTGATCATAGAGAGCTCTTACCTTGACAGGATCCACAGATCTCTGAAAGTCACATCTTAGAGGCTAGTTACTCTTTCCCAAACGCCATGGTAGTTTAGAGGACTAGTTAAGCCGCGTGTTTGAAATCTGTTTTCCTTGCCTCTCAATCTCTTTTTCCCCCAAACGCCATGGGTCTGGAGGAGAGAATGAGAGCGTGATCCATACCACACACCATGGACGGATCTTGTTTTGTTTTCAAGGCTTAAAGAACCTCACAAAGTGAGTAGATCTAAAGTTTTCAACCCAAGCTTGTACCTTTGAAACCCCTGAACGTGAATCTCAACCCTAGACCCTCTTTTTAGTATTTCTTAATCTCTGTTAATCATTCGCTTGATACCTGTTGCATCCTGGTCATTAGTTTCATTGCATTCGCACTTTTAGACGAGATCGATCGTTGTTGCTCGATCTAGTGGTCGATCCTGTGGTCGATCCACTAGTCGATTTTTATAAATTCATAGCCTTGCATTTTAATCATTCTGTTTGTTCGTCGTGGTAGTTCACTCTTTCCTAGTAATTTTAAAGTAGTTTTGCATTCCATTTTACTGCTGCATCTAGTTTTTAGGAATTTTGCCAAATCATTCATCATTCGCCTAGTTTTACTCGATCCTTGCATTCTCATTGCACTTTCTAACTCCTGGATTGGATTGATACTCGCTTGCATACTTTACTACAACTAAGTGTTGCATTTGAGCTTTGATAACCTCCTGTTGCATACACATCCGCATCTAGATGAAAACAATTGTTGTCACATATCGGAGTCCAACATCGAACAGAACCCCTGAATTCCTTCCCGATACGACCCCAAACCCATTTGATGATGAAGGACCATCCGGACAATCGAGCCGAGATAGAGAAAGACTGCATCGAGCAGAACATATGTCTGTACTGCCCGTGGTATAAGATTTGGACTGGCCGGATCTTACAAGGGTGGGAACAAACGTGCTGGTCTTAGACTCTCTCACGTTGGTTCTTTAGATGACAAGCGATGGGGGATTGATGGCACCACAGAGAGGATGGAAGGATATCTCATACAGCAAGCACTTGGATCTTATGTGAATCACACACACAAGCGGCGCTTAAAAAGACAGAAGAACTGCCTCAGGGTCTAAGATATTTAAATGAAAAAGGAAACTAACATTCGGTCCTAAGGAAAACAAGAAAATAAACGAACTATTAATGTTTTCATAACATAATAATATGGGAAATATCTTAAAAATGGAATAAATAAAGTGACCCGTCTTAGCCCTTATTCTTTGATCTTTGGACATGTTGACTTAACCAAGGCCGGTTGGATTTGGTCATGTAAC
This sequence comes from Thlaspi arvense, assembly GCA_911865555.2. Classification (NCBI taxonomy): domain Eukaryota; kingdom Viridiplantae; phylum Streptophyta; class Magnoliopsida; order Brassicales; family Brassicaceae; genus Thlaspi; species Thlaspi arvense. Next base: position 17,388,507 of record OU466858.1, read on the forward strand.
CAAGGCCGGTTGGATTTGATCATGTACCTACATGCATAATAAATATGGAAAGTACCTTGGTTTCTCACATGAACGGGCTGATACGTTGGAGATTAGTAGAGTTTATTCTCGTGGCATCTTTGGTGTCGCTGCTACCCTCTTGATTACTTTAACGGGCTATGGAACTGATGCCAAAAGGATCTTCGTGAGGCTCCTTGTCATCGTCGTACTCTAGCTGTTCTTGGTCCGGTATTGGCCTTGAATCGCCGGTGTGGGTTTGGTCGGGTAGGGGTGTCTCGGCTATCTTGCTCTCTTGAAGGTTTTGACCTGCCACAAAAGATATTGTGCCTTGCTTTGGCCCGAGTGAGGGCTGAATGTCATCGTGCTTTGGTGGTTGTACTGTCCCGGGTAAGACTGGTTGGTCGGGTGCGGGTGGACTTATCGGCTGGTACATGATATCTTAATTGATCATCTCCATAAGTTCTTCTACGGCTAAATTGAATTTTTGGTGTAAGGCTTTCTATTTTTATCGAGTTATAGGACCTTCTAGGACCGTAGGAATTACAGCTCCAGTAGACTCAGCTTATGAGGTTACACTAGCCCGATGCATCAACGCCGCGCTGTTGACTAATTATTTCCACTTTTGCCCAAAACCTTATCTTTTCACTTATATTAGTTTTGGCTTATCGTTTTTGGGACTTATCTTGTTTCTAATCCACATTTTTGAGCTGGGGGAGAACCACAAAGAGATTTTATGAGATTTTTATCAAGACCACTCTTTTAAATAATGTTTCACATTTCCCTTGTAATATACCTTCTAGTTTTTGTTTGATCATTTTTGCTTTGTTGATTTCGCCTGATTCTGTTGATTTTGAGATGAGTAGTGAGTAGTTCTCTATATTTAAGGTTGGAGCAGATTTGGGGATGATTAGTTGATTACTTAGGGGATTTGCGCTTAATGCTTGCTTAGTATACCTTGTATAGTTGTTCTTAAGGCTTGAGTAACTTATCAAGGGTGAAATAGATCATAATTATTTGCTGCATCACAAGTGTTTGTTTAAATACTTGAAAGGACTAAGTTAGGGACAAATGCTTAGATGATTATATTGCATCATAGTAGATTGTTTGATCTTTAAGAGCCTTGTTGATCATGCTGGTTTTTTACAAATACACCATCAAAAGTGGGTTTGACATGTGCATCAGTGAGACATCTTTGCCTTGTTGCAAATTGATTGAATTAGTGGTTTGATTATGTACTTTGCTTGTTGCTAGTTTGATTCCCCTAGGTATGAAGTTAAGTAATCCCTAAGTCATCCATTGCTCTAGCCTTGAACCTTTGCCATATTGTTCCTTGCATTTAGTTACTTGTGCTCTGTTTTCCTCTGTTTTTATTGCATTACTCTCATTTCACCTCTTGCCTTTCATTTCAAGCTATTGCATTTAGTTTCCATTTGGTTCTTGCATTTCTGTCATCTTGCTTACCTTATTCCAATTGCATTTAGCTTGCTTGCACTTCATTTCTAGCTTAAATCTTTGCTAATTACTATTTGCTTGTGCATTTTCTTTTAATCACTTAGGTTGCTAGAAAACCTCATTTTCTTCAAACATGGTTAAGCTTAGCTTAGTTCCTTGCATCTCTTTTAGCCAACTCATAATTTGGAATACCTCATCTATACCTTAGCCAAGTAGACTTCCCCACCATTAACCAAAACTTCTTTCAAGCCAAAAATCTTGAGTGAGTGAATGTGAGGCCTCTTCTTTGTGATTGGGCTAAGTAAAAAGTGGTGGGTTTAGAACTACAAGGGATCCCTTCCATTGTAGAACTAGCTCACCATCTTGAGCTAGATAGACTAGGTTGTTTGGTTAAGTAAGGGACGGTTTGGAATTTTTATTTTGGGTTTCAACAAAGCGGAAAGAAGGAAGAAAGCAAGGAAGCAAAGAAGGAGTGCAACACAAGTAATCTTGGAAATGGTTTGGCAAATACAAAATGGCGGCTCAAGCAAAGAAATAAAGAAGTGTGCAGCAATAAAATCTAAGGCATCCAAACAATGAGAAGCACTAACATTAAGATGAAGAGCCAAGCAACAAAAGGAGCCAACCACCAAGAAGATGTTTAAAAGAAGAATGCCTCCTAAGCATTTAAAAGAAGAGAAAGGGAGTTAGGATTGTTCTGGGTTTTTAATAATTTAAAAGGGTAGTATAGGATGGCGGTGATGGGTAGAAGTAAGAGTTTAGGATTGCTTTTGTGACTTGGGTAGATGTAAGTCTTCTCTTGTATGCATAAGTTGTTCTTTACCCTGCATTTTACCATAGCCCAATCATCTTTTTCATGAGAGATCCCTTAAACACCTAACCACTTCGAAAATAATGGGATCATATCTATCTCATAGCCTTGTCCTTGTAGCCAAATGATAGCACTTGCATTTGCATTAGCATGATTCACTTGGCTGAAATTTAATGAATGTTAAAAGGGTTGAATGATTTGATAACTTGTGTAGATTGATAACTTGAGAATCATTTCCATATTTTGATGAGTGTGGTTATGATCTTAGACTAGAGTTACATCAAGTGCATCTTAGAATTGCAAACATGGACATTGGTTTAATCAAACATCATCATTTTCAGATATGAGTTCCCACTTTGAAACTTCTCTCTCACCTTGTTCATTTTGATTACTTGAGGGCAACCAAATAGCTAAGCGTGGGGGGAGGGGGTTGATAGCATGTATTATTATATCATATTAGGAACCATTTAGTATAAATTTTCATTGCATTTCATCCATTTTAAGTCCAAAAGTATCCCATTTACATTCATTTTAGATATAGAATGCATTTAGATTAAGATTGCATACATGCTGGCATTTTGAGTGTATTTTCAGGTCTTTGTGGTGCTGAGGAGAGACTAGGAGAATGGTGAATCAAGAGAGAAAGGGATCCAAGCTGGAAGAAGACATTCAAGGCGTTCAGAAGCTATACTGTGGAGGGCCCTTGATGTCCATGTCCGGTGCGTACAAAGTCCGAGGCCATGACCGATATGGTGAGCCATGTCATACCATGCAACCGCACCGAGGAGGTTCACTAACCTAGCCCGGCACAAGAGGAGACATGACATACCGTGGACTATACTGATGAGGGCTATATGATGCATTGCACGGTGCGAACCAAGACCTGAGAATTCAGCCGAGCCAAACTTGAGATGCAAACTCTTCAGCACGCACCGAGCACATGTACCGTGGAGGGTTTGTCTATGCCTTGCTCGGTATAAGCTATTTCTGGGTTGTTGACCAAAAGCTAAATTAGTTGACTAGGTTATTTTATGTTGACCAAGACTATTTTGGCTCTCTCCTATTTGTAGTCCTTGCTTAGAGATGTTTACATTGATTGTTTGTTTTATACCTTGATCATGATTTGGAACCACCTAAGTTATAAGCCCTAGTCTTGAGCTCTGCTTTTAATATTTCGAACTTATTAAGTGTTACTCTTTTTTTGCTCTGTTTTGCTTGCTATTAAAATTACTCTTATTTACATTTTAAGCTTTGGTTACATTGGTTACTTGTTTGCACATATTGCTTGCTTGAGTGTGAACCAATTAAACCCATTATTGTCTAGCTTTGCAAGTCTGTTGTATCTTCTCTATACCATCCTAAGCTTGGATTGATTAAATCATTTGCTATTATACTACATCTTATGCAATGAGGTTGCACTCAAGACATAAAAGTTTTGTGTCAATGCCAATGGAAGAAATCAGATAAATGTCCATGCTGTCAATTTTAGGATGTATACATGAACTCATTCTACTTTAAAAACTTAGCCATACGCATCACAATTTAATGAAGACTTCATAGTTAGCTTACACTTGCATTCCTATAAGCCAACTCTTTAACATTCATTAATAGTTATCAATATATCTTGCACATGTAAATCAAGTGAAAGCATTTAATCAAGGGACAAGTTTATGAGATGAAAAAGATCTTACTTAGTATGGGTTTTCAGATGCAATGGATCTCTCCTTGAATGTACTTAGGCAAAATGCGAAGGGTAAAGAACAACATATGCATACAAATATAAACTCTCATCTACCCAATTTCTTAGATTGTTTCTAAACCCAACTTTTAACCCCATAAAATCCATCATAATCTACCTTTTTCTCGAGGCTCTTGCCTTCTTTTTAACCCGCTCACTTAACCATCTCTTAGGGAACTTTTCTTCATTTCTCTCTTTACGATGTGGCTTTCTTTGAATTTTTTTTTTTTTTTTTTTGCAGCTCTTCTTTCTCGCTTGGGAAGTCTCCATTTTGATTCATCTTTTTATGCATTAGGCATTTTTGCCTCTTCCTTCTTTGTTTATTTTTAGAAATCCTTCTCTTTATTTACTGCTTTAGATCTTTTGGTTACATACATGCTAAGCATGTTGCATTCCCCTTCCTCTTTTTCCATTTCTTTTCTTTTTTTCCACTCTTCTTTGAAATTGAATGTACACCCAAGTCCCACACCTATGACTAAGCCTATGCATGACTAAAAAATAAGAGTCATCTCTAGATGAAAACTCACATTTGTTGTGTTAAACCCAATACCTTTTGCTAAGTTCATTCAAAATAAGGCCTCATAGTATTTATGCTTGAAAGGAGAGTTGGTTTAAGTGATATACACTATAATTATACCATTTTAGTATACATTTAGCACTAGTTTTAGTCATTAAGCATGTATTTTTACTTGTTCTTGTCTTATTTGCATCCATGTAAAACTTAGAGTAAGTTTAGAAGTTGCATAGCATATTTAGTGCATTTGCAATATTTGGAAGGTACATTTGAGGTGTTTGGAGGCTATAAGGAGCTAAAGAAAGATCAAGGGGTTATGCCAAGGCAGAGCAAAGAAGATTCAGGAATTTATGAGCCATCTCGAGCAGTATATAGGTCAAGGTTGGTCGATATGGAGCCATCTCGAGCTGCATATCGGGCATGCCAGCCCGGTAGAAACTACCTGCAAAACACATCACTGAATATCAGCTCGGATGAATGGCTTCCCTTCAGATTCAGCTTCAACACTCTTCACCAAAGTTGTAGCTCTGTGAGTAAGCTTTCGAATTGACGTGGTATCAGGTCGATCCAACATACAGTTGAAGATTTAGTAAGCTTTCCGTGAAACCGCTACGGAGACAACGGGCCATACCAAGGAGTGTACCAAGCAAGCTGCTCGATATGCAAGACCAGAGGCATACACTGGTCGATACACAAGCCATAAGACACTGTACCGAGCTACATATCGGCTTTCTACCCCGATATGCCTAAACTGAGGGCGATTGTACTGATCTGCGTATCGGGAAGGAGTACAGTATGGTGGACAATATGAATGTAGGAGTCCAAACGAAGGTCTTCCGGTGTGATTCAGCCTCAGCATCCTTCATAGATGTTGAAGAGGATCGAATTATATTTTCCAATGGAGATTTAATCAAGTCATTCCGGTACGTGGTTCAAAAGATACGGGGATTCCAGTAACACTGTCCCCAACCAGAAGCTTGTATCGACCAGTGTATCGACTAGTACACCCAGACATTGCCCTCCAAACCAGACCAGAACTTGGTTTACTCCTGGTTTATTAGAATTTTTTCTTCCTCCTATATATATGTTAAAGCCTAAAAACTTTGGGAAATCGATCTATTACTGTTTTCTATCCTTAAAAACTCTCTCTTTTGAGAAGACCTTGTAGAATCTTTCTTTGTTTATTGAATTTCTGCACTTCTCTTAATCTTTCCTTGATTAATCTTCTTTCTAAACATGTTTTACCATACTTTCTCTTTGGATTTTTTGGTTTTGGCAATGATTAGTGAGTAGTAATTTCTATGTTTGAGATTAAGGTAGATTAGGGTGGTTCTAATGACTGTTTAAGGTGTTAGGGTATTAGATCTTTACATTCCTCTCTTGTGTGATTTTTTTTAATGCTTAGTACCTCTTTGTTGGAGAAGTTGATCTTAGGTTCTCACTTGCACACTAAGTATTTGATGAAATGCCTGAATGAAGATCAATGCTTGAAAATGTAGTTTAGATAGTCATGAGTATTTGCATCTATCATTTATTGCTTGAATTTGCTTATTTCTTAATACCACATGGGAGGAGAAATTACCTTATAGACATTGATTATGCATGAGAATGTGAGTTAATGTTAGTTCTATTGCACTAGAGATTAGTAAACCTAGCCTAATAGACTAGATGTCTAGCATGCTTTTTGGCTCTATGGACTTTGTGATTTAAAGCTTGCTTGTCATAGATACATCACTAACCATGGGTTTGAAATGTGATAAGTCAAAGGGATTAGTATCCAAGATATTGAACTAGTCTATATTAGTAGTCATTGCCTAGGGAGATTGTGTTGATTGTTGCTTCACACCTTGAACATGACTTAGAACCACCTAGAGTCACATTGCCTTAATCTTGAGCCTTGCCCTTTTATCTTTGAAGTTTAGTTATATTCTGTTTTGCCTTGCTTAATTTTCTCTTAGCATTGCTTAATTTCGTCGCTCCTGATTGTTCCAACAAGACACACCCACGAAATTACAGAGAAATCCGACAGTGGTGATTTTCTTTTGTTTCTCTTATAGGTACAATGTCTCACCATCAAGCTTACTACATGCACCACCAAGGCTCTCCAAGTGGCTTCAACCATGGGTCCCCTTATGAATCTTATGGTGCTTCTTATCACAACAGTTATGGAGACATGCACCAAGCTTTTTGCTCACTTCCACCATGTTCACGGCCAAACTAACCCTTCCTCAACTCAAGAATTGAGTATGCAACAAATATTACAACAAGCTTTTGAAAATCAGATTAAAGGGGCTATGGAGATTACAGAAGTGTTCAATGCTCTTACTAACTCATTGGAGAGGACATACTCTTAGTTCAACAGCATGATAGACACTCTAAGTCAAAGGATCACGAATTTGGAGAGCAAGGAGGCTTAGCATCACATCCACAAAGCCAAGTTCTTGGAAAGACTAAGCCCATATACCAAGAGTATTATCATTTCTTACAAAACAAGGACATCAACTTCAACAAAGAGGCTGAAGCATTCATTAATAAGATTGAATAAATGCTTTATGGGGCTTAAGAAGTGTTCTCCACCATAAGCTTTACGAAGAAGATCAATATGGACATTGAGTCTAATTGTGTGGGAAGTGCTTTTCACTTGAGTTCAACTAGTGATGCAAAGGCTGATGAGAAAGAAAAGGCTATTGAAGCTAAGGTTGTTGAAGCTGAAGTGGAGGTGAAACAAGGAGCTGAATTGGCTGAGCTTGATGAGTGATAGCTGGAATTTGTCTAGCTAAACAAATCCTAACACACCCATATCACTGCAGCATGTAATGTATCAATCCATTTGAGTTCTTAAGACACCAAGAATACAGCAAATCACTTAAGTCAAGCCAAATTCAAGAAAGCAATTGTGAACAAACTAAAGAAGTCTAAAGACTGAACTAAACAAAGCAAGAAATTCAGATAGATAAAGTAAGGATCTAAGATGGGGGTTATTGATTAAGAGGGAATGAAAACCTAACTAGTGATGCTTCAAAACCATTCAATCAATGCTATCTTCTAGGTATAGGATTAACAACTATAACTAGCTCAATTCCTTGACACTAATCACATTGCTAAGCACATATTTCAGATAAATCCCTTTACTCAAACACATGATCAACAAGCATTCAAAACAGAATACCAATCCTATAAAGCCAAAATGCACCCTAGACATCTAATTCCTTAGGCTAACATACAAATCCTCTAAGAGACTCTAAGCAGCATTTCATCAAACACTTATCAAGCGCAAGAGAAAGACAAGATACTAAACAAGCCTGGCCAAGACTAATATAGTGTTAAGCACATCTAATAGAGAGAGAAGACAATCATATTAAGCATAAGACATCTAGCTTTAAAACCCCTCTAATCTATCCCATCTCAAACCCTAAATAAGACTACTCACTAGCCATAGTCAAAACCATAAATACCAAAAAGAAAGAATGGTTAAGCATGATTAGGAAGCAGAATAAACAAGAATAGAATAAAGGCAAATACAGACATTCACTAAATCAAACTAGTTCTTACAAATCAAAGCTGAAAAGGGAAAGGTTTTTAAGTGCAAGAACAGAAGAAAAAAATAAGATCCAAGTTGCCTAACAATTTTAGGACTTTAGTATTTATAGGGGAACTAGAAAACCCCTAGTAAACCAAGATTAAACCGAAAATAAGCTGACTCGGACAAACCATATCGACTATGCACATCGATATTCATGTTGATATCATCTCTTCTTCTGGGTTGTATCGATGTCCCTTGGTCGATATGCACGTGGATACAGAAGGCTTCAATGTTGTATCGGTTTGGCTCTCCATGGTGTGAAGTCGATACAATCACCCTTTAGTTAAGGCTCATCGGTCAAACAAGTCGATATGGCACCTCAGTATTGTCCTGTCATGTGTATCGGTCTGGGATGTCGATACACTGCTCGATATGGACTCCCTTCTGTTGCTTCGAGGTCTCTAAGTCGATATGCTTTCTTAATACCATGCCTTCACTGTATCGATGCTGAAATGATCGATACTCCCATCGATATGCTCTGTTCGATCAGATGATGTCGATATCATCATCGATATTGGCCTATCAACCTTTTTCCCTTGTCTTGCTTCATTCCCAGCTCACACCCATTGCACCACATGATCTCCACACTCCTTATAGTACCTAAATAAAACTCTAAATGCATGCAAAATGCAATACAGCTCCTAAAACTACACTAACTTCCAAATGTATGCAAATGGGACAAAAAGAAGCAAAATATGCATGTTTAAAGACTAAAACAAGTGATGAATGCAAGCTAAAATGGTATAAATAATGGAGATATCAACACCCCCACACTTGTCTTTTGCTTATCCTCAAGCAAACAAACTAAGACAAGGAGGAAGTGAGGTCTGAAAATGGGCACTCAAATCCAAAAATGCTAAGGTAAAGAAGTAAAGTAAATGTCTAAGTGCCTAAGTGTAGGATACAAAACACAATCAGCCATACTAATAAGAACCTAGCCATTCCTTTCCAGTTTCAAAATGATCTCTAGCTCAGCCTAGTCAAATGCTCAAATCAATCAATCCCTTTAACATTCATTTAAACTTTGTAACCAAATGAATCATGTTCAAGCAAATCAAGTGGAATCGTTTGGCTAAGGGTTGAGGTTATGAGATAAAAATGATCTCATCAAAATGTGGGTTCAAGTGTAAGAGTTTCTCTCAAAAAGGAATGAACTTGGGTATAATGCTAAAGGTTAAGCACAACTTACGCATACAAGGATAAATTACTATCTACCCAATGCCTAAGAATGTTCTAACCCCCAAAATTCTTACCCCAAATCAGACCCAATCCTAACTACCCTTTCTCAACACTCTCACACTCTCCACACTTTGCCATTTTCAGGGAAGCTTCTTCTTTGATCTCATCATGTTGTGGCCTTCTTTGTGCTCCTTTGTTGTGAGCGCCTTTTCTTTGTATTTGGGGGTCTCCATTTCTTTATCCTTTTGATGTATTTAGGTTTTGATGCCTTCTTTGTTATTGCTGAGACTCTATCTTCATAATGGCCACCCTTTTTGAGCTTATTTGGTTCCACACATGTTGAGTTTTTGCTTGCTTTCCCATTCTCATCCCTTTGCCCCTTCACTTTCTTCCTTCTCTCACTCTCCCCTTTTAGATCAATGTGACACTCAAATCCGCCCAGACCTATAACTACCATCCTAAATCTATATCTAGCTCGAAGTGAAGAGCTAGTTCTACATAGTAACCTGTCCTTGTCGTGCCTACCTAAGCCTTTATGCTTAGTTCATTCAGAAAAATAGGCCTCACACACAAAGATAGTGTTTAGGTTTGAAAGGAATGTAAGGTTAAGGTGTGGTAACTGTCCCTTAATGATGAGGATCATCTATTTGGACTAGCAAGAGAGGTAAAAAAGAAGAAAAAAAGTCTAAATATGTATATGGGTAATCCATGAAACCACTTTTCAATGCAAGAACATGATAATTAACAATTCAAATTGATGGTTCTAATAAATAGGGATGATTTTCAGAGAGCAAGCGATTTTAGCATGAGACTAGAGGATCATATTTAGCATTCAAGAGCATGGTTCAGCCTTAGTTTCTAACTTTTTATGATGCATCAGACATTTAACCACTTAGGCATTTAAATCAATTCCAAACACTTAGCATTTTACAAGGAATTATAATCACCATGCCCTATGCAAATGCACTGCAACCTATATGAAAAATACTATACTCAATCCTAAACAAATGAATGCAACTACATGCTTTTCTTTTTGTTTTCAAAAGATGCAAATTTTTCAAATTTTTCAATTTTTTTAGTTTTTTAATGCACTTAGATGAATGCATGAGACTCAAAAGATGGATGAAAATGAAAAACTAAGAAAAGAACAAACAAAGTTAAACTCCAAATCCCTCCCCCACACTTAAATTACACAATCCCTTGTGTAATAAAAGAGTAGAAGAGAGAAGCAACAAAAATATATTACAAGAACTAAAAAAAAATGCAATGGTATATACAATGGAGGAGTTTTTGGTACCTTAGAAGGTTGTGTGTGAGGTGTAGGAGGCGCCTGAAAGGTCCTCCATGTCAATGTTGTGGCTCCTCATTGGCCTCTCTCTCCTTGGGTGTCTCCTCCTCCTTGGCGCTTCTTGACAGGATGCCCTTGGTGGCACCCAAGCTCACACTTCCTCATAACCAGCAAAGGAGCGCCTTCTACTAGGAGCTCTAGCCACTCCTTGCCTTTCAGCTTGTTGCTCTTCTTGAGGAGCAGAAGTAGAGGCTCCACTAGGCTTCCTCTTTAAGTCCTTGATTTGAGCTTTCATGCTCTTCATGCTCTTTACCAACTTCTTGATGGTTTTGGCTTACCATTTGTTCCATCTTTGCAAAAGGTTGATGTGTTCATGGACTTTCTTCAGAGGCCCTCCTTGGTGTGAGATATCATGGGGCTGGAAGTGGTACTCCTCACTGTTGTAGCTTGGAGCATCTGATTCTTCTTCTTCCTGAATTCCTTCTTCCATTTGCCCTCCTTCAAAGATCACAAGGGGATAGTCTCCTTGAGGAAGAGGGATTTTGGCGCCTTGGTAAATGTGAGAGGATGAAGCGCCAGCTTGGTAAAGGTGTTCGTGGGGAATGGCAAAGAGAAAACTGTTGGGGTTGGAGAAGGATGTGAGATGCTCATTGCGGAGAAGAAGCTTGGCAGCTGATCCATCTTCTTGGATGAAGTTGTAGATGAACTTGTTACCCACTTGTTCACCAAGGAACCTAGCTTTCTTCAAGTATGGCAGGTCCAAGTATGTGATCTTGACTGTTTGTGGTACACTTTCAACTCCTGCAGCCTCCATCAGTTATGTGATAAGTCCAGCACAATACCGCTTTGGCGCCTTGTCATCATTGGTTGTTAACCAATGTTTGATGACCAAAAGCTGCTGCATGAAGATGGTGACCATTCCAGTTATACCATCCGCTCCCCTAAGCGCAACACCTTGGTTGGTGCTGTCCAAAACGCTCATAAGACCATGATTAATCAGCTCCCATTCTCCTCCTTCAACAGCTCCACTTTCCTTCCTAGCAAAGAGTGTATGCGCCAGCACCTTGTCACATATCCGATTGTTGTATTTCTGATCAGAGAAGCCTTACTTCATCCTGGCTTGAAAGCGCCCTTGGCTACATGATCCCAAAGGCTGCTCATCTCTTTTTTTTAACCCTCAGAGTTTGTCCTCTAGCGCTTCCATAAGAGAATCCAAAGGCATCTTCTATAGCTGAGAAAGACATCATATAGTTCTTCTTGGAAACTCTGAAAGTGATGAAGCCATCACCATCTTCTTCAAGAAACAAAGGTATTTTTGGTGGTTGAAAACTAGAAAAATGAAAGTGAGAAAGAGAGAAGGGTGGGGTTAGTTTATATAGAGGGTTGGGGATTCTTTTTGTGGAGAGCAAGGGGACAAATAGTGCTTAAGAAAAGTCCCACTTATACTTGGGAAGGGGAATGATTCAAATTTGAACTCCTTAATCTAGTTTGACCAAGGAGGGAAAAATTTTGAATTGAAGAAAGCTTACCTCGTGCGCAATATCGACCACCCAAGTCGGTATTGTGATCGAATTGATCGTATCGACTTGGTGTGGTCGATATGCGTGCCGATATCGGTTGTCTGGGTCGTGATATCGACCTGTATACATGTTGATACTGCTTGACATCTTTTGTATCGACGTCCCTTATGTCGATATGAAGTCTGATTATCATGCTTAGCTGTCCAACATCGAGCTAGTTGCTCGATATGTAGCTCGGTATGACTTGGAAAAAATCCATATCGGACTAGCATGTCGATATGCACATCGATACACCTTGACAAATGCTGAACAGCATGTTTTCATTCGTCACTTAAGGTGTATCGATGCGGGATGTCGATATTTACCTCGATATGCCTTTATAAAAGGCGATTAATCGCCTTTCATCCTTGCAGTTAAGGCACATCGATGTGTTATGTCGATATAGTATTCGATATGCACTTCTTGATGTCATATCGACCTGGTACATCGATACATGTTATTGATATTAATACCAGTTGAGGCATATCGATCTGTTTGTACCCTGATCATTACTCGTCAAAGCGTATCGGTTTGCCTTATACCAGTACTCAGATCAATCAAAAAATCCTCACAGGTGTATCGATCAGGATCATCCCGATATGCACATCGATACAAGTCTAAAATACTTGTATCGAGCAAGATATGCTCGATACACATGCTCGATATGAGCCGTATCAACGTGCATGGCCGATATGCTGGTTGATATTGGCCCTTCTTCCACCTCTTCCTTCTCCCAACCTTGGTTCCTTCTTCCTCAGCTTGAACCTGGTTACTAAAGACACTCAAAAACACCCACACAAACATAAAAAAACATAAAAATGCAAAGCTATATACAAGGATACCATGGGATGACCTCCCAAGTGCGCTTGTTTAGAGTCACTTAGCTTGACTTTCCTCAGCTCCTTAGTTGAGGTGTGGTGTATGAGTCTTGGAACTCCTTGGTGTTGCCTTGCTTCCCTTGACCTTTCTGGTGACCCCATCAATCTTCAACACAGCAAAGGGCTTTGGTTTGCTTCCCTCCTTTAGCTTGTAGTGGATCTCCTCATATTTAGAGTAAAAAGGCTTCAAGACAACCCCATCTTCTTTGTTACACAGCAGAATTTCATTCACACAATCAGAAACAGCCACTTCGAAGACCTCCTCTTTAGTGGTATCAGCAAACATCCTGGACAGACAGCAACCATCAAAACTGTCACCCACATAGCCATCAAACTCTGGCCAATGCTCGCCAACTTTCTTCAATTTCTTAACCTCCATTGAGAAGGCTTGCTCATCTTCCAGCTTGTTCCCCTTGGAGTCAAACCTCAGCACTTTCTTCTTGGTTAGTCTAAGCTCTATCGTGCACTCCTTTACATCAAACACTGCTCCAGCTGAAGCTAGGAATGGTCTTCCTAGAATGATGGCATTCTTGATCTTTCCTGCCACATCTAGTACCAGAAAATCTGTTGGGATAACCACTCCTTCAATCATCAATGGTACATCTTTAAGAGCTCCAAGTGGTGCCTTTACTGTGCCATCAGCTATGGTTAGAGACACATTACTCTCCTGAAGTTTAGTATAGCCAAGCGCCTTAGCAGTAGAGGATTGGAGAAGATTGATACTTGCTCCAAGGTCACAAAGACAGCTCTTGAATGTTTGTCATTTGAGTTCACAAAGTAGAGTAAAGCATCCAGGGTGTCCAAGTTTCTTGATGTTCAATACCTCAGTTTTAGCAATGGCTTATTTCAGCTCTGTCCCAACATCAAGACCTCTAAGCTTCATCTGGCTGGCGTAGAGAGTGGTGTACTTATCCATAAGCTGCTTCTTAAACCTTCCAGGAAAGGGGAGCGCTGGCTTGTAAGGAGAATGGTCATAGATCCCAGTTTGTTTCTCAGCTTGACTCTCCTCAAGTGGCCTATTCTTCTTCTCTTCCTTAGTGGCTGTTAGGGATGTCAATTTGGGCCAAAGCCCGAAGCTCGATTCGGCCCGGCCCTGAAAAATACCAGGTTTGGGCTTTGGTATAAAAGCTCAAAAAAAATCGGGCTTTTTGGGCTAAACTCATTCGGGCTAAGCCTATTTGGACTTAAGTCCGATCGGTTTCGGGCTTACCCGAAAAGTCCTGTACTTTATATTATAATTTTATTTATTTTTATTAATAAATTATCTTTACAATTTTTAAAAATTAGAGATATTAATTTTTTTATAATACTCTTTATTAATATAAAACCTTAATTTTTAGTTGTGTGCCTTCATATATCAATGCTCAAACTAAACTAGTTTCAAGAAGCACTCATACTTTCATCCTGAAGATTCTCATCTTGATTTCTACCGTTTCTACTATTTACATTACTTGTTTATTTAATTATATTTGATATTAGAATTTATATGAATTTATAAGTTAAAGTTTTGCTTTCAGATTTGATAAAACTATATTTATGATTATTTTTTAAAATTTATTTTATTTTTCTAAAAAGCCCGAAAAAGCTCGATAACCATGTTAGGGCCGGGCCAGGCTTCAAAATATAGGCCCGATATATTATCAGGTCGGGTCGGGCCGGACTTAAATATATACGGGCTTTATGGTATTCAGGCTGGGCCGGGCCGGGCCAGCCCGTTTGACATGCCTAGTGGCTCTTGCTTCAAGAGACTTTTCCTTTGCAACTCCATGGTTGGCGTCAGCTGCCAAAAACTCTTCTCCCCCACTCTGAAGTTCAGTGTCCTCATTGAACAGAGAAAGGAACTCTTCAATGACAGCTTCCTCTTCATCTGAGAAGGTCTATTCTTCAGTGACTATGGCTTTGCAGAACTCTTTAGTGTTAGCTTCTTGTTTTCCAGGAAGGTTTCCTTGAGGTTTGGGACCAGCTATGCCCTTGTCGTTCTCTAGTGTCTTCACTCTTGAAGCCAACCCACCAATCTTGTTTGACAACTCCATATGAAGAGTATCCATTCTGTTGTAGACCTCAACAAATTTCTTTGTGATCTCCACATTAGTAGCTTGTTGGCCTTGAAGAAGTTGTTGAAGAAGTCCTTTCACTTCAGCATCATTGGTGTTGGATGAGCTTGCTTGCCCTTGAGAGAATCCAAGAGGAGCAAACTGCTTTTTCTGGAAGTTGCTTTGGAAGTGGTTCCTTGGGGCATATCCTTGGGTGAATGGCGCAAAAGGCCTTGGCTGATTCCCTTGAGGTTGTTGTTGAGGGTAAACTTGATCTTGGGGATTGGCACCATTGTTTCTCCTGTAGGACAGGTTTGGATAAGTCTGAAGTTCCCATATCCACTGTATCCACCTTGATTACCCAAGTAGTTCATCTCCTATACTTGTAACTCCTCTTCATTAGGCATCTCCACCATTTCACCAACATAATTGATCTCTTTGTGTTGCACTTGGAGAAGTTTGTCAAGCCTAGTGTTCAGCTCTTTCAGCTCTCTTCTTGTAGACTCCAGCTCCTCCTTAGTGTTGCCATCCTCTCCTCTTGGAGTTCTATCATAGTCTTTACTATAATTGCCATCACTTTGGGATAAGTTCTCTACAAGCTCTAGGCCTTCATCTACATCCTTAGATAGGAAGTTTCCATTTGAGGCAGTATAATATATCATAGTTTTTAAACATGATATAAGTCCTTTTTATTGAGTCTTTATAGTCTTTTTAGAGTCCTAGTAGAGTCTTTGAAGGTTATAGCATGTCTGGAGCACAACTGGAGATTATGGAGCTTTTTGGAGCATTGCAAGATACAACCATGAAGTGTGCAACTCAGAAGGCGGATATTGGCTTTGGTGACGATCGTCACCACTCAAGGGTGACGCTCATCACCTGTATCTAAAGAGGAGTCACGGCTGGTTTTGAAAGATAGAGGATTATTTGCACTTTTGCCCCAGAAGTTTTACTAATTACAAAAGTGTTTCAGCTCGTGTTTTAGCTTGTATATATTAGGTTTTCAGCCATTGTTGGCTTTTATCTTAGATTTTAGAATTCAGAGAGCTTTAGAGAGATTTATTCAGAGCTTTTTGGGGAGACAGATCTTGTACTCTTTTTGGGGAGATTACTCTATCTCTCTAATGAAATTTTATTCAGCTATGCTTTGTGTTTTCATGATCATGTCTGAGTAATCTTCTAGTTAAGTGAGGGCTTTTCAAGGGTTGATGAAGAGTTTGTAGAATCGCAATATCTGTTAGGAATATCTTTTGGTTCTTCATCTCTGCTTGCTTTAAAACCGATTTCTTAGACACATCATCTGGAAATCCGAAGATCATAGGTTGTTTAATAGATGTGAGAACATTATTGATAACCTGAACTAGTATTAGATGAGCAAAACGCCTTAGTGCAAAGAGATTTGTCTTAGGAGTTTTGTGAACAATTGAACTTGATTATTACTACATGTATAGGTTGTTAGAGTTTGCAAAGAGATTTGAAACTCTGTGATTTAGACATAGATAACTTCGGCAATGAGAATTGATTAGTTATATCTTTGTGTTTCATGTTCAAGACGGTTTTAATTCATTCCTGATTTGCATGCATTCTACACTCACGGATTCAACCTGCGAATTGACCTGACTTAGCGCTTTTATTTTTCAGAGTCTTAGATCAACCAAAATCATTTGCTTTCATAATTTTTAGTTACTTTGCATTACATTTATTATTTACTACCTAGTTTAATCTGACTCTATAAATCGTTAATGTAGTAAGCTCACTCCATTGGGATTCGATAACCTTTTATGCTACAACTGATTTGTTGTGCACTTGCAGTAGTTAATTAATTGGATAAAATCTGAGCCCTATCAAGTTTTTGGCGCCGTTGCCGGGGAGTAATAGCTGCCTATCGATTTTTAGTATAAAGATTTTGTCTAAGTTTTTATTTGTTTACTGACTTTTGCTACTTTTCTTTGTGCTGGTTTCAGGTGTATGCCTAATTGATAGGGCTCAGGTTTTACCCAAATAAAACTACTGCAAGTGCACAGCAAAGCAGTTGTAGTACAAGGGGTATCGAAATCCCAAGAGAGTAATGCAGACTACACTATCGAATGTAGGTTCGGATTAAGCTAAGCAAGATAAGATGTATGTAATGCAAATGAATGAACAAAAGTAAGCAAACGATTTTGTAAGATTATCTAAGTTTCAAAAGACTAAAAGCGCTAAGTTTGGACAGTTCGCAAGTTGAATCCAAGAATGTAGAATGCAGGAAATCAGGAATGATTAAGAACCGTTTTAAACATGAATCATTGATGTATAACTAATCAATTCTCATTGCAGAAGTTATCTATGCCTAAATCATAGAGTTTCAAATCTCTTTGCAAACCCTAACAACCTAAGCATGCAGGAATGATCATATTCAATTGTTTACAAAACTCCTAAGCCAAATCTCTTTGCACTAAGTTGTTTTTCTCATCAAATACTAGTTCAGGTTATCAATAATGCTCTCACATATATTTAACAACCTATGATTTTTGGATTCCTAGATGATGTTTCTCAGAAATTCAATTTTAAAGCAAGCAGAGATGAAAAACCAAAAGATATTCCTAACAGAATTGCGATTCTACAATCTCTTCATCAACCCTTGAAAAAGCCCTAACTTAACTAGCAGATTACTCAGATATGATTATGAGATCACAAAACATAACTGAATAACATTGCATTAAGAGAAAAAGTAAAAGAATAGAGGGGTTCGAAATCTTCTCAAAAGAGTACAGGATTTGTCTCTCCAAAAAGCTCTGAATAAATCTCTCTCTAAGCTCTCTGAATTCTCAAAAACTAAGATAATAGCCAACAATGGCTGAAAAACCTAATAAATAGAGGCTAAACACGATCTGGGGTGTTTTTGTAAATAATGGAACTTCTGGGCCAATTCTGCAAATCTTCTTCACAGTTTTAATAAAACAGCCACGCTCCTTTCTTGATGGGTGACGAGCATCACCAAGGGTGGTGATGAGCGTCACCATATGGGATACTTTCTGCTTCGAGCTTGGTACTTCGTGGCTTCAACTCAGAATGCTCCAAAAGGTTCCAAAATCTTCAATTATGCTCCAGACATGCTATAACCTGCAAAGACTCTTCTAGGACTCTAAAAAGACCAAAAAGACTCAATAAAAAGGACTTATATCATGGTTAAAAACCATAAAAACCATGATATATCAACTCCCCCAGACTTAGCTTTTGCTTGCCCTCAAGCAAACATCAGACAAAGAACAGGGTCGAGGTTTGAAAACAAGAAACAGTCAGCCAGTCATCAGGAACACCACACTAGTTAGAACTTTCGAATCCACATACCACAGAGTCAACACAAGATCAAATTTCAGTCTAATCATCACAAGCTTAGCAAATCTCTGAAGTCCAATCCAAATCCATTCAAAAAATCCGAAATTTCTACTGTCAACTCCTTATTTGTTATCTAAGTGTGATATCTTATCAATGTTCTATCATCTCAATCACTTTACATATTCTTTTCCCTTCCTAGCAACTGAACAATTTAATCTCAACACAGCTCTCCTATTTTCTCTTCCCTTGATCTTTTCCTTTGGATATTTTCGATTTTTTTACTTATTTTTCTCAACTTTTACAGTCTAATATATGGTGCTACTCAATACTTGTGTTCCTTGTGAGGAGACAGGTTCTTGAGTGTGTTCACTACTGTTGTTCCTTGTGAGGAGACAGGGTCATGAATGCACCATTCTTTGGACTTAATCTTTTAAAAACCACATCAGGAAAGATCAAAGAGAGACTGTATCTTGGCTTTTTTGTCAGTGCTGAAAGAGAGAATCAAGATCAATAAGAATTAATCACCAAGATAAGAAGTTTAAAGTTCATTAAGACGGAGCTAACAACAAATTTTCCAGATTCTCTAAGAACCTAAACCTTCATTGCTAGACTGATCTACCTATGACTTTCAACTTAGTAAGACTTGTAATCAACTACTGTGGCAATGGTTCTTATCAGCAAAAACGACCTATGGTTAGTTCCAAGAAAAACTGACAATTTTAAAATTTTGACTCTATAAAAACAGGTTTTGACTCAACTTTAAGACTCTATAAACGTGACACAAAGCACACAACGTCAGTAACCACCTCCCCCAGACTTAAAAAACACTGTTCCCAGTGTTATTAAGTCAAGAGTTGGTCAGAAAAATGAATGAGAAGTAAAAAAACCAAGTCAGAAAAGTGTTACCTCGCGTGGGATCGGGTGACGAGCGTCACCACGACCTGTATCGCCCAATTGTAATGTTAATTAACAAAGTGTTGTCATGTGTACTCTAAAGTTAGACTTTTTGAGCACTCAAACACATAATTAACAACATCCAAACATAGCAATAATAACCTGGTTCAACAATCTCACAAAACATCATCAAAGAAACCGACAACTGACTCAAAGAAAACATAAAAATGACTCAAGAGAAATAAAAATAAAAGAGAAAAAGAAACAAGTAACCAGATAGTGGAGCCTCAGTCCTCATCCTCGCAAGGCTCAGTGGTGTAATGGGGGCGGACACAACCACAGTTGCTAAGTGTAGCAACAACATCCCAGAGTCCCTCAAAGCTGTCATTGACATACTCCTGAAAAGCAGCCATATCCATGGGTGTCTGTGGTCGTGGAGGACGCCTGAAAGCAGTAGAGGAGGTACTCTGGCGTGTAGAAGGTCCAGCATCATCAGCAGCTGCAGTAGAAGCAGAAACACCACCTGTAGCAGCTCTAGCAGGGCGCAGAGCCAAAGGGTGCAGCAGAGTCCGAGCTGGCATGAAGAAAAGCTGGCGTGGGACTCCCTGAATCGTAGTGAGGGCTCTCTGTGGCAACTTAATGCCAACATACTCTCCAGAAAGAGTAGTGAAAGTCCAGACAACTCCAATCTTCAGCCAAGTGACATGGCGCAGATACTGGTCATCCATAAGTGATCTGGTACTAAGGAGACTGCAGGGAGTGACATCGATCTGGAAATAATGGAAGATCGGCGTCAGAAGGCTGCCATCACTCTCGGTCTTCTCCTCCGGACTGGTGAACGGCTTGGTCTTCAAGGAGACCAGATGCTCAGCGAAAACAGCACCTAAGTTGGCGCGAACCATGCTATCGTTAGGGATCACATCATCAAGCATCTCATAAAGTCCGTAGTAGAGGAGAATCAGCTCACTAACCCGAGTCTTCCTAGGCGCAGACTTGCACAAAATGGTATGGCCAAAGAGGCGCATAATGTACCTCAAGACAGGATGTCGAACCTCTGTCTGCGTGCTAGTCTTGCTGTCACAGACTCCATTCCCGAACTTGGACCAGAATGTCCGCATATGGGTCCACTGAGGGGGAAGGAGAACGCTTGTGGGATGGTCAGAGAAGCCATAGATCCCGCAAAGCTCCATCAGACTGATCCGGTATCGAATCCCTCAGATCAGAAACGTCATCGTGCCTTCCTGTGCACGCTTCGCCAGCTCATTCGCGTAGTAGACGCGAACTGTAGAGAGAAACTGGCGGACCAAATCTGGGTAGAGATCATACTGCTGGAACGGTATAGTCCCTATCCCAATGCTCTCCAGAATCTGAACAACCTCCTCGAAGATCCCCATCTTCTGCAGAACAGCAGAATCCGCGGACCGAGTGGGGGTAATCTTCACTCCCAGCCACGTGTCATACTCATCCCAATCCTCCTGGATATCACGGAATATGCAAGTGTCCCATGATATTTCCTGCCTCGGAGTTCCTGCCCAAGCCACTCCAGAGGCTATTTTCCAATCTTCTCGCTTGGGCCATGGAGGCCTGCAAACCGGGTACTGACTGAAGGAATCTGTAGACCCTGTTGCAGTGCTTGAAGACGAGCTTTGCCTTGGTCGTTTCTCCTGTCTAGGCATCTGAAAATTGAAGATCAAAATTGATAGGGTCAGGTTTTACCCAAATAAAACTACTGCAAGTGCACAGCAAAAGCAGTTGTAGTACAAGGGGTTATCGAATCCCAAGGGAGTATGTAAACCACACTAGCGATTATAGATTCAGATTAAGCTAAGCGATAAATAATGAATGTAATGCAAAACAGTAAAATAAATGCAAGAGGGCGTTTTTATGCTTGTTCTTAAAGTTCAGAAGGCTAAAGGCGCTAAGTCAGGACAGTTCGCAGGTTGGATCCGAGAGTGTAGAATGCATGCAATCAGGAATGAATTAAAACCGTCTTGAACATGAATCGCAAAGATATAACTAATCAATTCTCATTGCAGAAGTTATCTATATCTAAGTCACAGAGTTTCAAATCTCTTTGCAAACCCTAACAACCTAAACATGCAGTAATGATCAGGTTCAATTGTTCACAAAACTCCTAAGCCAAATCTCTTTGTACTAGGGCGTTTTGCTCATCTAATACTAGTTCAGGTGATTAATAATGCTCTCACATCTATCAAAAACCTAGGGTTTCGAAATCCAGATGATGTGTCTAAGAAATCGATATGAATGCAAGCACAGATGAAGAACCAATGAATTTCCTATAAGTTTTTAGCAATTCTACAAACTCTTCTTCAACCTTTGAAAAGCCCTAACTTAACTAACAAACTACTCAGACATGGTGATTTGAGAAAACATCATGAAAAGAATAGATTGCATAAAGAAATAAGAAGTAGAAATAAAGGAGTTCAAAATCTGCTCTGAAGGAGTCTGATTTGTCTCTCCAAAAGCTCTTCTACAAATCTCTCTCTAAAGCTCTCAAAAATAATAAGATACAAGATATCTGCCAAAAGAATGGCTGAAAAACCTAATATACAAGCTAAAACACGATCTGGGGTCTTTTTGCAAATACTGGAACTTTTGGGCCAAAACTGCAATTTCTTCCTAATCTTTTAAAAACAAGCCACGACCTCCTTCCTTGGTGGGTGACGAGCGTCACCAGCTTGGTGACGAGCGTCACCATATGGCATACTTTCTTCTTCGAGCTAGGTGCTTCGTGGCTTCCACTCAGAATGCTCCAAAAGGCTCCAATATCTCCAGTTATGCTCCAGACATGCTATAACCTGCAAAGACTCTTCTAGGACTCTAAAAAGACCAAAAAGACTCAATAAAAAGGACTTATATCATGGTTAAAAACCATAAAAACTATGATATATCAACTCCCCCAGACTTAGCTTTTGCTTGCCCTCAAGCAAACATCAGAGTACAGGGTCGAGGTTTGAAAACAAGAAACAGTCAGTTAGTCATCAGAAACACCATACTAGTTAAAGCTTTCGAATCCACATACCACAGAGTTAACACAAGATCAAATTTTAGCCTAATCATCACAAGCTTAGCAAATCTCTCAAGTCCAGTCCAAATCCCTTCAAGAAATCCGAAATTTTCTACTGTTAACTCCTTATTTTTATCTAAGTGTGAAGTCTCATCAAGGCTCTATCATCTTAATCACTTTACAGATTCTTTTCCCTTCCTAACAACTGAACAAATCAATCTCAACACAGCTCTCATATTTTCTCTTCCCTTGATCTTTTCCTTAGGATATTTTTGATTTTTCACTTCTTTTTCTCAACTTTTACAGTCTAAGATATGGTGCTACTCAATACTTGTGTTCCTTGTGAGGAGACAGGTTCTTGAGTGTGTTCACTACTGTTGTTCCTTGTGAGGAGACAGGGTCATGAATGCACCATTCTTTGAACTTAAACTTTTAAAAAGAAAAACTACATCTGGGAAGATCAGAGAGAGACTGTATTTTAACCTTATTGTCAGTGCTTAAAGAGAGAATCAAGATCAATAAGAATCAATCACCAAGACAAGAAGTTTAAAGTTCATTAAGGTGGAGCTAACAGCAAATTTTCCAGATTCTCTAAGAACCTAAACCTTCATTGCTAGACTGATCTACCTATGACTTTCAACTTGGTAAGACTTGTAATCAACTACTGTGGCAATGGTTCTTATCAGCAAAAACGTCCTATGGCTAGTTCCAAGAAAAACTAACAGTTTCAAAAAATTTGACTCTAGAAAAACAGGTTTTTGACTCAACTTTAAGACTCTATAAACATGACATAAAGCACACAACGTCAGTAACCACCTCCCCCAGACTTAAACAACACTGTCCCCAGTGTTATTAAGCCAAGAGTCGGTCAAAATGAAGCATGAGAACGTGTAAAACCAAGGTGGAAAAGTGGTACCTCGCGAAGGACCTGGTGACGAGCGTCACCAGATCGGTGACGAGCGTCACCTTCTCTGAAACTTCAGAAATCGTCATGTTGGATGTTGTAATGTAATGCCATCATGTGTAGTCTGAAGTCAAACTGTAAGAGCACTCAAAACACACATCAAAACATCCAAACAAAGCATAACCCATGATCCAACAAGTTCACAAGACATCATCCAAGCAAACTGAACAAACTGACTCTTTTTTTTTTTTTCTCATGTTTTTGGGGTTTTTTTTTTAGCTATGTAATAGAAAACTAAACTAATATATGAAAAAGAAAACTTACCAGTGGGTTGCCTCCCACTAAGCGCTTATTTAAAGTCAGTAGCTCGACTTTGAATGCTGCTCAGACAGCTGGTGGAGCAGAAGGTGGCAGTGGATGCCTTGGAGAAGAATGTCTCCTCATCCATGGTGGTTTGTAAGCAGTAGATGTATGAACACTTCCAAGGAAGTGAGGAACATCAGCAGGGTGGGTCGTGAGTGTGGGTGGGACATTTCGTTTTCCTGCAGAATCATCAAAAGAAACACCAAGCTTTCTACGAGAATCTCGTTGCTTGCATAAGTGTGAAGCATCTTTTTCACCTTTTAAATTCAAATTGATTAGATTAGGAGGTTTGGAACTGGTTCCAGGAAGTGCATACCTTTGCTTAGTTGCAGGTTTCTGGGTTGTGGACTGTTGAATTTTCGGATTGGCAACATATGATGAACTTGTAGAGCAAATATCACGTCTCTCCTTTGTGTCCAGGTTGGTGACGAGCGTCACCAGGTCAGTGACGCTCGTCACTGACTCTGCAGTTCGAGTTTCTGCAGTTTTCCTGCAATTCAGCTCTGCAAGTGTTGCTTCCATCACAAACACGTCTTCCTCCAGCAATTTGGCATTCATTGGAACCTCTTTTTCAAGCCTAGTCATGAAGATATGATCCTCACTGCAATCCTCAAACCCAACAGCTTCTGCAGAAGTTTCAGATATTGGCTCTTCAACAACCATCTTGCTCACTTGCCCACTTATATCTGATTCATTGACACACTCAGCAATAGTGTCTTCTGAATGCTCTATGACAGTCTCTTCATCTCTGGAAGTTCTTACAGAATAGGTCTGACCATCAATGGTAGAACTCTTTCTTAACTTATCCATGTCAAAGTTCATGACAACATCACCAAGATCAAGGTCAATGTTCCCCTTTCTAACATCAATGATGGCTCCAGCAGTAGCCAAGAATGGTCTTCCCAGAATAAGAGGATCTTTAGGTTCTTCAGCATATTTCAGAACCACAAAATCAGTAGGAATTATGCAGCCTTCAATGTTAACATGAACATTCTCTAACATGCCTTCTGGGGTCCTTATGGATCGGTCTGCTAGGATGAGAGAGATCCCAGCTGGCTTGAAATCAGTTATTCCAAGTCTAGCAGCAACAGAGAAAGGCATCAAGTTAATACTTGACCCTAGATCACATAGAGAGTGGAGAAAACGTCCTGCAGATATTGAGCAATCAAGCACAAAGGTCCCTGGATCAGATAGCTTCTCTGGAACTCTGCTTTGAGTGATGGTATTGACTTGTTCAGAAACAGTCACCTTCTTCTTCTTCTTTGGAACTGTGCCTAAGAGAATTGCACTGATGTCTCTGGTAAGCAATGCTCCTTCCTCAGGACTTACACCATTCACAACCATTCTCTTTACATACCTTCTTAGAGCTGGTGAAAGCTTGACTGCATCAACAAGTGGGATCTCAAGCATCAGCTTGTCTATCATAGCTTTACATCTGGCTTCTTCTTTCTCCTGTTTAGACTTCCTAGTATGCTTGGGGAATGGTGTTTTGGGTTTATAGACACGTTCCTGGTCATAATTTGCAGTTACAGGCGAAGCAGCTTCGTTCTGGGGTGGGTGACGACCGTCACCAGGGGGGTGACGCTCGTCACTCACCTGTGACAACCCCCGATTCTCTTCTATGTTGGTTACGAGCGTCACTCCTCCTTGGTGACGCTCGTCACTCACCTCTGAGACAGAAAAATTTTCATCTTCAGACTCCATGAGTTGCACGATCTGTTCTGCACTCAACCTCTTTTTTTGCACTGTTTTAAGCTCCTTTTCATTCCTGACTGTGATGGCATTAACCTGATGCTTGGGATTGATATCATTCCTTCCAGGAAGGAATCCCTCTTGCCTTTGAACAGCTCCTGCAGTTTGAGCAACCTGCACATCAAGCTTCTTCATGTGAGAGTTCAGACTCTCAATTTTTCCATTTAGGTCTTGATACAGCGAATCTAGCTTGCCATTGAAGTTCACTGTCATCTTCTGCTGTCCTTCAAGTACCTGCTCCATCATAGCTTCCATTTTATTGTCTTGTGGAGGTGCAGTTTGGTAGGAAGAAGAACCATAATTCCTGCTGTTTTGGTAAGGTTTCTCAACTTCAGTCTTCTGGAATGGGGGCTTAGGAGTGTAACCAGGCGTGCTCTGTCCTCCTGTAAAGGTACTCTGCTGATTATTGCAGTTGTAGCCTCTGTTCCATTGCTGATTTCCAAACCTTTGGCTCTGAAAACCCCCTCCATTGATGAAATTAACATCTCTCTGCTCAAATTCTTCAGGATTTTCGAAACTCTCCACTTCTGCAGCGAATTGGACTGACTTCTTTCCCACCAAAAGGCTGTGCATGCTGTCTAACTTAGCCTTAACTTCAGCTATTTGGTTTCCATCATTCAAACCAGCCTGCTGCTTTCTCTGAAAATCTGCATTCTTAGTGCTGTTACTGCAGGCCAAGTTTTCAATCAATCTTACAGCTTCTTCTGGTCTGTTGGTGTTGAAGTTTCCTGCACTTGCTGCATCCAGTGCCATCAGATATTTCCAGTCAATGCCTCTGAAGAAGATCCCAAGTAATTGCACCTGACTGAAACCATGATGAGGACAGTCCCTTTGATAAGACTTGAACCTGATCCAAGAAGCCTTGAAAGCTTTAGTAGGGCCTTGTGTGAAGGAAGCAATTTTCGTCCTCATGTCCTCTGATCTTGCATCATCATAGAAGTTATTCAGAAAGGCATTCTTGGTGTCTTCCCAAGTGGTCAATGAAGCAGGTTCCAGTTGCTTCAGCCAATATGCAGCTTCTCCTCCAAGAGAGTAAGGAAAAAGCTTGCAGAACAGAAAATCATTGCTAACCCCATTAGCTTTGACACTGGAAGCCAAGTCCTCAAATCTCTCTATGTGATCCATAGGATGCTCATGAGGTAAACCATGGAAGGGATGCTGTCCAACAAGTTGATAGTAGACAGGTTTAACCTCAAAATCGTTCCTCTAGAAAGCAGGAGGTCGGATTGCAGCTCTGTTGGCATAGAACTGATCAGGTCTATTGTAATCACCTAGAGTCCTCTGAACAAAACGCCCAGCAGCGTTATTGACAGCAGCAGGGACTCCCACGTTCTCAGCCACTTGCTGAACCTGCAGTTCAACAATGACATTCCCCTCTTGATCAATTCTCTGCCCCTCTTCGTTCCTCCTGTTTCCATCCCTGTCAACCAAGTGACCTTCTGCATCTTCAACCAAGATCAGTGGAGCAACCATTGCAGATTGCTTCTTAGCTTTCCTGTTAGTTCACTCCAACCTAGCAAGCTCGTCGATGCTCAAAGTCACAAGCTCCTTCTCTTTGTTGCTTCTGGTTCTGCGATTAGGCATACACCTGAAACAGGAACAAAGAAAAGTAGCTGAAAATCAGTAAAGAAATAAAAACTTAGACAAAATCCTAATACTAAAAATCGATAGGCAGCTATTACTCCCCGGCAACGGCGCCAAAAACTTGATAGGGTCAGGTTTTACCCAAATAAAACTACTGCAAGTGCACAGCAAAAGCAGTTGTAGTACAAGGGGTTATCGAATCCCAAGGGAGTATGTAAACCACACTAGCGATTATAGATTCAGATTAAGCTAAGCGATAAATAATGAATGAAATGCAAAACAGTAAAATAAATGCAAGAGGGCGTTTTTATGCTTGTTCTTAAAGTTCAGAAGGCTAAAGGCGCTAAGTCAGGACAGTTCGCAGGTTGGATCCGAGAGTGTAGAATGCATGCAATCAGGAATGAATTAAAACCGTCTTGAACATGAATCGCAAAGATATAACTAATCAATTCTCATTGCAGAAGTTATCTATGTCTAAGTCACAGAGTTTCAAATCTCTTTGCAAACCCTAACAACCTAAACATGCAGTAATGATCAGGTTCAATTGTTCACAAAACTCCTAAGCCAAATCTCTTTGTACTAGGGCGTTTTGCTCATCTAATACTAGTTCAGGTGATTAATAATGCTCTCACATCTATCAAAAACCTAGGGTTTCGAAATCCAGATGATGTGTCTAAGAAATCGATATGAATGCAAGCACAGATGAAGAACCAATGAATTTCCTATAAGTTTTTAGCAATTCTACAAACTCTTCTTCAACCTTTGAAAAGCCCTAACTTAACTAACAAACTACTCAGACATGGTGATTTGAAAAAACATCATGAAAAGAATAGATTGCATAAAAGAAATAAGAAGTAGAAATAAAGGAGTTCAAAATCTGCTCTGAAGGAGTCTGATTTGTCTCTCCAAAAGCTCTTCTACAAATCTCTCTCTAAAGCTCTCAAAAATAATAAGATACAAGATATCTGCCAAAAGAATGGCTGAAAAACCTAATATACAAGCTAAAACACGATCTGGGGTCTTTTTGCAAATACTGGAACTTTTGGACCAAAACTGCAATTTCTTCCTAATCTTTTGAAAACAAGCCACGACCTCCTTCCTTGGTGGGTGACGAGCGTCACCATATGGCATACTTTCTTCTTCGAGCTAGGTGCTTCGTGGCTTCCACTCAGAATGCTCCAAAAGGCTCCAATATCTCCAGTTATGCTCCAGACATGCTATAACCTGCAAAGACTCTTCTAGGACTCTAAAAAGACCAAAAAGACTCAATAAAAAGGACTTATATCATGGTTAAAAACCATAAAAACCATGATATATCAAAAATCGACCAAAAACATCACCAAAATTAGCAAAATTTTCAAAATTCAAAAAATCAATCAATCAAGGTGAAATAACTGATGGCGGTCAACTATAGCACTACCAGGAATACAATTCAATCATCAGTTCAACTCAAATCACCCAAAATTTCCAGATTTTTGCAAATTTCATCATGAACTCGAAAATTCAAAACTTGCAAATCAACCGATAAAAACTCACATAGATGGTTTCATTCCTCTCATACAACCTAACTAACTATGATTCAACAGTTAAATCAAGCTAATCAAGTCAAAAATCGGATTTTACCAAACCTATGGCGGACTGAAAATTGGAGACTCCGAACACATACCTTGCAGATCTTAAAAACCGAGTTGATATTCAGAAAGAGGAGCAAAATCTGCACGGATTAGACTCTTGAATCACTCAATTTGGTTTAGAAAATCAAAAGTTATGAATCTCTGAAAATTTCTAAGTATTCGTTGGTTTGAAAAGTTATGAGCACGAAGAAGAAGAAGAAAGAACTAAGTACCCGTGCTCGACCCCATTCGGTGACGATCGTCACCAATTTTATTTTTCACATAATATTCTAATTACTAATCCTAAGCACGAAACTAATAGCTAAATATGATATCTACAACTTACCAGTGGGTTTTCTCCCACTAAGCGCTTGTTTGAAGTCATTAGCTTGACTTTGGTTGGCTGTTTAGACAGCTGGTGCATCATCCAGAGACACAATGTGTCCTGCTGGAATCTCTGCTTGTGCTCAGTAATGCTTCACCCTTTGTTCATTGACAGTGAACTCCTCTCCTTTGTTGTTAATCAGAACAATTGCACCATGTGGGCGAGCTTCTTTGACAGTGAAGGGACCTGACCATCGAGAACGCAATTTACCAAGAAAAATCTGTAAACGAGAGTTGTAGAGTAATACCTGGTCATTGGGCTCGAAATGCCTAGAAATGATCTTTTTATCATGATATGCCTTTGTCCTCTCCTTGTATAACTTGGAGTTTTCATAGGCCAGATATCTGATCTCATCCAGTTCATTGAGCTGAATCAAACGCCTCTCTGCAGCAGGCTTCAGATCAAAGTTCAGCTTCTTGATGGCCCATTCTGCTTTGAACTCCAACTCTACTGGTAGATGGCACGCCTTGCCATAGAGAAGATGGAATGGTGTAGTCCCAAGTGGCGTTTTGTATGCTGTTCTGTAAGCCCATAATGCATCATCCAGCTTTGCAGACCAATCTTTCCTTGTCTTCCCAACTGTCTTTTACAGAATCTGCTTGATCTGTCTGTTGGAAACCTCAACTTGCCCACTTGTTTGGGGGGTGATAGGGCGTGGCTACTATATGCTGTACGCCATACTTCTTCAACAGTTTGTCAAAAACCTTATTGACAAAGTGAGAACCACCATCACTTATGACAATTCGCGGGACACCAACTCTGGGAAAGATAATGGTCTCAAACAGTTTCAAAACCACTGCAGCATCATTAGTAGGAGTAGCCAACGCCTCTACCCACTTAGATACATAATCAACAGCAACCAGAATGTATCTATTCCCATAAGATGAGGGAAAAGGTCCCATGAAGTCAATACCCAACAATCAAAGACTTCAACTTCCAGAATGAAGTTCTCTGGCATCTCATGTCTCCTGCTGACTTTTCTTCTTCTCTGGCAAGTATCACAGTTTGTAATGAAGGCCTGGGCGTCCCTGAACATTGTAGGCCACCAAAATCCAGCTTTCAATACCTTAGAGACAGTCTTAAATATAGCAAAGTGTCCAGCATACTCTGATCCATGACAGTGAAAGAGGACGTCCTGCACTTCTTCTTCTGCTATGCATCTCCTGTAGATCCCATCAGCACAATGCTTGTGGAGATATGGCTCATCCCAATAGAATCTCCTAAGTTCTCTCAAGAACTTCTTCTTAGCATAGCCCTTGAAGTCATGTGGTTCATCTTCTGCAGCAAGGTAATTGGCAATATCAGCATACCAGGGTCTCTTTGGATCATTCAAAGCATAAACAGGCTCTTCAAAAGCCATCCCCAAGCTTGCACAAATCGCAGAAAAGTGTAGAGATTGGTGACCAGCGTTACCAATATTGGTGACGAGCGTCACCTCTTTTGTACACTCTTGTCGCGACTGTTCTGGATTGGTGACGAGCGTCACCCTCCTGGTGTCGCTCGTCACTCCCCTGCAGTTTCGAGAAAACTGCAGGTTTTCAATACTTTCCTCCTGTTCTACTGTTTCCACCAAGTAGACATTCTCTTCAGGCAAGAAATCATTGATTAGGACACTGTTTTCGACCTGAATCCGGGATAGATGATCAGCAACTCCATTCTCAACCCCTTTCTTATCCTTCACTTCAATGTCAAATTCCTGAAGAAGCAGTATCCATCTCAACAGCCTTGGCTTTGCATCCTTCTTTTGCATTAGGTACTTCAGTGCTGAATGGTCAGTGTAAACCACGACCTTGGAGCCAACAAGATACTGCCTGAACTTCTCAAAAGCAAACACAACAGCTAACAATTCCTTCTCAGTTGTTGCATAATTCTTCTGAGCATCATCCAAAGTCCTACTTGCATAGTAGATGGCGTGGAGTTTCTTGTCTTTCCTCTGTCCCAGGACTGCTCCAACTGCAAAATAGCTGGCATCGCACATTACCTCAAAAGGTAAGTCCCAATCTGGAGGCTGCACAACAAGAGCTGTAACCAAAGATTGTTTGATCTGTTCAAAGGCAGATTGGCACTCTTCTGTGAACTCAAACTTCACATCTTTGCAGAGGAGAGCAGTAAGGGGGCGTGTTATCTTGCTAAAGTCTTTGATGAATCTTCTGTAGAAGCCTGCATGACCCAGAAAACTCCTCACTGCTTTGACTGAATTAGGTGCTTGCAGACTTGTCATCACCTCAATTTTCGCCCTATCCACCTTTATACCGTCTCCTGAGACTCTGTGGCCAAGCACAATACCATCTTGAACCATAAAATGGCACTTCTCCCAGTTTAAAACCAAGTGCTTCTCTTCACATCTCTGCAGAACTGCACACAAATTATCCAAGCAGCTCTTGAAAGAGGACCCATAAACACAGAAGTCATCCATGAACACCTCCATAAACTTCTCTGTCATATCTATGAAGATTGACATCATGCATCTCTGGAAGGTTGCAGGAGCATTACACAGCCCAAAAGGCATTCTGCGATATGCAAAAGTGCCATAGGTACATGTAAAAATGGTCTTCTCCTGATCATCTGGATGGATGGGGATCTGCAAGAAGCCTGAATACCCATCAAGGGAGCAATAATATTTGTGATTTGCCAGCCTTTCCAGCATCTGATCGATGAAAGGCAGAGGAAAATGATCCTTCCTTGTTGCTGCATTCAGTTTCCTGTAGTCAATGCACATCCTGTGTCCTGTGACAGTCCTGGTTAGAATCAGCTCATCCTTGTCATTCTTCACCACTGTGACACCTCCTCTGCACTGTCTGATATAGGATAGATGATACCATCCTGCAACAGTTTCATGATTTCCTTCTTGACCACATCCTGCAAATTCGGATTCAGCCTCCTCTGGTGCTCAACTGATGATTTTGACTTATCCTCCAAGTGTATCCTATGCATGCACAAGTCTGGAGAGATACCTGAAATGTCATCAAGAGAGTAGCCAAGAGCTTTGCGAAATATTCGCAGCTTACTTAGCAAAAGGTTGAGCTCTGCATTGTTTAATGAAGCATTAACAATAACAGGATAGGTGGAGTTTTCTCCAAGAAATGCGTACCTTAGCCCTGCAGGGAGCTGTTTAAGCTCAACTTTTGGTGCTTTTGCTGCAGACCAATCACCCATTGTGGCAGCTTTCGCAGATGTGGAGACAAGCTCATCCTGTGCAACCAGTTGCATCACTTGTGCAGTAGCATCCAGCATCTTTGTGTAGCCTGTTGCAGCAGCATCTAAATGCTCATACTCTGCTGTAGAAGAGGTCAACGCCCTTTCCAAGGGATCCTCTGAACTCATCTCATGGAAGATCTGATCAGCAATGTTTGTGAGAACATCCACATAAAAAGTCTGTCCACCTATAGTTGGCCTCTTCATCAGCTTGTCCATTTCGAATTTCATCACTAAATCCCCAACATTCAGCTCTATTCTACCCTTCCTGACATCAATGATAGCTCCTGCAGTAGCCAAGAAGGGTCTGCCAAGAATCAAGGGGTCTTTGGGTTCTTCACCATATTTCAGAACCACAAAATCAGTAGGAATTATGCAGCCTTCAATGTTAACATGTACATCCTCTAACATGCCTTCTGGGGTTCTTATAGATCGATCTGCTAGGATGAGAGAGATCCTAACTGGCTTGAATTCAGTCATTCCAAGTCTAGCAGCAACCGAGAAAGGCATCAAGTTAATACTTGACCCTAGATCACATAGAGAGTATGGAAAACGTCCTGCAAATATTGAGCAATCAAGCACAAAGGTTCCTGGATCAGATAGCTTCTCTGGAACTCTGCTTTGAGTGATGGTATTGACTTGTTCAAAAACAGTCACCTTCTTCTTCTTCTTCTTTGGAACTGTGCCTAAGAGAATTGCACTGATGTCTCTGGTAAGCAATGCTCCTTCCTCAGGACTTACACCATTCACAACCATTCTCTTTACATATCTTCTTAGAGCTGGTGAAAGCTTGACTGCATCAACAAGTGGGATCTCAAGCATCAGCTTGTCTATCATAGCTTTGCATCTGGCTTCTTCTATCTCCTGTTTAGACTTCCTAGGATGCTTAGGGAATGGTATCTTGGGTTTATATGCTTGCTTCTGGCCATTATTTGTTGTTACAGGCAAAGCAGCTTCATTCTGGGGTGGGTGACGACCGTCACCAGGGGGGTGACGCTCGTCACTCATCTGTGACAACCCCCGATTCTCTTGTATGATGGTGACGAGCATCACTCCTCCTTGGTGACGCTCGTCACTCACTTCTGAGACTGAAAATTTTCATCTTCAGACTCCATGAGTTGCACGATCTGTTCTACACTCAACCTCTTTTTCTGCACTGTTTTAAGCTCCTTTTCATTCCTGACTGTGATGGCATTAACCTGATGCTTGGGATTGATGTCAGTCCTTCCAGGAAGGAATCCCTCTTGCCTTTGAACAGCTCCTGCAGTTTGAGCAACCTGCACATCAAGCTTCTTCATGTGAGAGTTCAGACTCTCAATTTTTCCATTCAGGTCTTGGTCAGCGAATCTAGTTTGCCATTGAAGTTCACTGTCATCTTCTGCTGTCCTTCAAGTATCTGCTCCAGCATAGCTTCCATCTTAGTGTCTTGTGGAGGTGCAGTTTGGTAGGAAGAAGAACCATAATTCCTGCTATTTTGGTAAGGTTTCTCAACTTCAGTCTTCTGGAACTGTGGTATTGGAGTATAACCAGTTTCATTCTGGTTTCCTGGGAAGGTATTCTTCTGATTATTGTTGTTGTAGCCTCTGTTCCACTGCTGATTTCCAAACCTTTGGTTTTGAAAACCTCCATTGATGAAATTAACATCTTTCTGCTCAATGTCTTCAGGATTTTCGAAACTCTCCACTTCTGCAACGAATTGAACTGACTTCTTTCCCACCAGAAGGCTGTGCATACTGTCTAACTTAGCCTTAGTGCTGTTGAGGTGGTTTCTTTCATTCAAACCACCTTGTTTCATTCTCTGAAAATCTGCATTTTTAGTGCTGTTGCTGCAGACCAAGTTCTCAATCAACCTGATTGCTTCTTCTGGTCTGTTGGTGTTGAATTTTCCTGCACTTGCTGCATCCAGCGCCATCTGGTACTTCCAGTCAATGCCTCTGAAGAAGATCCCAAGTAATTGCACCTGACTGAAGCCATGATGAGGACAGTCCCTTTGATAAGACTTAAACCTGATCCAAGAAGCCTTAAAAGCTTCAGTAGGGCCTTGTGTAAAGGAAGCAATTTTCGTCCTCATGTCTTCTGATCTTGCATCATCATACAAGTTATTCAGAAAGGCATTCTTAGTGTCTTCCCAAGTGGTCAATGAAGCAGGTTCCAGTTGCTTCAGCCAATATGCAGCTTCTCCTTCAAGAGAGTAAGGGAAAAGCTTGCAGAACAGAAGGTCATTGCTAACCCCATTAGCTTTGACACTGGAAGCTAAATCCTCAAACCTCTATATGTGATCCATAGGATGCTCATGAGGTACGCCATGGAATGGATGCTGGCCAACCAGCTGATAGTAGACAGGTTTAACCTCAAAATTGTTCCTCTGGAAGGCAGGAGGTCGGATTGCAGCTCTGTTGGCATATAACTGATCAGGTCTGTTGTAGTCACCTAGAGTCCTTTGAACAAAACGCCCAGCAGCGTTATTTGCAGCAACAGGGACTCCAGCGTTCTCATCCACTGTCAACAATGCTGTTCAACAATGACATTCCCCTCTTGATCAATCCTCTGCCCCTCTTCGTTCCTCCTGTTTCCATCCCTGTCAATCAAGTGACCTTCTGCATCTTCAACCAAGATAAGTGGAGCGACCATTGTAGATTGCTTCTTAGATTTCCTGTTAGTTCTCTCCAACCTAGCTAGTTCGTCGATGCTCAAAGTCACAAGCTCCTTCTCTTTGTTGCTTCTGGTACTGCGATTAGGCATACACCTGAAACAGGAACAAAGAAAAGTAGCAGAAAGTTAGTAAACAAATTAAAACTTAGACAAAATCCTAATACTAAAAATCGATAGGCAGCTATTACTCCCCGGCAACGGTGCCAAAAACTTGATAGGGCTCAGGTTTTACCCAAATAAAACTAATGCAAGTGCACAGCAAAGCAGTTGTAGTACAAGGGGTATCGAAATCCTAAGAGAGTAATGCAGACTACACTATCGAATGTAGGTTCGGATTAAGCTAAGCAAGATATGATGTATGTAATGCGAATGAATGAATAAAAGTAAGCAAACGATTTTGTAAGATGATCTAAGTTTCAGAAGACTAAATGCGCTAAGTCAGGACAGTTCGCAGGTTGAATCCAAGAATGTAGAATGCAGGAAATCAAGAATGATTAAGAACCGTTTTAAACATGAATCACTGATGTATAACTAATCAATTCCCATTGCAGAAAATATCTATGCCTAAGTCATAGAGTTTCAAATCTCTTTGCAAACCCTAACAACCTAAGCATGCAGGAATGATCAGATTCAATTGTTTACAAAACTTCTAAGCCAAATCTCTTTGCACTAAGTTGTTTTGCTTATTAAATACTAGTTCAGGTTATCAATCATCCTCTCACATATATTTAACAACCTATGATTTTCATATTCCTAGATGATGTTTCTCAGAAATTCGATTTTAAAACAAGCAGAGATGAAAAACCAAAAGATATTCCTAACAGAATTGCGATTCTACAATCTCTTCATCAACCCTTGAAAAAGCCCTAACTTAACTAGCAGATTACTCAGACATGATTATGAGATCACAAAACATAACTGAATAATATTGCATTAAGAGAAAGAGTAAAAGAATAGAGGGGTTCGAAATCTTCTCAAAAGAGTACAGGATTTGTCTCCCCAAAAAGCTCTGAATAAATCTCTCTCTAAGCTCTCTGAATTCTCAAAAACTAAGATAATAGCCAACAATGGCTGAAAAACCTAATAAATAGAGGCTAAACATGATCTGGGGTCTTCTTGTAAATAATGGAACTTCTGGGCCAATTCTGCAAATCTTCTTTACAATTTTAATAAAACAGCCACGCTCCTTCCTTGATGGGTGACGAGCGTCACCATATGGGATACTTTCTGCTTCGAGCTTGGTACTTCGTGGCTTCAACTCAGAATGCTCCAAAAGGTTCCAAAATCTTCAATTATGCTCAAGACATGCTATAACCTGCAAAGACTCTTCTATGAGTCTAAAAAGACCAAAAAGACTCAATAAAAAGGACTTATATCATGGTTAAAAAACTATAAAAACCATGATATATCACTAATCGCAGTACCATAAGCAGCAAAGAGAAAGAGCTTGTGACTTTGAGCATCGACGAACTCGCTAAGTTGGAAAAGACCATCAGGAAAGCTAAGAAAAAGTCTACAATGGTCGCTACAATCATCTTGGTTGATGATGCAGAAGGTCACTTGGTTGGCAGAGATGGAAACAGGAGGAATGCAAAAGGGGAGAGGCTGGATCAGAATGGGAATGTCGTAGCTGAACAGGTGGTTCAGCAGGTACCAAATGAAGCTGTAAACACTGCTGGGCGTTTTATTCAGAGGACACTAGGATATTACAACAGACCTGACCAAATTTATGCCAACAGAGTTGCAATCCGCCCTCTTGCATTCCAGAGGAACGATTTTGAGCTCAAGCCTGCTTATTATCAGCTGGTGGGTCAGCATCCTTTCCATGGCTTACCACATGAGTATCCTATGGATCACATTGAGAGGTTTGAGGATTTGGCTTCAAGTTTCAAGGCTAATGGAGTTAGCAATGACTTCCTGTTCTGCAAGCTGTTTCCTTATTCTCTTGGAGGAGATGCTGCTTATTGGCTGAAGCAACTGGAGCCTGGTTCGCTGACCACTTGGGAAGACACCAAAAATGCCTTTCTGAACAACTTCTATGATGATGCTAGATCAGAAGAGCTGAGAACGAAAATCTCTTCATTCTCCCAAGGTCCTACTGAAGCTTTTAAAGCTTCTTGGCTGAGATTCAAGTCTTATCAGAGAGACTATCCTCATCATGGCTCCACTCAGGTACAACTGCTTGGAATTTTCTTCAGAGGAGTGGACTGGAAGTATCAGATGGCGTTGGATGCTGCTAGCAGTGGGAACTTCAACATAAACCGTCCTGAAGATGCAATCACTTTGATTGATAATTTGGCCTGTAGTAACATCACCAAGAATGCTGAATTTCAGAGGATGCAACAGGCTGGTTTGAATGAAGAAAACCAAATAGCTGAGATTAAGGCTAAGTTAGACAGTATGCATAGCCTTCTGGTGGGAAAGAAATCAGTCTAATTTGCTGCAGAGGTGGAGACTTTCGAAAATCCTGAAGAATTTGAGCAAAAGGATGTTAATTTCATCAATGGAGGGGGTTTTCAGAGTCAAAGGTTTGGGAATCAGCAATGGAACAGAGGTTACAATGGCAATAATCAGAAGAGCACCTTCACAGGAAACTAGAATGCAACTGGTTACACGCCACAGCCACAGTTCCAGAAGACTGAGTTTGAGAAACTATACCAGAACAGCAGCAATTTCAACAGGAATTATGGTTCTTCTTCCTACCAAACTGCACATCCACAAGACAATAAGATGAAAGTTATGCTGGAGCAGATACTTGAAGGACAGCAGAAGATGACAGGGGACTTCAATGGCAAGCTAGATTCGTTGTACCAAGACCTGAATGGGAAAATTGAGAGTCTGAACTCTCACATGAAGAAGCTGGATGTTCAGGTTGCTCAAACTGCAGGAGCTGTTCAAAGGCAAGAGGGATTCCTTCCTGGAAGGACTGATATCAATCCCAAGCATCAGGTTAATGCCATCACAGTCAGGAGTGAAAAAGAGCTTAAAACAGTGCAGAAAAAGAGGTTGAGTGCAGAGCAGATGATGCAACTGATAGAGTTTGAAGATGAATATTTTGCAGTCTCAGAGTTGATTGACGAGCGTCACCAAGGAGGAGTGACGCTCGTCACCAACTTACAAAGGAATCGGGGGTCATCACAAGTCAGTGACGAGCGTCACCCCCCTGGTGACGATCGTCACCCACCCCATAATAAAGCTGCTTCGCCTGTAACTGCAGATAATGGCAAGGAACAAGCTTATAAACCCAAGACACCCTTCCCCAAGCATCCTAGGAAGTCTAAACAGGAGATAGAAGAAGCCAAGTGCAAGGCAATGATAGACAAATTATTGGTTGAGATTTTCTTCTTGTTGATGCAGTCAAACTTTCACCTGCATTAAGAAGGTATGTTAAGAGAATGGTTGTTAATGGTGTAAGTCTTGAGGAAGGAGCATTGCTTACCAGAGACATTAGTGCAATTCTCTTGGGTACAGTTCCAAAGAAGAAGAAGAAGGTGATTGTTTCTGAACAAGTCAGTGCTATAATTCAAAGCAGAATTCCAGAGAAGCTGCCTGATCCAGGAAACTTCGTGCTTGACTGCTCAATCTCAACAGGAAGGTTTCCCCATTCTCTTTGTGATCTAGGGTCAAGTATTAACTTGATGTCTTCCTCTGTTGCTGCTAGACTTGGAATGACTGATTTCAAGCCAGTTGGGATCTCTCTTATCCTAGCTGATCGATCCATAAAAACCCCAGAAGGCATCTTAGAGGATGTTCCTGTTAGCATTGAAGGCTGCACGATTCCCACAGACTTTGTTTTCTTGAAATATGCTAAAGAACCTAAAGATCCCCTTATTCTGGGAAGATCGTTCTTGGCTACTGCTGGCGCCATCATTGATGTGAAAAAGGGGAAGATAAAGCTTGATTTGGGTGATGTTGTCATGAACTATGACATGGATAAGTTAAGAGGGAGTTCTACCATTGATGGTCAGACCTTTTCTGTAAGGACTTCCAGATATGAAAAGCCAGTCATGGAGCATTCAGAAGACATTACTGTTGGGTATGTCAATGAATCAGATAATAGTGGGCAAGAGAAGAAGCTGGCTGTTCAAGGAGCAATATCTGAAATTTTTGTGAAAGCTGTTGGGTTTGAGGATTGGAGTGAAGATGATATCTTCAAGACTAGGCTCGAAAAAGAGGTCTCAATCAATGACAAGTTGCTGGAGGAAGACGAGTTTGTGATGGAGGCTGTAACGACCCGGTTTTACAAACCAGACCCGTTTGGAAAATTCAATCCCGACTAAGACAGTTTAAGCCCATTTCCTATTTCTCGATATTTCCTTTTTCCTTCGAGAGATAATTAATTCCTGGTTTGGATAAATATTACATTTTTAATGTGATATTAATGAACCTTTTCCTAAATGAATTGTGAATATTCTTATTCATAATTATCCTTTCCTTTTTCGTGGTTATCTTTACTTTTTACCCAAGTCTCCCATTGGGTATAAATAGAGAGCCCTTCCCATTCTTTTTCTTCAATCTAAACTTCCAGAGAACAGAGAAACCCTAGAACTCTCTTTCTCTCTCTTTTCCGGCGCCGTAGTACTCTCTCTCTACCGTTTCTCTCTCTTTGCCGTTACCTTCTCTCTCTTCACCATGTCCCGCCGTTCATCATCGCCGCCCTCTGGTGACCACCTTAGCCGCTCCCCAGAGCAGCCGTCATTGTCCGCCGCCGCGGTGGAGCTGCCGCGAGTCCACTACCTTCGGGATGGACCCGTAGCCGCCCCTTCACGTTGATGAGGAGCCGGAGTCCTCCCGGAGCCATGCGCCGCCGCAGCATCACCCCTGGAGATCGATCAACCCGGCGTGGTTAACCACCATGGAGCATCTCGCCTTCTTCTCTTCTCCTTACCTCCCCTCGCCACCTCCTTCGCCACCTAGACCAAGGTGAGGATGAATTTGTGCTTGAATATCGTGAACTCTGCTTTCCTGAATGCATAGTTTGGGGTTAAACCAAGCATAACCTACATTCTGCTTTAGAACTGAGTCCCAGCTAGGTCATATTAGGTTGTTGTTTGCTCTGTGATCGCCTAGATGTGTTTAGGGTTTTGAAACTGAAGTTGCAGGAGACTTAAAATGAACCTTTACTTGTGCTTGAAACACTTTGCTTGTTTGATTGCTGTTTGGATCTCTTCTGTGATTGTGTGATCGCTTAGAACTTGTAAAGAAGATAGGAACTTAATACGGTATTGCGTGAAATCATTATTGAGACTATGTGTTGTGAAATGTCTGAGATGAGAGTTAAGATCATAAGGCAAAGGAGCCGTGGTCGATATACTTGAGTGGAGGACTATTGTTTGGGGTCCGAGATGGATGGTTGAGATTTGCAATGTATGGGGCTGCAATCGATACACTGAAGTTGAGGATAGACGCTGAGCCACGTGGGCAATATGCGAGGGGGTACTGAGGGACCTGACATCACATGGGGCTGTTCAAAAGGGTTCAGCGTATACTCATGTGGTATGGGAGTAATGGCTATACGTAGCGCTCTCAAGGCATGGCTGACAGGCTAGTCGTGTAGTGACTCTAAATCTACAGAGGATGCAACCCAAGTGCCACGGTGTAAGTCATCATTGTGTGGTATGGGTATTCGCAGTGGCGTTACCTGTGACGTAGGTTATTGTGTGAAGTCTTTAGGACTTTCTATGGTGCTGTTTTAGGCTTGAACTTAGCGTTTGTTAAGTTGTGGTGCATTGATAGGATAGTGTAGGTTCATTCTCCTGGGTAATCTAAATTACTCACCTCTCGAGTCCCCTATCTTCTCTCTCTCGATCCCCTCTAGCAGGTTAGGTGAGTCAGGATGCTTTAGTATCGCAGGTGGTGTGGAGTTATTTGTTAAGCAAGGCGCCTTCGGTTTCTGGGGCTTGTAAAGTGGATAATGCGTTTGGCTTCTAGCGCAGACGGTTATCTTGACATTGCCGGTTCGGTTTATATGATCGGGATCAGGTGTCACAAGTTTGGTATCAGAGCCAAGGTTAAGACTCTTCAGCTTTGCCCTGAAGGGTCAGTCCTAGAAAGTTTTAGTGTTTGCGAAACCTTTGTGCACACTTGGCTTGCTTTACAACTGTTATAACTCACACATATGCATACTTGACATCTGACTCTTAGCTTTTTCTTTCTCGTGCCAAACAGGGCTCATACCCGCGAGACAGCCCGGAAACGGACCACTCCGATCCACATGGTTCCTGCTAGACTCGCCCGACCCGCTCGGAAGATGCCAACCCGGGAGGAGGTGAACGCCTGTGCTGTGCTAGCGACAGATGTGCTCAAGGCTGTACAAGCTCGGGGTTCGTGTCGATCCTCATCTGGTAGAGTGATGGCCCAACAGGCCCAGCTAACACGTAAGCGCAGACGCCCCCGCAAGAACCCTGCGCCAAATGTTAGGCCGGATGTTCAGCCGTCCTTCCCTCGGTTAAACCAGGGAGCACGTTCCGTTGGGCAGTACCGCTTGGCTTACCTCCATGAGATGGAAGTGAATGGTCAGTCAACTTGATGTGATCTCCACTTAGCCATAGCGTTCCAAGAAGGGTTGAGACCGGAAATCCGAGGGAGTATACCATATCCCGAGCAGGGCGGACTCATCGAGTCGACCGGCCAAGTCATACACATGGCTCAGCTGATCGAGCAGGAAATCGAGGAGGAGCGGAGGCAGGAAGACGAGGGTGACTCTGAGTCAGACCTGTCGGAATGCGAGGTCCCCGGTGACAATGATTATGACCCGAGACGTGGCTAGGAGAAGCTGCTTGAAGATTATCTAGATTAGGGCTGTGCTTTTGGGATATTGGAGGGGAAATTAATTTCATTTTAGAACTTTAGTTAGTTTTTAATTTATGCATTAGATTTAAGAGCCATATTCTATGTTGCTTGATTGCTTGATTTATTTTAATAAAAAGGTTTTGTTTACTTAGAAATGATTGCTTCCTGAGTCTTTCGTTCTATGAACATTTCGATTTAGCCTTCTTTGGTATGACTTCCAAGTCTTCTTCATCGCCTTACGCCGGCCGTAGAGGTTCATGCCTTAGAATTCAGGACGAATTCTCGTTAAGGGAGGGAGAGTTGTAACGACCCGGTTTTACAAACCAGGCCTGTTTGGAAAATTCAGTCCCGACTAAGACGGTTTAAGCCCATTTCCTATTTTTCGATATTTCTTATTTCCTTCGAGAGATAATTAATTCCTGGTTTAGATAAATATTACATTTTTAATGTGATATTAATAAACATTTTCCTAAATGAATTGTGAATATTCTTATTCATAATTATCCTTTCCTTTTTCGTGGTTATCTTTACTTTTTACCCAAGTCTCCCATTGGGTATAAATAGAGAGCCCTTACCATTTTTTTTCTTCATTCTAAACTTCCAGAGAACAGAGAAACCCTAGAACTCTCTTTCTCTCTCTTTTCTGGCGCTGTAGTACTCTCTCTCCACCGTTTCTCTCTCTTCATTTCTCTCTCTTTGCCGTTTCCTTCTCTCTCTTCACCATGTCCTGCCGTTCATCATCGCCGCCCTCTAGTGACCGCCCTAGCTGCTCCCCGGAGCAGCCATCATCGTTTGCCGCCGCGGTGGAGCAGCCGCGAGTCCACTACCTTGGGGATGGACCCGTAGCCGCCCCTTCAGCCGCCCCGCCCTGGTGTTTCACGTTGATGAGGACCGGAGTCCTCCCAGAGCCATGCGCCGCCGCAGCATCACCCCCGGAGATCGATCAACCCGGCGTGGTTAGCCGCCGTGGAGCATCTCGCCTCCTTCTCTTCTCCTTACCTCCCCTCGCCACCTCCTTCGCCACCTAGGCCAAGGTGAGGATGAATCTGTGCTTGAATATCGTGAATTCTGCTTTCCTGAATGCATAGTTTGGGATTAAACCAAGCATAACCTACTTTCTGCTTTAGAACTGAGTCCCAGCTAGGTCATATTAGGTTGTTGTTTGCTCTGTGATCGCCTAGATGTGTTTAGGGTTTTGAAACTGAAGTTGCAGGAGACTTAAAATGAACCTTTACTTGTGCTTGAAACACTTTGCTTGTTTGATTGCTGTTTGGATCTCTTCTGTGATTGTGTGATCGCCTAGAACTTGTAAAGAG
The DNA here is from genome assembly GCA_911865555.2 of Thlaspi arvense. NCBI lineage: Eukaryota > Viridiplantae > Streptophyta > Magnoliopsida > Brassicales > Brassicaceae > Thlaspi > Thlaspi arvense. Next base: position 17,431,335 of record OU466858.1, read on the forward strand.
GATAGGAACTTAATACGGTATTGCGTGAAATCATTATTGATACTATGTGTTGTGAAATGTCTGAGATGAGAGTTGAGATCATAAGGCAAAGGAGCCGTGGTCGATATACTTGAGTGGAGGACTATTGTTTGGGGTCCGGGATGGATGGTTGAGATTTGCAATGCCTGGGGCTGCAATCAATACACTGAAGTTGAGGATAGTCACTGAGCCACATGGGCAATATGCGAGGGGGTACTGAGGGACCTGACATCACATGGGCTGTTCAAAAGGGTTCAGCGTATACTCATGTGGTAAGGGAGTAATGGCTATATGTAGCGCTCTCAAGGCATGGCCGATGGGCCAGTCGTGTAGCGACTCTAAATCTACGGAGGATGCAACCCAAGTGCCACGGTGTAAGTCATCATTGTGTGGTCCGGGTATTCGCAGTGGCGTTACTTGTGATGCTAGGTTATTGTGTGAAGTCTTTAGGACTTTCTATGGTGCTGTTTTAGGCTTGAACTTAGCGTTTATTAAGTTGTGGTGCATTGATAGGATAGTGTAGGTTCATTCTCCTGGGTAATTTAAATTACTCACCCCTCCAGTTCCCTATCTTCTCTCTCTCGATCCCCTCTAGCAGGTTAGGTGTGTCAGGATGCTTCAGTATCGCAGGTGGTGTGGAGTTGTTTGTTAAGCAAGGCGCCTTCGGTTTCTGGGGCTTGTAAAGTGGATAATGCGTTTGGCTTCTAGCACAGACGGTTATCTTGACATTGCCGGTTCGGTTTATATGACCGGGATCGGGTGTCACAGAGGCAAGGATTGCAGAGCTGAACTGCAGAAAAATTGCAGAAACCCGAGCTGCAGGATCAGTGACGATCGTCACTGACCTGGTAACGATTGTCACCAGTCCAGACACAAAAGTGCAGCATGATCTTTTACGCTGCAAATCCATCATATGTTGCCAAACCGGAAATTCAACATTCCACAACCCTGAAACCTGCAACTAAGCAAAGATATTCACTTCCTGGAAGCAGTTCCAAACCTCCTAATCTCATTAATAAGAACTAAAAAGGTGCAAAAGCTGCTTCACACTTATGCAAGCAACGAGATTCTCGTAGAAAGCTTGGTGTTTCTTTTGATGATTCTGCAGGAAACAAAAGTGTCCCACCAACAGTCACAACCTGCCCTACTGATATTCCTCACTTCCTTGGAAGATTTCATGCATTTACTGCTAATACACCACCATGGATGAGGAGACATTATTCTCCAAGGCATTCACTGCCACCTTCTGATCCACCAGCTGTCTGAGCAGCATTCAAAGTCGAGCTAATGACTTTAAACAAGCGCTTGGTGGGAGGCAACCCACATGTAAGTTATCTAACTATCATACTTTAGTATATTTTCGTTTTCTAACAAAAAAAAAGAAGAAGAAGAGCGGAATAATTTGAGCAGACTCGAGCTCACCACTTGGCGACGATCGTCACCAGTAGTAGGTGACGCTCGTCACCCGATCCAACGCCAGCTACCACTTTCAAACTCTGCTCTTTGCATTCTGTTTCTTCTATTTTCACCAACTCTATGCTTAATAACACTGGGGACAGTGTTGTTTAAGTCTGGGGTAGGTGGCTACTGACGTTGTGTACATTATGTTTGATTTTTAGAGCCTTAAAATTGAGTCCAAAACCTGTTTTATAGAGTCAAAATTTTGAAACTGTCAGTTTTTCATGGAACTAACTACAGAACGTTGGTGTTTATAAGAACCATTGCCACAGTAGTTGATTACAAGTCTTACTAAGTTGAAAGTCATAGGTAGATCAGTCTAGCAATGAAGGTTTAGGTTTTTAGAGAATCTGGAAAATTTGTTGTTAGCTCCACCTTAATGAACTTTAAACTTCTTATCTTGGGGCTTAATTCTCATTGATCTTGATTCTCTCTTTGAACACTGGCAAAGATGTTTAGATACACTCTCTCTTTGATCTTTCTTGATACAACTTTTAAGAGTTTAAGTCCATAGAATGGTGCATTCATGACCGTGTCTCCTTACAAGGAACAACAGTAATGAACACTCAAGAACCTGTCTCCTCACAAGGAAACAAGTATTGAGTAGCACCATATCTTAGACTGTAAAAAAAATGAGAAAAGAAGTTGAAAAATCGAAAAAATCAGAAAGGAAAAGATCAAGGGAAGAGAAAATAGGAGAGCTGTGTTGAGATTGCTTTGTTCAGTTGTTCAGGAAGGGAAAAGAATCTGTAAGTCAATGAGATGATAAAACCTTGATGAGATATCACACTTAGATATATATATATAAGGAGTTAGCAGTAGAGATTTCGGATTTTTTGAAGGAGCTTGAACTGGATTTGAGAGATTTGCTAAGCTTGTGATGATTAGATTGAAATTTGATCTTGTGTTGGCTCTGTGGTATGTGGATTCAAAAGTGTTGATCAATGTGGTGTTCCTGATGTTTAGCTGACTGTTTCTGTTTTCAAACCTCGACCTTGTTCTCTGTCTGATGTTTGCTTGAGGGCAAGCAAAAGCTAAGTTTGGGGGAGTTGATATGTCATGGTTTTTATGGTTTTTAACCATGATATAAGTCCTTTTTATTGAGTCTTTTTGGTCTTTTTAGAGTCCTAGTAGAGTGATACAATCCTTGAAATGCTTCTAGTGTTGACCCTTTGAAACCAAATGCTTAGAAGTTGAATGATGGTTGAATGGCCAGTTGTATTTGAACTTCAAACACAAAGAGTTTAGATTCTAGTCTTCAAGGGCTAATCCTCACAAGAAGTACTAGTCTTTACACGCCTCACAAGCTCTCTGAATCCCTCAAAAGAACTTAGTAAAAACGCAGGAACAATGTTGAATGCAAAGAACTTTCTTTGAAAACAAAAAAACTTTGATTAATAATTTCTTGAATATTCTAAATATGAAATACATAGGAAATGAGCTTATATAATGCTCAGAAATGATAAAGAAAATGGTAACAAAAGTAGTAAATAGAAAGCATAAAATGTGGTGAAGTGATGATGATTAGCTCTGATAGACACTTTATTTGCAAGGGTGAGAATGCAATGAGGTTATCAAACTCAAATGCAAGACATGTTGTAGTACAGCATGCAAGAGAGAGTCAATCCATACCTAGGATGATAGAAAATGCAAAGAGAATGCAAGGACTATGCAAATCTAAGTGAAACAAAATAGATTTTGAGAAAATCCCTAGAAACTAGATGCAGCAACTAAATGGAATGCAACTATTTTAATATTACCAGGAATGATCAAGCTACCATGAAGAACAAACAGAATAATTAAAGGACAAAGCTTCGAATTACTAAAATTCGACTAGTGGATCGACCATGAGATCGACCACTAGATAGAGCAATAACAATCGATCTCGTCTAAAAATGCAAGAACAGTAAAACTAACGACCAGGATGCTATCAAAGATCAAGCGAATGACGAGAGAAGATGTAAAGATGCTAAAAGAAAGGGCCTAGAGTTGAGATTCATGGTCAGGGGTTTCAAAGGTTCGACCTTGGGTTGAAAACTTTAAATCGACTCACTTTGTGAGGATCTCTAAGCCTTGAAAACTAAGCAAGATCTATCAGTGGCTTTCGGTATAGATCACTCCTTCATCCTCTCCTCCAAACCCATGGCTTTTGGTGGAAATAGAGGTCGAAGGGCATGGAAAACAGATTTCAAATGAGTGGCTTAACTAGTCCCTCAAACTTCCATGGCTTTTGGGAAGGGGTAACTAGTCTCTAGGGTGTGATCTTCTGAGGTCCCTGAATCCTGTCAAGGTAAGAAACCTCTTGGATCATGAAGCTCTTGGCGTGAGAGTCTTCAAGCATTAAGAGCTCAACACCCTAGAAGAGATAGCCATTAAAAACGCTTAGAAAACCCCAAGATCGAAACCCTTTAGACCCCTTAATCCTCTCAACCCCGAACCCAAATAAACTACTCACTACACATAAGGTAAATCAAGCAAGGCATGAAAAAGAAAACGATGAACATGAAAAGAAAACTAGATTAAGATGAAAACGATTCGATTACAAAGCTTAAGAAAACTCAAAGTTCGACAATGGTGTTCTTCGTCTCCAAAACCAGATATAAAACATAAAAAGATAAGGATGGAAAAGTGTGTGGGAAAAGGACGTCGCCGCCTTCCCAAAATGGCCAAAACAAGCTGATGGTCCCCCCCTCGCTAGCGGCCAAAAGTGGTTGAAAGGACAAAGATCGACTCCGGGATCGAGCGGTTCTCTCGATCATTTCCGACCATCGTATCTTCGGCTCGATCTGGGTCTCGATTGTCTTCGGCGGATTGAGCGTTGCATCCGATCTCGGTATCGATCTTCGGTTGGATCGAGTGGTGTACTCGATCTGGTTCTCGCTCTGAATGGCGTCATTTACGTCTGTACCGTTTGATCGACTGCTTCACTCGATCCTTGTCTCGATTGTTCTCCTTAGATCGCCTGGTCTTCTCGATCTTCTGGTCGATCACTTCCTAGATCGACCGGCCATGCTCGATCTGCTCCTCGATCTCTGATCCTTAGTAAAAATCCGAGCTTCCACGAACTGCTACAACAGCCTCAACATGTCCACGAACCTCCACAACTCCAAAGCAGCCAGAAACAACCTAAATGTGATGCAAAATGCAAGGAATATGCATATGCTGGTGCAAGAATGCTCTAGGACTCTAAGTGATGCAATCTAACCTAAAACGCGACACAAATGCATTTAAAGCTAACTAATGAGTATGCAAAATGCATGTAATATGCAGTAACATCAACTGCCCCAAACTTACTTTTTGCTTGCCCTCAAGCAACAGAAAATAAGTAAGGAAGAGAGGTTTTAAGAAAAACGAATGGGGGTTTAAACTTCTTGCAGAGGTGCCTTTCAAATGAATCAATCTCAATGTCCTAGTTAACAGTTCTAAAATGCTATGCTTACACTCATACTCCAAAGAACTTAGCCATACTCATCACACAAAGAAATTCAAATCATGACTCTCCTATTCCTAACAATCAAAGAAACTCATCCTTTAACATTCATTATCATTTGAACCATGAATCAAACTTATGCACTTTAAAGCAAAACACATTTGGCTAAGGGTGAAGGTTATGAGCATTGAATGATCTCATTTGAAAAGGGTTTACAATTAGAACAAGGGTTTCTCTCAAAAATGGTTGAACTTATGCATAATGCTAAAGGTAAAGACAATTGATGCATACATGATCAGATTCTCATCTACCCACGTAAACTAATCAATGATCCTAAACCCCTCTCATGTATCAACTTTAATCCTCACTCACCCCTTAGAGTCTACCATTTTTCTTCTCAAAACTTAGCAATCCCCAATTCGAAACAAAAACATTTTTAAACTCTTTAGGCTAGTGAAAAGGTTTTGAAAATAACTTTGCTCTTTAAGTATTTCTTATCGGTAGCTCTCTTATTTTTTTTTCTTATCTCTTTTTTTTTTCTTTTTATTTTTATTTGGCACTTAGGCTCTTTTATTTCTTTTTCTTTTATTATTTTTTATTTGGGAGAGCTACGTCCTGAAATTTGTTAGAGCATATACTTAGTTTGTTTTTAAAACACAACCTTTCACTTAAAACCCATTTCTTTCTTTCAAACACCAAACTCCTTGAAACCGAGAACAAATAGAAATGAAAACAACCCCAATGATCCCCCAAACTTATCCTAAGCCTATACCTAGCTTCAAAATGCAAAGCTAGCAATCATATGAGAAGCAAATCATGTCGCCTAAACCTAACACTTTATGCCAAGTTCAAAACCGAAAAGAAGGCCTCACAATGATGTCACACAAGAAATATTTGGCTTCAAAGAAGGTTAAGGGTCAAGGTAGGAGTTCTACTTAGGCTCACAAAGAGTGGTAAAAAGGAAGAAGAGAGCCTAAATATTTTAAAACCATGTGTTCATTTTCAAATGCATAAGGATGATAATTAAAATTTCAAATTAAGGTTCTCACTTATTAGGACAAGTTTCAAATCATGAGAGTTCAATTCAAGTCATGAAAATCCTAGCAAGTGATCCAAGCATGGTAAGAACTTACTTTCAAAGCATAGACAAAGCATTAGAGAACTACTAACTAGGGCATTGAAACAATTCATAAGTAAAAACACCTTTTCAAGAAACTCTAACCCCTTATGCAAATGCAAACAACCTAGATGCTATGAGAAACTCTAGACTCAATCCTAATATGTTTTGACAAGATGAATGCAACTACATGAATCTTTGAAAAAATTTTAAAACTTTTACCAATTTTTCATGAACTAAAGACTCAAGGATGCTAAAGGAAAATAAGATCGCAAAAAACAAGTCAAATCACACATGTACTCCCCCAAACTTGCTTGACACCATCCCGGTGGCAAACTCATTCGAAAGAGTATCAAAACACAAAGCAAAAAGAAGCAAATATGAGCGGTTATGTACAATGGAAGAAGGTTGTTACCTCTGGTCTAGTCTCGGCTGGAACTTGAGGATGTTCCAGAGGAGCTAGAGATTGTTGCTTTGCCCTTGTCGGCTGGTTCTTGGAGAGAATGGTGCGCCGGCTGAATGGTGCTGCTTTGTGCCTCGCGGATGACAACTCCACCGGTTGAGAGCCTTCTCTTCTCGGGTTGCTGAGCCTCCTTACTTGCATCCTTCTTAGGCGAGCCTCCTTGAAGTGCTTTGACTTTCTTTCCAAGATTCTTGAGCATTTTTCCTTGCCACTTATTGATCTTCCTTTGCATCTCCACAACAGATGCTAGGAACTTCTCAGTTTTTGTTCTCAGCTCAAAGTCTAACTTGGGAAGTGTGTAGGCCTCGGGTATCTCATCTTCCGTGGCTGGAGACTCGGACCTTTGATGAGGAGCAATCGCCGAAGCAGGTGGTCCTCCTAGAGGAGCAAAGCACTCCTCTTCTGTGGGCAAGAACTCGATGTTCCCAACACCGAGCAGCTCAGTTTCATCTTTGTTTGGCAGGATGCACACTCTCTTCTTGCCTTCATCGTCTATGAAGAGGTAGGCGTAGAACCCTTCTGCTGGCGTGCGTCCCAAGCTGTCGGTATTCCTCATGTATGCCTCATCCATGAAAGCTCTGGCTGGTACATGGGCGAAGTCGTGTATAGGCACACCAGCTTGCAAGAATAGAGGAGTGAGGAAGCCGCCAATGTAAGAAGAAGTTGCCTTGCACCGCAAGGCATAAGCCTTGTATTTCACCAAGGAAGCAGCAAGCACACATCCGTAGTTCACCTCGTCGCCGAGCTCATCCTCCATAGGCTCTTCATTTACATCCGGGTCACACACTAAGTGCTTCACGCCTAGGAACAGGAAGCAAAGCTCGGTCTTTGTGACCGTGGGAGCAACTGATCGTCCGCTAAACGTGTTGGCAATCAGCTTCAGAATGTACCTCAGCACCGGGCTTCTCACTCTCTTGATCTTGGCGGTGTTGGCTTTGTAGTCCTTGTTGCTAATCAGATCCCAAAAGTCAAGCGTTGAGACCATAAGCTTGACATAGCTCAGGGATGGAGAGGGTGTAAGCTTGAAGGCCAACCTTGAAGTAGAGGCGACCTTGTGAAGGAACGGGTGTGCTAGGATTCTCGTAACGGAACTCCAACGTGGCAAGGAAGTCTATTGTCACTTCTGGAATGGTTGGGCAATCCATCCGTGATAGACATCTTAGGCCAATATTCTTGAGGAGTTGGTCAAAATCCCCAAGAATCCCTAGCTTGAACAGCAGCTCTCGATCAGCAAACTTGGTAGGCTCAAACCGAAGCCTTTCCAGCCGTTTCTTGTCCCTCTTCTCATCCTTAGTCCATCTGACCCTCTCTTGGACTGCCACCTCTTGTCCTTCTCCCTCTTGTGCTGTCTCTTCTCTTGTTCTTTTGGGGGCCATTGTACCTGAAACAAGTTTCTCAAGAAGCTTGATAGGCAAAACGGCGGTTTGATGAGAATGAGAGAGGAGAAGGAGAAAACTTATAAATACTACCCTAGAATTTTGGGGAATTAATAAAAATTATAGCTAAATAAAGGAGAATCAGATCTTTAGATACTAGGAAATCTAGAATTATTCCTTTTACTTAGCTAATTTTTAAAAATCAAAACCGACCTTATATTCTAGAACAATATCTTGCGAGTTTACAGGAAATTTTCCTAAAGATAAATCATTAAATTTTGAAAATACCTTTGCAAGAAATGTAAAAGATCTTTGCTAGCCTCTGAAAACCGAAACTCTCATTCTCTTTGATTAAAATTTTCGAGAAAAACAAGAATGAGAGAGTGAGAGTTTGTTGAAACATTTAAAGACTAGCAAAGAGCAAAACCATGGGTAGTAAAGGTGGTTTTCAGACAAAGTCTTGGTCAAGGCACATCTTTCATGGTCAAAGATGCTTGCCTTGACCAAGTTTTGAATTTAAAAAATTGGAGGGAAAAGAATAAAGGAGGGAAAGAAAATGTTACCTCGGCATGAGATCGAGTCCATTTGGTCGATCTAGGACTCGATCTCATGCCCATAATGGCTTAGATCGAGAGGGTTACTCGATTTGAGACTCGATTCATGATGAATCGAGTCTTGGATCGATTGGCTCCCTCGATCATTGAGATGCTGGCTCCACGGCTAAGTCCTCATGATCGAGCTTTGTCCTCGATTTAGGGGTCGATTTGGCGTAGATCGAGTGATGGATCGAGTTGAGTGATCGATCTGTTTCCAACAGATTTTCCCGAGAGAAATTAGATCGGTCGATCCATTTTGGATCGATCGGTCGATCCATTTTGGATCGATCGATCCTTTTTCGTCAAGATCGATCTTATCACTCGTTCTCGTCTAGATCGACTGGCTCCTCTCGATTCACTGACTCGATCTAGCAAAGATCGAGTCAGGATCAGTCGATCTAGCACTCGATCTCTAGCCTTGTCTTAACCCCTATCGCCTCTTTTGGACTTCAAGATCAAGGTTTAGACTCCTCATACCTGTTCCTACACACTTGCAGAATAAAAAACATAAAACTGAAAGAGAAATAAAGCAGAAATATATACAAGATAGACATGGGAATGCCTCCTAAGTGCGCTTTCTTTAACGTCTTTAGCTAGACTTTACTTGGTTTAGGCGGATGGTGGGTCTTGGAGAAGCACCGAGGTACTCTCCTTGTCATAGCTGTCTGCCAAGTAAGGCTTGGCTCTGTGTCCATTGACGGTGAATGCACTGCCACTCTTTCCCATCAGTGTAACAGCTCCATAAGGCAACACTTCTTGGATCACAAACGGCCCGCTCCACCTTGACTTCAGCTTTCCCGGGAAGAGTTTGAGTCTTGAGTTGTACAGCAACACTAAACCTCCTTCCTTAAGCTCCTTGGCAACCAACTTCTTGTCATGAGCTTCCTTTGTCTGCTCCTTGTATATCCGAGAGCTCTCATAAGCGTTCAATCTTAACTCGTCCAGTTCATGTAGCTGAATAAGGTGCTTCTCCAGAGCAGTCTTGAGGTCAAAGTTCAGCCTCTTCACAGCCCACAATGCACGGTGTTCCAGCTCAACCGGGAGATGACAGCCCTTGCCATAGAGTAGAGTGAAAGGGGTTGTACCAATCGGTGTTTTGAAGGTGGTACGGTAGGCCCAAAGAGCGTCGTCCAGCTTAACTGCCCAGTCTTTCCTTGTTGCTCTGACGGTCTTCTCTAGTATAGCCTTGATTTCCCGGTTGGAGACTTCCACTTGACCGCTTGTTTGAGGATGATACGGTGTAGCCACCTTATGCTTAACTTCATACTTTCACAAGCGGTTCTCAAAAACCTTGTTTATGAAGTGGCTTCCTCCATCGCTTATAACCACCTTAGGTACCCCAAACCTCGGGAAGATGATACTCTTGAACAGCTTGATTACCACCTTAGAGTCATTTGTAGGGGAAGCAACCGCCTCAACCCATTTAGAGACATAATCCACTGCTACTAAGATGTATTTTTGCCACATGAAGAAGGAAATGGCCCCATGAAGTCTATGCCCCACGCGTCGAACATGTCAACCTCGAAGATGGGAACCTGAGGCATTTCGTCCTCTTAGTGATATTTCCTGCTCGTTGACATGCCTCACAGCTCTTCACAAATTCGTGTGCATCTTTGAAGATGGACGGCCACCAGAAACCGGCTTGCAACACTTTCGTGGCAGTCTTGAATGAAGCGAAGTGTCCTCCGTAGGAAGAGCCATGGCAATGATAGAGGATGTCTCTAGCTTCTTCCTTTGTAACACATCTCCGGTACAAACTGTCTACTCCTCTCTTGTATAAGTAGGGCTCGTCCCAAAAGTAGTCACTAGCCTCTCTCATAAACCGCTTCTTGTGATAGCTGTTGAGATGTGTTGGCTCCTCACCACACGCTAAATAGTTCACTACATCAGCATACCACGGTAGATCCTTCTCTTTGAAACTCAACACCTCTTCAAACCGCCCTTCTAGCTTTCCACAAACAGCCGTGGTAATCGCCATGAGTTGCCCTTCTGGATGAGAGTCATCCAAGGGAAGAGACTCGTTGATCCTTAGCCGTGAGAGATGGTCAGCGACTCCGTTTTCTATTCCCTTCTTGTCTTTAATCTCCATGTCAAACTCCTGGAGCAAGAGAATCCACCTCAAGAGCCGAGGCTTAGTGTCTTTCTTAGAATAGATGTATCACAAAGCAGCGTTATCTATGTATACAATAGCCTTGGAACCAAAAAGGTATGATCTGAACTTCTCAAAGGCGAACACTACTGCAAGCAACTCCTTCTCTGTAGTGGTATACCTTGTTTGCGTGTCATCCAAGGTTCTTGAAGCATAGTAGATCACGTGTAGCTTCTTGTCTTTCTTCTGACTAAGAACAGCTCCTACGGCGTAGTCACTAGCATCACACATGATCTAAAAGGGAAGAGACCAGTCTGGTGCTTGGACTATAGGAGCTGATGTAAGGGCTTCTTTGATGGTCACGAAAGATCTCAAACACTCCTCATCAAACACAAACTCAGCTTCTTTGCACAACAACCGTGTAAGAGGGCGTGCAATCTTGGAGAAGTCCTTGATGAAGCGCCTATAGAACCCGGCGTGTCCCAAGAAACTTCTGACTCCCTTAACGTTAACCGGCGGCTCAAGACCCATCATGACTTCCACTTTAGCCTGATCAACCTCAATGCCCTTCTCTGATATCTTACGACCAAGAACGACCCCTTCCTTAACCATAAAGTGACATTTCTCCCAGTTCAGCACCAAGTTTGTCTCTTCACAATGCTTTAGTACCCTGCAAAGATTCAACAAACACGCAGAAAAGGACGCACCATAGACAGAGAAGTCATCCATGAACACCTCTACCATATCCTCTATTAGATCGGAGAAGATCGACATCATACACCGCTGAAACGTAGCCGGTGCATTACACAATCCAAACGGCATCCTTCGATACGCGAAGGTACCGTAGGGACATGTGAAGGTCGTCTTCTCCTGATCATTCGGGTGAATTGGTATCTGAAAGAAACCGCTATACCCATCGAGGAAACAGTAGTAAGGGTGATTAGCAAGTCTCTCAAGCATTTGATCAATAAAAGGCAAAGGGAAATGGTCTTTCCTAGTCGCAAGGTTAAGTTTCTTATAATCAATACACATCCTATGACCAGTGATGGTTCTAGTAGGAATAAGCTCATCCTTTTCATTCCTTATGACTGTGATCCCTCCCTTCTTAGGCACCACGTGTACAGGAGAAACCCACGTGCTGTCACTTATGGGATAGATCACGTCAGCCTCTAAAAGCTTAAGGATCTCTTTCTTAACAACCTCTTTCAAATTAGGATTCAAACGCCTTTGATGTTTTATAGAAGAGGCGTTCTCATTATCCAAGTGAATCCTGTGAGTGCAAAGCATTGGTGAAAGGCCCTTGATGTCACTTAAAGAGTACCCAATGGCCTTCCTATACTTTCTCAGCTCAGTCAGGAGCGAGTGCAACTCATCATCACTTAACTCATCATCAATCACGGGATAGGTGTTATTAGGCCCTAAGAAAGCATACCTTAGCCCTTTTGGGAGCTCCTTAAGGTCCACCTTTGGGGCTAACAGCTCACTCCAGTCATCCTCGTGGCTGTTGTTGTTGCTTTCCTCTTTGGAACCCTCCTTAGAACCCGAGGCAGGGCCCTTAAGACTGCTTTCTTCAACCGCTATCCCTTCTGAAATCGAGTCCTCCAATCGATCTTCCTCTCGATGTCGTCTAGATCGAGCCATTTCGCTCGATTCACTTACTCGATTTGATGTGGATCGAGTAAGGGATCGAGACGCTGAGTCGATCTCCTGATTGGACCCCAAAATGATTGGAAAGTTTCTCTCGATCGTCGACTTGATTGTTTTTCCTGATCGATCATTCCTCTCGATCTGTCTGTCGATTGCTCTACCAGATCGAGTTGTGTTCTCGATTGCCTTGTCGATCTGACTCTTGGATCGAGTGATAGAGTCGATCTCGGGGTCGATCTCTAGGCAGCAGCCTTCATCTTTCTTAACAATCTTCCTAGAATCCAGCAAGTTGACGTACTCCTGGGTTCTCTGATCCACATAGCCAAACTCCCCTGGCTCCTTAGTCAATGCTAGCTTCAGATGGTCTTCTAGAGCCAGCTCTTCCAGCAACTCATCCGCTAAGGCATCCATCGTTTCAATGTAGAAGGCTTGCCCTTCTATGTTCGGCTTCTTCAGAACCTCATTGATATCGAAGTCTAACCTTATCTCCTTTCCCAAGTGCAAGGCAATCTTCCCGTTCTTGACGTCGATGATAGCCCCGGCGGTTGCAAGGAATGGTCTTCCTAGTATAAGTGGGTCCTTAGGTTCTTCATCCATCTCCAACACGACGAAGTCTGTAGGCATGTTCACACCACTGATTCGCACCGGTAGATCTTCAAGCAGCCCCACTGGTAGCCTCACACTTCTATCAGCCAGTACCAACGAGATCCTACAGTCTTTGAAACGAGTAAAGCCAAGCTTCTTAGCCACAGAGTGAGGCATCAGGTTTATGCTAGCTCCGAGATCACATAGGCAACTCTTAAACTTTAGAGGACCTAAAGCGCAGGGTATAGTGAAGCTTCCAGGGTCTCCCAACTTCTTAGGGACTATCTCCTTATGTATCACAGCACTACACTCTTCACTTAGAACAAGCACTTCTTTGCTTTCCTTATTCTTCTTCATGAGAGTGTCTTTGAAGAATTTGGCGCATTTAAGCATCATTGCAAGGCAGTCAACGAGAGGTTGCTTGATCTCCACGTCCTTAAGATGCTTCTCAAAGAGGATTATATGCTTCTCTATGAGTTGCTTCTTGAAACGGCCAAGAAAAGGCAGCTTAGGTACATACGGTGGAGGCACATAAGCATTCTTCTCCTTAGTAGTTTGCTCAGCTTTCTTCTCAACAACTGCTTTGTCTCCTCTTCTTGGCCCTTGGATCCAAACGTTGTCAAAGTTAATCTCATCAGCATCAGCTGAAGGCTTACCCTCCCCCTCTTGAATTACAACGTCCTCGTTGTTTTTAGTAGAGACCAGAGGTTCTAGCTCTTTGCCGCTTCTCAACGTTATGGCGTTAGCATACTCTTTATGATTCTGCTCACACTTGCCCGGAAGACTATTCTGACCACTTGTACTCGCCTTCCCCTTCTCTAGCTGCTTGATCTTGTTGTTTAAGTTGGTGATCTGAGTGGAGAAGTCAGTGAGTGACGAGTCTAGACGAGTGTTCATCTCGGCGAACTTCTGGTTTGTAGAGGTTTGCCCTTGTATCAGCTGTTGAAACATTGCTTGAACCGGATCAACATGTTGTTGCATCGGCTGTTGCTGCTGAGGTGCAAAGCCCGGAGGGTAGTTAGGCGTATAACCCTTGTTACTTTGATGTTGCCCTTGGAAGTTGTTCTGCCCTTGACCTTGGAAACCACCATTCGGCTGAAAACCTTTGTTGTAAGGGATGAAAGGTTTTTCTTGCGGAGCAGGGTACACTTGATCCTTAGGGTTGGCAACGTTGGTGCTTCGGTAGGAGAGGTTGTTGTTCTGGTTGTAGCCTTGGTTGTAACCTTGAGGTTTGTAGTTGTTCTGTCCCGCCACCCAATTGGCTTCTTCCTGGCTCAACTCTAGCTCCTCTTGATTCTCATCAGCTTCACCAACAAAGTGAACATGCTTCTGATTTGCCAACACCAGCTTATCTATTTTCTCATGCAAAGATTTCAGCTCCTTTTTGTGAGACTCTAGCTCTGATCCTCTCGGTGCACGGTCATAGTCCTCAGCGTAATTGCCATCACTCAATGCCAAGTTTTCTATCAGCTCCATACCCTCTTCTACCTCCTGACCAAGGAAGTTCCCTTTGCTAGCTGTGTCAAGCAACAACCTGATCTTCGGTGAAGCTCCATGGTATATGGTACTGAGTAGTGTCTCCTCGCTGAAACCGTGATGAGGACATTGGATCGTGTAGTCTTTGAAACGCTCCATTGCCTCGTTGAATGTCTCATTGTTTCGTTGAGTGAAGCCGCTGATTTCGCTTCTCAACCGTGCTGTCCTGGTGCTAGAGAAGAACTTTGAGAGGAAGGCCTTCTTACACTCAGCCCATGAGGTGATGGTGCCTTGTGGGAGGGTCTTCTTCCAATGTCTAGCCTTGTCTCCAAGTGAAAAGGGAAAGAGACGCAGCTTGAAAGCATCTTCGGATATGCCATTGATCTTGATCATCCCACATACTTGCTCAAAGTTGTCAAGGTGCTCCAAGGGATCTTCCATTGCTAAGCCGTGGAACTTGTTGTTTTGCACCATGGAGATGAAACCTGGCTTGATCTCGAAGTTGTTGTTTTGTACAGGAGGAGGAGTGATCCCAAACCTATTGTGATGAGTATTGGGAGCATCTCCGGCTCCTATGATCCTTGGGGTCTAGCCGCGTGTTGGGGGTTTCCATTGCCCCTTCCTACTGCCCCGGGAGCTGGAGGAGGTCCCTCTGGATGCGCGTGTTCAGCCATAGCTTCAAAGTCAACCAAACCGTGCTGAACAATCTCCTCAAAGGCTCTGGCTTGTTCTCTGACTCTTCTTTGTCGTGAATGACCAAGCTGATGAATATTTTCCAAAGGTGGAAGTAGATTGTTATCTCCCCGTGAACGAAGATTCATATACCTGAGAACACATGTTTGAGAGTAGAATGATTAGTAACTTGAACAATGTAAAGATTTAGTCTTTGCTAAGACCCAAATCTCTATGTTCTCTAAACAATCCTAGGATGGCAACGGCGCCATTTGATAGACACTTTATTTGCAAGGGTGAGAATGCAATGACGTTATCAAACTCAAATGCAAGACAGGTTGTAGTACAGCATGCAAGAGAGAGTCAATCCATACCTAGGATGATAGAAAATGCAAAGAGAATGCAAGGACTATGCAAATCTAAGTGAAACAAGATAGATTTTGAGAAAATCCCTAGAAACTAGATGCAGCAACTAAATGGAATGCAAACTATTTTAATATTACCAGGAATGATCAAGCTACCATGAAGAACAAACAGAATAATTAAAGGACAAAGCTTCGAATTACTAAAATTCGACTAGTGGATCGACCATGAGATCGACCACTAGATCGAGCAATAACAATCGATCTCGTCTAAAAATGCAAGAACAGTAAAACTAACGACCAGGATGCTATCAAAGATCAAGCGAATGACGAGAGAAGATGTAAAGATGCTAAAAGAAAGGGCCTAGAGTTGAGATTCATGGTCAGGGGTTTCAAAGGTTCGACCTTGGGTTGAAAACTTTAAATCGACTCACTTTGTGAGGATCTCTAAGCCTTGAAACCGAAGCAAGATCTATCAGTGGCTTGGTATAGATCACTCCTTCATCCTCTCCTCCAAACCCATGGCTTTTGGTGGAAAGAGAGGTCGAAGGGCATGGAAAACAGATTTCAAATGAGTGGCTTAACTAGTCCCCCAAACTTTCATGGCTTTTGGGAAGGGGTAACTAGTCTCTAGGGTGTGATCTTCTGAGGTCCCTGAATCCTGTCAAGGTAAGGAACCTCTCGGATCATGAAGCTCTTGGCGTGAGAGTCTTCAAGCATTAAGAGCTCAACACCCTAGAATAGATAGCCATTAAAAACGCTTAGAAAACCCCAATATCGAAACCCTTTAGACCCCTTAATCCTCTCAACCTCGAACCCAAATAAACTACTCACTACACATAAGGTAAATCAAGCAAGGCATGAAAAAGAAAACGATGAACATGAAAAGAAAACTAGATTTGAAAACGATTCGATTACAAAGCTTAAGAAAACTCAAAGTTCGATAATGGTGTTCTTCGTCTCCAAAACCAGAGAGAAAACATAAAAAGATAAGGATGGAAAAGTGTGTGGGAAAAGGACGTCGCCGCCTTCTCAAAATGGCCAAAACAAGCTGATGGTCCCCCCCTCGCTAGCTGCCAAAAGTGGTTGAAAGGACAAAGATCGACTCCGGGATCGAGCGGTTCTCTCGATCATTTCCGACCATCGTATCTTCGGCTCGATCTGGGTCTCGATTGTCTTCGGCGGATTGAGCGTTGCATCCGATCTCGGTATCGATCTTCGGTTGGATCGAGTGGTGTACTCGATCTGGTTCTCGCTCTGCATGGCGTCATTTATGCACGTACTGTTTGATCGACTGCTTCACTCGATCCTTGTCTCGATCGTTCTCCTTAGATCGCCTGGTCTTCTCGATCTTCTGGTCGATCACTTCCTAGATCGACCGGCCATGCTCGATCTGCTCCTCGATCTCTGATCCTTAGTAAAAATCCGAGCTTCCACGAACTGCTACAACAGCCTCAACATGTCCACGAACCTCCACGACTCCAAAGCAGCCAGAAACAACCTAAATATGATGCAAAATGCAAGGAATATGCATATGCTGGTGCAAGAATGCTCTGGGACTCTAAGTGATGCAATTTAACCTGAAACGCGACACAAATGCATGAAAAGCTAACTAATGAGTATGCAAAATGCATGTAATATGCAGTAACATCAAGCTCTCCTAGCCGTTGGGATGCAAGGGGGAAAAGAGCTTGATTTGTGGTGATTGGATGATATGATTTTTTGACTTGATTTGGCGCTCAGGATATGATGAAATGAGTGAATGGTTGTGATCCTTAACTGAGAAATGATTATGTTCTTGCTTTCCAAAGGTGGCGATGTAATCAAACTCGGTTAAGGAAAGTAGCTCCTTCTTGGTTTCTTCTTGGATTTGACTTGGTTTAAGACGGTTATTGGACTGATTTTCTGGTGCTGAACATCTAGAAATACTCCTTGGTGGTCGAATGAAGTGGTGGGGCGAATATAATATCATAAGTTCCCTCATTTCCTCCAAAGTTGCTCCATTTGATGGTTTAAAGAGATTTGGCGGTTCTGGCTTGATTTGAATGAGATAACTCCGGTTTATAACTTCTATATCTTCATTACTCCAAAGATTGGTCGAATGGTAGGCTGTTAAGAGTATTTTCCATAGCTGGCTCCATATATTCACATGTTGGTCCATTTAAATGATTTGGCGGTTTAGATGGAATGTGTTGCTCCTTGTATTGAACCGGTCTGCCCTTTAAATGATTAAAATGGTCTTTTCATGGTTAAGACGAATCAGCTGGTCCTTAGTGTCTCCAAGCTCAGCTACAAAGCCTCCAAGCTCAGCTACAATCTTAGATACATCTTCTTTAGCTCTAAAGCTCCTTTCTTTGTCAATCCTGGTGTATAGGCAATGAGGATTGTATCATCCTCTCCCTCTTGAAGAGGTTTTGTCCTCAAAACTTCAGAACCTGCATCAAACAACCTTAAGTTAGTTTTTAAAAAATGTTTAGATCTTAAGAGTTTACCTTGGTGATTAGCTTGTAGATGCTCAATTAGTTGAAGGAATGGAATAGTTTTGGCTTCCTCAACCTCCAGTGTTGGTTTAAAATCAGCTAATGGTGGCTTCTCCTTAGTGAATATCACGTTTTCACCATTGTTGCTCACACCATTCTCCTTAAATTCTTCAGTTTTGAACTCTTCTCTTTTTAAACCTGTACAACAATCTCTTGGCAAAGGCAACTGCATTATATCTGGTGGAATTAAATCTAAAAATTCCTCAATAGCAAAATAACTAGCCTTATTCCCAGTATATTGTTTAGCTCTCACTTGTAATACTCTTATATCCTTTTGAGCTAAAGGAACTAAAATAGGCTTACAATGGTTAAGGTGGAAAGAATGCTCATTTGTTCTCCCATTGTGGCTGACTTCTCTATCATATTGCCAAGGTCTTCCAACTAAGACATGACCAGCTTGCATAGGTGCAATGTCACACAAGAATTCCTCCTTATACTTCCCAATGGGGAGTGATATATTGACTTGCTTTGACACCTTTAACTCCTCTTTATCATTTAACCATTTAAGCTTGTAGGGTCTAGGGTGCTGTATTGTTTTAAGGCCAAGTTTCTCTACCAAGGAAACACTTGCAATGTTAGCACATGAACCACTATCAATGATTAAATGACATACCTTATGTTTGATGGTACATCTGGTGTGAAAGAGGTTATCCCTTTGCTCCTGATTTTCAAAGATTGGTTGTGTAGTAAGCACCCTTTGAATTACTAGGAGACTTCCTTCTTCAGCATGGTTGGTGATTTCTTCATCTGAATTTTCAGCCATCTCCTCATCTTGAGAATCATAACCACCATCTGGTCTAAGAATCATTGTTCTCTTGTTTGGACATTCTCTTGAAACATGACCTCTGCGTTGACATTTAAAGAAAATAATGTCATGATGTCTAGTTGAATTACTAGACTTACCTTGCTCTTGGGTATGAGATTTGAAACGTGATTCTACTGCAATCCCCTTTCCTTTATCTATGAAAGGCGTGGGGTTTGGCTGCTGTTGCTGCTGAGTTTGTTGAGCTTGTTGTTGATTCCAAGCTGCATTGTTGTTATTGGAGCGATTTCTAGTAGATGTCTTCTTTTTGATTTGCTTCTCTCTTTGAACAGCTAGATGCGAGTTCTGGTAATGAGTGGTAAGGCTGCATCTCCACCTTTCTTTGAATTCTTTCTTGGAGTCCATCCATGAATTGGGACATCAAAGACTCCTCTGTTTCTTCTAGAGCTTGTTAACTTCTTAGAAGATCAAATTCTTCATAATATTCTTCCACACTCCTAGAACCCTGAAATAGAGATCTAAACCTTTTTAATAAGTCCCTATGATAATGAGGAGGTACATACCTTCTGTTTAGCTCAAATTTCATCACTCCATCTGGTGATTTGTGGATATCTGAGCCTTCTCTTCTCAGCAACTCTCTGTCCCACCAAGCTAAGGCATGATCAGTGAGACTAGATATTGCAAGGGTAATCTTCTTGGGTTCTGTATAGGCATAGAACTCATACAAGTGCTCCATCCTTCTCTCCCATTCTAGATAGGCGCAAGATCAAGCTTTCCAGCAAAAGTTGGTGCTAGAAGCTTCACTTCTGGTGGTAAATGCCTATCTTTACTGTAAGGCCTATTTCTCTCATTGTTCCTTCTATTTAAAATTTCTTGAGCCTGCTGTGCTAGATTTGGTGCTGGCGCTGGTGGTGGTACATCAGGAGGATCTCCTACTCTTGTTTTCATCAGGAGGAACGCCATTTATATTTCTTCTTGGCAAGAGAGGTGGCGGTCTATCAGGATTATCCTTGTGTTGGTTTCTTCTAAAAGAGCATTAGTGTCAGCCCTTAGAGCAGTGATGCTTTCAGTAAACTTGGCTATTGCAGCCATCATTGCTTGCATAGGGTCAACTGGTGCATTCTCCATTGTTGTACCTTGCAAAAGATTGAAGAAAACAAATCAAAGATATGTTTAAATCAAAGCAAAAACACAAGAACAAGCAATTAAGCAGTTTAGACCAGTTGATAGAAAATAATTTTGAAAATTAACAAATGATTCAAAAATTCAAAAGAGATATTTTTGTGATTTTTAAGAGTTTAATATAACAGAAACAAGAAACAAAATATTTTTATGATTTTTTAAAAAATGGTAAAAAAATTGCAGAAAGCAGATGAACAATAAAACAATTTTTTATGGGTTTTGGGGTTTTATAAGCAATGAAATTCAAAACTGAATGAAAATAAAAATCAAAAACATGAAAGAGGAATAGAAAACACCTGGATAAGGAGCTTTTAGCTCTGATACCAATGATACAATCCTTGAAATGCTTCAAGTGTTGACCTTTTGAAACCAAATGCTTAGAAGCTGAATGATGGTTGAATGGCTGTATGGTTGAATGGCCAGTTGTATTTGAACTCCAAACACAAAGAGTTTAGACTCTAGTCTTCAAGGGCTAATCCTCACAAGAAGTACTAGTCTCTACACGCCTCACAAGCTCTCTGAATCCCTCAAAAGAACTTAGTAAAAACGCAGGAACAATGTTGAATGCAAAGAACTTTCTTTGAAAACAAACAAACTTTGATTAATAATTTCTTGAATATTCTGAATATGAAATACAAAGGAAATGAGCTTATATAATGCTCATAAATAATAAAGAAAACAGTAACAAAAGTAGTAAATAAAAAGCATAAAATGTGGTGAAGTGATTATGATTAGCTCTCCTAGACGTCGGGATGCAAGGGGGAAAAGAGCTTGATTTGTGGTGATGAGATGATATGATTCTTTGACTTGATTTGGCGCTCAGGATATGATGAAATGAGTGAATGGTCGTGATCCTTAACTGAGAAATGATTATGGTCTTGCTTTCCAAAGGTGGCGATGAAATCAAACTCGGTTAAGGAAAGTAGCTCCTTCTTGGTTTCTTCTTGGATTTGACTTGGTTTATGACGGTTATTGGACTGATTTTCTGGTGTTGAACATCTATAAATACTCTTTGGTGGTCGAATGAAGTGGTGGGGCGAATATAATGTCATAAGTTCCCTCATTTCCTTAGTTAACTCCAAAGCTGCTCCATTTGATGGTTTAAAGAGATTTGGCGGTTCTGGCTTGATTTGAATGAGATAACTCCGGTTTATAGCTTCTATATCTTCATTATACTCCAAAGATTGGTCGAATGGTAGGCTGGTAAGAGTAGTTTCCATAGCTGGTTCCATATATTCACATGTTGGTCCATTTAAATGATTTGGCGGCTTAGATGAATGTGTTGCTCCTTGTATTGAACCGGTCCGCCCTTTAAATGATTAAAATGGTCTTCTTGATGGTTAAGACGAATCAGCTGGTCCTTAGTGTCTCCAAGCTCAGCTACAAAGCCTCCAAGGTCCTCAGTTACAAGCTTAGCTACATCTTCTTTAGCTCCAAAGCTCCTTTCTTTGTCAAATCCTGGTGTATAGGCAATGAGGATTGTATCGTACAGTCTTTGCAGTTTATAGCATGTCTAAAGCACAATTGAAGATATAGAGCTTTTTGGAGCATTGCAAGATACAACCACGAAGTGTGCAACTCAGAAGGCGGATATTGGCTTTGGTGACGATCGTCACCAGTATCTGAAGAGGAGTCGCGGCTGGTTTTGAAAGATAGAGGATTATTTGCATTTTTTCCCTAGAAGTTTCACTAATTACAAAAGTGTTCCAGCTGATGTTTTAGCTTGTATATATTATGTTTTCAGCCATTGTTAGCTTTTATCTTAGATTTTAGAATTCAGAGAGCTTTAGAGAGAGATTTATTCAGAGCTTTTTGGAGAGACAAATCATATACTCTTTTGAGAAGATTTCGAACCCCTTTAACTTTTACTCTATCTCTTTAATGCAATTTTATTCAACTATGCTTTGTGTTTTCATGATCATGTCTGAGTAATCTTCTAGTTAAGTTAGGGCTTTTCAAGGGTTGATGAAAAGTTTGTAGAATTGCAATACATGTTAGGAATATCTTATAGTTCTTCATCTCTGCTTGCTTTAAAACCGATTTCTTAGACACATCATCTGGAAATCCGAAAATCGTAGGTTGTTTAATAGATGTGAGAACATTATTGATAACCTGAACTAGTATTAGATGAGCAAAACGCATTAGTGCAAAGAAATTTGGCTTAGGAGTTATGTGAACAATTGAACTTGATCATTACTGCATGTTTAGGTTGTTAGAGTTTGCAAAGAGATTTGAAACTCTGTGATTTAGACATAGATAACTTCTGCAATGAGAATTAATTAGTTATATCTTTTTGTTTCATGTTCAAGACGGTTTCAATTCATTCATGATTTGCATGTATTCTACACTCTCGGTTTCAACCTGCGAATTGACCTGACTTAGCGCTTTTAGTTTTCAGAGTCTTAGATCAACCAAAATCGTTTGCTTTCATAATTTTTTGTTACTTTTCATTACATTCATTATTTACTTCTTAGCTTAATCTGAATCTATAAATCGTTAGTGTAATAAGCCACTCCCTTGGGATTCGATAACCTTTTATGCTACAACTGCTTTGCTGTGCACTTGCAGTAGTTAATTAATTGGGTAAAACCTGAGCCCTATCACAGTATCAAGTAGCATCCTGATCTTAGGGAGAGCTCCTCTGTATAAGGTGGAGAGGAGTGAAGCTTGTGAGAATCCATGGTGAGGGCACTGAAGTGTGTACCCTTTGAATCTCTCCCATGCTTCACTAAAACTCTCACTATTCTTTTGAGCAAAACCAGAGATCTCATTTCTGATCCTAGCAGTCCTTGAACTAGAGAAGAACTTTGCTAAAAAGGCTCTCTTGCACTCATCACAACTAGTGATACTTCCCTGAGGCAGGTTCTTTCCCGACTAGTGAGCTTTGTCCCCTAAGGAGAATGGGAAGAGTCTCAGTTTGAATTCATCTTCGCTGACACCATCAATCTTGGTGAGTGAGCAGAGTCTATCAAAATTATCCAAGTGGTCCAGAGGGTCTTCAAGAGGTAACCCATGGAACTTGCTGCCTTGAACCATTGAGATCAATCCAGATTTGATCTCAAAGTTATTATTCTGAACTGCTGGAGGAAGGATCCCTGTTCTGTTGTTGTAAGTGTTGGGTGCGTCACCAGCTCCAATGGGTCTGATTGGGCGTGCACCATGCGCTGGTCCTCTCTGACCTTGTTCACCTTGGACTCCTTGCTGTCCCTGAACACCAGCAACTCCTTGAGCACCTTCTGATCCTGGTGGTCCATGAAATCGTTGATCATATATATCATGCTCCATATTGAGCTGGTAAAACCTTTGTAGTCTCTCTCTTTCCCTTGTTGCTTTTAATGCCCTTTCCACTTGCAGAATGTTGTGTTGATAATCCAGAAGGTTTTGATTGCCTTTAGACCTCAAGTTCATACACCTATAAGCAGAAGAGCAGCTTGCAAATCAGTAACAAACAGAAAAATAACAGCTTAATCTTAAACAATCCACAAATCCTAATGCTTAATCTAAACCCATACGGCAACAGCGCCAATTTGATAGCTGGAATTTGTCTAACTAAAAAAATCCTAACACACTCATGTCATTGCAGCATGTAAGGTATATATCCATTTGAGTTCTTAAGACACCAAGAATACAGCACATCACTTAAGTCAAGCCAAATTCAAGAGAGCAGTTGTGAACAAACTAAACAAGTCTAAAGACTGAACTAAACAAAGCAGGAAATTCAGATAGATAAAGTAAGGATCTAAGATGGAGGTTATTGATTAAGAGGGGATTACAACCTAACTAGTGATGCTTCAAAATCATTCAAGCAATGCTATCTTCTAGGCATATGATTAATAACTATAACTAGCTCAATTCCTTGACACTAATCACTTTGTTAAGCACACATTTCAGATAAATCCCTTTACTCAAACACATGATCAGCAAGCATTCAAAACAGAATTCCAATCCTATAAAGCCAAAATGCACCTTAGACATCTAATTTCTGAGGCTAAGCATACAAATCCTCTAAGAGACTCTAAGCAGCATTTCATCAAACACTTATCAGGCGCAAGAGAAAGCCAAAATACTAAACAAGCCTGGCCAAGACTAATCTAGTGTTAAGCACATCTAATAGAGAGAAGACAATCATATTAAGCATAAGACATCACTAATCTAGTCCTAAACCCCCTCTAATCTATCACATCTCAAACCATAAATAAGACTACTCACTAGCCATAGTCAAAATCACAAATTCCAAAGACAAAGGATGGTTAAGCATGATTAGGAAGCAGAATAAACAAGAATAGATTAAAGGAAAATACAGAAATTCACTAAATCAAACTAGTTCTTACAGATCAAAGCTGAAAAGTGAAAGGTTTCTAAGTGCAAGAACAGAAGAAAAAAATAAGATCCAAGTAACCTAACCATTTCAGGACTTTAGTATTTATAGGGGAACTAGAAAACCTCTAGTAAACCAAGATTAAACCAAGAATAAGCTGACTCAAACAGACTATATCGACTATGCACATCGATATTCATGTCGATATCATCTCTTCTTCTGGGTTGTATCAATGTCCCTTGGTCGATATCCACGTCGATACAGAAGGCTTCAATGTTGTATCGGTTTGGCTTTGCATGGTGTGAAGTCGATACATTTGCCATTTAGTTAAGGCTCATCGGTCAAACAAGTCGATATGGCACCTCGGTATTGTCCTGTCATGTGTATCGGTCTGGGACGTCGATACACTGCTCGATATGGACTCCCTTCTGTTGCATCGAGGTCTCTAAGTCGATATGCTTTCTTCACACCACGCCTTCACTGTATTGATGCTGAAATGATTAATACTCCCATCAACATGCTCTGTATCGATCAGATGATGTCGATATGATCATTGATATTGGCCTATCCGCCTTTGCCCCTTGTCTTGCTTTATTCCCAGCTCCCACCCATTGCACCACATGACCTCCACACTCCTTCTAGTACCTTAATAAAGCTCCAAATGCATGCAAAATGCAATGCAGCTCCTAAAACTACATGAACTCCTAAATGTATGCAAATGAGACAAGAAGAAGCAAAATATGCATGTTTAAAGACTAAAACTAGTGATAAATGCAAGCCAAAATGGTATAAATAATTGAGATATCAATGAGCTTGTTGGAGTATACTATGCTCTAAAGGAACTTGCAAAAGAGTCACTCCCCCAAAAGAAACAAGCTAAACCTAAGAAGAAGAAACAAGAGCCTTTACTCAAAGATAAAGCATCGCACATTGAGAATGAGCTTGGGTACATACCTCCTTTGCCTTATCCTGGTAGCATTCTTACAAAATCTCAAAGGGCTGTGCTCTCATGGTTCAGAAAAGAGATGGATGAAGCCGGTATCCCCTTGCCTCCTCTAAAGTCTTTGATGCAAGTGAATGATCAATTAAGGTTCATCAAAGACCTTCTTGGAAACACAGAGAAGGTGGAGGTGATTGTGAATTCCTTAGATGGCAAAGAGAAGAAAACAAAAGAGCCAGCAACCATCCATAAATTTAACAAACCAGGAAGGTTTCTAGTCCCTTTTGAGCTTGGTGAATTGGTTGCGTAAGAAGCTCTATGTGACTCAGGTTCAAACATCAATGTAATGTCTCTTGACATGGCAAAACAACTAGGAGTCACCAAGCTGAAACCATATGACTCCATGATCATTTTTGTGAACTCATCTTCAAGGCAACCCATTGGTCTCACTGAGCCTTTCCTTTGAGAATTAGAGTATGCAAGATACCAACTTATTTTGTTGTGTTAGAGATGGTTCAGGCTCAGAAGCTTCCTTTAATACTTGGGACTCCATTACTAAACACAGCAGGCGCTAATATTAACTTCACCAAGGAGAGAGTCACCCTCAAGTAGGTGAATGGTGGAGTTAGCTATGCAATGAAGCCCCCACCTTCAAGCTTTTGTGGAAGCATCACTGGTGATGTGAAAGGAGCTGCTGAAAGCCACCTGATGTCAAGGAAGAGCTAATGGGATTCAAGGATGAGGTGCTGACACAAGACCAAGAGCCTCTTGACCATAATAAGTATAATGGTGAATCCTTTGATGGTAAGTGTCTACTTGGCTTGTTTGATGGGATCAAAGTGAAGTACTATTGTGAACAACCAGAGCCAATAAAGAGGGTTAGGAAACCCAAGGAGAAGCTCTACTATGGAGCCAACACATTGTTTAAGAAGAAAGGAGAAGGAACTTCAGTTCCACTCTATCTTCCTCCATGATTCTAAGGAGTAGGAAAAGTCAAGTTTAGTGACTCTAAACAAGCACTCTTGGAAGGTATTTTCATGTTATCCTTGTATATATTATTGCTTTCTAATGTTTTTCATGTTTGTTTTAGTGTTTAGGGATGTTCTTAAGCATCAGGGTTGTGCCATGGAAGAAGGTGTTGAGTTTGGACGAAGGAAGAAAACAAAGGAGGCCAATATCAACTTGTGTATCAGCCTAGCCAGATCGATATTGACAGTATCAGGCTACGTATCGGGCAGTCTTTCCCGATATTGGACAGTCCGAGCTTATATCAATCTGCATACCGGGGGAAGAATGGTCGATATGGTAGAGACGAGTTCATATCGACCTGTGTACCGGGGAGAGCCAAACCGATACGCCTTAAGGGCGAATGTACTGAGGTACATATCGGGCAGAACGCACATCGATATGCCTTAATGACAAACACAACAGGATAGGCACCGGGTAATCCGGTCGATACAGATGAACAACGGAGCATATCGAGCTACGTCTCTGACTGGCCAGCTCGATACATACCACACCCGAGCGTATCGACCAATGTATCGGGTCAATCACCCTGATATCCACCAACAAAGGTGCATATCGATCTGTGTATCAGCCATATACCCTGATATCGGCCATAAAAACCAGTGTAAGTCTTCTTAACTCCTCCTTCTTCACTCCTTATGAACTGCCTTTCTTCCATACACCTTTTATACTTGTTTGACCCTTCTCTATGACTTCTATTACATAGAGGACTGTGTAATTTAAGTGTGGGGGAGAGTACTGCATTTGAATTTGTGTTTTGTTTTCTTATTTTCTCTTTTGCAAATTTGACTCTCATGCATTTCTTTGAGAATATCAGAAAATTTTCAAATTTTTGAAACCAAAAAGAATCATTTAGGTGTATCTTGCATAATTAAGATTGAGTCTAGATGAATTTCATGTAGCTTTACTCACTTTTGCATAGGGAGTAGATGATAAACACTTGTTAAGATGTCCATGTTTGAATTGTTTTCAATGCCTTGGTTATTTTTTGTTTGATTGCAAAGTAGTGAGTTTGAAGTTAAGGTGATGTAAGCATCAAAGCTCATACAACTGGATTCAACAAGAAGAGGAGCATTGGAGCTAATAAATAGGATGGAACAAAGCTTGTAGCTGGGGGAAAAGGAGGATTTGTAGCTGTGTTTGAAGAAGCTAAGGATGTTATAACAAAATGCCATCGTTCCTTAAGTCCAGAAGCACGTCCTGACCAAGCTAAACCAACCCTGAATCAATTCAGAATCAATGATAATCGCCTTAAACTGCAGAAGATACCAAAGGAGCCGTTTAAGGAAAGTTCATATATATGTTATCCTAACATATTATTCGACCGTCCCTCATCATTCAATGGAGCTAAGAAGACCCACAAACCGTTCCTGGTTCAAATCAAGCAGCCCTTAACCAAGAAGATTCAACCAATCAGTTCAACAAACCAGCAAATATATGCATCCGCCAAGTCATATAAGGAAACTATGTATATATGTCTAGCTGAGACATTATATTCGCCCCTTCCTAAGTCCACTGAAGCTTACACGAGTCTTACCACACCAGAACAAGCCAACACTCGTCCCCTTTTATCAGAAGTCAAAGAAGATCATGCCAGAAAGAAGCTTTCGTTACTTGGATACAATCACTTAGTTTCTGATGGAAAGAAGGACCAAACCCATCATTCACCAGTCAATCTCGTCCCTACATCACCTCTGGAAGATCCAAGACGTCTATTTCATGCCAAGAAATCATTATCTCATCCCCATTCAGTGCCAAAGTTAAGAAGATACACCATGAAGCCAAACGGCTAGTTTAGAGGATCATCATCATTTCAGCTTAATTCATGCTTTATTTTTAAAGCTAGTTACCGTTTATTTATATTATTCTGAGTACTATATAAACTCAAGTCCTTTGTATTTTCATTCAACAATCATTTCAATCAAAAGTATCATTTGTTTTCAAAGAAAGTTCTTTGTATTCAAAATCTGTTCCTGCTTTTCTTCTTGTGTTTGTGGAATCAAGCAACTGAAGAATTATGTAGAATCTCTTAACTCTCGCGAGGATTAGCCCTTAAGTTAGAGAATCTAAACTCTTGGTGTTTGGAGTTCAAGCATCAACCGACTTTCCATCATTCAAGGCATACCCCCATCTACTTAAGCTTCAAGGTCCGATTTCAAGGAGTGTAAAGATTGAAGCACTTTCAATCCTACATCATTGGTATCAGAGCTTAAAACTCCTATCACAGGTGTTTTCAGTTCTCTTTCTAAGTTTTGTTAATTTTTTCATTCAGTTTTTCAAAATTTGTTTCCTATAAAATCAAAAAAAAAAAATCATAAAAAGTGTTTTACTGTTCTTCCGCTGAATTATTTTGCTTGAATTTTATAAACTTCATAAAAACTCAAAACAATATTTTGTCTTTTGATTCTGTTCAATTAAACTCTTAAAAACAACAAAACAATATCTTTCTTAAATTAACAGATCATTTGTTAATTTTTAAAACAGTATTCCTTCAACTGGTCCAAAAACTGTTAATCTGCTTATTCTTGTGTTTTTCTTTGATTTAAACATATATTTGATTTCTTTTCTTCAATCTATTGCAAGGTACAAACAATGGAGAATGCACCAACTGACCCTATTCAAGCAATGATGGCTGCAATTGCCAATCTAACAGAAACAATCAACACCTTCAGAACTGAAAGCAACACTCGCCTTGAGTGCTTAGAAGCAGAAAGACCACCACCTCTTTTTCCAAGAAGAAATGTGAATGGCGTGCCCCCTGATGCAAACATAGCAGGAGACCCTCCTAATGTACCACCAGCGCCAGCGCCAAATCTAGCACAACAGGCTCAAGAAATTTTAAACAGGAGAAACAATGAAAGAAACAGACCATACTATGAAGATAGAAACTTACCACCAGAAGTGAAGCTACTTACACCAACATTTGCTGGAAAGCCTGATCCTGCAGCCTACTTAGAATGGGAGAGAAGAATGGAGCACTTATTTGAGTATTATGCTTATACTGAACCCAAGAAATTGTCCTTAGCAATCGCCAGCCTCACTAATCATGCATTAGCTTGGTGGGACAGAAGTTGCTGAGAAGAGAAAGCTCAGATATCCACAAATCACCAGATGAAGTGACATGAAATTTGAGCTAAACAGAATGTATGTACCCCCACACTACCATAGAGATTTATTAAAAAGGTTTAGACCTTTGTTTCAGGGTTCAAGGAGTGTGGAAGAAAATTATGAGGAGTTTGATCTTCTAAGAAGTCATCTAGCCTTAGAAGAAACAGAGGAGTCCCTCATGTCTCAATTTATGGATGGGTTACAAGAGAGAATTCAGAGAAAGGTGGAGATGCAGCCTTACCATTCATTTCCCGAACTTCTACACATAGCTGTTCAAAGGGAGAAGCAAATAAAGAAAAAGGCTACTACCAGAAATCGCTCTAGCAATACCACTACTTAATATCAGCGACAGCAGAAATAAATTCAACAACAGCAGCAGCCAACGCCTACACCATTTGTAGACAAGGGCAAAGGCATTGCTATTGATTCACGATTCAAGTCAAATAGCCAAGAGCAAGGTAAGTCTAGTAATTTAAATAGACATCATTACATTATTTGTTTTAAATGTCAAGGCAGGGATCATGTTTCAAGAGAATGTCCAAACAAGAGGACAATGATTCTTAGACCAGATGGTGGATATGATTTACAAGATGAGAATATAGCTGAAGAATCAGACGAAGAAATCACGATATATGCTAAAGAAGGAGAGTTGCTGGTCATGCAAAGGGCCTTAAACTCTCAGCCTGTTTTAGAGGACCTAGAACAAATAGATAATCTCTTTCACTCTAGATGCAATATACAGAACAAAGTATGTCATTTAATAATTGACAGTGGTTCTTGTGCTAATATTTCTAGTGTTTGTTTAGTAGTAAAGCTGGGGCTTAAAACTAAGCAACACCCAAGACCTTACAAGCTTTAATGGTTAAATGACAAAGAGGAGTTAAAAAGTATCCAAACAAGTAGAGGTTCATCTGTACATTGGACAGTACAAGGATCAAATTTTATGTGATGTGGCGCCTATGCAAGCTGGGCATGTACTGCTTGGGAGGCCATGGCAATATGACAGAGATGTTGCACACAATGGGCGCACAAATGAGTATTCTTTCTCATTCAACCACTGTAAGTTTATTCTTGCTCCTTTAGCACAAAAAGAAGTTAGAATAGAATTTTACAAAACAGAGCTAAGGGAAAGAGTAGTTATTTTGCTATTCAAGAATTTTTAGATTAAAATCCCACATATATAATGTACTTGCCTTTGTCAAAAGAATGTTTTGCAGGATTTAAAGAACAAGAGTTCAAAGCTGTGGAAAACCAGGAGCAAAACGTGGCCTACAGTTGGAAAACATGATGTTCACTAAGGAGAAACCACCATTAGAAGAGTTTACACCAACATTGGAGTTGTCCAAAGCCAAAAACATGCCACTTACCTCCTTACTTGATCACTTATACCCCAGCCAACTCATTAGTTCTCAAGGTATGTTTCTAAACATTCAAAGTTTTACAGAAACTAACTTAAGGTTGTTTGATGCAGGTTCTAATGTTTTGAGGACAAAATCTCTTCAAGAGGTAGAGTATGATGTAAGCATCAAACCTCATACAACTGGATACAACAAGAAGAGGAGCATTTGAGCTAAAGAAGATGGAACAAAGCTTGTAGCTGAGGGAAAAGGAGGCTTTGTAGCTGTGTTTGAAGAAGCTAAGGATGTTATAACAAAACGCCATCGTTCCTTAAGTCCAGAAGCACGTCCTGACCGAGCTAAACCAACCCTGAATCAATTCAGAATCAAAGATAATCGCCTTAAACCGCAGAAGATACCAAAGGTGCCGTTTAAGGAAAGTTCATATATATGTTATCCTAACATATTATTCGACCGTCCCTTATCATTCAATGGATCTAAGCATACCCAAAAACCGTCCCTGGTTCAAATCAAGCAGCCCTTAACTAAGAAGATTCATCAAATAAGTTCAAAACCAACAAACCAGCCAATATATGCATCCGCCAAGTCATATAAGGAAATTATGAATATATGTCTAGCTTAGACATTATATTCGCCCCTCCCTAAGTCCACTGAAGCTTACACGAGTCTTACCACACCAGAACAAGCCAACACTCATCCCCTTTTATCAGAAGTCAAAGAAGATCATGCTAAAAAGAAGCTTTCGTTACTTGGATACAATAACTTAGTTTATGATGGAAAGAAGGACCAAACCCATCATTCACCAGTCAACCTCGCCCCTACATCACCTCTCGAAGATCCAAGACGTCCATTTTATGCCAAGAAATCATTATCTCATCCCCATTCAGCGCCAAAGTTAAGAAGATACACCATGAAGCCAAACGGCTAGTTTAGAGGATCATCGTCATTTCAGCTTAATTTATGCTTTATTTTTAAAGCTAGTTACCATTTCATTTACATTATTTTGAGTACTATATAAACTCAAGTCCTTTGTATTTTCATTCAACAATCATTTTAAACAAAAGTATCATTTGTTTTCAAAGAAAGTTCTTTGTATTCAAAATATGTTCCTGCTTTTCTTCTTGTGTTTGTGGAAACAAGCAACTGAAGAATTGTGTAGAATATCTTAACTCTCGCGAGGATTAGCCCTTGAGTTAGAAAATCTAAACTCTTGGTGTTTGGAGTTCAAGCATAAACCGAATTTCCATCATTGAAGTCATTCCCCCATCTACTTAAGCTTCAAGGTCCGATTTCAAGGAGTGTAAAGATTGAAGCATTTTCAATCCTACATCATAAGGCTGCACCATGCTTTGAATTCTTGCATTGACACTCTAGTTTTATGCTGAAGCTTGCTGTGATTTGATTCCAACTCTATCCTATTAGAATCTTAATCTTGACATGAAATTATCTTGTTTTTGCATTGAAAGTGATTACATGGCTACCCATATACATACTTGGATTATCTTCTTGCCTTCTTACCACTCTTGTTAATTCAAGTAGCTGATCCTCACCATTAAGGGACACTTATCCACACCTTCAACCAATCCTTCCTTCTAAACCCAAACACTATTGTGAGAGTTTGTGAGGTCTTGCATTGCATTTTTTTATTTTATCTTGGCAACAAGTTTTAGGATTAAGGCTGGCAAGGAGAGGCTCTCTTGTAGATATCAGCTTGCATTTTGAGCTTGGTACTAGATTAGGAGATTTGGAAAGGGTAGCGTTAAGTGGTATGAGTTTTAATTGTTTTCATCTTTTGAGAAGTAGAAGAAGTGTGGGAATGGTTGTGTAGAGAAGATGATGTGGGGAAGACAAGTATATTTAGTGGTTATGTGATAATGAAGAAATTTCTAAGTTACAAAGAGGAAGAGACGCCTTCAACAACATAGCTAACAAAGGTCATCCAAAAAGACAAAAATCAGACCAGAAAATCCACCAAAAAGGTGATGAAGATGGCGCCCATACAACAAAGAAAAGCATGCTCTAAAAAAAAGTCAACCACACAAGCAAAAAAAGAAGGAGTTTCCCCCAATACATAAAGAAGGAAGAGATCACAGGTGCTTTGGGAAAGGTTAGACTTAAGAGTTTCACTTGGGACTTAGATTTCTTTAGGTTCATCTTTGGGTAAAAAGGGGTAGAAGAGAGCTTTATCTTGCATGCATAAGTGTGTTTTTACCTTTAGCATTTTGCCTAAGATAGAGTCTTTTCATATGAGTGATCCCTTAATTCTTTAAACCCTTATTGCATGAGATCATTTTCATCTCATAACCATGTCCCTTAGACCAAATGTTCTCACTTGATTTGCACAAACTTGATCAATTGGTTACAATTAATGAATGTTAAAGTGTTGGTTGATTTGAATGCTTGTGTAGGCTAAGCTTGAGTTCATTGTTTGTTATGATGAATTTGGGTAAAGCTTTTGAAGTAGAACAATCTCTATGCATTTTATAACATATAACTTGGGCGTTGAATCAATTTTCCATTGATATCTTTAGTTTTGAGCTTCCAGCTTCAAACCTCTCTCTCTCTCTCTCTTATTTGTCTTTGATTGCTTCAGAACAAGCAAAAGGCAAGTGTGAGGGAGTTGAAATACACTATATTTATACTATTTTAGCATACAATTAGTACTATTTTATAGTCTTTAAGCATGAATTTTTACTTGTTCTTGTCTCATTTGCATCTATTTAGAATTTAGAGTAAGTTTAGAAGTTGCATAGCATATTTGGTGAATATGGAATATTTGGCAGGTACATTTGAGGTGTTTGGAGGCTATAAGGAGCTCTGGAAAGATCAAGGGGTCATTCCAAGGCAGAGAAAAGAATAATCAGGAAGTTATGAGCAATCTCGGGCAGTATATAGGGCAAGGTTGGTCGATATGGAGCCATCTCGAGCTGCATATCGGGCATGCCAGCCCGGTACAAACCACCTGCAAAACACATCACTGAAGATCAGCTCGCATGAATGGCTTTCCTTCATATTCAGCTTCAACACTCTTCATCAAAGTTGTATCTCTGTGAGTAAGCTGTCGAATGAAAGTGGTCTCAGATCGATCCAATATACGGTTAAATAGTTATGCAGCTTTCCGTGAAATCGCTACGGAGACAACAGGCCATACCGAGGAGTGTACTGAGCAAGCTGCTCGATATCCAAGACCAGAGGCATACCGGACTGCATATCGATCTACACTGGTCGATACACAAGCCATAAGACACTTTACCAAGTTACATATCGGCTTTCTACCCCGATATGCCTTAACTGAGGGCGATTGTACTGAGCATATCGGGAAGGAATACAGTATGCTGGATGATATGAATGTAGGAGTCCAAACGAAAGTTTTCCGGTACGATTCAGACTCAGCATCCTTCATAAAGTTGAAGAGGATCGAAATAGCTTTCCGATTGAGGTTGAATCAAGTCATTCCGGTACGTGATTCAAAAGATACGGCGATTCCAGTAACACTGTCCGCAATTATAAGCTTATATCGACCAGCGTATCGACCAGTACACCCAGATATTGCCCTCCGAACCAGACCAAAACTTTGTTTACTCCTGGTTTATTAGGAAATTTTCTTCCTCCTATATATATTTTAAGCCTAAAAACT
Source organism: Thlaspi arvense (assembly GCA_911865555.2). Lineage (NCBI taxonomy): Eukaryota > Viridiplantae > Streptophyta > Magnoliopsida > Brassicales > Brassicaceae > Thlaspi > Thlaspi arvense. The sequence goes on from OU466858.1 coordinate 17,465,496, forward strand.
TTGGGAAATCGATCGATTATTGTTTTCTATCCTTAAAAATTCTCTCTTTTGAGAAAACCTTGTAAAATCTTTCTTTGTTTATTGAATTTCTGCACTTCTCTTAATCTTTTCTTGTTTAATCTTCTTCCTAACATGTTTTTTGGCTCTATGGACGTTGTGATTTAAATCTTGCTTGTCATGGATACACCACTAACCATGGGTTTGAAATGTGATAAGTCAAAAGGATTAGTATCCAAGAGACTGGACTGGTCTATATTAGTAGTCCTTGCCTAGGGAGATTGTATTGATTATTGCTTCACACTTTGAACATGATTTAGTTACACCTAAAGTCATGGTGCCTTAATCTTGAGCCTTGCCCTTTTATCTTTGAAGTTTAGTTATATTCTGTTTTGCCTTGCTTAATTTGCTCTTATCATTGCTTAATTTCGTCATATTGCTCTTCTTTACCTTCTTTTGCTTCCTTGTTTGTCACTAGGTTGTTAGTTATTAAAACCTTTCTCTATTAGCTTAGCTTTACAAACTTCTCTATATCTCAAGTGTCATTATCTTCCCAAGTGGATTGACACATCAAGTGCTGCAATGACATGTGTGTTTGAGGAATGAGTTAAGGCATAAAAACCTAAACATCATTAAGGTGGGATTAACTGTCCTATAGATGAGGATCAGTTACTTAGACTAGCAAGAGTGGTAGAAAGAGAAAGAAAGTCCAAGTATGTATGTTTTATCCATGCAATCACTTTTCAAAACATGAGCAAGATAACTTCAATTCAAAATTAAGGTTCTAATAACTAGAGTTAACATTAAATCAAAACAAGTTTCAGCATAAGATATGAATGTCTAAATGAGAGTTTTAAACATAGTTCAGCCTTAACTTCTAAATCATTCAAGATGCATCAAACAATTGTCAACTAGGGCTATGGTCTAATTTCTAATATTTTGCACTTTACAAGGAACAATCATCACTACACCCTATGCAAATGCTATGAATACTAAATGATATGCAACTATACTCAATTTTAAATGTAAATGCATCTAAATGCTTTCCTTTTGGTCTCAACAATTTGACAATTTTAATGATTTTGTCAACGATATGTTTGAATGCATTTATGAGATTCAGTCATGCAAGAAGAGAAATGAAGTGTGGCAAGATTTATTTGAGTCTGTTAGCAAGCATTTTTGATATAACCTTATATAGAACATTGCAATATGATATAGTTTTGTAATCTCTCAACTCCTTTGCTTCATCTTTCTTTGGAATTAAGGTCAAAATCGTGGAATTGATGCATTTTGGAAGGAAAACCTTCTTGAAAAAGGATTGAATTGCAGTAGTGAAGTCATAACCAATGACTCCCCAAGCTGATTTGAAGAACTCTGAAGTATACCCCTTTGGTCCTGGTGACTTATTATCCGGCATTGCAAAATTGAACATTTCGCACTTCTGAGTCCGAGATGTCTTTTCTCAACTTGGCACATTCTCTTTCTGGAGAGTGATAGTCTAAAAGCTCTTCCAGTCCCTCCACAGTTATGCCCTTGTAATCTTGGGGGCATAGTTAAGAAACTCTTTGTTGCTTGATTTCTAATCCAATTCTAAGAATTTCGCTGCCAAGACCGTGGATCTCTCTTACGGAATTTTTGGATTTTTTTGTTGTTGCTGCACGATGATAAGTCTTATTGTTTCTGTCCCCCACTTGTAACTTTTGCAGCTTTGATTGTTGTTTCAGAACAGATATATTAGACAAGTTTTCTCTCTGTTTTCGACACAGAGGTTCATACTTTTCCTTAGCTTTCTTAGGAAGGTTCCTCAGTTTATCTTTACGCAGATCTCTTAATTCGACTTTAGACCTTTGAGATTTTTCGAGAAACGATATATAGTCGAGGTTGAATGAAACAAAGCAGTGTATTGCTTTCAAAAATTCTTCATAACTGGTATAAATACCTCTAGGGATGGCATATCATTGACAAATTTAAATGGATGTCTAGCTTGTCTATCCTCCGAGACAAGCATTATCCGGCTATGCAACTGATCTGAGCCCCCCTGCCTCAAAAATACAATATAATCTCGGATAATCTTGTAGCCAGTCCTCACTTACTAGCACTCAATCCAACTTTTTACATATCATACCTGCATCTCTCTTATTACACCATGTGTAGTGAAGATCCTCCAACGAGCAATAGCACACAAGACTTTGAAAGTCCTTAGTACCATGGGATATGTGAGGTAAGTTCTCGTAAAGGGAATGCTCATCCATGGCCAATATCTCATTAAAATCACCCATCACCACCCAATTCTTGTTGCAAAATAAAGCTGCATCACGATGATTCCACATATCCTCCCAGAAAACTTTTCTCTCGTCCTCCAAATTCACAGCATAGACGAAAGAGAAAAAAAAACTTCTTTTCGCGCTCTTTGCAAAATTGTGATTACTTGATCACTTTTAAAACAGGTGTGAGCATGACACCTTCTCTCCATACCACCCAAATTCTTTTAGCTGATTATGTTCGTAGTTAGCTAAGAAGGACCAATTGTTGAAAACTGTATAAACAATTTGTTATGCTTTGTTTTCCTTGATTCTTATCTCCAAAAACACCTGAATTGCAATGAACTATCTTGCATCCACCTCTTCAAAATGGAATATTTTATTTATTTATTAAAGTCGTGCATATTCCAGAAGAACACTGTCATTAATGAGAGCTTTTGTTATGACGGGCTATCATACTCATTGTACTAGGAGCTTTTCTTTTTGTTCCTTGAGCAGTAACACCCGTTAGATAATTATGTGCACATTTTGAAGATCTAGGAAGTGGGATTCGGGTTCCTTCCTTCTCCAAGTTAGTCATATTCATGTTTTTGACATTTTGACAATGGAATATTTTTGATTTGTTAAAACCGCACACATTCCTGAAGAACTCTGTCATTAATGAGTTTTTTTTTTTTGTGACGGGACTTCAGACTCCCTGTACTAGGAGTTTTTCCTTTTGAAACCATGAAAGATGTAGTCGTCGTGAATAGCGATGCAGTGGGGCAGGATGCAGTCCGCTCGGTCCCCTCATCAAGAAAAATAGGGTTGAGGGGGATTCAAAGAGGGTCGGCCTCTGAAGTGATTCTCTCCAAACTCTCTGGCATGCTTATCAATGGAGGATGGTTAAACCTCTCTACCAGATCTGCGGGACAGGCAGTGAATTCCAGGTTGCCCCCAGACCACGAAAAAAAGAGCACGTTAGGAATTCCGAGACGAGCTTGACGAATACGATGACATTGCGTTTGGTTACAAGAAAGAGCGGTTTAGTCGGAAAGGAAAAAATTTTGGAACACAATCAAAGAAGAAAGCAGGTGGAGAATGCTGACGGTCCACTCCCCTTTTATGAGATAGAGAAGAAACCGAACCAACGCGCGATCCCCTGCCCTCCGGGGATAATCCTTGCAGGCCCGTCCGCCATTATTTGTTCACACGGACGAGCCCGTTGTCACCTCCTTGAGCATTTGCATGTTTGCGTGATTTCGTGTTGCGTGTTTGCATAATTCTCTGTTTGAGTGATTTCGTGTTGGATGTTTGCATAATTTTCTGCTTGCGTGATTAAGTGATTCCATGTTGCATGTTTGCGTGATTTCTTGCTTGAATGATTTCGTGGTTGCATGATTGCATAGTTATTTTCTTGTCTATATACTCATGTGATTCATTACCTATTTGAACCCCCATCTGCATGCTTTGCTTTGCTACAATTATTCGCCATCTTCTTTTTAGTATTCATTCACTAACATCCATTTTACCCTCCAGGGGCATCACGCGCAAAATTCATTTTTCATTAAAACTCTCAGTTCAAAATTTCCTCAGCTCACTCCCTCATGGACTCGCTTGCCTTACGGGGCACCACTTCCCTTTCCAGGAAGGAACCTGTCTTTGTCCCTCCTCCTTACAAGCCACCACTCCCCTTTCGAGGAAGAATCAAGAAACAGTTAGTGGAGAAGTATAGATAACTTTTTGAGAAGCAGGTAGAAAATGTGGAGATAACCATGTCCATGCTTGATGCCTTATTGCTTATACCTCAATATCAGAAGTACTTGAAGGATGCGGTTGCAGATAGACAGAACCAGCTGGAAGAAATGGTTGTTCTTACACATTAAGTTAATACTATCATACAGCAACCACCTCCACCTAAGAAGTTAGAAGACCATGGAAGCTTCACTCTACCATGCTCCATAGGACCACTCACATTCAACAATTGTTTGTGTGATCTTGGCGCAAGCGTGAGTTTTATGCCCTTATCTACTGTAAAGCGTTTAGGATTCACAAGCTTTAGACCAAGCAAGATAACTCTTGTGCTAGCTGACCGCTCTGTTAGACATCCTGTTGGACTCCTTGAGAACCTCCATGTCTGAGTTGGAGAGATTGAAGTACCAACTGATTTTGTTATGTTAGAGCTTGATGCTGAACCACCAGACAGTCTGATACTTGGCAGACCCTTCCTTGCTACAGCTGGTGCAGTGATAGATGTTAAGAGAGAAAAGATAGAGTTGCATCTGGATAAAGACATGGTTCTCAAGTATGACATACATGTGGTCATGAAGAAGCCAACAATAGAAGGACAAGTGTTCAGAATGGATACTAAAGATGAGCTGAATGATGAGCTTTCTGAGGAGTTGAACACAAAGGATCATTTAAGCATGGTATTGACTAAGGAACCAGGGAAATATGGGAACTTGCATGAAGAACTTCAGACTATGGGCGGCTGTTCAAGAGGAACAAGTTAGACATACACCACAAGCCGTTTGTTAAACTAAGAAGTGAAGTGATGAGTTCAGTACATAAAGAGGCTAGTAACACTAAGGATGGCAAGGCAGAACCGGATAATAAAGATGATGGTCTCAAGCCACCTCCTAAAAGGCTGAAGGTACCTAAGAGATGTGTTTGGCGCTTAGTGCACAAGGAATTCACACCAGGGGATTTGGCACCTCTTTACCACTCAATGGTCAAGCCTTACCTAGCCTCAGAGGTCCTGAAGAAGGAGACAACACTTAGTCTCCTCGGTGATCCCACATAGCCAAGCAAAAAGAGGTCAAGCTAAGAGACCTTAAACAAAGCACACTTGGGAGGTAATCCCATGACTATCTATGTAAATATGCTTTCCTTTAGCTTTTGTATGTTTGTTAAGTGATTTCAGGTTGTAAAAAATGGTTGAATAGTTCAGACAATGTGGAAAATCCAAGAAAACTAAAGCTCTGTTTCTGCATCGGGGTACCATATCGAGCAGAACCTCTGTAAACTCTGCCCGATGCAGTTTATCTCGAGGAAAAAGCAGTCTGTACATTGAGCTAGATGCACGATGGCGATCACATCGAGGTACCACATCGAGCAAAACCTCACAGGCCCTGCTCGATGCAATCTCCAAGACCGTACACCGCGGAGAACACCCTCTCCCTTCCACGGTGCATCCGTACCGCCCGACTGATTGACCCGAACGAAGCTCTTCCACTGTGATTCAGCTTCGGCGTCCTTCATATAAGTTGAAGAAGATCGAGTTAGCTTGCCAATGAACTTTGAATCAGGTCATTCCGGTTAGGGGTTAATGATATACGGCGATTGCAGTAAACCGGTATACAGCAGGGCGATCACATTGAGGATGCACATCGAGCAGAACATCAAAGACCCAGCTCGATACAGCCAAATGCATCTCAAAACACCAGGATTGAAGGGATGGAACTGCCCCATGATCTCCACTGTCCTTCTACACTGTGATGAATGTCCATCCTCCACCCCTCCAACCTCCAATACACACCTTCCTCTTCCTTTACTCTTTACACATTTTCCCTTACACTTCATTTTTACATTGTGGTTTGCCTCCTTTTGCATTTATAATACACAGTGGATTGTATATTCTAAGTGTGGGGGAGGGTTTGCTTGGACTAACATTTGGCATTCTCATCACAGCTGCATTTACATGTAGCTAGACAGCCATGCATTGCACTTAAGGCATAGAAAATCACTAAAAAATTGAAAATTTTCGAAAATTGATTTCTTAAAAACAGAGTGTTCATGTTCATTCATTCAAGACTTAGGCTTCATGCATTCACTTAGGTTGTAGCTTGCTTGTTTAAAATGGGTGCAATGATAGTGAATCTTTGAAAATGCTAGTGAATTATGAAAATGATGCCTTTGTTCTTAGTCCTTTGATGCATTTGATGAAGCACTTGAAATAAGGCTGAACCACTCTTTGAATTTATGATTTGAAACTCTTGTTTGATGTTGAAGCTTGCTTAATCCGATCTTGACCTTTATGTAAGTGGAACCTTAATTTGATCTTTAAATTATCTTGTTTGTGCATTGAAAGTGATTGCATGGCTACCAATATACATATTTGGATCATCTTCTTCCTTTTCACCACTCTTGTTAATCCAAATAGTTGATCCTCATCATTAAGGGACATTTAACCATACCTTGAACCAATCCTTCGTTCTAAACTCAAACACTATTGTGAGAGTTTGTGAGGCCTTGCATCATCATTTTAGAACTTATTTTGGCAAAAAGTGTTAGGAATAAGGCTAGCAAGGAGAAGCTCTCTTGTAGACATCAGCTTGCATTTTGAGCTTGATACTAGGTTAGGAGTTTTGGGAAGGGGTAGAGATAAGTGGTTTAAGCTTTAAATGTTTGTATCTTTGAGAAGAGAAGAAGAGTGGGAATGATTTCAAGAAGAGAATGATATTGTGGGAAGATGATTGTATCTTGTGGTTAAGTGAAAAAGAAGAAAGCTCTAAGTTACAAAGAAGAACATGCACCAGCAACAACAAGCTTACAAAGGTCATCCAAAAGGAGAAAAATCAGACCAAGCAATCCACCAAAAGGTGGTGAAAATTGGCGCATATACAACAAAGAAGAGCAAATTCTAAAAGAAGTCCGCCACACAAGCATAGAAGAAGAAGTCCCCCACATTTCAAGAAGAAAAAAAATAGATCAAAAGATCTTTGGGAAAGGGTAGATCTAGGGGTCTATCTTGGGACTTAGACATAACTAGGATCATCTTTGGGAAAGGGTAGAAGAGAGCTTTGACTTGCATGCATAAGTGTGCTTTTACCTTTAGCATTTTGCCTAAGATAGATTCATTTCATATGAGAGATCCCATGTTTCTTTGACCCATTGATGAATGAGATCATTTTTATCTCATAACCATGTCCCTTGAACCAAATGCTTTCACTTGATTTGCACAAACTTGATCCATTGGTTACTTGCTAATTGAATGTTAAAAAGGTCAAGTGATTTGAGAGCTTGTGTAGATTGATAACTTGAGAATCATTTTCATTTTGTGATAAGTGCGGCTAAGTTTTAGAGTAAAGCTCCATCAGTTGCATTCTAGCACTAGAAACATGGACATCATTTTGATCTATTGTTAGCATTTCAATGATATGAGTTCCCATTTTAAAACCTCATCACCATGCAAGATCTTTTATATGCTTGAGGACAAGCAAAGACTAAGTGTGGGGGTGTTGATAGCTTGCTATTTTAGATCATTTTAGGCTGCATTTCATGCATCTTTTCCTCTGTTTTTGCATTATAGTTTAGCATTTTAGTATCATTTGCACTTAGAATCAACATGGCATGCATTTAGCTTAGGATTGCATACATTTGCATACATGTGCATATTTGTGGTGGTTTTCAGGTGTTCTTGGAGAGTTTTGGAGTTGGAAAGGAAATGAAAGCAACTCATGTTTGGAGGAGATGCCAAAGAAGCAGCTTTGCAAATTCTGTGTCCATATCGAGGTCTAGCATCGAGCAGAACATCCGCGAAGCTTGCTCGATGTGAAGCGCGGGACGAGGAAGAAAGATTTGACCGAGGACCCCGAGACTGCACCGAGGTAGTGCACCGAGCTGGGCATGCCGTACAAGCTGATACAGATATACAGGGCATATCGAGGTGTAGCATCAAGGAGAACACCAAGAACCCACCTCGATATCAAGCTAGCAGCATCGAACAGAACACCTTCCCTTGCACCACGATGCGTCAACGCCAAGAGTTGACCAAGATTTTTCTACTTTTTGTCAAACCTTATCTTCTTAGCCTATTTAAGCTAAACCTTATCTTTTTAGCACTTATCTTCTTCTTTACCCTATTTCTGACCTTGTGGGAAACCACAAAGAGATTTTTATGGGATTTTGATCAAAACCACTCTTTTAATAAAGTTTTGCACTTCTTTTGTCATTTTTCTTCTAGTTCTTGTTTAATCATGTTTGGTCTATCATCTCTGCTTATTTATGTTGATTTTTCTATGTGTTGTGAGTAGTTTCATATGGTTTGAGGTTGGAGCAGATTTGGGGATGATTGGTTGATAGTTTAGGGTGTTTTCGTTTGATTAATGCTTAGATCACTTAGCTTAGTTGTTCTTAGTGCTTAGTAACTCTGTTAGGGTGAAACTGATTATAGGTGTTTGCTGCATCACAAGTGTTTGTTTAAATGCCTGAAAGAACTTTGTTAGGAACATTCTCCTAGATGATTATATTGGCGTTTAGGTAGCATGTTTGGTCTATAAGAGCCTTGTGTTTTCATGCTGGTTTTTCACAGATACGCCATCACAAGTGGGTCTGACATGTGCTTAACTTAGACATCTCTGTTCTTGTTGCGGGCTGGTTTTGCACAGATACGCCATCACAAGTGGGTCTGACATGTGCTTAACTTAGTTGTTTCTGTTCTTTATGCGGATTGATTGATTTAGTGGCTTGATCATGCTCTTTGCTTGTTATCAGTCTTGACCACCCTAGGTTTGATACTAAGTAATCTCCAAGTCATCATTGCTCTAGCCTTGAACCAGCGCCTCATTGTTCTTTGCTTTTCATCATTTTGTGTTCTGTTTTTTCTCTGTTTTTAGTTGCTTGCTTTTGTTCCATTCCTTGCCTTGCATTTCAAGTTATTGCATTTAGCATTTATTTTGGTTCTTGCACTTCTATTGCTTTGCTTACCTTAGTCGTGTTGCATTTAGATCATTGTCTTGTTAGTTTCTGTTGCATTTATTTTTTTTGCATTGCATTGCTTGCTTTAGTCTTGTTAGTATTGCCTTTCACTTGTGCATTTCATCTTTGATCATTTAGGTTGTTAGAATCATCTTCTTTTATCATACATGGTTAAGCTTAGTTAGTGTCTTGCATCTCTTTTATTCTAGCTCCTAGATGGATTAATAAAACCTCTTATATACTACATCTGATTAGAAAGGGATTGAATCTAATGACCCAAAAGTCCTTCAATTATTTTACAGGAACGACAAAAGGTCGACTCCCCGACTAATTTCCAATCAGTCGAGAAGTCAGAGGGAAATTGTTGAGCCCACTTTTACCACGACCATTCATGTGGCAATATGCGACCGCTGGACCCCGCTAGAGAGTTGGTTTTCTTCCACTAGGCCTACCACCAACCCCTTAGCAGATTGTACTTGGACAGGTGGCATGCTTACAGAGTCAGGCGTGTTATATTGGATCACCTGCTCCCACTGTGGGCCTCACGGATTGGACAGGACGAGGGAGATGGGGTATAAAAGAAGGCCTAAAGCCAAAGAGAAAGGATCGGACCCTTGGAACTTAGAGGAGCCACACGAGGCACCCAATGGAGGAGGAGGGGAAAACCTCCGACCTCTGTTTCACCGAAGCTCGCCAGGATCCCCATGCTAACAGTGAGAGTAAAGGGGAATGGCCACTGCTCCTCGGAGGAAACGCCTTCCAAGATAAGCGTCTTCCTAACCTTCCTTTCCTTATTCTGTATCTGTGTAAAGAGAGTTCATACCCGACTCTCTTCACGGTCCATTTTTCATGCTACCCCGTCCACCAAACATCAGACAGATATCACGATCCGCGGACGGGATATCTAACCTTTAACCACCTCAAAACCTACCTTTTCGAGTACTTATTTTCGGTAGGGCGTGCAATGACTTGAGCGTCGGAGAATCTTCTGGAGGGAAACCCCCTTTCGGTCCACTGGGAGGTCCGATTCACTTGTTTGCCCATATCTGCAAGACTCACCATACTTCTGCTCCAGAGCCATGCATCGCTCATCCCCCTAGAGGACAAAACTCGGAGACACAACTCCATACATCATCACATACCTTCCTTGTAAGCATTCCAAAATTTACTTCCAAACATACGAATTTATTATAAATTATTTTAAAATCTATAAAAATAAAATAAAAATAAAATAAAAATAAAAATAAAAATTTGAATAATTTATAAAAGTAATATATTTTTTTCTTTATAAAATTTGCTATATATTTAAAAAAAAACTGACTTTTATGTTTAATTTTCTTAATTTATGTTTTATTTTTAATTTAAACACAATACATGTTAAAATTTTAATCGAAAAACTTGACACATGTTATAAATTATTAATTTTAACATATTCAACTTTATATAATTAGATAGATTTTGTTAATTTAGCTTTTTTGTTAGTAATTAATTTTTTTTTTGTTATTTTATCTTTTTGTGATATCAAATTTCTATTTTATTTAAATAAAAATTATAGATTTAGATTTTTGAAATAATTATTTTTTATCTGTTTTGTTAATTAAATTTATTTTATTTTAATTTTTTATTTTATTATAATAATTTTTTATTTTTATATATATTATTTAAATTATTAATAATATTTAATATTTTGTGTTTTTAAACGTTAATGTATGATTGAATTTCCTGTAAAGATTGATTTTAAGCCGTTTATTTAAATTTCCAAAACTTAATAGCCCGACACGCCAATAGTATAAGCCCAACATAAAATCTAAGCTCATTAAAGTACATTAAGCCCATTTGTTCAGTTGAATCAAAGAGAGAAAGAGAGAGAACAAGCATCCATGGCTTGAAGGAAAAGAAAAGTTTCTCACTGCTTTCTTTTTTATAAACCCTTCCAACAGCGAAACGAGAGCGAAGAATAGAAAAAGAACAACAGAAAGACAGAAAAGTTAACAAGCAATAATGTTTAGGAATCAGTACGACACAGATGTGACGACATGGAGCCCAACGGGTCGTCTCTTCCAAGTAGAATACGCCATGGAAGCAGTGAAGCAAGGATCCGCCGCGATTGGACTCAGATCTCGCTCCCATGTCGTCCTCGCTTGCGTTAACAAAGCCCAATCTGAGCTCTCTTCTCACCAGAAGAAGATATTCAAAGTCGATGACCATATTGGCGTCGCAATAGCTGGTCTCACCGCCGATGGTCGCGTTCTCTCTCGTTATATGAGATCGGAATCAATCAATCACTCTTTCACTTACGAGTCTCCTCTTCCCGTTGGCCGTCTCGTCGTTCATCTAGCCGATAAGGCCCAGGTTAGTGTTTTGGTTGATCTCGGCTTCTTGTATCGTTAATCGAGATTTGGGTGAAATTTGGAATCAGTCGCACTTGATTTTGTGTCACTCATTGAGCTAAAATTTAGTATTAGCTTCTTAACTTTGCGCGTAGGGCTTAATATGCAAAAATTGTGTTTAGTCTTCTGCAATTGCTGGCTAATTTGTGATAATTCTTGATGGTTTTGATTTAAAGCCTTAGGAGGTTAATAGGAAGTATAATAGTGATCGTAGCTGATTAAGACTTTAAGAGCTTGATTTAACGGATAATGAGTTGTTTGATTTGTATTACCAGAAACACAAATCATGTTTGCATGTTGTTGTCACAGCTGCATAAATCTTGTATACAAAAGGCTTTACCTTTATCAAAAGGAAGTCTTAAAAACTTTCACTTTTAGCAATAGGATTCTAAAAGAATGAGTTTTGGGTTTTGTTTCTAATACTTCAGTACTTGTTTATGCAGTCGCCATTAAGATAATTGATCGTCCTTTCATTTAGTTGATTAATTTAGGTATTTGTCTCACCTTTCACTACCCCTGCTAGATGTTGTTCTACAAGTTATGGGTTTCTTAAATTAGCTGTTGTATTCACAATCGCATGTAGGTTTTTTACTACATCTCACTTTGAAGAGGCTTTGTTTTACTGCTTTATTTAGGAATTGCTGAGTTGAAAAGTAAATTTAGACCCCTTAGTAGCAAAACTGGTATCTGTTTCTTGTAGCATCTTGGTGCAGTTTGCTTATGGAATTGTTTCTTACTAACATGATAATGATAGTACCACTAGTCATATGTTGATCCACCTGCTCTCCAGTAAAATATTCTGCAATTCCTGGTAGTTTAGAGCTTTGATTCTGAAACCTAGATGAGTCTGACAAGTATGTTGCCTACGATTATGTGTTACATCCAACTTCTGTTGACATATGAAACTCATTTTCTGTTGTATTCCAATTATCAATTATTAGTTTGCTACAAAGCTACTGGGAAGAACTCCCATATATCACCTCCCTTATTAAAAGTCTATTTTCCTCATTCTCGTATTTTAAAAGTTGGTTTACTTTTAATAGTATTAGTATGAGAAGTCTTCGCTAGAGAGGTCCAACTTCATTTACGTTAGTTTTACCAAGGTTTCTTCGAGATACTTGTTGACCTGAAAAAGGAAATTTTGGGTTTTTTGAAAAGGTCTGTACCCAACGCTCATGGAAACGGCCCTATGGCGTGGGCTTGCTGGTAGGTGGATTGGATGAGTCAGGAGCCCACCTTTACTACAACTGCCCAAGCGGAAACTACTTCGAGTATCAAGCTTTTGCTATCGGGTCCCGTTCACAAGCCGCAAAGACCTATCTGGAACGTAGGTTTGAGAGCTTTGCGGATTCTTCAAGAGAAGATCTGATAAAAGATGCGATCTTGGCTGTTAGGGAGACACTGCAAGGAGAAACACTGAAGAGTTCTCTATGCACCGTCTCTATTCTAGGAGTTGGTGAACCTTTCCACTTCTTGGACCAGGAAACGATACAGAAAGTGATTGACACATTTGAGAAAGTTTCGGGGGAAGAGGAAGGCGAGGGCGAGGATGGTGAAGGTGAGGCTGAAGCTGCTGCTGCGGCTGCTACTGCACCAGCAGAGCAAGGTGGCCAAGACGTGGCTCCAATGGAAATATAAGGCTTTTGTGTGATCGCTTGGATTATTTAAATTGATGTTAGTTGGATTTTACTTTGGATAATTTCATATGAATCATTTGCAAATGGCTGCGGATTTTTAGATTGTATGCTCGAAAACCTCGCGAGTTGAAAATCATTTGGTCATATTAACTTAATAGCTGCTGCTAAGACTCTTGTAGTTTTGCTCTTTTGGTTTAAGTCTGTTCACTATCTCATTTGCTGAGTCAAACACGAACGCAACAACAATACACGCCAATAAGTACGTTCTATGAACCGATCCCAGTCAACCATACTACAGAAAACCAGTCCTGGTTCTCCTGGATGACCGGTACAATCCACCAAGACTTAGGTGAAGAAAGGCCGGTTAAAAGTACAAACTCTTTTTCATACAGTTGACATTGTCGAGAGAGTACGTACGATACATATGTGCAAAAGCTTTTGTGGGATGGTACGCTCAGGCCTCTGAGCCCCTCTTAAAAGGAAAGGCTTGGGTGGTTTCTCTAGTGAACCCCGTCATTTTTTTTAGTTTTGAATCTGAGAAAGAGCAAATGGAGTTCGAGTTTAGCCCGATGTTTAATCACTTGAATATGGAAGTAACTTCTCTTTTTAGTTGAGTAATCAAATATGAAATACCTCTTCTCAAGAATCGGTGTGTTGCTGTAGCGAGTGAGCGACCTTGCGATCCTGAACGAGCTAACCATGTTGTGAGAGCGTGGTGCAGTATCACCATTTGAAAAATCTGATTTCATCTAAAGAATAGAGTATATATGGTTTCATCTTATTTCGACTAATTTTTTATACAGGACTATATGTACTATTTTATACTGTAGGAAATAGAAAGGTAGAACGGTGGCTGTTAACACCAGATCAGTTCCTAGAGACAATAATTTCGCTATATTTATAACCAGGAAAATAATTTCAACATTTTCGTAAATCATTTTTGTCTAAACGTAGTATTAATCTAAACTCATAAATACTTCACATTTCCCACCATTGGTTTCCTTCGATGGTTGTACATATTCCAAAATTTACGTGAAACTCTAATAGATTAGTAATCTAAGTTTTGTTAAAAGATAAAAACTAACACTTCTAAATTTACTGTTAATTTCAAAATAATGATAAAATTATTCGCTCAACCTCATTTAGTCCAAAAGAAAACATTATTGGGCCCCTCGACATGATGGCAACTACGAAAAACTTTAGATGATGGGAAGCATGTAAGAGCATCTCCAACGGAAGAGATTCTCCTAAAAATATTATATTATTATAATTTAATAAAATAATTAATTTTAATAATAAAAAAAGTAAATTAATAATTGAATAACACATGTTTTAAGAGTATGTTTTAAGAGTATGAGAAATTGTTTAGAATGCTTCTTAAATGAGAGATTTTAGGAACGATATCTGAACTTTTCTCTCTCTCCTACTTTTTCATTTTTTTAATTATTTTTATTGATTAGAACCTCAAAAATTTTCTACTATTGGAGATTAAGTTGTAGCCACAGCCATTGACTTTCCCGTCTATCTCAATCATTTGCTAATTGCTTATCCGTTATATCATTAACCATCAAACCGAACATAACCGAGGGAAAAAATAATGATTGTTTTTAATTGTTATAAGAACTAGTGGATCATATAAAACTAAATTAACAAAGAACAACCATGTTTTCAGTCTACAAAGCTGTTGAGAACTAAACATACAAAACTAAATCCAATTGATTAAAGAAGGGAATTTGGAATTTTATAGCTAAACTTTTTGCAACTTGATTTAGAAGAAACTGAAAAAATGAAAAACGAAAATGCTAGAAAAAACGCACAATCGTTTACAAGTCCCGACAATGCTAATCTTATTGGTGTTTAATTTAATTTAGGCTGTTTGTGACTAAGAATGGATTGACGAGAGTTGTTGGCCCCGTTCGATTTTGATATAAGTATTATAGATATTGTATTAACGCTCACCATATATACAATTATACAAACTACAGAATCAAGATTCATCTTGTACATGTACGCTTTTCACATGATTTCGTGATTTTTGCATTAAAATGGGATTCTGCAATTTTATAGCACAATATTATAAAATTTCGACGCCAAAACATGATTACGCTATTTGATGATAAAATATAATTTTGAGTCTTTGACGCCTAATCCATAATTCTATCAAGTTGGTTCCAAAATGGGATTCCACTATTTTGGCGCAAAAATATAATTTAATAAGTATAATGAATTTTTTAATGATATTTTGGTGATTACATGCAGAAATTTCATCAAAACTATTTTTTGTCCATTTCACCATAGCATCTTTACATATTGTTTCGATCAAACGAACAATATTGATCAAACAAACAATACTGCATCCAAATATATAGAAGAATAGCACCAAGTCCGTCTACTCATAGTTAAAATCTAAAGTACCAAATATGGATTTAAAAATAGTAATTTGGACGATTGGACCAATGACGGGGGAAAAAATTGAGAGCGGATTAAACCGGACCGAAAATATGTTCCAAACAACAACCATCCTAACTACCATATATGTTAATCTAACAACTTATTGAAATGCTTGACTTCATGCGAGAATATTAAATACCTATAATAAAACAAAATAAAGAAAGAAGAAAGTGTTGAGAATGTTATGCAAACATGGCCAGCTCAACGTCTATGTTGTAAGACGTTGTCTTCTTCTCAAACCATTTTTGTATTTTTTGCTTTATTATTAAGGATGAAACAAAGATCGATCGTTGGTCAGAAAAAAATTAGTTGTTGTTGAGAAATGAAAGGAAGGGCCTACGTAATGATCTTCTTCTTCTGGGCACTTCTCACCATAATCACACCAATGCTTGTTAGCTGGTCTCAGGCTCTCAAAGGTATTACTCTTAACATCAAACTCCATTTATTAGTCAAGAAAGTGGCGTTTTAGTTTCTTGTGTTCCAAAGAGATAATATTGAAAATACATTTCATTTTATATGGTTTTTAGAACAAAAAATCAAGGACTCTGGTCCAAGACGAATGATGGGATATTCAGAAAAATTGTACTCGACAAGAGAGTTTGTTGATCGCTTAGAAGAAGAAGAGTTGATGATGGAACCGTCGATGGCCCCTACGCCTGAAGATATGCCTTCCATTAATCAAACTTTAAAGCGGATAATACAAGAAGAAGGACCAGCCACTAAACATAAACATCCTATGAGTTTGCGATAATTTTTATTGGAGATTTTTTCTTTTGTTTACTTCCACTATTATCTAAATTAACTTGTTCATAAGCATTTGGTTAGTTTTTGAATACACTAAAACTAATGTTGGCGAGTGGCGAGAGCAGTTCTTGTACATAGGTTAAATTTGCATCCGTTTGGCAAAAGCCAATGGTAAGAACATTGCTGTTCCTATGGTTTTTGGTAAGAAAGATCTAGAATATAATTATTCTGTAATCATTCCTATTTTTCCTAATGTGTTTAACACTTAGAGAGGTGCCTATCATTAAGGTTTGTAGCAAGAATTATGTCCTCGCCAAAGGGTTCATGTCATTCAATTTTGTTCAAGTAGTGCCCCCGTGTATTCTTCAAGACTAATCTCGAAGAAGTCCACTATAAATGATGTCCGAGTTTTACTTGCCCGAACTATTGACCTTCACGAGCACGGTCTTGATTACGACGTCGGCCAATTAAGGACTAAAATATTAGAACAATAAAGATTTGAGGAATGGATTAATTAAGCTAAACCAATCGTTTTAATTTTTTTCTTTGCTGGTTTTCTCAAAACTGAACATGAATGACACTTAAAAATGAACCAAAGGAACGTGTAGTTAGCGAAAATAAACAAAACTATTAAATAATACATGCAAGTTAGGTGGTTATAAAGTTCGAAAAAAATAAAGTTAGGTGGTGAAGCAAGTCCTTAACTTGATGAGGTGAACCATAATTACTCGGTGGGTCACTTTGATCGCCGGGCTTGAATCAAGTGGGCTCATAGTCTTTAGTCTGTGATCATGACCCAACAAAGCCTAGTCAATTTTTTCGGGCCGGGTTAGAATGGGATCAAGATCGTTGGGTGAGATCATGATCGAGATTATTCCATGATCATTGGGTTCACTCATGAATTGATCTTATTTTACTCGATGTTGGTCCGAGAAACTCCATAAATTTTGGACAAGAATTTTGTTTGTGGTGACCCAATGGGGATTTCATTTGATTGTGTAGATCATTTGAAGCCAGTTCATTTTTCCATGACCATGTCATAGTATCATTATTAGGGACTAGGCTCACTTAAGAAACGGGTCCCTGAGTTAACTAGTCTTATTCTGGTTCCAGATCTTTAACATATCAATCGCAGTTCAGAATCTAAAATTCGTTAAATAATAAATTCGAAATATGATGTTAACTTTTTTACCAAAGTAAAAATGGGTCGAATCGAAATCAAGCAATAAAACTCGTTCAGTTCGAAGTTGGGAGCAGTGAAAATTAAAACTACAAGTAAATGCTGACTCCAATGTCAAACTGAAGTAAATGCTTTGGGAAAAAAAAAAACGGCTGAATCTCACTAAAATAAATGCAATAATCGCATAATCAAACAAAGTAAATAGAGATGTACGATTTCAGAGGTATAAAATAATAGGAGAAGCAGAGGGGCAACTTTTATATTATCAAAACTTCTACAACGTACACTACACATTTCTCTCTAATAATTTCAATCCGAGCAGATCATTATTTGTAAACCTAGAAACTTGACTTTTTCCAATTTCGCAGAAATATTTGCGGGCTGAATTCTGATGGACCAAGATGAAACATCGGCTGTTCATGTTACCATTGGAAAGATGACACTCCATAATCTTCAGAACATCCAAGATCGCGTGATTCGAAATTTTACTAGGTAAATAAAGATGTTAAACATATTATAAAATATCAGCTTTAGTAGCAAAGTTATGTATTTTTCAGATTCTCGTTTAAATTTTGATTGTGACTTTTGACCAGGTCCAAGGTAATAAGACAGTAAAGTCTAATTACGGTTTGCCTTCACTGCCTGAGACTTGCTCGAAATTCATACTCAAAGCTCAACTCAAAATCTACAAATACACAACTCTGCAACTAAGGTTCATATTCTCAAATTTATATAGATCTGCTTATTCGAAAAAAACCCCATATAGATCTGCTTATTTAGTAAAACTTCAAATTGCTCACTATTCTAGAAATTTTGGAGTGTTTTCTTTTTAATGGTGCTAAGTACATCGGTTAGTTCTTTTTGGCCCGTTGAGAATTCGGCCCAAAAACTATTTTACAAAACTAAAAAAAAATCAGATTTCTAAATATACACAGAATGGTGAAAGCCACCTTGGCCCAATGGTTTAATAAGGATTTAATAATGTTTCTACACCAGGAGGTCTGGGTTTCAAATCCCAGAGAACACGATTTATTCTTAATTATGCAGATTAATGAAGAATGATGTAAATTAATGGAGGCAAGCTTACAAGAGATTTTCAGCGTGGTGCAAGTAGAATCGTCAGGCGTAGATTTTCGTATGATAATGATGAGCGTGGTGCGGGATGCAGGTAGAGCCGTTAGTCGTGGATCTTCATAAGACGGTAGAATTGACCGTTGTAGAATCGTCGATGTAACAGTTCTCATAATTTGCAATAGATTAATAATCAGTATTAAAAAAAATATACACAGAATGACCCATTCAGGTTGAACTGACAATAAATAACAGAATATACCTGCAAATTGAGCGAATCCAGAGGCTCGGGGAATAAGGAAGAATTCTCTTTCCAACGACACCAAAAACTCTATATGGGTCCTTCAGAGATGATGGGAAACAGCCTCTCAATATGGATGGACGGATATGCTATCGACGACTGGCTGCAGAAAATCCAGCAGAGCTTTGCTGTGGCTTTTTCTCTGCACACTAAGATGCTTGACATAACTTATAAATAGGAGGGAAAGAAGAGTTCACTTCACTTAGATTTTAGGCTTTTGACATGGGGCCTTACACCATCAGTTATTTAAGGTTTTAGAATTGTTTTGGAGATTGAACCATAATAAAAAAAAGTAACAGGAATAAAATTATGATTTCTTTCTTATATACATTAAAAATAATAAATTTGAGTTACAATTTTACTCTCAATTATTAAAAAAAGCCACAATTTAATATTTATTTTTTACATTTTCACCCACTATGGCAATTCATAATTGAAAAAATATTATTACAAATTTAGTTTTACTAAATATTTAATTTTTACTTTATTTAAAAAATAACATGCATATCCTACATTTATTTATCATACCCAATCGTAATTTACAAAATATCATTTGAAATTAAATTTTACTAAATAATGTATTTTTACTAGATTTCAATGTAAACATGATTTTAATGTAGGTGTTGGGTCCATTTTATCATAACCAATTTTTAAGCGACACGTAGCTACTAGGCTTCGCCGGAGCGCTGATCTTCTCCCACTAGGCCTGTCACTAACCCCTAGTGGACTATTCTCGGGCATGTGGCATGCTTGTCGAATCAGGCGTGCTGTACTGGCGCGCCGCATGGATGGGACAAGACGAGGAAAATGGGTTATAAAAGAAAGTCTAAAGCCAAAAGAGAAGAGGAGGCTGGATCCTTGGATCCCGGATGAGCCGCTTAGGGCGAATCAGAGAGAGAGAGAGAGAGAGAGAGAGAGAGAGAGAGAGAGAGAGAGAGAGAGAGAGAGAGAGAGAGAGAGAGAGAGAGAGAGAGAGAGAGAGAGAGAGAGAGAGAGAGAGAGAGTATTGGAATCACTCTAACTTAAGATCACTTAATGATCAATAGATTTCAAGCTTATGATTTGCGGAAGTGGAATGAAAGTAGAAATAGGAGGGGGAGAGGGTGGAACTGATCGACTCAATCAATCAAATGAACAAACAAGAATGTCTGAATAACTCAAAACACTCTTTATTTTCAGATCAATAGACCAAAAGTATCTCACACACTTAAAATCTAAAGATAAGAACAAAAGAGTAAAGAAATCCACCTAAGACTCTAATGAACCACACAAAAGAAAAAACTTTTGTAAACTGAATAATATCTTATTGATTTCTAAAATGATTGGTACTTTAAAATGAAAGACTAGATGAGCTTATATAGTGCTCAATACATAAAAAAGCTAATAGTAATAAAGATACTCAAATGAATCAAATAATCTATATTTAAACAATATGGCCGTTGGAGAAGATTTGCTTGGTCAAACAAGGAAAATTGTGGACTCTTGTATCTTGAAAGCTTCTGGATGATCCACGAAATAAGTATAGAGCCGTTGGTCCTTGTCTATTAATGATTCTGGCGCCAAATATGGAAAGTCTTGGTGTATGGCTTGGCAAGCTTGAATACTCCTGATCCAAAGGCTGGGAATGAAGCAGGAGATGTTAATAAGAGGATCTAGTTGTATTAGATATCTTCCTGGTTGTCAAACATATGACTGAAGTCTCCCAAACCCGGAAGGTTAAAAATAAGGTAAGTGTAGCATCAACCGGTTTAGAAACTTAATATCTTTGACATCAGAATCGATAATGATGTGAATCCAACTCTCCTCAGTCCTCTGATGAATCAAGATTGCATAACAAGTCAGTTCGTAGCTTGATTCCTCATGGTTCGGTAGGAAACCTCCAATAACTGCTTGCATGTCCAATTTGGGAAAGTTCCGGTTCACTCGACTTAGAAATTGAATAACTTCCACACCATGACGAATTTTGGCATGAATCCAATTTTCTTTGGTTCTCTGACGCGTTCTGTTTCCAAAACATCTGGTTTTGTTGCTTGAATCGTCGTCTTTTGGCCGGAATGATTTTATTACTGGTCTCCAGCGGGTTCATTGAAGATCTGCCAATTTGTATCTTCAATATCTTCTTCATATGGATTCGGTTTTAGCTGATTCTTCTTCGTGGTGAACTCTAGGTGAGTTGAGTATGCTCTCCAAGTCCAGGTTGAGTCTGAATGCACAGAAGGATTAAGGTCTAGAAAGAACAAATCATGAAAGATAGCCTCTCCTTTATTCATGATATGTTCTCCAAGGGAGATCGTCTCTCCTTTACTCTTGGCTAGACCATCATGTCCGTTAATCCTCAGCTCCATTTTTGATGCTATCTTAAATATTGCATCATACTCTCATTCTTCAAAAAGTTTTGTCCTCAAAACTTGTTTATCTGCATATATATAATTCAAGTTAATATCTTTAAATGTTTGAGAGTTTAGAACATTACCTTGGGTAGAGGTTGGTGTATGGTTCAGGTGTAGTTGATGCGGTGCATCTGGTGGTTCTTCCTTGATCAGAAACAAAACAATGACAAGTGTAGCATCAACCGGTTTAGAAACTCAATATCTTTGACATCCGAAACGATAATGATATGAATCCAATTCTCCACGGTCCTCTGATGAATCAAGATTGCATAACAAGTCGGTTCGTAGCTTGATTTCTCATGGTTCGGTGGGAAACCTTCAATAACCACGCATGTCCGATTTGGGAAAGTTCCGGTTCACCGACTTACAAATAGAATAACTTCCACACCATGACTAATTTTGGCATGAATCCAATTTTCTTCGGTTCTCTGATGAGTTATGTTTCCAAAACATCCGGTTTTGTTGCTTTAATCGTCGTCGTTTGGCCGGAATGATTTTATTACTGGTCGAATGTCTCCAGCGGGTTCATTGAAGATCTGCCAACTTGTATCTTCAATATGTTTTTCATATGGACTCGTTTTTAGCTGATTCTTCTTCGTGGTGAACTCTAGGTGAGTTGAGTATGCTCTCCAAGTCCAGGTTGAGTCTGAATGCACGGAATGATTGAGGTCTAGAAAGAACAAATCTTGAAAGATAGTCTCTCCTTTATTCATGATATGTTCGCCAAGGGAGATCGTCTCTCCTTTACTCTTGGCTAGACCATCATGTCTGTTGATCCTCAGCTCTATTTTTGATGCTATCCTAAATATTGCATCATACTCTCATTCTTCAAAAAATTTTGTTCTCAAATCTTGTTTATCTGCATATAGATAATTCAAGTTAATATCTTGAAATAAATGAGAGTTTAGAACATTACCTTGGGTAGAGGTTGGTGTATGGTTCAGGTGTAGTTGATGCGGTGCATCTGGTGGTTCTTCTTTGATCAGAAACGAAACAATGTCTTCTCTCCAAGGTTTGTTGCTGTTCTCCTTGGGCAGCAACACAATCTTCCTTGTGAGATCTCCTATTTCACATTTGATTTTTCCTTTAGGTTCTTCTTGGAGTTTATATTGGTATTATGATGGCTCATGTGTCATGTACATCTCCTTTGTTCCTGCATAAATTTCTACAGTTCTGACAAGAAGCAAGTGCATTAAAACAGTCATAGAGTTATTAAAAACAAATGGAGAAATTTTAGATTGAACCTTTGCCTTTTCAATAGTTGAAAAAATTTCTTGTTTTTTATTGACTTGTTGCTCAAAACTGGGACTTTGTCTCGTGGCTATAGCTGGTGTTCCTTTATAAGCTCCTGGTCCCTCTGTCCTTATAGTACCTGCAATGTTATTAACACTTTTGGCAAGAAACAAGTGCATTATAGAAATCATGGATTCAACATAGACATGTAAACAAGTTTCAGATGGAACAATTCATTAGTTTGAATTTTGGCAGTTGTTTGTTCCCTATTTGTTTTTATTTTCAGAAAATGATTTGGCTTCTTAGAGTTTTTAAAAGAATATAAATATTCTTCATACTCTTCTGGATTTAATAAACTTATTAACACAGCCTTATAATCATTGCATATTAATTGAATCAAATGACTACTTACTTGATTAAGCTCCTTGGTGAGTTTGTTTTTGTTGGCTACTACAACATGTTGGCTTTGTGGTTCATTCAGATCGTGTTTGGCTTCCTTAGGGTTTATTTCCTTGGTCGTGTGCTCCATAATATTATCAATACCTGTATGAACAACCTTAGGCAAAGACAAGTGCATGACACTAGAATTGGAAAATTTTAAATCTGTTTTAACTAAACTATCACTTGAATTAGACAAATTCGGTTCAGGCTCTAGTGATGTTGATTTTACTTGTCTATTAAGACATAATGCAGCACAATGTCCTCTCTTATGACATATATAACATGTAGGTACATTTTCTTTCAAAGACTTAGAAAACTTACCTTGAGTATCTCTGCTTTTTGGTATAAGTGGAGGTTCTGAACTTATCTTTTGTGCTCCATCTTGTGT
The DNA here is from genome assembly GCA_911865555.2 of Thlaspi arvense. Lineage (NCBI taxonomy): Eukaryota > Viridiplantae > Streptophyta > Magnoliopsida > Brassicales > Brassicaceae > Thlaspi > Thlaspi arvense. The sequence continues at coordinate 17,488,658 of OU466858.1, forward strand.
TCCTGGAGGTTGATGAGCGCCTTTTGGTGGTACCACTGACTTAGATGTTGTCCTCTTTTCTTAATAGTTGGGCATCACGTTCTTAGGTTCAAGACAAGGAGTAGTGTTTGGCTTCGTCCTGGATCTGATCTTGTTGATAGAATCCATCTCCTTGGCATAGGGTTTGAATCAATCTTCACATAGTATTGCGTGTTGACTTCAGCATCCCTCACAAATTCTTCATACATAGACTTCTTCATGTCTTCCCATAAAAATGCTGGTTCATCAAACTCAAGCCTCATGTATTCTTCTTTATCCCAATGCCTAAATGCATCTTCAGTAAGGGTAGCTTCAGCATAAGATGTTTTCTCCTCCTCTGGAATTTGGTTTGATAAAAACCAATCTTCAATATCTCTTTTCCATCTTAGATATGCTTCCGGTACTTGGCTATGGCCTTAAAAGATGATGTATTGTGGTTCTGTATCCTTTTCTTCAAATTCTGATTCATCACCAAAGCTATCTTCTGCTTCAGCTTCATTGTTCTAAGGTTCTTCATCAAGCTGATCAGTTTCTCCTAAACTGACATTGGACTGAGTTTCTTCACACCATGGTTGGTCTACATGGTAAGGATCCACGAAATTATCTTGTTCTTCCTCCTGATTGAACTCCTCACATTCTGGCTCCATTTGGTGCTCTCCTTCTAGACTGATTTGAGATTCAGTCTCTTCACACCATGAATCACCTTCATGGTAAGCTTCTTCTTGCTTGCTTGCGCCATCTTGGTAATAATCTGGTGGTTCAGGTTCAAGCTCTCCACCACGTGGTTCATCTTCAAAATCAGAGCCTGAGTAGTCACCTTCATGCCATGCTTCTTCTCCATAATCTACCTCGGTGGTGCTTAGGCCTTAATTAAAATCATTCTCTTGGTTCCAATCGGTTTGAGAGAAGTTGTAGTCACTCATGGCATCTTGTTCATCTTCATAGAACTCCATTGTTGCCTCTGTATTTCGTGCCTTACACAAAGACAAAAGAAAAGTGATCAAATTTTAAATCAACACAAAACGAAAGAGCAAATAATGGCCAAAACACAAAAAGGGAAAATGTTTATTTTCTTTTTCTTTAAATTGAATTTAACAAAACAAATGACTATTTTTATTTTATTTTTATGCAGTAGGACGAAATATTTCAAAAAGTAACACAAATATACTTTTTAGTTTCGTTTTTATTTTATGGAAACAAAACAAAGCAAAAAGCAATTTGTTTTAGATTTTTGGGTTTTCTCGGAAAATAAAATAGAAACAAAAAAAATAAGAAGCAATTTTTTTTTCTACTTTTAGATGAAGCAAAATATCAAAACAATAATCAAAAACACTTTTTATGGGTTTTAGATTTTACAAAACATAAACAAAACAAAGAAAGACAATTTTTATTTTTATTTTTTTGATTTAGATGAAACAAAAATAACAAAGTATAAATAATAAAAGATAGAGGTTGAAAAGATACAACCTGATGGATAGGAGCTTTTAAGCTCTGATACCAAATGATATAAGATTGGAATCACTCCAATTTAAGATTCACTAAAAAATCAAGAGATTCCAAGCTTATGATTTGCGGATGTGGAATGAAGGTAGAAATGGGGGCGGGGGGGGGGGGGGGGGGGGGGGGTGTGGAACTGATCGACTCACTCAATCAAATGAACAAACAAGAATGTCTGAATCACACAAAACACTCTTAATTTGCAGATTAATAGACCAAAAGTATCTCACACACTTAGGATCTAAAGATAAGAACAAAAGAGTAAAGGAATCCACCTAAGACTCTAATGAACAACACAAAAGAAAAGACTTTTGTAAACTGAATAATATCTTATTGATTTATAAAATGATTGGTACTTTAAAATGAAAGACTAGACGAGCTTATATAGTGCTCAATACATAAGAAAGCTAATAGTAATAAAAATACTCAAATGAATCAAATAATCTACATTTAAACAATATGGCCGTTGGAGAAGATTTGCTAAGTCAAACAAGGAAAATTGTGGACTCTTGTATCTTGACAGCTTCTGGATGATTAAATGGCTTGTTAATCTCCTAATAACTCTCTTAATACCCACGAAATAAGTATAGAGCCGTTGGTCCTTGTCTCTTAATGATTCTGGCGCCAAATATGGAAAGTCTTGGTGTATGGCTTGGCAAGCTTGAATACTCCTGATCCAAAGGCTGGGAATGAAGCAGGAGATGTTAATAAGAGGATCTAGTTGTATTAGATATCTTCCTGGTTGCCAAACATATGACTGAAGTCTCCCAAACCCGGAAGGTTAAAAATAAGGTAAGTGTAGCATCAACTGGTTTAGAAACTTAATATCTTTGACATCAGAACCGATAATGATGTGAATCCAACTCTCCTCGGTCCTCTGATGAATCAAGATTGCATAACAAGTCAGTTCGTAGCTTGATTCCTCATGGTTCGGTAGGAAACCTCCAATAACTGCTTGCATGTCCAATTTGGGAAAGTTCCGGTTCACCTGACTTAGAAATTGAATAACTTCCACACCATGACGAATTTTGGCATGAATCCAATTTTCTTCGGTTCTCTGACGCATTCTGTTTCCAAAACATCTGGTTTTGTTGCTTGAATCGTCGTTTTGGCCAGAATGATTTTATTACTGGTCTCCAACGGGTTCATTGAAGATCTGCCAATTTGTATCTTCAATATCTTCTTCATATGGATTCGGTTTTAGCTGATTCTTCTCCGTGGTGAACTCTAGGTGAGTTGAGTATGCTCTCCAAGTCCAGGTTGAGTCTGAATGCACAGAAGGATTGAGGTCTAGAAAGAACAAATCATGAAAGATAGTCTCTCCTTTATTCATGATATGTTCTCCAAGGGAGATCGTCTCTCCTTTACTCTTGGCTAGACCATCATGTCCGTTGATCCTCAGCTCTATTTTTGATGCTATCTTAAATATTGCATCATACTCTCATTCTTCAAAAAGTTTTGTCCTCAAAACTTGTTTATCTGCATATATATAATTCAAGTTAATATCTTTAAATAAATGAGAGTTTAGAACATTACATTGGGTAGAGGTTGGTGTATGGTTCAGGTGTAGTTGATGCGGTGCATCTGGTGGTTCTTCCTTGATCAGAAACAAAACAATGACAAGTGTAGCATCAACCGGTTTAGAAACTCAATATCTTTGACATCCGAAACGATAATGATATGAATCCAATTCTCCACGGTCCTCTGATGAATCAAGATTGCATAACAAGTCGGTTCGTAGCTTTATTTCTCATGGTTCGGTGGGAAACCTCCAATAACCGCTTGATGTCCAATTTGGGAAAGTTACGATTCACCCAACTTAGAAATTGAATAACTTTCCACACCATGACGAATTTTGGCATGCATCCAATTTTATTCGGTTCTCTGATGAGTTAAGTTTCTAAAAAATCCGGTGTTGTTGCTTGAATCGTCGTCGTTTGGCTGAAATGATTTTATTACTGGCCGCATGTCTCCAGCGGGTTCATTGAAGATCTGCCAACTAGTATCTTCAATATCTTCTTCATATGGACTCGTTTTTAGCTGATTCATCTTCGTGGTGAACTCTAGGTGAGTTGAATATGCTCTCTAAGTCCTGTTTGAGTCTGAATGCACGGAAGGATTGAGGTCTAGAAAGAACAATTCATGAAAGATAGTCTCTCCTTTATTAATGATATGTTCTCCAAAGGAGATCGTCTTTCCTTTACCCTTCGCTAGACCATCATGTCTGTTGATCCTCAGCTCTATTTTTGATGCTATCCTAAATATTGAGAGAGAGAGAGAGAGAGAGAGAGAGAGAGAGAGAGAGAGAGAGAGAGAGAGAGAGATAGATAGAGAGAAAGAGAGAGAGAGAGAGAGAGAGAGAGAGAGATAGAGAGATAGAGAGAGATAGAGAGAGATAGATACACCCAAAGGAGGAGGAGGGGGAAAACCTCTGACCTCCATCTCACTCGAGCTCGTCCCGTCCGCGCTGCAACTAGACTAAAGGAGAATGCTCACCGTTCCCCCTAGGAAACGCGTTTTGAGATAAGCGTTCTCTTTACCTTCTATTCCTTATTTTGTACCCGTGCGGAGAGCTCCAACCTCACTCTCTTCACGGTCCATCCTTTATGTTCCCCCATCCATTAAACATCAGACGGATATCACGATCTTCGGACGGGATATCCAACCCTTAACCACCTCAAAACCTACCTTCACGAGTACCTGTTCCCAGTAAGGTGTGCATTGAGTTGAGCATCAAAAAACTTTCGGAAGGAAAACTCTCTTTCGGTCCATCTGGAAATCCGACTCACTTGTTTGCCTATTTATGGAGGACATGTTAGACTTCCGCCCTGGAACCGTATATCGCTCATCTTCAAGACTAAAACTTGGAGACATAGCTTCACACCTCGTAAATATTCCAAAATTTGCTCACAAACAAAAAGTAGGTGAACATTCAAAATTTGAATCTCTAAAAGCCACATATCTCAATCTGTATAGTTATGCCATAAATTCTAATCTTACTTATGAATATCTTATGTTCATGAGAAAAATTATCTAAAACTATTATACATCAAAATATTTTTCTAAACTCAAAATTTGGCCATCTCTTAAAAAGATGAGGTATTACACCATCTTACATGTATGGATATTTTTAATTTTTAATCAAGATAATTTCTGATACAAAATTCAGATAAACATTTTTACATGTTAAATTGTTTTCTGTCATTAGCGCCTAGCGAAAAATTTAATATGGTCACTTGTAAACATCCTAAACATCATGTTCATATATTTCAATTAATTTACGTACAAAATAAAAATGAAAAAGGACAAAAAATGATTAAAAACATTAATAATAAAACGTAACATTGCCATACCATAAATTAAGAGGGTGGTATTGGATTGTTGAATTAGATAGAATGTACAAGAATTCAAAAATAATTGATTTCTAAGTAATTCAAAGTGTTTTGTTGGAATTTAAATCAATTCTATCAAAATCAGAGTAAAAATGGTAGGAATTGGTTCTTTATAATTTTTATGTAAGATTCTATTAAATTCCTTCCAAATGATAATAGAATCAAAACTATTACAAAATTGAATAACACAGATATTTAATAGAATTGGAGAATTGATATATTGAATAACAATGGTATTTAAAGGATTTTGAAAGAATGAATAGAAATCATTAATCCAATAACACAGATATTTAAAAAAATTGATAATATATATAATTGAATAACAGTGGTATTTAATAGAATTTTCAATTCCTTATAATTCTATCCAATTTCTGAATCCAATATCCCCACCTAAGTATTTTCGGCTATTGTTGGGATTGGTTTTACGAACATCAATATCCGAGCGTCACGTAAAGCCCTACCAAATAGTGTACTATCGTGTAGGAGCCACAGTCTGATATGTCTTTGATTGTTGAAGGCAAATGTAATTTATCTTTTGAGTAATTTACATACTTTTTATGGGTTCTAGTCAATTTTAATAAAATGTAGAATTCTAAAAATAATATTTTTTTCATTTATTTGTTTTGCAATTTTTTCAATTAATAAAATTCAAAAAAGAAATTACGGAAAAAAAGAAACTTTGGGTTCTTTCTCCTTCCTTCATGAGTTTGTATTACTAAAGTTATAATCCAATTTTTATCAATTGAGTTTTTGTATTTATTTCGTAGGAAACAATGAGAAAAAACGTAAATATAGAATTTAAGTACGAAAGTCACATCTACGGGTTATCATTTAAGATATCTATGAAGGAGATTACCTTGTTGATTTTAGAAGCTATAATATGTAAGAAGGTTGGGATATATGAAAGTGCGATAAAATTAAAACTGATTTTCAGTCCACTATTAATGGAACCTCAGATACTTACATGTAAGTGCTGTTCGTTTGGCAGCCGCAAGTGCCTGCGGCTGTGGCCACGTTTAAAATTGTTGTTCGTTTGGTTGTCACAGGTACCTGCGGTAAAACGCTGCGGCTGACGCAGGTCGCTGTGTTAAAAAATTTTGGACGCCGAAAAAATTAGCGGTGCGGTTATGATCTGCGTCTGCGGCTGCGATATGCGGTTACATATTTTAAATTGTTGTTCATTTGGTTGCCGTAGGTACTTGTGGCTGCGGCTATAACCCGCGGCTACGGCTACGAAACGAACAACAATTTGTTGTTGCGGCTGCGGCAGCGGCTGTAAAACGAACAACAATCTGCGGCAATATAATCGCTGCCGCTGCCGCAGCCGCAGCCGCCTGTGGTAACCAAACGAACAGGGGGATATTATGGATGATGAGGAGGTTTATGTTTTCCTAACTACCATGGATGACGAGAAACGTAGAGGTGTTTTGCATGTAAAGAGTGAGGTGATCAATGTAGAGCTCCGAGGAAGTTCTTATGGTGTGAACTATGAGGAGTTGCATCCAAATGATGATGAAATTATTGCTAATGCTGGTGCCATTACTCTTTACGTAGGCAATGAACAACATGATAAAGGAATGGAGGATGATGTTGTTAGGGAGGATGATATTACTTGAGAAGATGATGTTACTAGAGAGGATGATGTTAGTAGAGAAAATGATGATGTTAGTAGAGTGGATAGTTCGAGTAAGCATGATTGATATGGTGATCTTCCATGTGATATAGAAGATAGTCAGTTTGAGTCTTGGAAAGACGGTATGGATGTGGCAATTGGTCAGGAATTTTGCAATAAGAAGCCAGTTCAAGATTTGGTGGATAGAGCTGCATTTCAGAATTATTTTTCTTTTGCTGTAATCAAGTCGGATAAGAAGAGGTTAGTGCTAAAATATCGGCAAAGAAGTTGCAAATGGCATTTACTAGGTGCAAAGGTTGAAAATTCAGATTTTTCGGTTAGAGTGTACACAACAATGCATACATGCTTGATAGCTTGCTATTTTATAGCATTTTAGTCTGCATTTCATGCATCTTTTACTTTGTTTTTGCATTATAGTTTAGCATTTTAGTCTCATTTGCACTTAGAATCAACATTGCATGCATCTAGCTTAGGAATGCATACATTTACATACATGTGCATGTTTGTGGTGATTTTCAGTTATTTTTGGAGCTTCTTGGAGTTGGGGAGGAGATGAAAGCAGCTCATGATCGAAGAGGATGTCAGAAAGGGAGCTTTTGCAAAGTCGGGTCCATATCGAGCAAGGATATCGAGCAAAACCTCTATGGAGTGTGCTCAATGGAAGCCGCAGGACGTGAGGAAGAGGATCAGTTCGAGGAGTCTAAGCCTTTAGTCTGCATTGTGGTCCAGCATCGAGCAAGGAAGCCGATACATGCTGCACGAGCCATATCGAGGTTGTACATCGAGCGGAACACCGTCCGTACAACCTCGATGCAACTCATCTGCGCATTGACCACTTGATTTTAGGTTTTTTATGCTTCTTTTGGTTCCCTACTATAAAAGGGAAGCCACAAAACATTGTCTTTATTCTATCTTAGTCTTTCTATAAAAAAATTACTCCTTTCATCTTGTTCTAAACCTTAAAGGGCGATTTGCTCTAGTAATCTTTTCCTTTAATAAAGTTTGCACTTTTATGGTTTAATCTTGTCTCTTGATCTTTATTCTAGCACCCTGGTAGTTTAGATTTTTCATCTTTCTATTTTAATCTCATCTAATCATGTTTAACTCTAAATAAATGGGATTAAACATGATTAATGAGTAGTTTACCTTAGATTTAAGATTATAAGTAGGAAAAGTGGTGATTAAGATGTGATTAAGGGGTGATTAGGCTAATTAGTTTGTTCTCTGTTGTCTCATTCTCTTGCAAAGTGGTTATTGTTCATGAAGCTTGCTCTTTTTAATTGAATATGGTATTGATTGATGCATATGGTTCACTAGATGGCTTGATATCTCATCTCTATGCATGGTTTGCTTATTTGGCTTGATAATTTAACTTGGTCTATGTTTCCTTTGTTCATTGACACCAAAGTGATAGTTCACCATTGCTAGATGATTTACTTAGGGCTAGATAGTGTTGGTTTTGATATTCTTGCTTGATGGTTAGATAGTATGCATTAAAAGATCTTGCCTTTGTTTGATTCCTCTTCATTGCTTAGCATTGTTAGGATGTTGCAATTGTGTGCTTAAGTCCATATTCTTGATTGGTGCTTAGCTAACTAGGTCCCTATATGGTTCACAAGATTGATAGGTTGATCTGAATTCTTTCTTGAATGAGAGAATGCTTGCTTGCATAGTACTTCTCTTAGGCTAGAATGGTCATGATCTTTATGTTCATGGTTGAAGAATACGCTATCACAAGTGGATTTGACACTTCAATCTTATTGAATATGAATTGCTTATTGACGCCAAGCTGATTCCTTTTAGATACCTTGTCTGGGAGTTCAACATTGAGAAATGCTTGCTTATGAATGCTTGATGTTTGCCTTTGCTAGAAATCCCCTTTGTCACTCTTGAAAACTACTAATCCCACAATTGCTTAGAACCTTGATTCTTGCTCTTAATTAATGGTCTTAAGATCATCTTGCTTAGTATTGCTTAAGATCACCTCACAAAGGAAAAGATGCATGAGATGCAGCCTAAAATGCTCTAAAATAGTAAGCTATCAACACCCCCACACTTAGCTTTTGCTTGCCCTCAAGCAAACAAACACTTAACATGGTGATGAGGTATTAAAATGAGAACTCATATCTCTAAAAATGCTAACAATGAATCAAAATGAAGTCCGTGTTCTTAATTCTAGAGTGCACTTGATGGAAGAATACTTTAAACACTTAGCCACTTTCATCACAAAGCAAGAATGATCACAATGCTATCAACCTACACATGCTCATCAAATCAAACAACTTTTTTAACATTCAATTAAGCTCAAACCGTGAATCATGCTTATGCAAATGCAAATGTGTCATTTAGCTAAGGGACAAGGCTTAATGGAATAAAAATGATCCCACTTTTCAAACTGGTTTTGGTGTTTAAAGGGTCCTTTCAAGGAAAACATGGCTATGCTTTAGCAAAATGCTAAGGGTCAAAGAACAACTTACACATACAAAGGAAGACTCCCATCTACCCAAGACCTATAAGATATGTTCTAAAATCTAGCTAATCAATGTAAAACCCGCCTATGCTACCCTTTTTAAGAATTTTAAACCCCTTTTAGAAACCAAAAAACTCTTCTCTTTGAAGCGCTTTGGAGGACACTTCTTCTTTTGAACTTCAAGTGGTGGTAGTTTGCTTCTTTTGAGTTTGGCTCCTTATTTGGTGATACTGGTGCTTATTTTGCCATTGGTTTTCTTATTTACTTGCTTTGAACTTCTTGCATCTTCTTTTCTTCTTTGAACATGAGCCTTCTTTCTTTTTAACTTAGAACCGCCATTTCCACCTTTGCTTGTGTCACACTCCTTTCCTTTGTGCCTTGACTTCTTTTGTTCTTCGCTTCTCTTAAAGACTAACCCAAAATAAATCCCAAACTATTCCCCAAACATCCTAGCCTATCTAACTCAAGAGTGAGCTAGTTCTACAATGGAAATACTTCCCTTGTAGTTCCAAACCAACACTTTTTGCTAAGCAACAACCATGAAGGAAAGATGCCTCACAAATCACACACTATTAATATCTTTGCTTGAAAGGAGGTTTAGTTAAGGGTGGAGAAATCTAATTGGATCTTTTAGAGAGTGGCAAAAGAGAATAAGAAGATCCAAATATTTTAAACTATCCATGACATCAATCACAAATGCATAAGACATGATAATTGCAAATTCAAATTAGGTTTCACTTAAACAAATGTTGAAATCATTTCAAAGCATGCTTCAGTCTCAAACAAAGCTCACACAAATGAAAATTCCAAAAGTGGTTCAGCTTTATTTCTAGTTCAACATCAAATTCACCAAATGATTAAAAACAAGGGCTTTATTTTCATAAACTACTAGCATTAACAAAGATGCTTCCTTAACTGTCTTCAACAAGCCTCTAATGGCCTTATCCTAGAAATGGTTCTATCTTTGAAGAAGCCTAATATGCTCATGAGCAGCCTTTGAAGCTTCAGATGTGCTGATCACATCATAAGGGTCAAATGCATAAGGGCGGTTATCATAGTCTTCATGTTCATCTGCCCCTCTCCCTTGATGTTGAACCTCTTGTTCTTGATGCTGCTCTTTAATATCTTCTTCCACATCTGAATCTCTGATGGTGCTCATATTCTTAACATTAATTGGCCTCATCAATGGAGGGTCAGTCCTAGGATCATAAAGCTCATCTTCTGTTGGCAGTAAGCGGATGTTCTCATAAGTGGTGAAGTTGGTGAGGCGCGGCCTTGGCAAGATAATCTTCCTCTTCCTGTTTTCCAGCTCAAACTGATAGCCAAATCCGGTTTCCACAGATCCTGAGAGGTATCCAATCTTGCTGAGATATGGGACATTAAGGAAGATCATGCTAACATCTGGTGTGCCAAGCTCAACCCCAGCAGTAAGCAAGATGGGAGTGATCACACCTCCAATGGCTAATTTAGGCTTCTTCTCTCTTGTGTTCATTAGGACTGTCACAAGACCAACTCCTAAGTGCTTTCCATGAATCTTTGCATGCCTTGTCTCCATCATAATGTTCTTCAAGCCATTCACAAGCAACCCCATCTCTTCTTCCTTGACCATACTCTGCTATTTTCTGTAGAAGAGTGTGCTGGTGAGGACCCTATGAATATATCTGATAGCTGGATGGCAGATACTAGCACTCTTCAGATGACCAGCTATATAGGCGTCATTCGCTATCTCCTCCCACACATGCCTTAGCTCATTGTGCTTGAAGCTCATGTTTTGTGCTCTTGAGCCTTGATCAAATCCAAATATTTCTTCAAGCTGAGTGAACCCCATGGTGTACCATGTTTTGTTGGCCCTGAACTTAATGATTCCATTGCCAAAGTCTTCTTCTCCTTCATCATATTCTTCATCAAATTTGTAGAAGTAGACTTTGAAGCTTGCAAGGAACTCACAAGAAAGTTGCTTGTATGTTGGGTACCCAAGACTAGCATACTTCTCAAGTCCAATGTTGCTTAACAGCTCATCCACCTCAGTCTTTATTCCCAGCTCTTCCAACAGACCAGGGCTAGCGTATCTTGTAGGAGCAAAGTCCACTCTCCTCATCGCCCTCATGTAGTCTTTGAGCTTAGGTGCTGCATCTTGGACTTGTTCTTCTTCAACCACTGGCCTTTTTCCCTCTGATATGTTTCTTGCAGCAGCATTTGAGTCAGAAATCTCCTCATCTCCTCTAATGCTCGACATAGTACCTGAAAATGCAATGCTTGAAGCAAAAGTTAGCATACTATTCTTTGAGACCATTGTGTAGGAAATTATTTTTCAAAAATCAAGCATGCACAGAAAATTTCTATAAAAATTCACACTGATTGGAAACAAACAGAGTCGAATTTAGCAAAATATTGCAGCTCAAAAAGATAAACACCATGAAAATTAAAATTCCCACAGTAACAAGCATCTATTTGGTCAATTTCAAGCATATGCAGCAAATATATCATCATCTCTCCACCAGATTATGAAAATGCATCAGATTCATCACTATTACTATAATATGAAGCAGTTAAATGGTGAATATGCTGGAAAACAATAGCATGCCTAGATTTGGCCAAAATCTAAACACCATGTCAAATTAAGCACAAAAGAGCATTTCCCAAATATTTAAACCATAAATCATCTAAGAAGAGCAACAATGGTGGTATGCAATTCAAATCCATAGTAAAGATTATGCAAAACAATCTCAACAATCATTCTAATGCATCATATTTCAACTTGCAAAGATTAAACTCAAGAAATGAATGTTTCAAGAAAGTTTACCTTAATCTTTGAACAAAGAAATAAAATTCTAGGACTGAGAATGCAAGAGAGAAAAAAGATATGTTTGGCAATGGTGTTCAGCTCGATACGGATGTGTGGAGAGAGATGAAATGCAAGTTTTAAGGCAAAGAATAAGGGAAATCTAAAATAAATAAAAGATAATGCAAGAATATCTAGTTTAAAATTCAAAAATGCTTGTGAGGGGGAAAGAAAAGATTCTTTTACCAGCCATCAAGGTCCACAAAAAGGTTTTATTCGATTTACCCATGTAAAAATTTCAAATTTATTTTACACGGATCATATCGAGCAAAACACTCGATGTTGTACCTTGATGTGTACCATATCGGGGATGTCGGGTCCTGTGGCTCGGCGATCCTGCTCCTCTGCCTCGGTAGTTCTGTGTTGTGGCCAGCTTCTCCTTCATGACACCTTGCATCGAGCAGTCTCAGCAGATGTTCTGCTCGATGTTGTTGCTCGGTGTAGGGAGACACTTCGGCTTGCATGATCCTTCCCGTGGGCAGTGCATGACATCATCCGGATGCTTGTTCTTGGGTCGGCCATTCTGCATCGAGCAAACATATTTGTATTTTGCTCGATGCTACACCTCAATGTGGATATTCTCGGACCCGGTTGTAGTGCTCCTCGGTGGTTGTCGTACCGAACATCGTCTTGTGCTCGAGTCAGCTGATAACATCCATATCAAGCAAAACCTTGGTTATTTTGCTCGATGCTACTCCTCGGTGTGACTCCATCGAGCATCTTTGTCGATGTACGGGCTGGGACTCCACGATGTATGGTCTCGAGTCTATATCGAGCAAGAGTTCGCGAGGTTCTACTCGATGCTGCACCACCGTGCAATTTGATCGATGTACGGTCCATTCTCCTCGATGTACGGACTAGGGCTCCAGGAGCGATCACATCGAGCAATGCTCTCGTGCTAGTGCGAGTAAAAGAAACTGTAAAGGAAAAGACACACCACGATTAGTTGCATCTCTTTTACATGAAGATTATCAAGGACATATGCTCACTCCAACTCCTAAGAGTCTCGTCTTGCGTGCTCAGGGAAACTTGATGTGAAAGTGTCATATTCCACCATTTTGAGAGGGAAAAACAAAGCTGTTAGTGATGTGCATGGTAATCCAGAAGAAAGTTATAAGATGGTGAATAGTTATTTATACATGTTAAGGAAGGTCAATCCTGGTACAATAAGTATAGTGAAAGTGGATGAAGGAAAGAATTTTCAGTACTTACTCATAGCTTTGGGAGCTAGCATTGAAGGGTTTCAAGTGATGAGGAAATTGATAACGGTGGATGCAACGTTTCTGAAGACTGGATATGGGGGTATCCTTATTTTTGCCACAACTCAAGATCCTAATCATCACAATTATCCTATTGCAGTTAGTGTACTTGATGGTGAGAATGATGCTAGTTGGGGCTGGTTTTCCGAAGTGCTAAAAATGGTTATACCAGAAATTGAAGCCTCATCAAGAGTATAAGACAAATGTATATGGCATTTGTTCCAAAATGTGAAAGATTATGTCTACTACGTCAACAAAGAGGTAGTTGCAGGGAGTGCTGTATGATTTACATTGAGTTTGAGTTCTTGAGGGTTTATGGTGAATTTAGGAGAAGGTATCCTTCTGTGGCCAAATATTTGGATGAAACAATTCATGTGACAAAATGGGCAAGGTGTTACTTTCCAAGAGAAAGGCACAACATATACACAAGCAATTGTGCTGAATCATTGAATAGCATGTTTAAAGAGGAAAGTAGGTACTTGTTATTACACTTGATTGATGCCATTATTTCAAAAGTGTCTGAATGGTTTAACGAGCATAGGAAGGACAATGTTTCTGGGTCGAACGAGCATAAACTGGTGCGTTTTGTGGAGAACCTTGTGCACAAGACATGTAAGGATGCATCTACCTTAACCACGATGGTGCTAAATAGTTATGAGCTTGAGTAAAATGTGATTGGATGTGATGGGAAACAATACTTGGTATCGTTGATTAGGAAAAGTTGCAGTTGCAAGTGCTTTGATAGTGAAAAATACCCTTGTGTGCACGGAGCAGCCACTCTCATTGAAATTTGGAAGAGTGGAGATAGAGAACGGGATATCCTTTTCCATGATGTCTGCTCAAAGTTTGACTGGGTCGAACTGTGGGCATTGGTATATTATAAGACTATTTCTTTAGTCCTTGATAAGTCTGTGTAGACTGTCTCATATTACATAAAAGAAACAGGTTATAGCTCTAAAATACATCTGAACGACGAGAAGAAAGCAATTAAGAAGGTTTCCACCAGCAGGAGAATGGCGTCCAAGGACAAAAAATAAAAGGGTTCCTAGGCAAAGGTCGGAATATCGGTTGTTTGGCAATAGTAGTACTATTTGATTTGTCTAGTTGGCAATAGTGTACTACTTCGTTGTTTTATTTTGTATTATTGAGGAATTCTTGTTTGTATTTGTGCTCCAAACATTGCGTGGATTGAGATTTTGCATTTTGGGTAATATTTGTATTAATGGTATTATTGGCGTTATTAGTATTACTAGCATTATTGGTATTACTGAAGTGTAGAATTGAGGAACTGAATTTGAGAAAAAAATAAGAAACGACGTATAAATCATTAACTTAAGAATTTTTATATCATGATAAAATGGAAAGAAAACAATAAAATTTACGGATAACAATTTTTTCCAGATTGGTGAAACATATTGTTGCTTTCACAACAAACACTTCTTATAGTACAAGGAAGACTTTGTTAATGTTAACCACTAATAATGCAAAAGTGTCAAAATAAAACTATTTACAGAAATTTGAATATGAATTTTTTGTAATTGATAATTGATAGTTTAAACGCTGTTGTACAACTACAAAAACATATGTGTGAATACGGTTCAATTACAAATAAGAGAAAACTTCAAATGTATAACTATTAGGATCTTTGTACTGCTAGACGCTTACGGACAACTACGTTCATATAATTACTATTTCAAATAGATAATTTATTATCAAGCATTCACTGGGTGGAGCCCACCATTGAAAAACAAAAAATTCAAAAATCAACCATTCCTTATTCTTATCTTTGTTTCGCAATTGAGGAGAGAGAACAGAGAGACTCGGAGGAAGCGAGAGACTCAGAGGAAGCAAGAGAGATCTAGGGTTTTCAATTTGGAGAAAGGTAAATCTGGCGTTGTTTTTCATTGCGTAATGGTAATTTTAAATCTAAACTAGGGATCTAGGATTTTCAATTTGGAGAATGGTAAATTCTTCTGGATTTCTTTGATTTTGATTTTTAGGGTTTAAATCTGAAATCTTTCTGTGTTATGTTTATGTTATTTATATGATAATTTAGGGTTTAAATCCGAAATTTTTCCAGGTTTGTTTGTTTTTATGATCATTTAGGGATGAAATTCTAAATTCTTATGGATTTGTTTGTTTATATGATAATTTAGGGTTTAAATCCGAAATTCTAATCTCTTGTTACAATGAATATGGATGATTTGAGCGACAGTGAAAAAAAGATGATGAAGGAGGAGTACGACATGCTTTTTGCCATAGCCGATGCTGAATTTGACATTCCGAAGCGATGGGCATGTGGCGGCGGAATCAATGAGGAGATTTCTCACACACAAGCTAACCCAGGGAAGAGATACTTCACATGTAAGATGCATAAGGTGAGAATCGATTTGGAAATTTAATGACATTAGTTGAAAGAACATTCTTGGAGCTAATGCATGCGTATACATGTATGTATGTGCAGCAGAATGGTGGCTACCACATTCATAAATTGTGGGATGCAACTTTTGAAGAGGAGCTGAGTATCTTAAGGATTGAGAGTCAGGAGCAGGCAGAGAAGATTCAAAAGCATTGAAGCCTTTAATTTAACTTGGAGACAATGCGTGTGCAGCTGGAAAAAAACATTGAAGAGGTTGCAAAGCTGAAGGAATAGCTTCGTGCAGCTGGGTCTTAACGTTGTTGTTGACTTATGTTTTTAAACGAATCGTGTTAACATTTTCAATTTCTATTGTAAGACATATGTACTTTCCTATCCTATTTCCGCTCTTTTTCCTTATGTTTAATGGATTTTGAATAATGTTAAATTAGTTGTACTACTTATAAAGCTCACACAAGTTGTACCAAATCGAAGCACAAGAACCAAATAAAACACAAGAATTGTACCTAATAATGCACCAAAATTGTACTTAATAATACATATGAGTTCAAAGCACAAGTGCTCGTCAAAAACATAACATCCAAAACCCATAATCGGTAACTAATACAATCATCTAAAAGCTAGAAGTTCAAAGCACAAGTACCATAACATCCTTAGTCCATCCTCCTCCTTTGTCTCCTCCTACCCATTCCTTGTCCCTTATTTTCCTTTTCCCTGCCGTATAAGGGGAAATCTGGTTTCGTGATTCTTCGATTTCCCTTTTCCCCCATTGGGGCCTCCTCATTTCTTATAAGAGGTCCCTCAAGAGGTTCCAATTCCTCAAGAGGTTCCTCAAGAGCGTCCTCAAAAACCTCAACTAGGTCACTTGTTTCGCCTTCTTTCTCATCTTCTTCTTTTTTCTCTTCCTCTTCTTCTTCTTCTTCCTCTTCTTTCTATTTCTATTTCTATTTCTCTTCTTCCTTCTTTTCCTCTTCTGCTTCTTTCTCTTTCGCTTCTTTCTCTTTCGCTTCTTTCTCTTTAGCTTCTTTCTCTTTCTCTTCTTCTTTGTCTCCTCCACTTCTCTGGTAACTGAAGTTGCCATCTATGCCAACTTCAATGTTTAGCTCATTTTCCACATTTGTTAATTTTTTCTCATTTCCCTTAGTTGACGCCTCAAAGAACTGTGGGATTTTTTTAAATTGTCAACCCACTCTGCAATGAGAAGAATCTTACGAATCACTTTATTTAACCCTCTTTCCATTGCATTCCGCAATCTCGCTTCAATCTCTTTTAATTGAGTTTCCGCAAATGCATTAAAGGTATCCAGATTAGAGGCTGCATAAGTCTGTGATACAACTTCTTTTAATTTTTTCTTGGAAAGGGGGGGGGGGGGACTCTTGCAACCACATCTAACTCGTACATGTCTTTCCACCATATCGCCTTCCCCTCCTTAGTTAGACGCTTGTTCCACCTATCAGTAATTTCGCCTCCACCAACATCCTCTAACTTTCATCGATAATTTGTGCCAGAAGAATTTCCTCATACTCGTCTGGTACCAAAACACTCTGAATATCCAGTCAACATACATAAATTCAAGACACACCAAACTAATGACTAAATTTAAAGAAAACAAAATTTAAAAGCACCCTTAATTCTAACTTTAGAAGTTCGAAGCGCATCATATATCTCTTCGAGGGGAAAACTGGTCATACCACTTGCTATGAACTCCCCCTTTCACATTTGAGGACATCCTCTATCACAATCTTGTACATCTTCTCGAAATCTTCTCCTAAGATTTCGAACACACTCAAAAGACAGCACCTGGATATAGGTTTATAGTACATCATAATATACTAAATCATAAAAAGATATACAATTCTAGTTGCAACCAAGTTTTACTTCCAAATGAACTATAAATCCTGGAATGGAGGTCGTGTCACTAACATAACCTTTCATTTTCCTCAATATGTAATGTATTGCCTCCATAACTTTATCAATGTCCATCGTCTACACGGAAAGGATTTACACGCCTCTAAATCATTGACCATTCTAAGTAAGAACCCATCTATGGGTCCATTATACTTGGTTCTCCTCCGATTACCGTGCACAGGAAATAAAGTACCGCTATCTTCAAACGATCTCCACAAGCTTTCATTGTCAGCAACTTCTTTTTCACATCTTGCATAGTTATCGTCTTTTTATTCTTAAATTGCCTTTTCCGGAAACGATTACTTCCCAAATTCTCATACTGGTTTGTGTATTTATGGCAGTCCAAAATGAATCTTCATGAATCTGACCCAAAGAATACTAACTTTACCTACTTCTCCAAGCCAAATTCAGCGTAATGAATACTTACCTTTGAAGACGTAACTACATCTTCTTGATTCGGACTCCTATCCTCTCCAATCTCTTCGTTGTTTGGAGTTGGTTCTTTAGGAATTATTTATGTACGTATAGGTTTGGTAGGAATAGGTTTGATATGAATAGGTTCAGTATGAATTGGTTCGGTAGGAATTGATTTTAAGGTTCCTTCTCGACGGGCCTCGACTGTTTCTTGATCTGCTTTTCTTAAGCGTGAACTCTTTCTTATCGTCTTTTTAAAATTTGGCTTCAAATTCTTTATCCGAGGCGGCATCTTTTATCTGAAATAAATAACACCCATAAAACGAGAAACGAGCCTTAACTCTACAACTACTAGTTCTGAATTAATCCTCCATTGTTTAATTTGGGGTTTAATTGAAAAAGAAAGACATGCAGATTCCAGTAGGAATATATTCAATAGAGGAAATTAAGCGGATGACGGAGAAAGGGGAATAACGATGATTTGAAACAACAGACTGTCCTCTCGTACCGGTCGATTGTTCGTCGCAGTATGCTTAAGTTAATCTCTTAATCGTTGCTCATCGAGAACAAGAAGAACACAGAGAAACAATAAAAAATTGGGGAAGAAAGTGAAAAGTTAGGTTATTACGAGTTGAGTCAGTTTTTACTGCCGGATCAGGTGGAGTCTGATACGGATTCTAATCAAATAGATCTTCACTGGTTTGGTCAGTATATCCAAAAAATTTAAAGGTTATAAGGGCTTTAGCCATTTTTGCGATTATAAACAAAATGCAAAAGAAATATCAAACATAACGAGAGTATTTTAGCTTTAGTTTCAACAATTGAGGGCTTTCCAGTCTTTGATTCCTTTTTGTAGATAAAACACCTGACCAGACCAGCGTCAAAGGTGTAAGAAGAATTCGGCAAAGCAAAAGGACAAGAGCTTTATTGGTCTCGAGAAATGATGGGAGAACTCAGCCCATTTCATTCATCTCAGGTGGTATAATGATTTTTTTTTATCTTATTATACGCATTCTTCGTGAGAAATTTCTCATATTCTTCATACTCTTTCTCTTCACCATTCTTAGGAATCAAATAGCCTTCTTCCTGTTAAAAGAGCTAGTTAAAGGAAAAACAGGGTAAAATAAATCTTTATCGATTCTTTTAAAAGAGATTTGATTGTTGAGAAAGTCAATGACAGCTCCAACAATGCATATGAATCCTCTCCCAAGTATAAGATGTTAATCCTCTTTCACCTCTAAGATGTGAAAGTTGGCAGGAATCAAGATATGAAAGTCAATGACAGCTCCAATAGTGGATAAGAATCCTCTCCCAAGTATAAGAGGTCAAAGTGAAAGTCAGCTGGAAAACTCATTTTCTGATTCAGGATAGTACATCACAAATCAAGCCGATAGGAGATTTGTTGGAAGAATCTCCAAACATCAATGTCGAGTTTATAGGATTAACTTTCGTATATTCGACCTTCTCTGCAGTAGTTAAGGACATGAAATTCACATTTCCACCAGAATCACAAAGAAAATTAGGAAACTGCACTTTTTTGATCGTGCATGAGATGATGAATGCTCTCATATCTTCTTCCTTTCAAAAAAGCTTTATTTTGTCTGTTTCCTTTGTTTCTTCGAAATCCCAAGTTATTTATTTGTATATCTGATAGTAGGGTTCTTTACACACTTTACTAATCAATTGAACCCCAAACTACTTGACACAGAGGTTTTATCTCTCAGTTAATCACCCTTCTATGTGAATCAATTGTAGTATAGCAAGGGTTTTATGTCAATCCAAATGGGTTTTGTTGAAAGCAAAAGAGTTGTGAGTAGGAATCCTGAAGTCAAGCAAATCAAAGAGAGTTTTTGTTGCCTAAGCAACTTATCTAACAACCTAGAATGATCAATCACAAAAGAGTACTCAAAAGAGACAATTTACCTATGATCAAGAAGTAAAACAGAGCAAAATAAACATAGTACTAAGCAAATTCGAAATTCAATAAAAGAGAAAGCAAGTTCCTAGATGTGGTTATTGATTTTGGGGAATCTAGGGACTAACTAAGGTTTTTTCAAACAGCATTGATCAAGCAAACAAGCTAGTAAAGATGGTTCCTAGACATAGAGTTCACAAACAAGCAAGCTAAGTCCAATCTCTTTTAAAATAGCCCTTTGCTAAATACCTTAACAAGAACTAACTCTCATTAGTGCTAAAAAATTCAGCAAGCAATAACAATCAACTCTATTCATGTCAAAATGCTCCTCAAACAGTCAATCTCTTGAGCCAAGGCCAGCAAATCCTCTATCAAACAAGATCAGCATTTCATCAAACACTTGGTGGGCATAAGAGAAAGCTTAAATCCTAGATAAGTGTGATCAAGACAAATCTAGCTTAAAAACAGATTAATAGAGAGGAACCCATGTAATTAAACACTAAACAAACTTTAATCAATCCCTAAATCTCCTTAATCTACCACATCTAAGAATCCTAAGCAAACTACTCACTAATACTCATGTTTAACACCAAACCACAAGAAGAAAAGATGTTAATCATGATTAAAAGAAAGATTAGAGAGTGATTAATGGCAAATACAAATTTATATTAAATAAAGCAAGAAATTGTCTTACAAACCCAGAAAAAAAAAACTCAAGAACAATGTTATGAGGTGACTTCTCGAAAATCCCAGAAAAAGAGGTATTTATACATAAAAGAAGGAAGCCCTAAAGTAATGACAAAAGTGTAATAAAAGGCAGGCTCTGACTGGGTTCCTATCGGTCAGTTGTGTCCTATATGGATGATCGATAGGGTGATCGAAATATAAACGGTGCACTGCTATCGGTCACTTCACTGACCGATAGGCCTGGTCGATAGGAATCCTATCGGTTACTCCTTGACCGATAGGTCCTGTGCCTTGATCGATAGGCTCAGTAGAGATCGTCTGCCTTGGTCTCTTTTGCTCCTCTTGGCCCAGCTAGCTTCCTGGATCATCCCCAAAGCTCCTCCAATGCTCTTCTTAGCTCATAAGTACCTAAAAACATCCATAATGCATAGAAAATGCAAATTATATCCTAAATGCAACATAAGTCTAAAAAAAGAAGAAAATGGGACAAAGATAAGGAAAACATGCAAAAGAGAACCAAAACATGAACTAAATGCAAGCCTAAATGGTGTAAATACAAGAGATATCAACACCCCAACACTTGCCTTTTGCTTGTCCTCAAGCAAATAAGAACAAATGAGAGAGTGAGGTTTGAAGGTGGGCATTCAAATCCAAAAGTGCAAAGGTAAAGAGATGGTATCAATGCTTAAGTGCCTAGTTGTAGGATGCAAACATAATCAGCTATACTTTAAAGAACCTAGCCATGCTCATCATGTTTCAAAATGATCTCAAATTTCAACTTAGGCAAATTCTAAAATCAATCAACTCTTTAATATTCAATTAAGCTCAAAACCATGAATCATGCTTATGCAAATCAAGTGAAAACATTTGGTTCAAAGGGTAAGGTTATGAGATAAAAATGATCTCATTCAAGCAAAGGGTTTTCAAACATAAGGGATCACTCAATGAAAATGATTCTATCTTAGACAAAATGCTAAAGGTAAAAGCACACTGTTGCATGCAATTCAAAGCTCCCTTCTACCCAAAGATGAATCCTAAACATTTCTAAACCCAAAAGTTAACCCCTAAGTCTACCTATTTCCTAAACTCTACCCTTTACCCTTCTTCATGGCTGGGGAAACTTCTTCTTTTTGCTTGTGTGGTTGCTTCTTTTTAGTTGGGACTTGCTCTTCTTTGTTGCATTGGCATCTTCATCACCTTTGGATTGTTTTGGGTCTGATTTCTTCTTTGGATTGACCCTTCAAAACCTTTAAGTTGCTGGCACCATTCTTTCTAAACACTTAGAGCTTTTACTTCCATTTACTTAAACCACAATGTTAAACTGTTTCCCTTTTTCTACCATTTCAAACTCTTTCCTTTTATTTCAAAACATATATACATGAAGTTCAAACCACTTAACATTACCCTTTAACCCAAAACTCCTATTCTAGAATCAAGCTCAAGATGCAAGCTGATATCTACAAGAGAGCTTATAATTGCCAGCCTTATTCCTAACATTTTTTGCCAAGACAAAATCGAAAATGATATGCAAAGGCCTCACAGCTCTCAAGATAGTGTCTAGACTCAAAAGGAGGTTTTAGTTAAGGGAGTGGATTAACTGTCCCATAAGTATGAGGATCAACTATTTGGATCAACAAGAGTGGTAAAACGGAAAAAGATGATCCAAATATGTATATGGTAGCCATGAATTCACTGGTCAATGCATAAGACATGATAATTAAAAGTCCAAATTAAAGTTCAAGTTGATAGAGTTGATTTTCAGAGAACAAATGCTTTCAGTATGAAATGAGATGATCAAAATTAGCAATCCAAGCATGGTTCAGTCTTAACTTCTAGCTTTCTTATGATGCATCAAACAACTAATCACTTAAACACTGAAATCATCTCTAAACTCTAAGCACTTTACAAGGAAATTTCATCATTATGCCCTATGCAAATGCAATGCAACCTATATGTCAACACTAGACTCAATCCTATAAGAATAAAATGCAACTACATGCTTTCTTTTTGGTTTGCAAAAACATGAAAATGTTTCAAAATTTTCTGATTTTTTTGGTGTTTTTCTATGCCTTAGATGAATGCATGATTTGCATGTGACTCAAAGTGAAAGAAAATGAAAAATTAAGAAAAAAAATACAAAGTCAAACCCCAAATCTCTCCCCCACACTTAAATTACACAGTCCCTTGTGTAATGAAAGCAATGAGAGAGAGAAGCATCAAAATATTATACAAAATCGGAAAAAATGCAATGGTATAGGCAATGAATAGGATGTGGTACCTTGTTTAATAATTGGAGTGGTGGGAGGATCCAGATGTCTGAGGAGACTTGCTAGCTCTCCTCTTGTTCCTCTTCTCATAAATCCTTGAAGATGGCGCTGCTTCTTATGATGGGGGAACCCAGCTTGACCATAACTGCTCAGCTTGAGAAGAAGTACCTTGATTACCCCATTGCCATGTCTGTTGAACCTCAGGAGGGATGGGAGTTGCCGCTTCCCATGCTGATGGAATATGGGTCCTTGGCTCATATGATGAAGCCCTTGGTTGTGCCCATGTTCCCCATTGATCACTTGGCTGTGCATGAAAGGAATGTCTTCCGTGGGGGTTCCAAACAGCTTCCTGTTCTTCAGTTGGGTCAGCTTGTGGCATTGGCTCTTCTTGATAAGAAGTGTTGCTCATGAGTGTGGCTCTTATGGGAAGCTCCTCCTGATGTAGCTTTGTTCTTCTTGAACTTCCCTTTAACCATTTTCACCAACTTCTTAATGGCTTTATCTTGCCACTTACACCATTTCTGAAGGGTGCTGATGTGCTCATGAGCAGACTTCATACAGCTCTCTTGGCTTGGGCCTCCATAAGGTGTGAAGTGGAACTGCTTTGAGCTGTAGTTCAGCACTTCTTCTTCATCAAACTCCTCTTCTTCTTCTTGGGTTTCCCCTTGGCTTTCAGCGCCAGCAGTAGCATCTTCAGGGTCTTCTTCTTCACCTTCTTCTCTTCTTTATTCTCTAACTTCTTCTTCAACCTCTTCTTGTTCTTCTTCCTCACTAGCTTCTTCTCTATCTTCAGGAACAGGGCCGCCTTTGTAGAGCTGATCCTCACTTGGATTGAAACTGATGTTGCTCTTCATGGTGATGGATGTGAGCCTTGGGTTAGGGAGGAGGACTCTTGCTGGTGTTCTGAAGCCCTTGATGAAGTTGTAGACATGCTTTCAATTGAAGCTCTTCTCAAGGAAGTGGCTCTTCCTATGATAGTCTATATCAATCCATAATGGCTCTAAAGCATCACCTTCATGTCACTTAAGGTCTACACCACTGGCCATGAGAATAGCAGTTACAACCCCTCCAATGTGGATCTGTGAGCTTTTCTCCTTTTCCCCTTACTTAAAACCCAGCTCTTGTAGGAATATAGCTGATCCATCAGCATATACACATAACATGGGTATCCTTTCGGTGGCTGTAGAGGTCTTCCATCTTCGCTGGTACTCACAAGTTCATACACCCCTTGGTAGATCAAGTCTCTCTCCTTTCCTGTGAGGTATGTTGTTTCCTTCCTTGCAAAGAGTGTGTTTGCAAGTGCCTTGTGGGCATATCTCACAGCAGGATGCCTCAGGTGCTGATTCTTTGTGGTTCCAACAATGTATGGTCCAGCTCCAATCTCGCACCATAGCATGGAGTGTTGCTTCAGGGAGATATCGAACCTGTTCCACTTGTGGGTATAAGACCTTAAACCAAGAGCTTCAGCGATAGTCAGGAAGGTTGG
Organism: Thlaspi arvense; assembly: GCA_911865555.2. NCBI lineage: Eukaryota > Viridiplantae > Streptophyta > Magnoliopsida > Brassicales > Brassicaceae > Thlaspi > Thlaspi arvense. Next base: position 17,512,823 of record OU466858.1, read on the forward strand.
GGAGAACTTTTGCTTGCCGATCCTGAAAGAGATTCATCCATCTCCATTAGAGAGCTCACTCTCTTCATACCAGACCACCTTGAGGGTGGAGAGAAACTGGTAAGTGAGTTGTTGGTAGGATGGGAGCGGTTTTGCCATGAGGTCTTCAAGTCCCATGTGCTCAAATACTGCATTGCAGTCTATGTAGATCCCAAGCGCCTTCATTGTGGTAGCACAAGGGTAACTTGTTGGCTTGAAGGGGCACTGGTTGAAAGCCTCCATGAGTTCTCTACCACTTGGCTCATGGTATGGGACTTCTTCCTCCACAGTTTTGCTCTTCTTTTTCTGCTTGGCGCCTTTGTCCCCAACTGGTCTCTTTCCAGCAGCCTTTGATGATTGCTCAGTAGCAGCACCCTTTCCTTTATCTCTTCTAATTCTAGGAGAAGTGGGCGCTTCCTCTGCTGATGCTTTCCCTTTGCTTGCAGCAGCTGTTCTTGATTTACCCATGGTACCTACAAAAAGCAAATCTTGAAGATACTATAAGTACAAGAACAAAAGTTTGAGAAACCAATAACTGAAAGCTTTAAAATGAATTTCTCTAAGCTAAAAGAAGTTTATATAGTCACTAAACAAGATTAAACTTTCAAAAAGCAAGAAGAATTTACAAGCTAACAGTTTAAACATGCTAGAGTTTATGAAAAAAAAATTCATGCATGTGGACCTAGTATGGTGGCTCTAAGCAAAAGAGAAGATGATTATGCAAAGAGATATTAAGCAAGCAAGAACTGAGAATTAAGAACAGTAAAAAATGCTTTAACAGTTAACTTGCTCGTTTTAAACACATCCACCATGCAAAACCAAAGCACAACATCTTAAACTAAACTAAACTTGTTCTTAAAACCATAGTTTTAACAATTTTAAGCACATGCAAAGTGTAAGAACAAGAAGTGAATAGTTGAGAAAGCAAACCTTGATGAAGCTTCTGAGCACTTAGAAAAGATAAATAAAAGAGAGAGAGAGAGCTAAAGAATTCGGATTTTGGTGAGAGAAGTAGTAAAATGAAGTGTGAAGAGAAGAGAAGAGATTGTTGGTTTTTAAAGAGAGGAGTGGGGAACCAAAGGAATCAAAAGTGGGTGGGGGACAAGAATGAAAGTGCTCAGGAGCTCTGCAAAGTGTCAGGAAGGAGCCAAAATTTGAATTTAAACCTCCTTGGCTCCAAGCCAAAGGAGAGAATTTTTTTTGAAAATTTTGAACATTTACCTCGCGGGCTATCGGTCACATGTGACCGATATGATGACCGATATGGTGCCTATCGATCACAAGTGATCGACAGCACTGACCGATAGCTTCCTGTAAGATCCTATCGGTCTCTAGCTGATCAATACACTGACCAAAATACATCCAAGTACTTTGTATCGGTCACTCTCTAGACCGATATAGTGACCGAAATATAACCGATGTATTTCCATCGATCAGTATATGATCAATAGCTAGACCGATAGGAATCTCACTTAGCAGACTCCTTTCCCTATCGATCACAAGTGATCGACAGGTTGACTGGTAGCATCCTGGCTCTACTACTATCGATCACATCATGACCGATAGCATGACCGATAGGGTCTGTATTGGTCTTGTCTTGACCGATACTGTGATCGATAGTAGCCAGAATGTACCTGTTCTTTGTCCCTTAGACACTTTCTTAATCCACAAACCGAACTCCTGCTTCTATGCACATTAACTAAACATAAAAATAAACTAAAAAGCTTAATATATACAAAGGATACCATGTGACTACCTCCTAAATGTGCTTGTTTAAAGTCACTAAGCTTGACTTTGCTTACCTCACTAGTGGAGGTGATGAGAAGTAGTCTTGGAACTCCTTGGTGTTGCAGTGTCCACTTTGATCTTTTTGGTGACTCCATCAGTCTTCAATACAGCAAAGGGCTTTGGGTTGCCTCCCCTTTTCATCTTGTAGTGGACTTCACCATTCCTAGAAACAAAGGGCTTCAAGACAACACCATATTCTTTGTTACCCAACAGAATTTCATTCATGCAATCAGAAACACCCACTTTGAGGACCTCCTCTTCAGTGGTTTCAGCAAACAACTTGGTCAAGCAGCAACCATCAAAACTCTCTTCTTGGTAGCCCTCAAACTCTGGCCAGTTCTTATCAATCCTTTTCACCTTGTTAAGGTCCATAGAGAAAGCATGATCATGCTCTAGCTTGTTACCCTTGCTGTCAAACTTCAAGACCTTGTTCCTTGTAAGCCTCAGCTCTGTTGTGCAATCTCTAGCATCAAATACAGCGCCAACTGAAGCTAGAAATGGTCTCTCAAGAATGTTAGCATTCTTTATCTGTCATTCCACATCAAGCACCAAAAAATCAGTAGGGATGGTGACTCCTTCAATCATCATTGGCACATCCTTGAGGGTCCTAAGTGGTGTCTTGACTGTGCCATCAGCTATGGTTAGAGACACATTACTCTCTTGAAGTTGAGTGTAGCCAAGAGCTTTAGCAGTAGAGGATGAGAGAAGGTTGATACTTGCTCCAAGATCACAAAGACAGTTCTTGAAAGTCTGCCCTTTAAGCTCACATGGTAGAGTGAAACAACCTGGATCTCCAAGCTTTTTAATGTTAAGCTCATTAACCTCAGATGCTCCAGCTTTAACTCTTAGCTTCTCAAGTTCCTCTTGACCATTCAGACCTCTCATTTCCATTTGAGAAGCATAAAGAGTCTCATACTTCTGTACTAGCTGCTCTTTGAATCTTTCTGGAAAGGAGATAGTGGGCTGATAGATAGGGAGAACAGCAGCTTGAGTTTTCTCCTTAACATTAGAGATTTTAGCAAAGTATTCCCTTGTAGCATCAACAACTTCATGTGGCACCCACCACTCTTCTTCTTCCAGAGATTCTTCTTGTGCAACTCCATGATTAGCATCAACTTCCATAAACTCTTCCCCTCCACTCTGAAGTTCAGTGTCCTCAGTGAACAGAGAGAGAAACTCTTCAATGATAGCTTCCTATTCAGCTGAGAAGCTATCTTCTTCAGTGACCAAGGCATTGCAGAACTCCGTTGGGTTAGCCTCTAGTTTTCCAGGAAAGTGTCCTTGAGGTTTTAGACCATCTATACCTTTGTTGTTCTCCAGTGTTTTGACTCTTGCAGCTAACCCATCAAACTTATTGGTTAGTTCAACATGTACTGAGTCTATTTTGTTATGAACCTCAGCAAACCTCTTGTTCAATTCCAAGTTGTTGGTAGTCTGATTCTGAAGCAGCTGCTGAACCATAGTCTTGAGCTCGGTATCTTGAGAGCTGGAAGAAGCTTGAGCTGGAGCTTGTGCACTGAATCCTGGAGGATGATAAGGCGCTCTTGGCTGTAAGTTGTTGTTTCTCTGCTGAAAACCTTGATTGTTGTAGGGAACATAAGGTCTTGGAGCAGATTGCTGTTGTTGTTGTGGTGGGTACACTTGATCCTGTGGATTGGCAACATTGTTGCTTCTGTATGACAAGTTGGGATTGGGTCTGTAGTTCCCATATCCATTGTATCCACCTTGATTACCCAAGTAGTTCATCTCTTCCACTTGGCATGTCTCTTGATCATCAAGCTGAACCATATCACCAACAAAGTGAACCTCTTTCTTCCCCCTTAGCAGCATATCCAGCTTCTCATGTAAGGCCTTGATCTCTTTCCTGCTAGACTCCAGTTCATCTTTAGCACTTCTTGGAGCTCTGTCATATTCCTCATTGTAGTTTCCATCAAACTGAGCTAGATTCTCAACAAGCTCTAATCCTTCATCTACATCCTTTGACAAGAAGTTCCCATTTAATGCAGTGTTGATAAACAGGATTATTGCAAGCAAGAATATCAAAGCCTCAAACACTGCTAATGTTGTAGTATAGGTGAAAGAGGTATCAATCCAGCCTAGGTGATGAAAGTCACTAAGAATGCAAGAACAATGTAAAGCTAAGCAGATTCAGGTAAATGGATGAGAAATTATGTAAAAACTAAATGCAACGACCAAATGACTATGAAAACTATTTTAAAAATCACTCTTAAGGGTTAACAACTACTAAACGAAATCTAGGAATTTAAAACGCAAGACTACTAATTTAATAAAATCGAACTCTAAAGACTGATAAAAAGAGAATTTCTAGGAACTTAGAACAATGACTTTTAAAGCTAAAGATGCAAACTTTAAACTAAAGGATGATGATTTAAAGGTTTTGAAAGGCTAAAAAGAGGATCTAAGGTTGAGGGTCATGTTTAAGAGGGTTCAAGATTCAAGCTTTGGGTTTGAAAACATAGATCTACTCATTTGATGAGCTATCTCTAAGCCTTGAGAAGCTAAAAAAGATCTATCCATGACGTATGGTATAGATCCTTTCCTCAACCCTTCCTCCTAACCCATGGCGTATAGTGGAAAGAAGGATCAAAGAACATTAAGCAAAGATCTCAAATATTGGCTTAACTAGCTCCCTAAGCATCCATGCCGTTTGGGAAAGGATGAGCTAGTCTCTTGGATTTGGCTTTAAGGGATTTCTAAATCCGGTCAAGGTAAGAAAAGCCCTGGAATCATAGAGATCTTTTCCAAGACTCTCTAAGCATTAAGACCCCAAATCCAAGAAGAGAATAGATTAAGAACAAGAAAAAGACCAAAGCTTAAACCCTTAAACCCCTTAAATCGCCCCAACCTTAAACCCAAGGAAATCTACTCACTACACATAGCTAAAACACACGAAAATGCAAAAGAAAGAAGGCTAAACATGATTAAGCAAGAGCGATTAAAGAAAATACTTAGATTAAACAAGATCTTAAAGGTTCAAAACATGAAAAGCTTGAAAAACAGTAACAATGGCGAAAAGCCTAAAAGAGCATAAGAAAATATCCAACTGGTCCAAGACAAAATGAATGGTTCACGCCCATTTGCCTAAAATAGCCAAACAAAGAAAATGGTCCCCTCACTACACGCCAAAAGTGAGCTGGCCGGATAAGGTGTAGAGATCGAGCTGAGTAGTCGATCTGATCACTCGATCTTCTTCATGGATCGTCCTCCTTTGCTCGATCTTCGGGTCGATTCTCGGATGATCGAGTCATGGATCTCGATCTGGCTCTCGTTCTGCATGGCTTACTCCACGTCCGTACTCACGATCGATCACCTTGGTCGATCTTGGTCTCGATCCTCCTTCTTGAAATGACTTGAGTCACTCGATCTTCTGGTCGATCATCTCTAGATTGACCTGCCTAGCTCGATCCGCACCTCGATCCCGGTTCCTTTGCTGAATGGCTGAGTTCTCCCAAGTGTCCACAAGATCCTCCTCGATCCTTAGCATGTCCACGCAACCTCCACAGCTCTAGTGTGTCCAAAACAACCTGAATATGATGCAAGAATGCAAGAAATATGCAAATGCTAATGCAAAATGCACTTAGGACCTAAAATGAGACAAATGGTGCAAACTAGCCTAAAATGTAAGATGAATGCACGAAAAACTACTCTAAATGCATGCTGAATATGCAAAATATATGAGTATATCAAGTGTCTAGAAGCATTCTTATCTTTGGCAAAGCTCCTCTGTAGAGAGTGGAGAGTGAGAAGCCTGTGAGAAGCCATGGTGAGGGCATTGCAGTGTGTAGCCCTTGAATCTCTCCCAAGCTTCACCAAAGCTTTCGTTGTTCCTCTGTGCAAACCCTGAAATCTCATTCCTGATTCTTGCAGTTCTTGAAGTTGAGAAGAACTTTGCTAAGAAGGCTCTCTTGCACTCATCCCAACTAGTGATGCTTCCTTGGGGCAAGTTCTTCTCCCATTGGTGTGCTTTGTCTCCAAGAGAAAAAGGAAACAACCTCAGCTTGAAGCCATCTACACTCACTCCATTGATCTTTGTTAGTGACCATAGTCTATCAAAATTATCCAAATGATCTAGAGGATCTTCAAGCGGTATACCATGGAACTTACTGCCCTGAACCATTGAAATCAATCCAGACTTGATTTCAAAGTTGTTGTTTTGCACTGCTGGTGGGATGATGCCAGTTCTGTTGTTGTAGGCATTTGGTGCATCACCAGCGCCAATGGGTCTAGCTGCTCTTGGAGCTTTTGCAGCGCCTCTTGGTCCTTGATCACCTTATAAGCCCTGAACACCTTGCTGACCTTGTTTACCCTGAGCGCCAGAAGCTCCTTGAGGACCCTGAAATCTGATATCATCGATAACAGGTTCCTGATTGTTCATCCCAAGTCTCTGCAAGTGTTCCTGCCTTTCTTGCTGTCTCCTTGCTCTCTGACCTCTGTCCAACAGATTGATGTTGTCTATGAAGTCCACAAGATTGCTTGAACCTCTGGATCTCAAGCTCATATACCTGAAAGACAGCAATGAGAGTCAAAGGAGATTAGTAACCAAATAAAACTAAAAACTTGATCTTAAAGACTCTACAAACTCTAACGATTCAAACAAAAAACCCAATTGGCAACGGCGCCAAATTAACACAGAGGTTTTATCTCTCAGTCAATCACCCCTCTATGTGAATCAATTGTAGTATAGCAAGGATTTTATGTCAATCCAAATGGGTTTTGTTGAAAGCAAAAGAGTTGTGAGTAGGAATCCTTAAGTCAAGCAAAGCAAAGAGAGTTTTTGTTGCCTAAGCAACTTATCAAACAACCTAGAATGATCAATCACCAAAGAGAACTCAAAAGAGACAGTTTAGCTATGATCAAGAAGTAAAACAGAGCAAAATAAACAGAGTACTAAGCAAATTCGAAATTCAATAAAAGAGAAAGCAAGTTCCTAGATGTGGTTATTGATTTTGGGGAATCTAGAGACTAACGAAGGTTATTTCAAACAGCATTGATCAAGCAAACAAGCTAGCAATGATGGTTCCTAGACATAGAGTTCACAAACAAGCAAGCTAAGTCCAATCTCTTGTAAAATAGCCCTTTGCTAAACACCTTAACAAGAACTAACACTCATTAGTGCAAAAACATTCAACAAGCAATAACAATCAACTCTATTCATGTCAAAGTGCTCCTCAAACAGTCAATCTCTTGAGCCAAGGCCAGCAAATCCTCTATCAAACAAGATCAGCATTTCATCAAACACTTGGTGGGCATAAGAGAAAGCTCAAATCCTAGATAAGCGTGATCAAGACAAATCTAGCTTAAAAACAGATTAATAGAGAGGAACCCATGTAATTAAACACTAAACAAACCTTAATCAATCCCTAAATCCCCTTAATCTACCACATCTAAGAATCTTAAGCAAACTACTCACTAATACTCATGTTTAACACCAAATCACAAGAGAAAAAGATGTTAATCATGATTAAAAGAGAGATTAGAGAGAGATTAATGGCAATTACAAACTTATATTAGATAAAGCAAGAAATTTATCTTACAAATCCAGAAAATAAACTCAAGAACAATGTTATGAGGTGACTTCTCGTAAATCCCAGAAAAGAGGTATTTATAAATAAAAGAAGGAAGCCCTAAAGTAATGGCAAAAGTGTAATAAAAGGTAAGCTCGGACTGGGTTCCTATCAGTCAGTTGTGACCGATAGGGATGATCGATAGGGATCCTATCGGTCTGGAAGATGACCGATAAGATGGCCGAAATATAAACGGTGCACTGCTATCGGTCACTTCACTGACCGATAGGCCTGGTCGATAGGAATCATATCGGTCACTCCTTGACCGATAGGTCTTATGCCTTGATCAATAGGCTCAACAAAGATCGTCTGCCTTGGTCCCTTTTGCTCCTCTTGGCCGAGCTAGCTTCCTGGATCATCCCCAAAGCTCCTCCAATGCTCCTCTTAGCTCATAAGTACCTAAAAACATCCATAATGCATAGAAAATGCAAACTATATCCTAAATGCAACCTAAGTCTAAAAGGAGAAGAAATGGGACAAAAGATAAGGAAAAGTTGCAAAAGAGAACCAAAACATGAACTAAATGCACGCCTAAATGGTATAAATACAAAATATATCACTACTCATATCATTGTAGCATTTGAGGTATCAAATCCATATAGACTAAATATTGCAACACTAGAGATGGAAGATTCAAACCAAGCTAGAGCAAATCATGTTTTGGGTTTTTGTTTGTTTAATCTAAAAAAGGGAAGAAAATGTAAAAAGGAAAAGGAAAAACATTTGATCATAGGTTCAATTATCATTAGAACAAGTTAACAATCAAACAATGATGAAGAAGATCGATTAAGCACCATCCTAGAACATGAAGTTCACAAATTTGACTAATGTACTCTCATAGCACTAATCAGTTTCCTAATTATGTAATTAAGATCTAATTCCTGTTAGTGAAAAGATAATCAATAAGCAGTAATAAATAACTTCAATTAGTACACCAAACACCATAGATATCAATTCTCATTGGCTAAGTATGCAAAGCTCATAAAAGGTTTGGATCAAACATTTAATCAAATATCATTTAGGCATGAAAATGGCCGAAGGTCTAGATTACTTTTCTCAGAGTTAATTTAGTATTAATAACAATCTAAATGAAGGATCTAACAATACAGAACCTAAATCATCAATATATAACCATCAATTCATCCTAATCTAGCGAATCCCATGATTAACTAATAAGTTAAAGGCTTTCATATAGAAAAGCAAAATAAAAGACATAAACATAAAACTAAAAGATATAGGTTAAGAATCCTTCACTAGAGTGGCATGATTTATAAAGACAAAAAGAGAGTTCAGATCTAAATCAAACTCTAGAAAGAAAAAACTTAAGTTTATTTTTTTTTATAACTACAAGAAGTATTTATAGTAAGAGGAAGGAAACTCGAGTCAACCCAAAACAAACCGAATTTTGATCCTGATGAGGACATGATTTCCTCGTCATTCAAGGAGCACGGGATCAGGAGTCATGAGGAGAAGAGCATGAAGCTGAGGAGAGCTAAAGACACATGCGTGTTGAGTTCAGCTCAAATGAAGGTTAATATCAAAAATTCAAAATCAACCAAAACTTATAGAGCATACTCAACGCATCCAGAGTTCACCACAAAGAAGAATCAGCGAAAAAGGAGTTCATATGAAGATGATATACAAGATACAAATTGGAAGATCTTTAATGGATCCGATGGAGACATATGACTACTAATCAAATAATTCCAGCCAAACGAAGATGAACCAAGCAACAAATCCGGATGTTTTCGATTCTCAACTCATCAAAGGCACGCCAAAAATTGGGTTCATACCAAAATTCATTACTGTTTAAAAATTTATTCAATATCTAAACCGAAGGATGCTCAGCTTGCCTTATATGGGAGCTCACGGGTTTAATCACTTACAAACAAGACTTTGGCGAGCAGGAGATACATCTAAGGATTCAGAATACTTATCCAACCATCCAGGAGAGTCAACTAATAACTTTACATACACCAGCAACCATAGGATCAGGCGGATCATTTTGTTTACAAACTTACCATATCCGCAAGCGTTCACACTTGGAGTTATAAATCATCAACTACCATACCTTCAAAGCTACAACGTTTTGGAGTTATTATCTATACATCTACATTTCTTTAGCTATCTCAGACCACACCTGATCAGGCGGATCACATTCAAATTCAACTTACCCCATTTGGAGCACATTTCCATCAAACTACAAAAGCTACTTTCTAGCCAAAATTTCAGCCATTTGCATGATTATTGGGAAGCCAAAACGTCCCAAAGAAGCTCACCTACACCCTCAAGCCATCCAGATAAAAAAAAGTCAGCAAAAGGATCCTTTGATATAAGCCAACCCCCACCATCACTCATCAAATGGGTCAAAATCCCTTTTATCTTTTTTTTTTTTAGCATAATTTTCTCTTTAGAGTCAATAGAATGGACGGGATCTGAGCCTATATAAGCTCATTAGTTGTTTCATTTGTAGGTCACCATTTTTATCTAAGAAAATATAAAAGTTTGTTCTTTTTATTCCAAGAGTATTATTTGTCTAAACAATTTGTTTTTGGATTCATTTGTTTCTACTGATTCTTGGAATATAATTGTTTGTGTGATTCAGACAAGTCTAGTTCCAACGACTGAGTGAGTGAGTCAATCCATCGACTGAGTGAGTCAATCATAAGTTTCACACCATCTCACCTTCGTTCCATGTTGCGCATACATAAGCTAGGAATTCTCTTGAACATTGAGTGATCATAAATTAGAGTAATTCCAATCTTATATCATCTGGTATAAGAGCTTCAAAAACTCCTATCCATCATATTTCTGTATATTAGTTTGTTTCATTTGATTAATAAAAAAAATTTCATAAAATATTTTTTTGTTTTGATTTGTTATTTTTGTTTTGTTTTATTGGATTTTATAAAATTTAAAATGCATAAGAACTAATTTGTTTGTTTTCTGAATATTTTCTTCATTTTAAAAAAAAAATTTGTTCTATTGCATCCAATTAAAATTCCAAAATTTATAAAAAATATTTGCAATTTATTCTTGATTTATTTTGCTTCTATTAAATCTGGAAATACGTTATTGCTATTTGATTTCTTCATTAAAGAAAATATATTGGTCATCTAAAATCATTCTTTGTTTATCATATTGCAATTGTTTAAAAAGAAAAAAACCCATAAAAAATCATTTAAGTTGTGTTTAATCTGTTTCTGCATTCCAAAAAAAAAAACCATACAAAAGTTTTGATTGTTTTCCTAAAACAAGAATAACAGAGATGGGAGAACAAGCTGTTAACATTTTTGAGGTTGAGGGTTCGACGAGGGAACTTGAGATTGAGAGATCTGTGGTGACCGCGTGGAGTTGTTTTTGAAAAGCTGGGTTGGCGGAGGAAAGTGGTGGACATGCAGCTGAGTTTGGGTATGAGGGACATGCCGTGGAAGAGAGCAATCTGTCGCCAAAGTGAAATTATATTGTTGCGGTAGCTCCGACAGCGTAATTGGTGTAGATGTGGAAGGGTTTGATGGAGTTCTTCCAGCAGCAGATACACCTCGCCCTCGATCTCTTTCTCTTCCTCCAGCCATCAGACCTCTTACTTTCTTCCCTCTTCCGCCAGCCATGGAAGACAGATTGAGAGAGGCTAAGAAATCGAGAGAGAAAGAGAAATGAAGGAAGATCGATTTATGGTTTATGGATTGAGAGGGTTTTGCGTTTCAGAGGAAGATAAATCTAGAGAGAAAAAAATGAAGGAAGAACAATCGAGAGAGAAAGAGAATTTGGGGGTTGCCCCAAAAAAAAAAGAGAATTTGGGATTTGATTTTTGGCTTAATTTTGGGATTAACTTTAGATTATTAATGATTAGTTTAATTTAAATTATTAATTTTTAGATTGTTAATTATTAATTTAATTTAGATTTTCAATTTCCTAGTTTAATTTAGATTATCAATTATTAGTTTAATTTAGATTATTAATTATTATGCAAATCAATATAATTAACATGATTATGTTTGATTATGAGAAATAGAAAAATAAAAATAAAATTATGAATTTTATATAATTAACATAGTGATTTAAGTATATTATTACGATTTTTCATCATTTTTATCATCATCAGAAGACGATAAATTACACTGAAATTGGTCTCCAGCTTCTGCATCTCCGACATCATAATCAAGATTGATTGGGTTTACTCCTTGTACCAAATTATCGACTACGAGATCTTCAATTGTTGTCATCATTAAAAGATCATCATTTTCCTGTTGCAAAAGAGCCGGTTCTGTGTTGGCATATTCTTCTGAAATCTTTCCCCTCGAGTTGATTTTTACAACATTAAGCCAAAAATGCTTCGGTTTCTTCGTGTATGGGTACCAGATATATCAAACTTGAACTGCTTGAGAGGCTGTACAAATTAAATATGTAGACGTAACACATGAATATATATGTATATATATATATGATACCTAGAAAGTAATATATATATATAGAGATATACGAATATACAGACCTAGAATAAATGATTCATAGTTATTGTACTTTCTCGATAAAAGAACGTCTACAATACCAGCATTGTTCCTATGAGTGCCTCTACCAATAACAGGATCGTACCACTTACAGTTAAAGAGTGTGATTCTCAATTAACCATCCTCTCGTACTCGAGTTGTATTATATCTGTTAAGATCCTCTGGAAATCAGCTTCATCAGAAGCATCACTATAATTCTCTCCTTTAACACATACATCAAAGTTACATGTTTTTCGTCTCTTGCTGTGATTGTGCGTGTGAAACAAATATCCTCTTGTAAAATTGATATGCCAAGTTCTGGTCTTGTTTACGCATCCATGCACTATCTCTTGAACCAAGTAGGAAAAGGATGTGTGGAGTTCTAGTAAGTAACCTGCATATAAATAGATAGACAATGTCAAATATATAGAAGTATAGATACATAAATATTTAATTTATACATACTTAAGAATATATTTCACTGAAAGAAGAGATTTTCTAGAGTTGAAACTACTACTCTCAATATCTCTCTACACTTGCCATTGTAGTATAAAGAGGTTATCAATCCAATCCAAAGGCTAAGAAACAATCAAGATGCAGAAAACTTGCTAAGCTAGGCCAAATAAAGAGAAGGAATTGAACTCTAACAACCTAATATGAACAAGAAGGAAATCTAACAACCTAAAGATGAACAAGAAGAAAGCAAAACACAAAAAGGCAAGGTTCAAGACTAAAGTGATAACAAAGTGAATCATGCTTATGGTTAAGGGATCAAATCAAATTAAGAACAATTCAACTCTAGATAAGGACATCTAAAACAAGACAAGCTACTTTGTTCATTGGCATGTCAAACCCATGGTTAGTGGTGTATTTACCAACAAACAAGCAAGAAGCACAAGGTCCACAAAATCTAACAAGTTCCCATACCTCCACTTTTGATGGCTAGTGTGATTATTTATCACTTGCTGCAATATATCATACCACTACTCACGGATTAGGCTTATTGCAGTTATCTAAAGGCAACTTTTCACCAATGGGTGATGCAAAGACTCATGACATTCTAAGCATCTATTTCAAGACTTAAACCACTAAGACATTTCATCAAACACATGGAGTGCAGGATAAAACGCCCATGATTCTTATCTAATCCAAAGAGGTACTAAGCATTAAAGATCAATTCAGCAAGAAGAGGAATGAGATCTAGCAACCTAACACATCAAACATCCAAAAGAAATACTTTTGCATCACAAAAAATCATGAATCTCCAAAATAAATCAAACCCTAAAGAACAAATTCGAAATTAATAAAAGCAAGAGCAAGACTTAAAGATTAAAGACTTATGATTAAAATAATAATAAAACATAAATAAAAGTATACACAAGTGATCCAATCTCTTCCCACAAAGAGATTGTTCTAGTTCTTTGAAAAACCTAAGCAAAACTTTGGGGAAGAGAAAGGATAAAAGAAAATAGATCTAGGTTTAACTATTTATAGGAAACATTTCCAAAATAGTCTTAGGAAGCAAAAATAAAAAAGTCAAAGATGGTCAAAGATGGTTCCCGGACCAAAGCACATCAATCAGAAGGAAGGAGGTGATGCTCGATAAGGGTGATCGATGTGAACTCCTGATGCGGACAGTGATGCTGGAACCGCCGTATCTTTTGAACAACTGATCGGATTGACCTACATCAACCTCCGTTGGAAAGCTTATTCGATCCTCTACAACTTCTGTGAAGGACACAAAGGCTGAATCGCACCGAAAGACCTTCGTTTTGACCCATACATTTCATATCGACCTGCACATCGAAGAGGTTTCTCTTAGCTTTGGTCGATACAAGACTTTGGTGCAGCCTGAAACCCGTCATCTTGGCCACTATGATTGGTTCTTCATGTCCACATCATCCACCATTCTCCATATGTTCTCTATAGCTCCATTTAGACCTGAAAATGACTCTAAACCATGAAAAATATGCAATGCCTATTCTAAAACCTAACATGTCTAATATGAATGCAAATGGAACAAAACGTGATGAATGAATGCATAAAAGAAACAAAACCTAAACTAAATGTATGCTAAAACATGGTAAATAATGAGCTTATAACCACCCCCACACTTAGCTCTTGCGTACCCTCAAGCAAGTACGAACATGGTGGAAGAGAAGTTTGAAAGTATGAGCTATTTGATTTGAAAGATGCCAATAACAAAAACCAAATCATTGTCCAAGCTAGTGATTCTAAGATGCAAATAATGTTTGTTCTCACTGAAAATCTAACCACACTCATCACAAGCATATACATGAAAACTCAAGCCTATCTTACACTAGCAATCACATCATCCAATCTCTTTAACATTCAATTAACTCATCAACCAAGTGGATCATGCTCATGCAAATCTTGTGTTTTCATTTAGTAAGGATAAGGCTTATGAGGCAAAGATGACCTCAAACAATTTCGAACTGGTTATATTTAAGTTCAAGGGTTCTCTCAAGAAAATGGAATGAGCTTTGGTAAAATGCTAAGGGCAAAGAACAACTTATGCATACAACGGTTAACTCCTATCTATCCCAAAAACCCATAAGTGATCTAAACTCCGTTGCTTCTTCCCCAAAACATAATCCTATTCTACCCTTTTTTCTTGAAGCTTTTTGCTTCTTTGATCCCATTCTTCATTCTCCTTTGGAGCTTCTTTGATAGTGCATCTTCTTCTTTGATTCTTCTTGGTGGTTTGGCCATTTCTTCTTTGCTTTTGCTCTTCTTTACTTTGCTGGTGTTCTCTTTGCTAGCTTTGGACACCTTCTTCATTTGCATAGAGCTTTTAATGATTAGCCAAACTTCCCAAGGTTACTTATGTGCACTCCTTTTCTTTTGCTTTCTCTTTTTCTTCTTCACTTAATAACACAAAATTGAAATCCCTAAACCATCCCTTATTAACTAAAACATCATAGCCTATTTAGCTCAAGAGGGTGAGCTAGTTCTACAATGGAAGGGTCCCTTTGTAGTTCTAACCCAACACTTTTTACTAAGCTCATTCCTTAAAAAAAAGGCCTCACAATCACTCACAAATAATTTTTGGCTTGAAGGAAGGTTTGGTTAATGGCAGGAAAATCTACTTGGACTAGCAAGAGGGGAAAAACAAGGGAAAAAGAAAGCCCAAGTATGTGTATGGTATCCATGAAAACACTTTCAATGCATAAGACATGATAATTAAATATTCAAATTATGGTTCTAGTAAATAGAGACTGAATTCAGATCATGCAAGCTTCATCAAAACAAGAGTATTAAACAATTCCAAGTGTTGTTCAAACTTCAATTTTAACTAGACCATAACATCAAAGAATTAACAACTTAGCCAATGAAGTGATTTCAAAAATTAACATCTCTCAAAGGCAAACATCATGCTCAAATTTTCAAATGGATGAAACATCAATGCAAATGCAACTAGATGCAATCCTAAAATGAAAGATGCAACCAGATGATCACTCAAAACGTTTTTAAAAATTTAGAAATGTTTTCAAGATTTTCAAATTTTTGCAAGTATGAGAGATATGCAAGAGATGAATGCCAAAATTTGTAAGAGAACTGTTAGTATCACACCCTACCCCACACTTAAATTACACAGTCCCTGTGTAATCCACTGTATAATGAAAGTGAAAGAGGAGCCAATATCCAGCAAACAATTCAAAAAATAAGAGAAGAAGAGAAGAAGAAAAATGCAAAGGTTTTGGAGTATACCACTAGGTCTTGTAATAGAGAGGAGTGGAAATGTTTTAAAGAATGTATTGGGATGGTGAATGGTGAAGAAGAAAGCCTTTAATCCCTTGAAACCAGCAGTGTTCACCATATCGAGCAAGATCAAAGAGTCATATCGACAAAAACATCTGATATCCAGCTTGATGTAACTTTCGGGGTTCTTGCAGCACCTTTGCGAAAATCGCAGTATCTCTTGATACACTGCACCAAATGATACGAAACCAGCTGCATAAGAAACCTAACGCAATTATTTATCACTATCATGAAGACATCCGAGGATGAATCGAGACGAAAACCCTTCGTCCGGGATGATCTTCAAGTCGGTCAAGATGATCAGTCGAAACTCCAAATGGACATGTGCTCACTTTATTTTCCATAAATTTTCAACCACCGATAGGAATGGCTCAAAACCAATACCATACGCAAGCTAACTCAAGTGGCTACAAGTTTGATGAAGAACTCCGAGGCCAAATCGGAATGGAAACACCTCATCCGAGCTGATCTTCAGTCGATATGGTCCTTCGGTTGCTTGACATCGAGCAGGCTGTGATCGATGTGCATGATCGATGTGAAGACTTCAAGCTCCTGCCCGTTTACATCGATCACATGTGATCTGCGTGAGTGATTGATGGCTTGACATCGATCACATCTGATCGATGTAGACTCCCATACTTGAATGCATGAATGCATGAATGCATAAATGCATAAGACTCAAGTGTGCAAAAAGGGAAAATAAAAAAACAAACAACAATGTCAATTACAATGCCCTCCCCCCACACATAGATTGCACATTTTTCTGTGTAATAGAAGCTTGAAGGAGGGTGATAAGGGATACTAAGAATGAATACAAAATGCTGCATAAGAAAGGAGTGGAGTTAGGTACCTTAAAAGAGGTTTGGGCAGAAATGAGGTTTTGACACTAATTCAACTATCCACTTGCTTTGAACTCCACCTGCTCCTAGGATCAAAGGAAAACACAAAGACCAACTTAAAATGCAAAAATATGTACAAGGATAACATGGGAATACCTCCCAAGAGTGCTTGTTTAGAGTCACTAAACTTGACTTTTCACACCATTGAGATCATGGAGGAAGATGGAGTGGAACTGAAGTTCCTTCTCCTTTCTTCTTGAACAATGTAGTAGCTCCATAGTAGAGCTTCTCCTTGGGATTCCTGACTCTATTTCTTGGTGATACACGAGTTTTTGGGGCTCTTGTTGTCAATCACCCTCACACTTGTACTAGTCAGTTGTAGTGTAGTATGAGTTTTATGTCAATCCAATGGGAAGAGTTGAAAACAGAAGAGTTGAGAGTAAAATCTCTAAGTCAAGCAAGAAGAGAATTGGTTTTGTTGCCTAAGCAACAGTTCTAGCAACCTAAGTGAAACAAGCAGCAAACAAAGTGAAAGCAAAAGCAAACTAAGCAGTTCTAAGCAAGAAAAACAGAGTAAAACAGAGCAAAACAGAGCAAATCCGAGATTCAAATAAGAGAAAGACAAGTTCCTTGATGTGGTTATTGACTTTGGGGAATTTCAGACATCAACTAAGGCTGTTTCAAACTACATTGACCAAGCAAGTAAGCAAGCAATGGTGATTCCTAGACATAGAGTTCACAATCAAGCTAGTTAGATCCAATCTCTTGGCAAATAACCCTTTGCTAAACATTCTAACAAGAACTAACTCTCATTAGTGCTAAAACATCAAGCAAGCAGGAATAAACAACTCTATTCAAGTCAAAATGCTCCTCAAACAGTCAATCTCTTGAGCCAAGGCCAGCAAATCCTCTATAAACATGATCAACATTTCATCAAACACTTGGTGGGCATAAGAGAAAGCTAACAACTTAGACAAGTTTGATCAAGACTAATCTAGCATGAATAACAGATTAATAGAGAGGAACCCATAAAGTGAAGAACATAACAAGCCTTAATCAAGCCTTAGATTCCCCTAATCTACCACATCTAGAAACTCTAAGATAACTACTCACTCATAATCATGTTTAACACCAAATCACAAGAAGAAAGGATGCTAATCATGATTAAAAGAAAGATTAAAAAAAGATTAAAGCAAATACTTAGATTATATTAAACAAAGCAACGAAATTATCTTACAAACTTAAAAGAAATGCTCAAAAACAGTATTTTCACAAGACATGTCAAAAATCTGGAAAAAGAGGCTATTTATAGCCTAGAAAGGAAAACCCTAGAACAATGGCATAGTTGTAATTAAAAACAGGTTCGGGTTGGGTCAGTATCGGTCAGTCGTGTCGGTCTTGAGTGACCGAAATGGATCCCTATCGGTCTGGAGTGATCGACACCTGAGACCAAAATCTGTCTGTTGTGTTTGTGTCGATCACACTTAACCGATACTGGTGATCGACACTGCTCCGTATTGGTCACACTTGACCGATACTCACCGTGCTCTGACCGAGAACTTCTGCAGAGATCTTCTGCTTCGATCCTCCTTGCTCCCTTTTGCCCAGCTAGCATCCTGGATCATCCCCAAAGCTCCTCCAAGCTCCTTTTAGCTCCAAAAGCACCTAAAAACATCCAAGATGCAAGAAAAAATGCAACTTATACTCTAAATGCAACCTAAGTCTAAAAGGAGAAGAAAATGGGACAAAAGCTAAGGGAAAACATGCAAAAGAGGACCAAAATATGTATTAAATGCAGCCCTAAATGGTGTAAATACAAGGGATATCAACACCCCCACACTTGCCTTTTGCTTGTCCTCAAGCAAATAAGAACAAATGGGAGAGTGAGGTTTGAAAGTGGGCATTCAGATTCCAAAAGTGCAAAGGTAAAGAGATGGTTTTAATGCTTAAGTGCCTAGTTGTAGGATGCAAACATAATCAGCTATACTTTAAAGAACCTAGCCGTGCTCATCATGTTTCAAAATGATCTTAAATCTCAACTTAGGCAAATGCTCAAAACAATCAACTCTTTAACATTCAATTAAGTTCAGAACATGAATCATGCTTATGCAAATCAAGTGAAGACATTTGGTTGAAAAGGGGTAAGGTTATGAGATAAGAATGATCTCATTTAAGCACAGGGTTTTAAAAACATAAAGTATCACTCAATGAAATGACCATCTTACGCAAAATGCTAAAGGTAAAAGCACACTTATGCATGCAATTCAAAGCTCTCTTCTACCCTTATTTCCCAAAGATGAGTCCTAAGCATTTCTAAACCCAAGAGTGAACCCTCTATGTCTACCCTTTCCTAAACTCTACCCTTTACCCTTCTTCATGGCTAGGAAAACTTCTTCTTTTTGCTTGTGTGGTTGTTTATTCTTGGTTGGGACCTGCTCTTCTTTGTTGTATTGGCACCTTCATCACCTTTGGTGGCTTGCTCCTGGTCTGATTTTTCTTCTTTGGACCCTTTCTGAGCTTTGTTGTTGGCGCCAATTCTTCTTTTTGAACTTAGAGCTTTTCTTCCCTTTACTTAACCACAATACTAAACTGTTTCCCCTTTTCTACCATTTCAAATCTTTTCCTTTTCTTTCAAAACATAAAAACATTAAGCTCAAACCACTTAACTCTACCCTTTTAAACCCCAAAACTCCTATCCTAGAATCAAGCTCAAGATGCAAGCTGATATCTACAAGAGAGCTAATCATTGCCAGCCTTATTCCTAACACTTTTTGCCAAGAAAAAATCGAAAATGCAATGCAAAGGCCTCACAGCTCTCACAATAGTGTTTAGGCTCAAAAGGAGGTTTTGGTTAAGGGTGAGGATGTAATTGTCCCATAATTATGAGGATCAGCTATTTGGATCAAGAAGATTGGTAGAAAGGAGAAAGATGATCCAAATATGTATATGGTAGCCATGAATTCACTTTTCAATGCATAAGACATGATAATTAAAAGTCCAGATTAAAGTTCAAGTTGATAGAGTTGATTTTCAGAGAAAAAATACTTTCAGAATGAGATGAGAAGACCAAATCTAGCAATCTAAGCATGGTTCAGCCTTAACTTCTAGCAATCAAATAATGCATCAAACAACTAAGCACTTAAAAACTGAAATCATCTCTAAACACTAAGTACTTTACAAGAAAAATTTAGCATAATGCCCTATGCAAATGAAATGCAACCTATATGTCAACACTAGACTCAATCTTAGAAGAATGAAATGCAACTACATGCTCTCTTTTTGGTTTGCAAAAATGCAAAAAGTTTCAAATTTTTTCGATTTTTTGTGCTTTTCTATGCCTTACATGTATGCATGATATGCATGAGACTCAAAGTGAAAAGAAAAAAAAAACTAAGAAAACAGAACACAAAGTCAAACCCCAAATCTCTCCCCCACACTTAAATTACACAGTCCCTTGTGTAATGAAAGCTATGGAAGAGAGAAGCAACAAAATATATTACAGAAAGAAAAAGATGCAATGGTATAGAACAATGGAAAGGATGTGGTACTTGGTTTAATGGTAGGAGTTGTGGGATGATCCTGAGGTTTGAGGATACTTGCTAGCTCTCCTCTTCCTTCTCTCATAAACTTGTGTGGAATGCTCTGCTTCTTGAGGTGTTTGAACCCAGCTTGACCATAGTTATTCAGCTTGTGAAGAAGTCCCTTGTGTGCCCCAGTGCCATGTCTCCTGAACTTCAGAGGGGTTGGGGTTTGATGTCTCCCAAGCTGATGGAACATGGGCTCTTAGCTCATAGGATGAGGCTCTTGGTTGTGCCCATGTACCCCATTGGTCACTTGGTTGAGCATGGAATGAGTGTCTTCCATGGGGGTTCCATACAGCTTCCTCCTCTTCAGTTGGCTCAGCTTGGTTAAGTTGCTCTTCTTGGTGAGAGTTGAGCTCATGGGTGTGGCTGTGGTGGGAAGTTTTTGCTGATGTAGCATTGTTCTTCCTGAACTTCCCTTTCACCATCTTCATAAGCCCTTTGATGACTTTGTCTTGCCACTTGCACCACTTCTGGAGTGTGTTAATGTGCTCATGAGCTGCTCTCAAAGAGCTTCCTTGGTTGGGAGCTTCATAGGGCTGGAAGTGGAACAGCTTTGAGCTGTAGTTTAACACTTCTTCTTCTTCAAGCTCATCTTCTTCATAGGTTCCTCCTTGGCCTTCAGCGCCAGCAGTAGCATTCCATTGGTCTTCTTCTCCTTCTTCTCTAATCTCTTCAGTGTGCTCCTCTTCCTCTTCATTGTCTTCTTCTTCTTCTCTTCTAGGAATAGGGCCGCCTGTGTAGAGATCCTCAGTGCTTGGGTTGAAGCTGATGTTTCCTTTTCTGAAGAAGGATGTGAGCTTTGGATTGGGGAGGAGGACTTTCGTTGGTGTGTCAAGGCCTGTGATGAAGTTGTACACATGCTTTCCACCAATGATTCTTTCAAGGTAGTGGCTCCTCTTGAGATAATCAATGTCAATCCATAGTGGCTCAAGTGCATCACCTTCATATCTCTCAAGGTCTACTCCACTAGCTTGTAGAACTGCTGTCACAACTCCCCCAATGTGCACTTGAGAGCTGCTCTCCTTCTTTGTCTTACTTAAAACCCAGCTCTGGTAGGATAAGAGCTGTTCCATCAACATAGACACATAGCAGGGGTAGCTTTTCGGTGCTCTGAAAGGTTCTCCATACTCATCGCTTCCCAAAAGCTCATACAGTCCTTGGTATATCAGATCTGTCTCCCTTCCTGTGAGATATGTTGTCTCCTTCCTTGTAAAGAGTGTATTTGCAAGTGCCTTGTGGACATATCTCACAGCTGGATGCCTCAGTTCCTTGATCTTCCAGGAGTGTATTGCCCAACCCCAATGATGTCCCACAGCATGGTGTGCTGCCTACTTGGGATTTCGAACCTGCTCAGCTTGGTGGGGTGGGACTTCAGCTCTAGATCCTTGGCGATCTCTGTGAATGTTGAGGAGAACTTTTCCTTGCCAATCCGAAAAGAGATCCATCCATCGCCATTAGGGAGTTCACTGTCTTCATACCAGACCACCTTGAGTGTGGAGAGGAATTAGTAAGTGAGTTGTTGGTAAGATGGGAGTGGCATCTCCATGAAAGCTCCAAGGCCCATGCACTCAAATGTGGCTTTGCATTCACTATAGAGTCCTAGTGCCTTCATTGTAGAGGTGCAAGGATATCTTGTTGGCTTGAAAGTGCACTGGTTGAAAGCCTCCATGAGTTCTTTACCAGCATTGCCCTTTTTTGTTGATTTTCTCCCTCATTTCCAACCGGTCTCTTCCCAGCGGCTTTGGAGGATTGCTCATCAGCCTTGCCCTTTCCTTTATCTTTCTGTGTTCTTGGTTGGATTGGTGCTTCCTGAGGTGCTTTTCCCTTTTTCCCAGCAGCTATTTTTGTTCTTCCCATGGTACCTTCAAAAGCAAAGCTTGAAAACAAGGTAAGTGAAAGAATAAAAGCTGAAGAACCAAATAGCTGAAAGCTTTTAATGGATAAACTATTTAAGCTAAGAAAAGTCTAACAAGTCCAAACAACAAGCTTAAACTTATTCAAAGAAAGAAGAGATGAAAAGCCAGCAACTAAATAAGCTAGAATGCACAAAAGATAAACAGTTATGCATGACATTCTAGCAAAATGGCTCTTAGGCAAAAGAGATAATGATCTTGCAAAAGGATGAGGATGAACAAGCAATGAGATAAATAGACATTAATCAGAACTTCAACATCTAGCTTGATATTTCAAAACAAATCCAAATTGCAAAACTATAGCACAACAATCAAAACTAAACACTGTTTGCTCTTAAAAACTTCTTACTAAGCGATTTTCAACATAAGCAAAGAGTAAGAGCAAAGAGAGATAGTTTAGAAAGCAAACCTTTGGTGAGCTTCTGAACACTTAATGAAAGCAATAAAAGAGAAAAAGAACTGGGTGAGAAGAAGAGTGAGTTTAAGTGCGAAGAGAAGTGAAAGAAGTTGTTGTTTAAATAGAGAGAAAGGAGGGGAAAGCAAAGGAATCAAAGGTTGGTGAGGGAACATAAGGAATCAAAAGTGTGGGGGACAAAAACAAAAGTGTTCAGAAGCTAGGAAAGAGGTCAGAAGGTATCCCATTTAAAAATTCAAACTACTTTGGCTCCAGACCAAAGTAGGTAAAAAATTTTGAAAGTTGAGATATTTACCTCGGATGGAGTTTCGGTCACTCATGACCGATATTACTGACCAAAATTGCATTTTCGATCATGAGTGATCATCAATAGAGACTGACGTGCTTCCTGGGATTAGTATCGGTCATCCTTGATCGACACACTTGACCAAAAATCATACGGTGTGATTGTGTCGATCTCGAGTGATTGATACTGGTGACCGATATGATTCCAAGAATCTTATCGATCTCCAGTGATCGACACACTGGACCGAAAATTATACGGTGTGATTGTATCGATCAAGTATGGTCGATATGAATGACCAAAATTTGTCCTGCTCCCAAAACTTCTTTCCATATCGGTCACAAGTGACCGACATGTTGACTGATATAGACTGGCTCCACTGATATCGATCAGTCATGACCAATACTGATGACCGAATATATGTGTATCGGTCTGTCATGACCGATACAAATGACCGATATCAGCCAGAATACACATGTTCTTTATCCCTTTCAGACTTTCTCAAGCCCCAGTTCGAAATCCTGTTTCTATACACTAAAAAGATAAACTAGAAAGCATAATATATACAAAAGGATACCATGGGACTACCTTCCAAGTGTGCTTGTTTAAAGTCACTAAGCTTGACTTTGATTACCTCTTTAGTTGAGGTGAGGAAAGGTTGATGGAGCTGGAGCTCCTACCTTTTCCTTTCTCCAGACCCATGTTCCTGATGATGGTTGGTGCTGTTTGTCCCTTGATGATATCCCATGCCTCTTCTCTTTGACACTTGGTTTGATTGGAGGCTTCACAACCTTGGTGGTTAAGTTCTCATTGCTCTTCAAACCTCCTTCAAGCTTTAACCCAGCATTCAGTGTATGTCCTGGCTCAGCAGGGGGAGCATCATCCATAAACATGTTCACAGTGAAGTTTAACACATCATCTACATTATCTGGGAGATTCCATTGTTCACACTCTTGCTCAAGTACTCCACAGAAAACAAAGGGAGGAGGTTCAATTTTGTAGACCTTGAATTCATCAACATTCTTTAGAATGACTGAGCCTCTCTTGAAATCCAACTGAGCTCCTGCTGTTGCCAAGAATGGAGTGCCTAGAAGTAGTGGTACCTCTCTGGAGTATGTTTTCTCCATGACCACAAAGTCTGTTGGAACTAGGAAATCTCCAATCATTAAAGGGTAGTCCTTCACCATGCCCAGAGGTTTTGTGGAAGTGTTATCCACAAAAGTGATAAAAGTCCTAGATGGCAGCTGTGTCTTGATCCCCAGAGTTTGGCTCAGATGGAGGGATATGACATTGACAGTGGATCCTGAATCACATAGGGCTTTGACATTGTCAAGCATCTCCAGCTCACAAGTGATGAGGAACTTTCCTGGGTTTGTGATTTTTGGCAATGACTTCATCATCTTGCTCTTCTTCATGTGAGCCCCTACATTCTCAAGGATTGGTTCCACCACTTCCAGCTTATCAAAGACTTCTTTCAGGAACCTAATTTGATGCTTCACTTCCAGCAAAGTGGTGCCATGTGGGAGTTGTATTCCAACATCTTGTATGTCCTGCTTGAATTTTGTGTACATCTCCATTCTAGCTTTTGTGAAATGCATTGAGGGGTAGGAGACTGGTGGTTTGCAGTCCTGAGTTGAAAGTTCTTTACCCTTTTCAGTAGTGCTTGAAGAGTTACCCACTTGATTATGGTAGAGCTCCTTAGAGTCTTGAGGAGTGTTGTGAGACAAAACCATCAAAACATGGTGTTTCTCTAGTGTCTCTTCATCAGCATCAGTGTGCTTTGGTGTGGGGATTTCTTCTGTAGCAGCTGGGGTTTCCTCAGCCCCCTCTTTCTGAGCAGCTTCCAGTGCTGCTCGTTCCTGTTCTTCTTCTCTGTTCAAGTGTTCATCAAAGCCACAGAGGAACGTCCCTACAACTTCCTGAGATTCTTCATCACTGATGTTTCTTCTTCTGGATTCTCCTCCATACTCAACCCTCATCCTGTCTATATGCATCAGCATTTCTTCGATCATGATACCAAGCTCTTCCAATGATGCATCTTCATCAAGGAGTTCCTCTTCCTCTTCCTCTGCCTCTTCAGTGAGTAGATGGCAGAATTGTTGAGGGTTGTGTACAGCTTGTGTAGTAAGAGTGTCCTGAAGTCTTAGTGTTGGTGCATCATCTTGGCTGTTCTCCAGGAGTTGTATCCTTGAGTCTAGATCCTTAAATTTGGCATGAAGGTAATCATGAACATAAGCAATCCTGTTGTTCAGCTCAGCAAATCTCTTGTTCATCTCCATGTTTCCAATGGTTTGGAGGTTGATGTTGACCATGATCATGCTCCTAATGTCAGTTGATCCAGATGTAGGAATGTAGGGATGGTCTTGAGTGTGTGAAGGAGTGTAGCTCTCTTCAAAGTAGTGCAGAGGTAAAGGCTCTTAGCAGAAGTTGCTGTAGGTAGTGTCTTCAAAGTACACCATCTTGATGTGTTGTTGCAACTCACCTGAAATGAAAACACATGAAAACAGAGTTAGTAACCAAAGAAAAGGAAAAGTTTGATCTTAAAGATTCTACAAACTCTAATGATTCAAACTAATTCCCAAATGGCAACGGCGCCTGATTGATACACGAGTTTTTGGGGCTCTTGTTGTCAATCACCCTCACACTTGTACTAGTCAGTTGTAGTGTAGTATGGGTTTTATGTCAATCCAATGGGAAGAGTTGAAAACAGAAGAGTTGAGAGTAAAATCTCTAAGTCAAGCAAGCAGAGAATTGGTTTTGTTGCCTAAGCAACAGTTCTAGCAACCTAAGTGAAACAAGCAGCAAACAAAGTGAAAGCAAAAGCAAACTAAGCAGTTCTAAGCAAGAAAAACAGAGTAAAACAGAGCAAAACAGAGCAAATCCGAGATTCAAATAAGAGAAAGGCAAGTTCCTAGATGTGGTTATTGACTTTGGGGAATTTCAGACATCAACTAAGGCTGTTTCAAACTACATTGATCACGCAAGTAAGCAAGCAATGGTGATTCCTAGACATAGAATTCACAATCAAGCTAGTTAGATCCAATCTCTTGGCAAATAACCCTTTGCTAAACATTCTAACAAGAACTAACTCTCATTAGTGCTAAAACATCAAACAAGCAGGAATAAACAACTCTATTCAAGTCAAAATGCTCCTCAAATAGTCAATCTCTTGAGCCAAGGCCAGCAAATCCTCTATTAAACATGATCAGCATTTCATCAAACACTTTGTGGGCATAAGAGAAAGCTAACAACTTAGACAAGTTTGATCAAGACTAATCTAGCATGAATAACAGATTAATAGAGAGGAGCCCATAAAGTGAAGAACATAACAAGCCTTAATGAAGCCTTAGATTCCCCTAATCTACCACATCTAGAAACTCTAAGATAACTACTCACTCATAATCATGTTTAACACCAAATCACAAAGGGAAAGGATGCTAATCATAATTAAAAGAAAGATTAAAGAAAGATTAAAGCAAATACTTGATTATATTAAAAAAAACAAAGAAATTGTCTTACAAACTTAAAAGAAATGCTCAAAAACAGTATTTTGACAAGACATGTCGAAAATCTGGAAAAAAGCTATTTATAGCCTAGAAAAGAAAACCCTAGAGTAATGGCATAGTTGTAATTAAAAACAGGTTCGGGCTGGGTCAGTATCGGTCAGTCGTGTCGGTCTTGAGTGACCGAAATGGATCCTTATCGGTCTGGAGTGATCGACACCTGAGACCGAAATCCGTCCGTTGTGTTTGTGTCGATCACACTTGACCGATACTGGTGATCGACACTGCTCCGTATCGGTCACACTTGACCGATACTCACCGTGCTCTGACCGAAAACTTCTGCAGAGATCTTCTGCTTCGATCCTCCTTACTCCCTTTTGCCCAGATAGCATCCTGGATCATCCCCAAAGCTCCTCCAAGCTCCTTTTAGCTCCAAAAGCACCTAAAAACATCCAAGATGCAAGAAAAAATGCAACCTATACTCTAAATGCAACCTAAGTCTAAAAGGAGAAGAAAATGGAACAAAAGCTAAGGGAAAACATGCAAAAGAGGACCAAAATATGTACTAAATGCAGCCCTAAATGGTGTAAATACAAGGGATATCACTTGGTCCCCTTGGTCCACCAAAGAGCTTCACCTTGATTCTATTAAACAAGTCAAGAAGTCAAGCACCATCAAAAGCTTCACCATCATTTTCATTGTGATCAAGAGGGTATTCATCTTCTTTTAGCACTTCAGCCTTGAATCCCCTCAGCTCTTACTTGGCATCAGGTGGCTTCTTAGCAGCTCCTTTCTCAACATTAGTGATGCTTCCACAAAAGCTTGAAGGTGGAGGCTTCATTGCATAGCTAACTCCACCATTCACTTTCTTCAGGGTGACTCTCTCTTTGGTGAAGTCAATATCAGCGCTTGCTGTGTTCAGAAATGGAGTCCCAAGTAGTAGAGAAGGCTTCTGAATGTGAGCCATTTCCATCACAACAAAATCAGTTGGTATCTTGCATGCTCCAATCCTCACAGAAAAGTATTCAATGAGACCAAAAGGTGTGCTTGAAGATGAGTCCACAAAAGTGATTGTGGAATCATATGGTCTCAGCTTGGTACTTGAAGAGTCATCACATTGATACTTGAACCTGTGTCACACATGGCCTCTTCCCCAACCAATTCACCAAGCTCACAAGAGACTAGGAACTTTCTTGGATTGCCAAGCTTATTGAGGGGTTGTTGGCTCTTCTTTCTTCTTCTCCTCTCCAAATGAAGAGTTCACAATCAGCTCCACTTTTTCTATGTTTCCAAGAAGGTTTTTGATGAACCTTTCTTGATCCTTCACTTGCATCAGAGTTTCTAGTGGAGGCAAGGGGACACCAGCCTCATCCATCTCTTTTCTGAACCTTGAGAGCACAGCCTTTTGAGCCTTTGTAAGAATTTTACCAGGATAAGGTATGAGAGTTTTGTACTCAAGCTCATCCTCAATGTGTGATGCTTCATATTTGATTAAAGGGTCTTGCTTCTTCTTCTTGGGTTCAGCTTGTTTTTGGGGAGGTGACTCTTTTGCAAACTCCTTTAGAGAATAGTATACTCCAACAAGCTTGTCATGCTCAACCAATTCAGCTCCTTGTTTCACCTCCACTTTAGCTTCAACAACCTCAGCTTTAATGGCTTTGTCTTCTTCATCAGCCTTGGCATCACCAGCTGAGCTCAAGTGAAAAAAAGCACTTCCCCCACACTTTGTGTCAATGTTCACATTGATCTTCTTAGTAGAACTTGTGGTGGAGAACTCTTCTTCAGCCCCATAAAGCAGTTTTTCAATCTCCTTAATGGATGCTTCAGCCTCTTTGTCGAACTTGATGTCCTTGTCATGTAAGTAATGACAATACTCTTCGTGTAGGGGCTTACTCTTTCCAAGTAGTGAATACTGTTGTTGCTGTGATGCTATGGCTTCCACCACTCAAGTTGCCCCACTCTTAGTGTAAGGTCTGCTAGTTTAGTGTCTAGCTCTAGTGTGACGTGAGCCAACTTGATGTATATAACATCCATGGCCTTCATGTAAGTCTCTTCTTGAATAGCTTGCAGTTGAAGGACTTGCTGCAACATTTCAGTGACACTCAACTCATGAGGTAGAAGTGGACTACCTTGGGCGTGGTATGGAGGGAAGGGATCAGAAAGCTGGTGCATGTCTCCATAACTGCTGTGATAAGCAGCACCATAAGCTTTATAAGGGGACTCATGGTTGAAGCCACTTTGAGAGCATTGGTAGTAAGCTTGAGGGTGATACATTGTACCTATAAGAGAAACAAAAAAAAATGAAAATGCTGAAATAAATGCTTAGTCTCAGCAAGAAATCAATCTCAAATGCATTAAAACAAATCCCAAGAGTCAACGGCGCCAATTGATGATGTTAAGGTTTTTGATCCTTAGATCAATCCTCAAACACACATGTCATTGTAGTACTTGAGGTTTCAATCCACTTGGGAAGTTAATGACAATTGAGATATAGAGACCTTTGCTAAGCTAAGCTAGTAGGGAAGGGTTTTGATTCTAACAACCTAGTGACAAACAAGGAAGCAAAAGAAAGCAATTAAAGAGCAGTAATGGCAAAGAGAAACAGAGTAAAATCTAAACTTCAAAGATTAAAAGATGGTTCCAGATCAAGGCAATGGTGATAGGGTGATTCATGTTCATGTCTAGGGTGATCAAAACAAGCAATTCTAAATACTCAACCTTAGGTAAGGAATACTAATAAAGACTAATCCAATCTCTTGGCACTAATCCTTTTGCTAAATCACATTTCAAACCCACTTTTGGTGGTGTATCTATGACAAGCAAGCATTGAAATCAAGTTCCATAAAACCAATTAGCATGCTAGACATATAATCTCTTAGGCTAGTTTTACTAAACTCTTATATTATAGATCAAACATCAACTCACATCTTCATGCATAACCAACATTTAAAGACAATTTCCCACCAATGTGTTACTAAGCAATAAGCACAATCAAGCAAGAAATGATAGATGCAAAGACTCATGATTATCTATTCACCATTTTCAAGCATTGAACTTCATTCAGACATTTCATCAAACACTTTGTGTGCATGTGAAAACCTAAGATCAACTTCTCCAACAAAGAGGTACTAAGCATTAAACACAATCATATAAGAAAGTGAATTAGAAGATCTAAGCCCTAATCACCCTAAACAATCACTAAAATCACCCCAACTGCCCTAATCTCAAACCTAAAGCAAACTACTCACTAATCATAGTGAAAATCATCAAATCAATAAAGAAAAGATAGTTAATCATGATTAGGAAGGAAAATAATTAAGGGAAATGCAAACTATTATTGAAATAAACCAAGATTTAAATACAAAATTATTTAAAAGAGTAGAACAAAGGAAGAACTGCTGGATAAAGAGAGGTTCCCAAAAATTAGGAATTTTAAGATTTATAGAAGTCCTAGCAGAGTGGCAAAGTTGTAATTAAGTGGTCTTTGGAGTGGGTCAACATTGATCATACTTGGTCGATGCTGGTGATCGATGTGCTAACATCGGTCTGGTCTGCTCGATGTAGCTGATCGATGTAGGTTGAGCGGTTTCACTAAAACTTCTGTAACTTTCTAACCGCTCATCAGAATGACCTCAAACCAAGTCCTCCCGAAATCTAACTCAGTTGGATACAACTTTGACGAAGAGTGCAGAAGCTTAATCAAGACGGAAACATTTCGTTCAGGCTGATCTTCAAGTCGGTCAAGATGATCGGTCGAAACTCCAGATGGACATGTGCTAACGTTATTCGTCATAAATCTTCAACCACCGATAGGAATGGCTCGAAACCAACACCAAACGCAAGTTACCTCAAGTGGCTACAATGTTGATGAAGAACTCCGAGGCCAAATCGGGATGGAAACACCTCATCCGAGCTGATCTTCAGTCCATATAGTCCTTCGGTTGCTTGACATCGATCAGGTTGTGATCAATGTGCTTGATCGATGCAAACTTCAAAGCTCTCGGGTAAAATACACCGATCAGTTTATGAATACACGATCAGTTTATGTGTCTTTGACATCGATCACAAGTGATCGATGTGGTTGATCGATGTAGACCTCCATCCTCTCTGCTGCTTTACATCCACAGATGTGGACTCTTGAAGTGATCGATGTGGGTTGAACGGTTTCACTAAAACTCCTGTAACATTCTAACCGCTGATGGGAATGATCTTAAACTAACTCCAGACACAAGCTAACTCACGGGGCTACAACATTTATGAATACTGTTGAAGCTGAATCGGGATGGAGATGCTTTGTCGGAGCCAGTTTTTTCAGATGAAGTTTCTGGCCGCTTCAACAAGGTGCACCTTCTTTTTGGCTCTTTTCAAGCCTTGTGCTGCATCCACCATCATCCCCCATGCTCCTTGTAGTCTCCTAACTCTCCAAACGTACCTGTCAAACTCTTTAAATGCACAAAACATGCAATGCACACCCTAAATCTACACTAAGTCCTAATTGAATGCAAATGAGACAAAAACAAGCAAAAATGTATGTTTAAAGACTATAAAACAATGCAAAATGTATGCTAATATGGCGTAAGTAATGAGTATATCATTCACCCGTTAATGATATTCATCAGCTCTTTTCCCGAAGAGTTCTTTTTCGGAGAGATTTGGATTTTTACGGAAATAAACTCTTCGAACATACTGTTTAAGACCAACACGTATATGAGACAACACAAATATGAGACCGATACATTGTGAATTATGTTAAAACCTAAGTTATGGTATGACATATTATACCTCTCAAATGGCTGAAAATAATCGCAATTTCGCCAAACATATGCATGTCCGCATCGGTAGTCTTTCTCTGAAAGCCAGAGTTCATGCATTTCTCCACTTGAACGACCAACATGAGTAAATAAATCAGGTACTCCAAAGACATGATATTCGGGGACTTCACCTTCATCGAATCTTGTTAACCTGACCAAATTAATTAATAAAAAAAATTTAGAATAGATAGCATGTGTCTCCATATGTGAGTAATTATATAGCGCTTACCTTGATTTCGTTTGTATAATCGAGGCAAAATAATGCACTGTGACATAAGCTACCTCCTCATTTAGATATGATTGAACAATCGATTCTGCTGCATATCTTTTGTTCTTTGCTTTCCTTTTCAACTTTTTGAAAAACCTTTCAATAGGATACATCCACCTATACTATACGGAGCCTCCTAATTCAGCTTTGTAGGGGAGATGTATAGGCAGGTGCTCCATCACATCGAAAAATGATGGTGGAAAGATATTTTTTAAATTGCATATGACTAAAACAATGTTTTGTTTTAGAATTTGGACGCGACTTTCTGCAAAGTTCTTTGAACATAAGTCTTGATAAATTCTCCGACGTGTACAATATATATGTTGAAACTGCAAATGGTTAATATAAAATACTGTAATCTTATTTACGTGTCACATATTTATAGAACTATAAGTAATTAGTACCTGATAACGCGAGGTGGACGTTTCGGTCTAGGAATATTGCAAAGATAAATGGAATTAACCGCTCCATAAAAACATGGCAATCATGACTCTTCATCCCAGAAAACTTTCCATTAGCCATATCAGCACAAATAGCTAAGTCTGAAGCATTGCCATCTGGAAATTTGACCTCATGTTTCACACATTCCGATAAACTTGTTCTGGCTTCGCCTGTTAATGAGAAGGAGGGGGGGGAGGGGGGAAGGAGCTCTACCCTTACTATCAATATGTAAGTGTGGCCGAGAACAAAATTGTTCTATATCCAATCTTGACGGGATGATGTCTTTTGATTTATCCTTCACACGCATAAGAGTATTCATGATGTTATCCAAAAGTTCTTCTCTATATGCATCATATCGAGATTATGTTGAAGATTGAGGTCCCTCCAGTACGGCAACTCCTAGAATATGCTTTCTCCGTGCCAGTTATGCTTCTTCTTTTCATTACCGTTCCCACCAACATCCTTAGTTTTTAGTGGATTTACAAGATGCAACCGGAAGAAATAAACTTACTTACCGTTCAAAGACTCAGGTGGATACTCTTTCCTAGCGTCTTTTCCCTTCAAAAAGTATTTTTTATTCTTCCTCAATAGATAATCATGAGGAAGAAATCTTCGGTGACAATTGAACCAACACGTCTTTCTTCCACTCGAACGATTTTGAGACATGCCAACTGAATTGAACCCATCTGTACATATTCTAAGATAAATGTTACGGGTTTCTTGGGCAAACTGGGGATGTCGAGCTTGAAAATATTTCCACTCTGCTGCATCAGACGGATGATACATTTCTCCCTCCTTTGCTTCATGCTCCGCATGCCATCTCATTGCCGCTGCAGTCTTCTCGCCTTGATACATTCTCTTTAATCTGTCAGCAATAAGCATATACCACATACGACTATATGGTACATTTGTCCTACGGCGTTGCTCGTTAGGCCTCCATCTTGGTGCATCATAAATCCGGCACTTATCTAACATTTTGTCATCATTCCAAAATATCATATAATTATTGATGCAAATATCAATTGCATGATATGGGAGGCCTACATTGCGCATCAATTTGTCTGCCTCGTAATGTGAACCGATTGCTTGGTTCTTTTTCTGGTATATACTCTTTAAAAATTTCTCATATTGAATCCACTAGTTTTCACTCATATTATGCTATGCCTTATTAAGCATGGCCCGAGCAGCTAAGGATAACTGCGAGTGACCTTCACAACAACCATCGTATAATGGATTTCTCGCTCCTTCTAACAAGTTGTAGAATTTTTTTGAATGATTACGTACAGGTTCTTCTACATAATGATAACTACCATGTTCTTTTACATTCTGATAACTACTATACTGATCATGATAGTTATCAAAATTAATGTTATCACAAAATGTATCATTCACTATATCCACATATCTATCTTCTACTACAATATCTACTTCTTCACTCCCACTAGCCCACGTCGTATCAACATAACTCGTTCCTAAACCCATATCTAGTACTTCTCCTTGCTTATACCAAACATAATAATCTGGCATAAATCTATTCTTATACAAATGCTTCCAAATTCTATTCTCCAATATAAATTTTTCGTTCTTGCAAACACTAAAAAGACAGTGAAACTTACCGCCTTTAAGCTGCACAAGAGACTGGCTATTTGCAAATTCCATGAATTGATTATCCACCCCTGCTATGAATTCTGCCGAGACATTTTTCGTTGCTTCATCGAACCTCTTATACATCCACTACCAAAAATTAGTATAGTTGTAATTTCCTGACATTTTTTTTTACTTACGAAAACTTTTCTCTCAATTTTTTTGTGTTTCTACGAGTGAACCTGAGAAGGAATGTGGAGTGAGGGGAAAGTATGTGTGAGGTTTGCATATATAGAGTTTTTGGCGACTAATCTGCGACAGTGCATTTGAGTCGCAAAAAACAGTTACACCAACCCCAAAACGAATAATACGTGTTTTAACAACTAAAAACGAGTATTTAGCAACCCACCAAATTGGGTTGTAAATTAGTTGCTAATTTTGAGATTGTTTTGCGACTACCGTTTTGGCAACTTACAATTACTCGTAAATTCGTCGCTTATTAGCGACTATTTGATGACTTCCGTATTTGGTCGCACATTAGCGGCTAATTGTAATTTAAATTTAATTAGTCGCAAATGAATCGGTGATTAGTCGCTAAAATTAGCGGGTGTATATATAGTCGCAACTTGGAGTCGCGAAAAGCTTGTTTTTTTGTAGTGGGATGAACGAAATGGGCTTCGAGTTAGGCTTGTCACGTGTGTTCCGGACACTCCTGAAAGAGGTCACGCTGCACCAACAAAGGCCCATGGCGCGATCATTGGTCGTCTGCACATTCTCGTCTTGTTCTTCTTTCGTGGTAGCAAGAATGTCTCCAACGAGTTTGACATAAGTTAAGATCTAACCTTGGGATTGAGCTGAAAAACCTTCTCCGAATATCAGGACTCATTTAGATATCTAGGCCCCAAATTTGAACCGTTAATTGTTTGTAGAAGGATTTCATCAGATCTGATACTTCTTGCGGTCCGAATTTATCTAAAATATGGGCTTGCTCTAGAAAGCTCCAAAACCCATCATTTTTGCTTCAAACTCCTAATATGACTTTTGAAAGTAGAAAACATGAAAATCACCTGAAAACCTTTAAAACCCAAATAAAAACAACTGAAATAAGTATCAAAATGATAGCTTATAGGGATAAAAATATCGGTGTAATCAACTCCCCAAACAAACTTAGATAAAATCTTGGAAACAGGTTTGAAAATATGGGAACTTAGAATTCTCAGTGACCGTCCTTCTAAATCGTACTCCAATGAATCACATCAATCCAAGCTTAGTATAGAAAATTATTTATGTTGTTCCTTAAATACTAATCCGTTCAAAAATTTCGCTATCTGAATTTAAAATTCTAGTCAACTAGCTCTCTAAGCCATATTAAAATTTGGCATGATTCTTGTCAAGGAAAATAAAGCTAGATTCAACAAGGTTAGGTGAAAAAGAAGGGGTTTATTGGTGAGGTTTAGAGTGTTTTTGGTTACCGTATTTATCTCCGAAAGGTGCGAGATATTATGCAAAATCACAAAAGAAGGTGGAACCATTGAAGCCCATGATTTCCAGTCACTCTCAGCACAAGTACTCTCGTAAATTCTCCTTGATATCATCATTCCCCCATAATTGGTTTCTTTCTTTGGGTTTAAATGGGATGGTGTCTAAACTTCCCACAAAACCACCTATACTCTGCCTCTTTAAATGTTTTGGCTTTCCGAATCTCTTAGGAATTTTCCTCCTAGTTCCTTTTCTCCTTTTTCTATTTATGGATAAGTGCCGTCATCATTCCAAAGAATTCAAACCTTTACATCCGAGTTTCTCTTTTTGTTTTTATGAAACAGGAAGTGCCTTAGTGAAACGAGTCTTAAGGAGCACAGAAATATTAACATTATTTCGAATTTACTGAGGCAAAGACCCAATGTCATACTTGTTGGTATTTCTGTCTCCTAACCATTTGATCTTTCGTCTTGACTGACTCAAAATCATGTCGTTCCTCCTGTCCTGCGTTTTTGCACATATCTATATATAACAAAAACAAGAGAGTTCACAGAATGATCCATTTGAGAGCCAATATAAGCAACTTGCAAATGTTAGGGAGGAGGAGGAGTTGGGTCTCTAGGAGGAGGAGTAGGATCGCAGATCCTTGATCCCCTAGGCACATCTCTTGCTCGCATATTCTCCTTCATATTGCTGATAAGTGGTTCATATTCCTCCAACTCTCCTGGGTACCTCTGCATTCTTTCTTTTCGGTATATTGATTGCCTCAGTTATCTGTTCTTAAAGCGTATTTTGTGTCTTTAAGTATGGTCCATAGTACCTGGAAATCAATGTAAAAACTCGACCAAGAATATAAGTTTGATGCATTCAAAAAGTTTCTGAAAGTAGTAATACCATAAACAAGCATCAAGACTCTTAAACAACATCGGATAAGCAATGTATAAACTTCAATTAGCAAAACTTGTGACTAATTTTGAATTTTCGATGTTCTCCATAAAGATTTTCATAAAAAGTTGATTTTACCAACAAATCGTGTTTATATTTTTTAAGCAAATCGATTGTTAAGCACAAATAAGCCAAGAACTAGCTAAATGTAGCAACTTGATTCATCAAATTCCATTTCACGAACAAGCTCAAACTCCAAATTTTAAAAATTTTAATTTTATCACCAATAGGCTGTAAAAATCGAAACCTAACAACATATTCCATAAGTCTAAGGTTCCTTCATAAATAATCTAGCCTAAAAGATAATAAACATCTAGTATAGAAAAAGAGATCTTAAAAATTGATTTCATTGAAAATTTTGAAAGTAGGGACCATACCTTGGAGTTCGGAGGAGCTTAGATTTGCAATCTTCTTTTTTAAAAAAAATGAATTTTGACCAATGAAATTTTGAAAAAGCTCTTGTTTTGAAAACGTTTCAAAATCTCTAAAATTATCTCCAAGCCTCCTATGAGAGAAGAAGAAAAGGTTTTTGATCCAGAAATCTATTTTGCTTCTAAAAAGGAGTGATTCTTTTTTTTTGTTATTAATGCAAAAAAATATTCAAGCAGAATATTTACCATATGTGTTGGACACGAAGTTTATTAACGGGATTGTATTCAGATCGGGAATAGTGTCAAATCACGAGGCTTCTGTTCGAGAAAGAGTCGGATTGGTTTGGCTCGAGATATGGGCATCAGATCCTGCATTGCGACAGGGGGGGAGGGGGGGGGGGGGGGGGGATCGTACCTGCGGCAAGGCTGTTATCCGCCGGGTGGCTTGCTGTCACGCCATGGCTGGTCGCAGCCGTGGCCAGCTTTTTCGCATCCCTCTGCTCGGTTAGACTTGTGCATGGTTTGGACTTTGGCTTGAAAGAACTTGTCGAACCTTCTGTCTTAGATGCAAAAGCTCGACCTCCTTTGGTGTTTGGCATTGAGTACTCGATTTCGAAGAGCCTTCTTCAAGTTAAAGCATACTGAAAAACTTGCAGGTGTTATAGGAGTTTTCTAATTGGGATGACAAGAGACTATTGACCCACAGCCGCGCCACGAGAGGTTGGAGTTGTGGCCTGATCCCTTTTGCTGCGCCATCGAAGATGGTCATCCGGCCAGCTTTCGGTTGGGCGAACCATCATCTGGTCGTTGTCTGGTCAAGTTCCCTGGTCTCATTCTTGCTATTTTGTTGGCTTTTTTATGTTTCTCTGATTTTTTGTGTTTTTGGAATTTATGGAAAATACTGTAAACTAAAGAGAAACTAAAACCAAATGTTCGTAGATTAGAAAGCTAAAGAAAAAGATGGAAGAAAGAGTATCTAAATGGGTTACCTCCCATTAAATGCATTTTAGATAGACTTGTGTTGGGAGATTAAGTGTCTAAAATACGTACCTCCGGGACTGACGTTCCCAAAGTTTTGCCTGTGTCCTGTATCAGCAATGCGCTATTCTTTCCTTTCCTTAGGACTTGGGCTTCCATGATGGTCTGCCTGGTCTTTTCAATCCCTTGGGCGATCTCTTCTTCACTTGTTTCTCATGATTCAGGGGTATGAAGATCTTGATCTTCGAAAATGGTTTCGAATGGTTCATATTAGGCATACCCTCATCCTTTGGTTTTTTCTATCTTTTTCCCCCTTATTTTATTTTTTGGTGGAGCTCGAGCCTCTTCTTTTGATCCTTCTTGGTAAGAGGTAGTCTTGATTGGCATATTCTGGTAGAACTTCCTCCGATTAATGTTTAGAAAAACCATATTTTTGTTGATGTGGTCAGGAACAGCTCTGACAGTAGCCAGAAACAGTCAACCAAGTATTAGAGGTCGGTCTTCATATCCAACATTGATTACATGAAGGTCCACTAGAACAATCTTAACTTCAATGAGTAGTTGCAAGTTATGTATAGTTCCTTCTGTCTTTCTCTAAGAAGAGTCTCCAAAGATTAAATGCATGGATGATGGCATATATCTGGCGATTCCTAACCTTTCAGCAAAGCAGGTAGTCATGATGTTGACGTTGGCTCCAGAGTTGCATAAGCAGTTGCCAGAATTGATTTCAGATATCTTGCATTGGAAAATGAATGGTTCTGGACCTTCTAACTTATTTAATCTCTCTAGCTTGCAGTTTTCGATTACTTCAAAGGGATGATCAAATGTTTCCTCTGGTCTTTTATCGATAGTATGGAATAGTGAAACGACCTGCACCATTCCTTTTTCAAGCATCTTGCACATTGTAGCTTCATCTGAGGCTAATGATATTGCATATCAAAATCTTTTGGGGTTGTTTTCTACCTTTCCGGCTAAGTGATATAAGATCAAGGGGGTATGATCTTATAATGCTTAGGTGAATGGGTGGAAGCAAGCAGCTGGACTGAAGACTCTTTCTACTTGCTCAAGAGATGATCGAAGTGGATGGTTATGGGATCAATCATGCTGGACTCAAGTCTCTTTCAGGCTAGATCAGTGGATGAAATGAATAGATGGGTGGATAGAAGAACGCCACTCAAGGGTGTGAAAGCCCCCGTGATGAATTCACAAACCTAGTTCCAAGGCATCGCATACAAAAGACATAGATTCAAATGTTTACTAAGTGAAGAATTTCATCTTGCTTAGATAAACAAAAACATAGGCAAAGCAAAATTCTCTTTTAATTTCCAAAAAATTCTACATATTTTTACAATGAGAACAATGAGCTTTTGTAGCTTTTACAAAAGATCTTTACAAATAAATATACTTAAATAAAATTATTTACATTTAAACAAAAGGAGAAAAATAAGCTAAATCAAACAAATGTCTTATTGCCACCAATTTTGCTTTAGACTTTATTGAGAATCATTTGAATTTATGAAGTTATGAAGACCAGATTCTAATAATAATACACATATTAAAGACACTTGATTTACTGATTTTTGATATTGTATCATTTTCTCCCTCTTCAAATGGTTTTTTCCTCAAAACCTATTTTTCTTATTTTTCTTTTTTAGCAAAATTTATTTAGTAAATTTCTTTATTCTTTTGATTTTATGTTTTTTTAAACAAAAAATAATCAAAAAAAAACTAAATAGAAACAGAGTTATTTTTTAAAGTTTTTTTAATGAAAGAAACAAACTTCAATTTCAAAGGAAAAAAAACACTGAATTTGTATATGGATTTTACGTTTTTAATAAAAAACAAAACATGAATCAAAGAACAAAAACATAAAATTATTTTACTGATTTTTTTTAAGTTTATAAAAATTAAAGAATAAAAAGAAACAAAAAGTTTTTTTTTTAATGAAAATCTTGATTAAAGATGAAACGAAAATAAATCAGAAATAAAAAAGATAGAGGATAGGAGCTTTTAGCTCTGATACTAAATGATATAAGATCAAGGGGGTATGATCTTATAATGCTTGGGTGAATGAGTGGAAGCAAGCAGCTGGACTGAAGTCTCTTTCTACTTGCTCAGGAGATGATCGAAGTGGATGGTTATGGGATCAATCCTACTGGACTCAAGTCTCTTTCAGACTGGATCAGTGGATGAGATGAATAGATGGGTGGATCGAAGAACGCCACTTAAGGGTGTGAAAGCCCCTGTGATGAATTCACAAACCTAGTCTAAAGGCATTGTACACAAAAGACATAGATTCAAATGTTTACTAAGTGAAGAATTCCGTCTTGCTTAGATAAACAAAAACAAAGCCAAAGCTTTAAAGTAAAATCTCTTTTAATTTCTAAAAATTTCTATATAATTTTACAATGAGAACAGTGAGATTTTATAGCACTTAAAAAGATCTTTACAAATAAATACACTTAAGTAAAATTATTTACATTTAAACAAGAGGAGAAAAATAAACAAAATCAAACAAATGTCTTCTTCCCACCAATTTTGCTTTGGACACGATTGAGAATCATTTGACTTTATGAAATTATGAAGACTATATTCTAATAATAATACACATATTAAAGATACTTAATTTATTGATTTTTATATTGTATCATTTTCTCCCTCTTCAAATGGTTTTGTCCTTAAAACCTATTTTCTCATTTTTGTTTTTTAGCAAATTTTATTTAGTAAATAAATAAAACTTTTTTTCTTTTCATTTATGTTTTGTTTTTAAACAAAAAAAATTATCGAAATAAATAATAAAAGCTAAATAGAAACAGAGTTTAGTTTTTTTAATGAAAAAAACAAACTTCAATTTTAAAGGAAAAAAACACTGAATTTTTTTATGGGTTTTATATTTTTGATAAAAACAAATTATGAATGAAAGAACAAAAACATAAAAATATTTTTTTGAATTTTTTTAAGTTTATAAAAATTAAAGAATAGAAACGACCAAAATATTTTTTTTTTTTTTTAATGGAAATCTTGATAAAAGATGAAACAAAAACAAAACATAAATAAATAAAAAAAAAGATAGAAGATAGGAGCTTTTAGCTATGATACCAAATGATATAAGATCAAGGGGGTATGATCTTATAATACTTGGGTGAATGGGTGGAAGCAAGCAGTTGGACTTAAGTCTCTTTCTACTTGCTTAAGAGATGATCGAAGTGGATGGTTATGGGATCGATCCTGCTGGACACAAGTCTTCTTCAGGCTGGATCAGTGGATAATATGAATAGATGGGTGGATCGAAGAACGCCACGCAAGGGTGTGAAAGTCTCTGTGATGAATTCACAAACCTAGTCTCAACGAATCGTACACAAAAAACATAGATTCAAATGTTTACTAAGTGGATAATTCCATCTTGCTTAGATAAACAAATACAAAGCCAAAGTTTTAGAAAAAAATATCTTTTAATTTTCAAATATTTCTATATCTTTTTACAATGAGAACAATGAGCTTTTATAGCTCTTACAAAATTTATTTACAAAAAAATACACTTGATTAAAATTATTTACACTTAAACAAAAGGAGAAAAATAATCTAAATCAAACAAATGTCTTCTTGCCACCAATTTTGCTTTGGACTCGATTGAGAAACATTTGACTTTATGAAATTATAAAGATCAAATTCTAATAATAATACACATATTGAAGACACTTGATTTACTGATTTTTGATATTGTATCAGTAAGACTTTTACGTGTACTTTAACAGCTTCAGCAATTTGGGTGACTTGTGTTTCCAACTTCTTGACATGAGAAGATAAAGATTTGAACTTCCCATTCATGTCGTTGTAGATGCATTAAATATATATATTGAGATCCTTAATCAATTTCTGCTTGGAAATAAGGAGTTGTTGCATCAATCTTTCAAGTTTGTCCGATGGGTATGGTGCATTTGGCATAGCTTAAGGTCCTCATTGTTGGCTGTTGAACAGGTGGTCTCGATTGAAAATGTTGTGTCTCCCCCATAGTTCATGGGTTGGAAATTGCTTTGGAAAGGTCTTTCTTGAGGCGGATAGACTTCATCTATGGAGTTCTCTATGTTTGGGTTCCGATAAGAAAGATTATTATTGTTCTGAAATTATCGTTGAAATTTTTGTCCAGATATGAATTATGTCTTCTAATATTATTCACTTCTTCTCTCTGAGAGTATGGACTCTCACCATCGTTTTCCTGGTGAAAGTCATCTTCACTGCCTATAGTAGCTTCACACGCATTCGTTGTGTGTTGCTGATCCTTACCACCAATGCAACCAAAAACGTCAATGACAATATAATATGGCTTTTATTATGAAATGAGTGATTATTCATTAGTTACAGACTTAAATTTTTAACTATATACATTCCCTATTATTTAATTATTTTTTCACATCTGTAAATAGATATGAATGCTTGTAATAAAACATATACGAAGTGAGCAATATAAATGAACTCTTTTCTCCACTATAACATATTTCTTCTTTGTCTTATAATAATATTAAATAATATATGATACATAATTTTTTTATCTCACCTTTAAAATATTTCACAACACGTTATCAGCACGACCATCTCTTGATCCGCTCATATATTCAGAGAGTAAGATATATTTGTGTTTATTTATTTTGAAAGTCTATTATTCATGGAAAAATAGGTTTTGCCTTCTCCATTTATATGTTATACCGGAATGGTAGGCTCTGCCTCCTCCGAACTTTTCGTTTGATAGGCTCTGCCTCCACGATCAAATAAAAATATCGATTATTTGTTATACTCGGATGGTAAGCTCTGCTTCCTCTGAGCCGATCGTTATTGTAGGTTCTGTCTTCACAATTAAAATGATCACATGGTAGACTATGTCTCCTCATATCATATTTATGCATTGGTGATAGGGTTCGGAATTGGCTACCAAAATTTGGATCACCTCTTCTAGACTCCTTCTGTTTTATGTTTGTA
Source organism: Thlaspi arvense (assembly GCA_911865555.2). NCBI lineage: Eukaryota > Viridiplantae > Streptophyta > Magnoliopsida > Brassicales > Brassicaceae > Thlaspi > Thlaspi arvense. The sequence continues at coordinate 17,554,875 of OU466858.1, forward strand.
ACCCTTAGCTGAAAGTGCACAACATGCATTATAGTACTTAGAGGTCGAACCATGGAGAGGTCAATTGTAGAACAAGAAACGGTTAGAGCAACCAAAGATGCAAGGGGTTTTAGTTTTGGGGATTGTGTCACGTTTTGTAGCAAAAAAAAAGCAAAGCAATTGTTTATATAGGTCTGGCTTTCACTTAAAATTATATAGAACGAGAAAAGTAAATTGACAAAAAGGAATAACCAGAAAAGTAAATTATTGAAGGTGCGTAATTGAAGGACAGAAAATAAAAAGAATTGCGGTAAATCATGAGAGAAAAACGTTGGGTATCCTTCCTAGAGTTCTTAGGGGTTCTAACTTAGCATGAAACTCTAAACACTAGCAGTAGACTCAATCGGATATCTTCAAACTAGAAATCATTCTATTTCATAATCAAAATACGTTCGTAATAGAGATTATCTATGTTTCAAAAACCTCATAGGTATGCACTTCGCATCCTATGAACTCAACAAACACACAATATATAAGATCAAATTCGTTATATAGCTCACAAAGCCACGCAAAGTGATGCTCCTTACGCTTTTCGGTTGTCTAAGCTAGATCAGGATTCTAAACGATTAATAGATCTAGATATCCTAAGATGATAGATTCTAATTCATGACGCTAATACCTATGTTAAAATAAACTCGACAAAAGAAAATACTAAGAACAAAACAAAGCGAATAGAATGAATAGCAATTGTTACTGAAATTCCCGAAGAACCCATTGGAAGCCCCCCAACGAAAATAAACTACTCACACATGATTAATAAAGAAAACACTATTTTGAAGTGCACGTTTTGATTAATCAAAATAAAGAAAAGAGGTTTCAAAAGATAAATCTCTCTCTGCCTTAGAACACAAAGTAAAAAGTTTAAAAACTTGGTGGCCGCCAAAAACTGTATTGAATTTTTTTCCTAATGAGTTCTCTCTTTGCAAAACCCTAAAACGTATTTACAGGATTTGAGTCTTTTAGGTTGTCCCCTTTAGGTCATACTTGCATTTGAAGGCTCGGAAAATCAGTTGGACTGCAAATGGGCTTGGAAAACATCTTTTAAAAGCTGAGCTTCGACCGAGTATCCGTGGCTTAGCGGTAGACCTTGTCTGGCGTGACCACAGTGCCTTTCTACTGCTTGGCGGACCTTCTTCCTTGCCTTGTAACTTGAGATCCAACCGTGGGAGTGTCTTCAAATCACTTTGGAGTGAAAGGTAGTAGTTCAGCTTCATCTATTGGTGGTAAAGTCTTCATTTAGGTATGAACTTGTGCCATCTTGCACTGATTTCTGAAATCTTCTTTTTTGGTCCATTTTACATCATTTTTGCTTTATTTTCCTGAAAAGAGTCTTGGCCATACAAATACTCGAATTTTAGTGTTTTTGCACTAAAAACTTAGTGAAATACTTGAATAAGCATCTACTTATGATGGTAAAAGTGGGTAAAATATGGATGTTATCAAGTGGGAGATTTAAACCCCATCCTTATTTATTTATATATTAATTGAAAGATTGAAATCTTCATCTTTGTTTATTTATTTATTATGTAATCCACAACTGTATGTGGTATCTTCATTATTTATACCATTTTAGCTTGCATTCACCACTAGTTTTAGTCTCTAAACATGCAAATTTTGCTTCTTCTTGCCCCATTTGCATACATTTAGGAGCTGCATTGCATTTTTCATGCATTTGGAGTTTTATTCAGGTACTTGAAGGAGTGTGGAGGTCATATGGTGCAATGGGTGTGAGCTGGGAATGGAGCAAGGCAAGAGACAAAGGCGGATGGACAAATATCGATGGTGATATCGACATCATGTGATCGATACGGAGCATATCGATGGGAGTATCGACCACCTCAACATCGATACAGAAAGAGGCATAGTGTGTAGGAAGCATATCCACTTAGACACCTCAATGCAGCAGAATGGAGTCCATATCGAGCAGTGTATCGATGTCTCAAATCGATACACATGAAAGGACAATACCGAGGTGCCATATCAACTTGTTTGATCGATGAGCCTTAACTAAAGGGCGATTGTATCGACATCACACCCTGGAGACCAAACTGATACAACTTGGAAAGCATCTGTATCGATGTGCATATCAACCAGAAGACATCGATACAACCCATAAGAAGAGATGTTATCGACATGTATATCGATGTTCACTGTGGATATGGTCTGTCCGAGTCAGCTTATATTCGGTTTAATCTTGGTTTACTAGGGGTTTTCTTTTTTCCCTATAAATACTAAAGTCCTAAAATGGTTAGGCAACTTGGATCTTGTTATTTCCTTTCTGTTCTTGCACTTAAAACCTTTCCTTTTTCAGCTTTCCTTTGTAAGAACTAGTTTGATTTAGTGAATTTCTGTAATTGCCTTTGATCTATTCTTGTTTATTATGCTTCCTAATCATGCTTAACCATCTTTTCTCTTTGGAATTTGTGATTTTGACTATGGCTAGTGAGTAGTCTTATCTAAGGTTTGAGATGGGATAGATTAAAGGGGTTTTAGGACTAGATTAGTGATGTCTTGTGCTTAATATGATTGTCTTCACTCTATTAGATGTGCTTAACACTAGATTAGTCTTGACCAGGCTTGTTTAGTATCTTGGCTTTCTCTTGCACCTGGTAAGTGTTTGATGAAATGATGCTTAAAGTCTCTTAGAGGATTTGTATGCTTAGCCTAAGGAATTAGATGTCTAAAGTGCATTTTGGCTTTATAAGATTGGAGTTCTGTTCTGAATGCTTGCTGGTCATGTGTTTAAGTAAAGAGATTTATCTTGAATGTGTGCTTAGCAAAGTGATTAGTGTCAAGGAATTGAGGTAGTTATAGTTGTTAATCATATGCCTAGAAGATAGCATTGTTTGAATAGTTTTGAAGCATCACTATTTAGGTTCTAATCTCCTCTTAATCATTAACCCCCATCTTAGATCCTTACTTTATATATCTGAATTTCCTGCTTTGTTTAGTTCAGTCTTTAGACTTGTTTAATTTGATCACAACTGCTTTCTTGAATCTAGCTCGACTTAAGTGACTTGTTGTATTCTTAGTGCCTTAAGAACTCAGATGGATTGATACCTTACGTACGGCAATGACATGAGTGTGTTAGGATTCGCTTAGTAGTTTATCCTGCTATCAAATTGGCGCCGTTGCCATATGGGTTTAGCTTAAGCATTAGGATTTGTGGATTGTCTAAGATCAAGCTGTTATTTTTCTGTTTGTTACTGATTTGCAAGCTGCTCTTCTGCTTATAGGTGTATGAACTTGAGGTCTAAAGGCAATCAAAACCTTCTGGACTATCAATAAAACATTATGCAAATTGAAAGAGCACTAAGAACTACAAGAGAAAGAGAGAGACTGCAAAGGTTTCATCAGCTCAACATGGAGCATGGTATAAATGATCAGCGATTTCATGGACCACCAGGAGCACAAAGTGCGCAAGGAGTTGCTGGAGTTCAGGGACAGCAGGGAGTCCAAGGTGAACAAGGTCAGAGAGGACCAGCACATGGCGCACACCCAATCAGACCAATTGGAGCAGGTGGCGCCCCAAATGCTTATAACAACAGAACTGGGATCATTCCTCGAGCAGTCCAAACAACAACTTTGAGATCAAGTCTGGATTGATCTCAATGGTTCAGGGAAGCAAGTTCCATGGTTTACCACTTGAAGACCCTCTGGATCACTTGGATAACTTTGACAGACTTTGCTCCCTTACAAAGATAAATGGAGTGAGTGAAGATGGCTTCAAGCTGAGGTTGTTTCTTTTCTCTCTTGGCGACAAAGCACACCAATGGGAGAAAAAACTTGCCTCAAGGAAGTATCACCAGCTGGAATGAGTGCAAGAAAACTTTTCTAGCAAAGTTCTTACTTCAAGAAATACTAGAATCAGGAATGAGATCTCTGGTTTTGCTCAAAAGAATAGTGAGAGTTTTGGTGAAGCATGGGAGAGATTCAAAGGGTACACACTTCAGTGCCCTCACCATGGGTTCTCACAAGCTTCACTACTCTCAACCTTATACAGAGGCGCTCTCCCTAAGATCAGGATGTTGCTTGATACTGCCTCCAATGGAAACTTCCTATCAAAGGATGTAGATGAAGGCATAGATCTTGTGGAGAATTTAGCCCAAAGTGATGGTAATTATAGTGAAGACTATGATAGAACTCCAAGAGGAGAAGATGGCAACACTAAGAAGGAGCTGAAATCTACAAGAAGAGAGTTGAAGAAGATGAACACTAGGCTTGACAAACTTCTCCAAGTGCAACACAAAGAGATTAACTATGTTGGTGAAATGGTGGAGATGCCTAATGAAGAGGAGCTACAAGTAGAGGAGATGAACTACATGGGTAATCAAGGTGGATATAATGGGTATGGGAACTTCAGACCTAACCCCAACCTGTCATACAGAAGCAACAATGTTGCCAACCCCCAAGATCAAGTTTACCCTTAACAGCAACCTCGGGGGAATCAGTCAAGACCTTTTGTGCCATTCAACCAAGGTTATGCACCAAGAAACAACTTTCAAAGCACCTTCCAGAAAAAGCAGTTTGCTCCTCCTGGATTCTCTCAAGGTCAAGTAAGCTCATCCAACACCAACAATGCTAAAGTGAAAGGATTTCTGCAACAACTCCTTTAGGGCCAACAAGCTACTAATGTGGAGATCACAAAGAAGTTTGTTGAGGTATACAACAGAATGGATATTCTTCATATGGAGCTGTCAAACAAAGTTGATGGGTTGGCTTTAAGAGTAAAGACACTAGAGAACAACAAGGGCATAGCTGGTCCAAAACCTCAAGGAAACCTTCCTGGAAAACCAAAAGCTAACCCTAAGGAGTTCTGCAATGCCATAGTCACTGAAGAAGAGCCCTTCTCAGATGAAGAGGAAGCTATCATTGAGGAGTTCTTTTCTATGTTCAATGAGGACACTGAACTTCAGAGTGGAGGGGAAGAGTTTTTGGAAGCTGACGCCAACCATGGAGTTGCAAAGGAAGAGTCTCTTGAAGCAACAGCAACTAAGGAAGAGGAGAAGAAAGGGCTGCTTAAGGAGAATCAAGCTGAGAAACAAACTGGGATCTATGATCATTCTCCTTACAAGCCAGCTCTAAGAAGCAGCTTATGGATAAGTACTCCACTCTCTATGCCAACCAGATGAAGCTTAAGGGTCTTGATATTAGGACAGAGCTGAAGGAAGCCATTGCCAAGAGTGAGGTCCGAGTCAGCTTATATTCGGTTTAATCTTGGTTTACTAGGGGTTTTCTTTTTTCCCTATAAATACTAAAGTCCTAAAATGGTTAGGCAACTTGGATCTTGTTATTTCCTTTCTGTTCTTGCACTTAAAACCTTTCCTTTTTCAGCTTTCCTTTGTAAGAACTAGTTTGATTTAGTGAATTTCTGTAATTGCCTTTGATCTATTCTTGTTTATTATGCTTCCTAATCATGCTTAACCATCTTTTCTCTTTGGAATTTGTGGTTTTGACTATGGCTAGTGAGTAGTCTTATCTAAGGTTTGAGATGGGATAGATTATAGGGGTTTTAGGACTAGATTAGTGATGTCTTGTGCTTAATATGATTGTCTTCACTCTATTAGATGTGCTTAACACTAGATTAGTCTTGACCAGGCTTGTTTAGTATCTTGGCTTTCTCTTGCACCTGGTAAGTGTTTGATGAAATGATGCTTAAAGTCTCTTAGAGGATTTGTATGCTTAGCCTAAGGAATTAGATGTCTAAAGTGCATTTTGGCTTTATAAGATTGGAGTTCTGTTCTGAATGCTTGCTGGTCATGTGTTTAAGTAAAGAGATTTATCTTGAATGTGTGCTTAGCAAAGTGATTAGTGTCAAGGAATTGAGGTAGTTATAGTTGTTAATCATATGCCTAGAAGATAGCATTGTTTGAATAGTTTTGAAGCATCACTATTTAGGTTCTAATCTCCTCTTAATCATTAACCCCCATCTTAGATCCTTACTTTATATATCTGAATTTCCTGCTTTGTTTAGTTCAGTCTTTAGACTTGTTTAATTTGATCACAACTGCTTTCTTGAATCTAGCTCGACTTAAGTGACTTGTTGTATTCTTAGTGCCTTAAGAACTCAGATGGATTGATACCTTACGTACGGCAATGACATGAGTGTGTTAGGATTCGCTTAGTAGTTTATCCTGCTATCAAATTGGCGCCGTTGCCATATGGGTTTAGCTTAAGCATTAGGATTTGTGGATTGTCTAAGATCAAGCTGTTATTTTTCTGTTTGTTACTGATTTGCAAGCTGCTCTTCTGCTTATAGGTATATGAACTTGAGGTCTAAAGGCAATCAAAACCTTCTGGACTATCAATAAAACATTATGCAAATTGAAAGAGCACTAAGAACTACAAGGGAAAGAGAGAGACTGCAAAGGTTTCATCAGCTCAACATGGAGCATGGTATAAATGATCAGCGATTTCATGGACCACCAGGAGCACAAAGTGCGCAAGGAGTTGCTGGAGTTCAGGGACAGCAGGGAGTCCAAGGTGAACAAGGTCAGAGAGGACCAGCACATGGCGCACACCCAATCAGACCAATTGGAGCAGGTGGCGCCCCAAATGCTTATAACAACAGAACTGGGATCATTCCTCGAGCAGTCCAGAACAACAACTTTGAGATCAAGTCTGGATTGATCTCAATGGTTCAGGGAAGCAAGTTCCATGGTTTACCACTTGAAGACCCTCTGGATCACTTGGATAACTTTGACAGACTTTGCTCCCTTACAAAGATAAATGGAGTGAGTGAAGATGGCTTCAAGCTGAGGTTGTTTCTTTTCTCTCTTGGCGACAAAGCACACCAATGGGAGAAAAAACTTGCCTCAAGGAAGTATCACCAGCTGGAATGAGTGCAAGAAAACTTTTCTAGCAAAGTTCTTACTTCAAGAAATACTAGAATCAGGAATGAGATCTCTGGTTTTGCTCAAAAGAATAGTGAGAGTTTTGGTGAAGCATGGGAGAGATTCAAAGGGTACACACTTCAGTGCCCTCACCATGGGTTCTCACAAGCTTCACTACTCTCAACCTTATACAGAGGCGCTCTCCCTAAGATCAGGATGTTGCTTGATACTGCCTCCAATGGAAACTTCCTATCAAAGGATGTAGATGAAGGCATAGATCTTGTGGAGAATTTAGCCCAAAGTGATGGTAATTATAGTGAAGACTATGATAGAACTCCAAGAGGAGAAGATGGCAACACTAAGAAGGAGCTGAAATCTACAAGAAGAGAGTTGAAGAAGATGAACACTAGGCTTGACAAACTTCTCCAAGTGCAACACAAAGAGATTAACTATGTTGGTGAAATGGTGGAGATGCCTAATGAAGAGGAGCTACAAGTAGAGGAGATGAACTACATGGGTAATCAAGGTGGATATAATGGGTATGGGAACTTCAGATCTAACCCCAACCTGTCATACAGAAGCAACAATGTTGCCAACCCCCAAGATCAAGTTTACCCTTAACAGCAACCTCGGGGGAATCAGTCAAGACCTTTTGTGCCATTCAACCAAGGTTATGCACCAAGAAAACAACTTTCAAAGCACCTTCCAGAAAAAGCAGTTTGCTCCTCCTGGATTCTCTCAAGGTCAAGTAAGCTCATCCAACACCAACAATGCTAAAGTGAAAGGATTTCTGCAACAACTCCTTTAGGGCCAACAAGCTACTAATGTGGAGATCACAAAGAAGTTTGTTGAGGTATACAACAGAATGGATATTCTTCATATGGAGCTGTCAAACAAAGTTGATGGGTTGGCTTTAAGAGTAAAGACACTAGAGAACAACAAGGGCATAGCTGGTCCAAAACCTCAAGGAAACCTTCCTGGAAAACCAAAAGCTAACCCTAAGGAGTTCTGCAATGCCATAGTCACTGAAGAAGAGCCCTTCTCAGATGAAGAGGAAGCTATCATTGAGGAGTTCCTTTCTATGTTCAATGAGGACACTGAACTTCAGAGTGGAGGGGAAGAGTTTTTGGAAGCTGACGCCAACCATGGAGTTGCAAAGGAAGAGTCTCTTTAAGCAACAGCAACTAAGGAAGAGGAGAAGAAAGGGCTGCTTAAGGAGAATCAAGCTGAGAAACAAACTGGGATCTATGATCATTCTCCTTACAAGCCAGCTCTAAGAAGCAGCTTATGGATAAGTACTCCACTCTCTATGCCAACCAGATGAAGCTTAAGGGTCTTGATATTAGGACAGAGCTGAAGGAAGCCATTGCCAAGAGTGAGGTCCGAGTCAGCTTATATTCGGTTTAATCTTGGTTTACTAGGGGTTTTCTTTTTTCCCTATAAATACTAAAGTCCTAAAATGGTTACGCAACTTGGATCTTGTTATTTCCTTTCTGTTCTTGCACTTAAAACCTTTCCTTTTTCAGCTTTCCTTTGTAAGAACTAGTTTGATTTAGTGAATTTCTGTAATTGCCTTTGATCTATTCTTGTTTATTATGCTTCCTAATCATGCTTAACCATCTTTTCTCTTTGGAATTTGTGGTTTTGACTATGGCTAGTGAGTAGTCTTATCTAAGGTTTGAGATGGGATAGATTATAGGGGTTTTTTAGGACTAGATTAGTGATGTCTTGTGCTTAATATGATTGTCTTCACTCTATTAGATGTGCTTAACACTAGATTAGTCTTGACCAGGCTTGTTTAGTATCTTGGCTTTCTCTTGCACCTGGTAAGTGTTTGATGAAATGATGCTTAAAGTCTCTTAGAGGATTTGTATGCTTAGCCTAAGGAATTAGATGTCTAAAGTGCATTTTGGCTTTATAAGATTGGAGTTCTGTTCTGAATGCTTGCTGGTCATGTGTTTAAGTAAAGAGATTTATCTTGAATGTGTGCTTAGCAAAGTGATTAGTGTCAAGGAATTGAGGTAGTTATAGTTGTTAATCATATGCCTAGAAGATAGCATTGTTTGAATAGTTTTGAAGCATCACTATTTAGGTTCTAATCTCCTCTTAATCATTAACCCCCATCTTAGATCCTTACTTTATATATCTGAATTTCCTGCTTTGTTTAGTTCAGTCTTTAGACTTGTTTAATTTGATCACAACTGCTTTCTTGAATCTAGCTCGACTTAAGTGACTTGTTGTATTCTTAGTGCCTTAAGAACTCAGATGGATTGATACCTTACGTACGGCAATGACATGAGTGTGTTAGGATTCGCTTAGTAGTTTATCCTGCTATCAAATTGGCGCCGTTGCCATATGGGTTTAGCTTAAGCATTAGGATTTGTGGATTGTCTAAGATCAAGCTGTTATTTTTTTGTTACTGATTTGCAAGCTGCTCTTCTGCTTATAGGTGTATGAACTTGAGGTCTAAAGGCAATCAAAACCTTCTGGACTATCAATAAAACATTATGCAAATTGAAAGAGCACTAAGAACTACAAGGGAAAGAGAGAGACTGCAAAGGTTTCATCAGCTCAACATGGAGCATGGTATAAATGATCAGCGATTTCATGGACCACCAGGAGCACAAAGTGCGCAAGGAGTTGCTGGAGTTCAGGGACAGCAGGGAGTCCAAGGTGAACAAGGTCAGAGAGGACCAGCACATGGCGCACACCCAATCAGACCAATTGGAGCAGGTGGCGCCCCAAATGCTTATAACAACAGAACTGGGATCATTCCTCGAGCAGTCCAGAACAACAACTTTGAGATCAAGTCTGGATTGATCTCAATGGTTCAGGGAAGCAAGTTCCATGGTTTACCACTTGAAGACCCTCTGGATCACTTGGATAACTTTGACAGACTTTGCTCCCTTACAAAGATAAATGGAGTGAGTGAAGATGGCTTCAAGCTGAGGTTGTTTCTTTTCTCTCTTGGCGACAAAGCACACCAATGGGAGAAAAAACTTGCCTCAAGGAAGTATCACCAGCTGGAATGAGTGCAAGAAAACTTTTCTAGCAAAGTTCTTACTTCAAGAAATACTAGAATCAGGAATGAGATCTCTGGTTTTGCTCAAAAGAATAGTGAGAGTTTTGGTGAAGCATGGGAGAGATTCAAAGGGTACACACTTCAGTGCCCTCACCATGGGTTCTCACAAGCTTCACTACTCTCAACCTTATACAGAGGCGCTCTCCCTAAGATCAGGATGTTGCTTGATACTGCCTCCAATGGAAACTTCCTATCAAAGGATGTAGATGAAGGCATAGATCTTGTGGAGAATTTAGCCCAAAGTGATGGTAATTATAGTGAAGACTATGATAGAACTCCAAGAGGAGAAGATGGCAACACTAAGAAGGAGCTGAAATCTACAAGAAGAGAGTTGAAGAAGATGAACACTAGGCTTGACAAACTTCTCCAAGTGCAACACAAAGAGATTAACTATGTTGGTGAAATGGTGGAGATGCCTAATGAAGAGGAGCTACAAGTAGAGGAGATGAACTACATGGGTAATCAAGGTGGATATAATGGGTATGGGAACTTCAGACCTAACCCCAACCTGTCATACAGAAGCAACAATGTTGCCAACCCCCAAGATCAAGTTTACCCTTAACAGCAACCTCGGGGGAATCAGTCAAGACCTTTTGTGCCATTCAACCAAGGTTATGCACCAAGAAACAACTTTCAAAGCACCTTCCAGAAAAAGCAGTTTGCTCCTCCTGGATTCTCTCAAGGTCAAGTAAGCTCATCCAACACCAACAATGCTAAAGTGAAAGGATTTCTGCAACAACTCCTTTAGGGCCAACAAGCTACTAATGTAGAGATCACAAAGAAGTTTGTTGAGGTATACAACAGAATGGATATTCTTCATATGGAGCTGTCAAACAAAGTTGATGGGTTGGCTTTAAGAGTAAAGACACTAGAGAACAACAAGGGCATAGCTGGTCCAAAACCTCAAGGAAACCTTCCTGGAAAACCAAAAGCTAACCCTAAGGAGTTCTGCAATGCCATTGTCACTGAAGAAGAGCCCTTCTCAGATGAAGAGGAAGCTATCATTGAGGAGTTCCTTTCTATGTTCAATGAGGACACTGAACTTCAGAGTGGAGGGGAAGAGTTTTTGGAAGCTGACGCCAACCATGGAGTTGCAAAGGAAGAGTCTCTTGAAGCAACAGCAACTAAGGAAGAGGAGAAGAAAGGGCTGCTTAAGGAGAATCAAGCTGAGAAACAAACTGGGATCTATGATCATTCTCCTTACAAGCCAGCTCTAAGAAGCAGCTTATGGATAAGTACTCCACTCTCTATGCCAACCAGATGAAGCTTAAGGGTCTTGATATTAGGACAGAGCTGAAGGAAGCCATTGCCAAGAGTGAGGTCCTGAACATCAAGAAGCTTGGAGATCCTGGATGCTTCACTTTGCCTTGTGAACTCAAAGGGCAAGCTTTCAAGAGCTGTCTTTGTGATTTTGGAGCAAGTATCAACCTTCTCCCATCCTCTACTGCTAAGACGCTTGGCTACACTCAACTTCAAGAGAGTAATGTGTCTCTTACCATAGCTGATGGGTCAGTAAAGGCATCACTTGGAGCTCTCAGAGATGTGCCAATGATGATTGAAGGAGGGATCATACCAACAGATTTCCTGGTCCTACATGTTGAAGGAAAGATCAAGAACGCCATCATTCTAGGGAGGCCATTTTTAGCTTCAGCTGGCACAGTGTTTGATGCCAAGGAGTGCACAATAGAGCTAAGGCTGACCAAAGAGAAGGTTCTGAAGTTTGACTCCAAAGGGATCAAGCTAGAAGATGAGCAGGCCTTCTCAATGGAGATCAAGAAGTTGAAGAAAGTTGGCGAGCATTGGCCAGAGTTTGAAGGCTATGTTGGTGCAAGTTTTGATGGTTGTTGTTTGTCCAAGATGTTTGCTGATACCACTGAAGAGGAGGTCCTCGAAGTGGGTGTTTCTGATGCTGTTAATGAAATCTTATTGGGTCCTATAGAAGAAGGAGTGGTCTTGAGACCATTTGGCTCTAAGAGTGGTGAAGTTTGCTACAAGATAAAGCAAGAGGGAAGGTCTAAGCCTTTTGCAGTGCTGAAGATTGATGGAATCACCAGGAGAGTCAAGGGGAGCAAGATAGCCATATTTAACACCAAATCACAAGAGGAAAAGATGCTAATCATGATTAAAAGAGAGATTAAAGAAAGATTAAAGGTAAATATAAATTTAAATTAAATAAAGCAAAAGATTTGTCTTACAAACTCAAAGAAATTGCTTAAAAACAGTAAATTGACATGACTTCTCGAAAATCCCAGAAAATGGGCTATTTATAGACAAAAGAAAGAAGTCCTAGAGTAATGACAAAAGTGTAAATAAAACAGACTCGGACTGGGTTCCTATCGGTCAGTTGTATCGGTCTGGGCTTGATCGATATGAATCATATCGGTCTGGAAGGTGACCGATATGGTGACCGAAATATACTCGGTGCATTTCTATCGGTCACTTCCTGACCAATAGCTTTGATCGATATGGCTTGTATCGGTCACTCCTTGACCGATAGCTATGATCGATATGGCTTGTATCGGTCACTCCTTGACCGATAGCCTCCGTGCACAGACCGTTAGGCTCTGCAGAGATCGTCTGCCTTGGTCCCTTTTGCTCCTTTTGGCCCAGCTAGCTTCCTGGATCATCCTCAAAGCTTCTCCAAGCTCCTTTTAGCTCCATAAGCACCTAAA